>JAEQBH010001107.1:0-1215158 GCA_016808115.1 Tetrastigma voinierianum
GACAAGCTTAACCATTCCACGCCACGCAGCCCACGAACCGCCTCGACTCAGCAGTCACCACGAGCCCAACAAACCACATTGACCAGCCAAACCATTCCGCGATGTGTCTCGACTCCCAGCAACCGCCCGACAGAGCCCACACCACATCGACGAGCTCAATCGTTACTCCACACGTGCCACGCAGCCTGGTGAATCACCCGACTCAGCAAACCACCGGACGGAGCCCAAGAACCACATCGACGTAGCTCAACTACTCGCTCTACGCCATGCAAATTCCTATTAAGCCTGATCAATTCAATATTACCAGCTGACCCGTGAGCCTAACAACGTCAATTTGAAAAAGCCCAATCGCCACCTCGTGCCATGTAAATTTAAAGATCGGGCTTCACCAAAGTTATCCAACTCCGCAGTCCTCGGGAGCCCACGAGCCTCACGGATCATTGAGGAGTCAACGCTCCAACTCAAATGCTCGATCTCAGATCATGTGCAAGTCAATTCAACTGCCATATCAAAGACGAAAAGCATAAGTAGAGGCGAAAGAACAAAGTATGTAAATGAGTTTGCTGAAAAGTTACGTGATGTCTGGGTCCCAGCCCAACATAAATATATATAAAAAAAGGTATGTGTCGAAGACGCAAGCCACGACGCAATGTGAGATCGCATCGTGGGGCGAGGAGCGTGATCTATGAAGAAAGGGAGGGGCCTCAACAGGGGTGCCCTAGCCTCCGTAGTAATCGCAAGAAAGACACCCTCAT
This sequence comes from Tetrastigma voinierianum, assembly GCA_016808115.1. NCBI lineage: Eukaryota > Viridiplantae > Streptophyta > Magnoliopsida > Vitales > Vitaceae > Tetrastigma > Tetrastigma voinierianum. Next base: position 756 of record JAEQBH010001107.1, read on the forward strand.
CCTCCGTCGAAGGTCAAAGCTTGAAATCCAGCTGAATAGCATTAATGTTCTTCTTTCCGGAAGGCAAGCCACCTAAAAAACCCATTCAGGCAAAGCCTCTACCCGCTCTTCCAACTTCTCGTCCCGCCGAGCCACCAAAGTAATTTGGTCGATGAAGATCCCCACGTACAGCCCGCGGCACTCCTCGCCGCGCTCCACCGAGCCGATCGCCTCGCTACCACGACGAAAGCCTTATCCCAATAACTTCAGCCTTTATCACGCAGATCGCCTGATCGCATGCGCTCTTCCCGCACTCCCCAGCTCGCTCGAGGTGAGGAAGCTCATCCCTAACCATCTCGGGTTCACATCAAGCACAAGTACCGTCCTCACTTCCATCATCAGTGCTCTCAAGACAAACTCCCTCAAATCATCCCGAACACTTCGAGCTCGCCTTCGGCCGCCCCTCGCCTGCTCGCCGTCTTCCTACCCCGCCAAGACGCCTACCGTGGTATGCTTCAAATCGACTGAAGCCACTACTTCCTGGCCATACGTTGCACCCGGCCTCGCAGCCTCACCACTCGTATGTGGAGGAAGCCACCCCAGCCTCAAGCCCTCCTGGCCGCTGACATTTACTGCTTAGTTCGCTCTTTCTGGCCAAACCTCTTCAAACGAGTAGCCACCTACGCACCCAACACGTAATCAACACCCCAATGCAAATTCAACAAATAACTCAAAGTAATCAGACATGATAAGGTATGAGAACTTGCATGAGGTGACCCTCGAGAGATGGGGGCTAAATCCTCATCAACAGGCAACGCACCCGACCTCTCAGATCGTAGCCCCGAGAATGGACGCGATCGCGCCAAGAAGAAGTTTCTGGTGACAGAAGCAAAGAACTCGTCCCACCAATTTCGATTCTGATCTTTCCCCTCAACTTTCCGCCTTCGAGGGCGGTGACCTAACCCCTCTCACAAGTGTTCCGGGACGGCACAGTGTGGACGCTGGGGCTGGTCGGCCAACCCGGCCCACCAAGGGACCTTCGCCTCCGCAGCAGTAATCTGTGACGGGACCGCGAACCCAAGACTAGGAGCCTTAACCGCAGGTGACCTCCAAGACCCGCTCCCGCTACTGACATGAGTGTATCTGAGAAGACGAAGATGCCCCCAACTTCTAATCCTCAAAGCCATCCGATCTTTCTCACCGTAGTCCGAGGTTTTTCTGCTTCACCCTCCGAGGCTCGAGACAACGCCTAACCGAGCCGCAGAGGTTCCCTAAATGGCTCGGGCAAATGAGGGCCCAATGGGCGTAAACCATGATGGAAGGAGGCTAAGGCCTCAAAGCAAGAAATGAGGGCTCACTAGGAGAAACTTTTACGGCAGAGGAGGCGAAGGCCTCGGCGCCAGAGCGAGTCACTCGAGCTCGGCGGCTGTGAACGCCCTACTTGATCGCCCCTCCACGTAAGGACGGTGAAGGACACTCACCCAACGCCAACGCATGACATGCTATCTTCACGAGATCAATTCGAAAGCACCCGAGAGTATGTGACAAAGATAGAATCGTGAGATACCTGACCACACACAAGTTATAAACCAAAAACGTAATCGTAAACACTCATGAAGATTCTCTGTGACGGTCCAAGCCACACCCGAACCCAAGGTGTCATCCTTCGCCGAGAGGGCTATATTCCCACTACCCACTAAAAAAGTAGTCCCTTCCACACTGTAAAGTAAGATCTGAATCACAAGAGAGCGCCGTAACGCCTAGAAAAATAGGCAAGAAAGCCCTCTGATGTCTCCTTCTAAGCAAAAGGTAGCATGAGTTAGCATGCTGGGTTCGGACACCGAGCCCCCGGGCTCCTAAAGAAAACCAACAGACTTAACCAAGATACTTTAAATCATCAAGTAAGAGTTGGAGAAGGACAAACATCGGGCGTCGAAAACCCCTTTACGAAGGATGCAGAGGAAAGCGGAGACCATTATCAAAGGCCACTTCAAAGAAGCACAATCACGCTCAGCACCTGAGACCACACAGGGTCAAAACGCCGTGGACCACACCGACGTCAAGCGAGGTCGGGTAACGCCCGAAAGGTGGCCCCGTATGAGGGACCGACCTTGCTAGGTCCCACAGTTAGAGCATACTGAATGGCGGATCTTAGGTATTCTAACCCCCCAGGGAATTTAATCAGGTTTACTTTTCCCTTACCCTTATCCAAGGGAAGATGAGGCACCTCCGAACATCTCGGTGTGCCAACCCCCTACGAACGGCCGGAGACACCACCGTCGTCTTAACCGCACAACCGAAGAGTCACCATCGATGCGCTACAGCTGGGGTTGAACGAATCTCGACCCATGATGAAAACAATAAATAAAGTCATAACTTGGGCCAACACAGATAGCTCTTCCAAAGAAACCATGAGATAAAGACGTAGTGGACCCAGAATACAAACAGGTGCTGGCTATCCCAAGAAAGACGCCAGAGAGAAAGTTACATTCTCTACACAAAAAGGTCTCAAGATCGTAGGCACACCAAATGTAGAGGATAACCGTTTAAAAAATGTAAGGAAACTAAAAGGAATGGAGAACAAGCTAAGACCGAAGAGTCATCATTAATGGTTAAGACCAATGATTCGCGACCAAGCCCTAATCCAATCCAAACCCCAGCGCAGCACAGCCTACACCCAACGCAGTAAACGCTTCAACCCCTCTGCGCCCACTTTGTTAGTTCATACAAAGTTGGTCACAAAGAATCATGGTGTCAGTGGGCGTCAGCTCTCACCTCACTGCGCTCAAGAGTTGTTCTAGCTCAATGAAACACGTTGTGCCCACTCGCTAAAACCCAAAGGAGGCATGCCCATCAAGCATTCGTGCCTTTACGCCAAAGATTCGCCTTTTCGTACTGCAAATTTCGTGAATTTAGGTCCAATCTCGCTGGCCCAAGATCGATTATGGAAGTCTCCCCATAGCTATTAAAAATAGAATAATCCCTAATAATATAATTCTCGCAAATCCAACTCAAATCATCAATAAGGAAAGAAAGATATCATCAGCTTCATCGTCAAACCCGATCCCCACATGGAAAGAAGATCATCCCAACAAACTACTCTTCTATATCCTTTACCAAATCCTGATACGCAGATAACAACAAAAATATCCCATCCAATGGAATGAATCCTAATCACCATCCAACCGGTTGAACATCTAATATAAATACAAGGCCACCCCATCCTGGAAAGGTACGCGATACCCACACTGAGATGCTCAACACATTGCCCGCCTAAGCAACCTTTCTTTCTCTCGTGAAGAAACTGACTTAGAGACGTGAGGCCACCGCGAAGCCCTCGTCGACCCCTTCTTTCTTCTTGTTTTTGCGCCGATCCTACTTCAAATTCTCGCATAATCCGTAAGCCTACAATCTAACCCATCAGTAATCCAAGTCCGGCCCAACGACCCCTACACGCTCTAGCCCGCCCTGCTGAAAAATATCATCCCATCCTTATTTGTCTATCCTTTATTTCACTTCCAAGGAGAAACTCCCTCCTTCCTTCCAAGCCACTATTCTCTTCCAATAATTTTCTTTCCCTTTTTATTTTTATTCCTTAATATCTTTCTTTATTACTCTGTCCTCACTTCTCTATTTTTATTCTCAATTTAATTTTATCAAAATTCTAATGGGCTTATTATTATGAACTTATTATATTACGCATCTCTTTGGTCATGAATCGTAATTTATTAATTTACCCTTAACCGTCAGGTATTAATTCCAAGTTCTTTCTTATTTTATTTTTATCTTTAATTTATTTTGGATAAATATACTTTACTTTTATTATACCCTAACACAAACCGAAAACCTATTAAGTATATTTTGGGGTGTTACACTGGCGCCCTATTTTGATACCCTACAGTGACGAGGTACACTGTACTCAGGATGCCCCTGGGACGAACCGGATGTGTCTTGGATGCGCGCTGAGAGGGCTGAGAGCTTATGGTTCCAAGATAGCCTAAAGAATCATGAGCAAAATTATTCCCACACATGATTCTCGAAGTCACAACATTGTCTTCGCTCTCTTTAAATATTCGCGCCACTACTAGACAGGTGAGAAGTTTAGGTATTTTCGCACTCATAAGAGTCCTAAGTATATTTTCACACACGGACCTCAACATGAGGCAACATGCATGGACGGGAGTAAAAATGGTAATTTCCTACCGTAACCGAAATTTTTCTAGATCTTCGATGACGAAACGACTTCACCGTTGAATCATCTCAAATCTAAGTACCATGTTGAATTTCTCGTCGACTCCGAGACAACTTAATTTCACTGCTTTTCAAGGCAATCGAGTGCTCCGTGCCATATGACAAACCAGGAGAGACATGTAATGTGACAAAAGTCACCTACTACATGTGTACCCATGTGACACATGTCGCATGATTAGCGAGAGGATGGAGATGAATGGCTTAGATTAAGCCATGTGGTCAAAAAGGGGCCCTTTTAAGTCAAATTAAATGGACAATGATAATTAATTAAAAACTTTAAAATAAAGAGACAAAAGACTTCATCTTCTTCTCCCATTTTTGCCAGAAATGGGCGCGATGGAAAGACCGGTTTGTAGAGAGATGTGACTTATTTCTAGAAAACGGACCGTCTGCTCGCCGCCAAGAGGCAAAGTTACACGCCAAGGGCTACGTACCGGACACCGATTCATGCGAGTTTCGACAACCCAAGAGCAGAGGGATCTTCCACTTTGCTTTATTTTCCGCTAAGAGCCATGTGAATGGCTATGGATGTTCTAAGGCCGAACGGGCCGCAGGTTTTCCACCCAACACCGATCGGTTTCTAGAAAATCCCGATGTGGTGGTCGTGAACGCGGCCGGCCTGTGGTTTCACCGTTCACGTGGATTCAGGTGATTGTTGCTCGGGTAATTCAAAATGAATTACTAATGTGGTTTATTAGCCCATGCGAGCTAATTTTGGTGTTATTGTCATGAATTGAATAACATGATTTATATGAGTTAATTTCTGTTAATATACGCGCATGTAAAATATATTAGCAGATGATTTGTTTGAATGGCATAATGTATTCCACATAGCGCATCAAAAGACCCTGTAACGATAGTGTGAGTACATGACACGAAAAATGAAAGAAAAGTGAAAATGGTCAAGGAAAGGAATTTCAAGGAAGATTTTCGAAGAATCGCCTCGAGAGTCGGGTCTACCAGCTTCATCTCGAGGCTTAACCCATGACTATTTCTTGGCAATTATCAAGAATTTCACCCTGGTTAACTATATTTACCGAAATCTCCTAGTAAGTTTTGAGAACGAAAAAACCTTGTTTTGAAACCTGTATTTTCTCACGATCTACTTAGGCATGTGCCAGGGAGCCTGTGAGACTCTAGGACACGATCAGGGCATGTAGACATTCGCAGGTGACCCGCGTGGCTTCGTTGAGTGTGTTTAGTTGTCATTTCATGTGCACTTGGAATTTGGGAGTAACCTATGTAGGAGATTATCACTGCGGGCATTGCTCGCCTGTCGAGGATCATAATTTGGTGCGAGGTGTACGGGACGGCACTCACTAGAAGCCAATTTTCAGAAGAAAGCCGGATTGTGGCTGATATCTTATTTTGTAAAACATGTATTAGAACTTCGAATTTTGATATATGTTTTGGTTAGGAAATGTCCGCCAATAACTCTTGAACTATTGTAATATAGTTGATGTATTTTTGTGAGTATTAGTGCATGGGCCAAGCGGCTTGTTTCCTCACATGTGGACCCGGTGTGGTCGTTGTAAAATGTTGGGACAGGTTGTATCTTAGGTAGAGCTCCCCGTACAAAGGAGACTCTGCCCGATTTTCGTTAAATCTTTAGTCTTGGAAAAATGGGACTCAATGGAGTGGTGTCGGGTTACCCGACATCCACGAATATTCCGATGGTTTACGGGTTATTAACGGACCCCCGGGAAATGGGGTGTCACAACGGGGATTACTAACTAGTGTAGTTTCCTAAGAGTGGCAGATGCTCGAGACTGTGGGATAATTTAATTTTGTAGTGATGTCGGTCGAGGAGCCTTAGGGAGTTTGGTGGCTATGCCATCCTGCTGAGCGGGGTGATCGGAGTCCTAGGGGCGGAGCGATGGGATGTTGGCCATCGGATGCGGGTACAAGCAGTCACGGGTGTGGCCAGGCCCCGTCCACACATATGAGTAGTCTTTGGTATAGAGAGGGCAGTGCGTGGTTCCGTGACCCACGTCCACGAGAGGAGATCCTCCGAGAGTTCCACTGCTCTCGATTCGTTGTGCATTCAAGTGGCACGAAGATCTATCGTGATCTTCATTGCTAGTATTACTGGAGCGGAATGAAGTGACATATTGGGGATTTTGTTCGACGTTTTCTCACGTGTCAGCAAGTAAAAGATGAGCACCAGAAGCCAGCAAGACCACTCCAGCCTTTGAAGTTAGTAGAGTGGAAGTGGGAGCATGTCACGATGGATTTTGTGACCCCCTTGCCACTAACACAACGGAGGCATGATATCGTATAGGTTATAATGGAACGGCTCACTAAGTCAGCACACTTTCTAGCGGTGCGGATGACTTTCACACTGGAGGAATTCTGCCGTTGTATATTTGTGAGATTGTCCAATTACATAGAGTACCAGTCTCTATCATATCGGACAGGGATCCCAGATTCTGGCACACTTTTGGAAGAGTTTCCATAAGGCCATGGGGACGCAGTAGATGATGAGCACCGTTTTTTTATCCAGAGACCGATGGTCAGTCGGAGAAGGACATCTGAGTTTTAGAAGGACATGTTGCGAGCATGTGTCACGAATCTTGGGAGTAGGCCCGGGAAGAGCACCCTTAGTGGAATTAGCCTATAACAATAGTTATCGAGGGCGAGTATACAAAGGCTTTTATGGGGAGGGAGGCCATGTCGTCCCGATTTGTTGGACAAGGTGGGAGAGAGTTCTATCGGCTGATGAGAATATGACAGAGACGCCTCGAAGAGTTGGGTTTGATGTAAGAAAAAGTCTTCTTCGCTGGCTTAGATGAAGAGCTAGCCCAGATAGACGGCGTCGACCTCTAGAGTTTGACATGGGTGATCACATCTTCTTGAAGGTGATGCTTAAGAGAGAAGTGGTCAGATTCGGTAAACAAGGGAAGCTAACGTTGAGGTATATTGGGCCCTTCAATGTACTCGAGAGGGTGGGCACAGTTGCATATCGGTTGGCGCTACCACCGAGTTTATTAGGTGTCCATGAGGTGTTCCACGTCTCCATGCTCCGGAAGTATACTCCAAATCCAGCTCATGTAATGGATTAGGGAGGGATTGTGTTGATACAGATGAGACCTTCGAGGAGGGGACCCGAGGCGCGTATGTGGATAAGCCGAGATCAGTTTTTGCGGCATGAACCATGAGACTAGTGAAAGTGTTTTGGCAGCATAGAGAGTGGAGGAGGCAATTTGCAGAGCAGAGAGGACACGATGAGTGCACTGTCTTTTTCCTGTTGAGCAGGAAGGTGCGTTGTCTAATAGTAGAGTCTAATATTGGAACTAGGTAACTATTGCATATGCATGTGCTTGTATTGTGCTAGTATGTATGAATTTCGAGGACGGAAATTCTATTAAGGAAAGAATGTAAACACAGGAAAATTAGAAATTTTCAAAAAAAAAAAAAAAAAGAAAAATGATAATAATAATAATAATAAATTGCCATAATGGTTCATGGAAGCCTAGAAAATTCTCTAGATTTCGGATGGCGAAACACACTACGTCGTTAAATTTGTTTCGCGAAATCTAGTGACCTAGTCAAATTTCGTCGAATTTTGAGACAATCGGAATTTTTTCACGATTTTCTGGGTGATAAGTTGCCAGTAATTTCAGGGACGATATTTTTTACGAAAATCTCGGAAGTCAGGAAATGGCTTGAGCTAAGTTCATTTAAACTAAATTGACCTGAAAAAAAAAATTTGTTTCGAGGAAGAAGCGGACCTGCATGAGATATGGACATTGCACCATGTATCAAAATTTAAAAAAAAAAAAAGGATAAAAAGAAAAAAAACAAAGTCAAAAAGGAAAAGGAGGAGACGAGAGGGAGAGAAAAGTGAGCGAGAAAGAGAGAGAGAAGAAAGGGGTAGAGAAAGAAAAACTTCATTCTAAGATCTACGGAAATCGGATCGTAGGTTTTCGTCGAAGCAAAAGGCAAAGTCGGTCCACGCATCGAAAGCTATGCTTAGGTACCAAAACATTGGAGTTTCATCAAACTCCACGAGGTAGAGAATTTTCCTACTTGGGTTATTTCTAGCCTAAAGGTCATTCAATGGCTTGGGGTTTTCTTAGAGGCCGTGAGAGGCCGTAAATTTTAGTCCCAAATTTTTGGGATTGAATATAGGAATTTTTGGGACTGTTTTTGGACAGTCGGGGCTGAATTTTTGGGATTGTTTGAGCGGAGTCTCGGTAGGTTTGGGTTTAGTTTTAATCAAGGCCCGTGTCTTCGGGTTTTGTGGTGTGTTTTTGGTATCGATAGTCGATACTGAACCATGAAGGACGAAAGATGCCATGTTTGTAATGGGTTCGAGATTTTGGCCAATTTGTGTGTTATTATTGAAAAAATAAATAATATGTTGTTGTGTGTAAAATTCATGTTAATATGTGTTTGCTTGATGTATTAGCATGGAAGTTGTGATAAATGGAAATTATATGTAGAAAATATAATTATCCGAAATTTATAAATGTTGCATGTAGCTCTTATTATTCATGTAGCATGACAAAGCATGAAATGACATATCTGTATTTCATATGCACAGGGACATCAACATATTGGGTTTGTGTGCATGGGTATGGTCATCCAGCATCAGTGTTGATGAATGGGTAGTGAGCTCGTACTTTGGACGACGTCCAATCAATGTCTCACGGTTTAAAACATAAAAAAAAATGTAAATAATGTGTGTTGGGAGGGTAGAAGGGGACCGTTAACCTCGGTGAAAAGCACGGAACATGGGTCTGGGACGTAATGTGATGAAAATTTGCTTTACATGCGGTGTAAGAGACCCACGGTGTGGTGAAAAGTTACATTGCCCAAAGACACGAGGTCATGGTTATCCACATGAACGAGGTTGTGTGATAGGAGTCGGGATTGACTTAGGATTACTTGCCCATTGGAACTTGCATTGGGTACTGGTGAGCCCATAAGGGCTCGATATAAGTGTGTGTCATTGGTACTACCAGTGACGGTTGTCACACTTGGCATAGGCATGTGTGAGGGAGTCGGTGAGTGACTCGGGATATGGGCATGAAGACATTCCATGCATGACATACGACATTCATGTAGATATTTTCACTTGGATGTGTATGGGTTGGTTTGATCATTGTATGAGCACTTAGGTGAGGGTAACCGCGCAGGAGATTATCGGCTCTTGGGTTTTGCTCCTTGTCGTAGGACCCTCGAGGATAAAGATTGTCTAAATAGACGGATGGACGTGTGGGGTCGATCTTGCTCTGTTGAGACCTTGGATAGGCTATGATTATACTGTTATACAAGTTGTATGTTGGGTAGAGCTCCCCAAAAAAAGGAGATTTTGCCCGATTTTTTTTGAAAATATGGATCCCGATAAATGGGACACAACAGTGTGGTATCGAGTCACCCGAAATCCACAGGAATTCCGCGGGTTAACGGGTTGTCAATGGGACCCCCAGATTTGGGGGGTCACAATAGCATTGCGAGGTACTTTATACAAAGATAAATATCATAAATGCATCATCTAAAGACATAAAAATTAACTATTACCATCAAAATATTTCATGTATTTAAAAAAAAAAATTAAGACAATCTTATGGAATAAATAGGAATTAATTCATTCAATCTATTCTTCAGTTCCAAAGGAAGATCATGTGCGACTTTTGGTAACTTAGATTTTCCTGGATGAGGTGTGCTTTTAGTGTTTTGGTGGAGCGCGTTTAATTCAATTCACATACTCATGGATGAATTCAATAACAAGTTTTGTATAAGTTCTCGTGTGATCATAAGGGCAAATATTCCATAAGGAATCAAGAATTCCATGTTCATTTGGTGGTATGAGGCATGACCTCAAAGCCTTATATTTGTCAATACTTCTCAATAGACCCCTTTCCAAAAAAATTTTTGAATGCAACCATTGATTTCTATTATAGTTCACTAGGCTATCAAAATCATCATCCTTTACATGTTCTTCTAACTTCATGCTCCCACAATCTTTTATCATATTCTTTACTCTTTGTCGATGTTTTGGGATTCTAATGGTCTTTACTGACCTCATTTTTCTTGCTATATTTATGATAAAAAAAAATTAATTAAAAAGTAGTCAACGAGATTTGAACCAGGGTCATTTTTAAAAAAGATTAGGAAGGGGCCTTAGCCAAAAATCCTAATTGTCTTTAACAATCGTACTAATATGAAAATTAAAAGATATCCCTTTTATTTATTATTATTATAAGAATAATTATTATCTAAATTTTATTATTCCAAAGAATATGGGGCCCATTCAGACTTCCCCATTGTGTTATATATATATATATATATATATATATATATATATATATATATATATATATATATATATATCCCACCCAGATATATATTATTTGAAAATATTATCGAAAAATATTTTTATTCGTATATCCATCACCTGGTATATAATAAATATTTTTCCCATAAATATATTCTAAATAACATTCAACCATGCACATTTTCTGCACAAATATAAAAAAATGAAAGAAGAAGCTTTGTGTATTCGGTGTGTATCCTGAAGATAATAAAAATTATCTAAAATTTATGGAAATAATCTAACACCAACGAAATCCTTTTCAAAAAATATATACATATATATTTTCCTTTTTGAATAACACGTCTTAATATCTCAGTCCAGAATCATATATAACATAATCCTTTTGTGCTAGAATCATAATTTGAGTATAGATCTGCATGTAGCCAGTAGCCACACATATTTTTTATGATATATATATATGTAGCATCATTTACGCAAATAATCATCGAAGTAATGAAAAAACACCGGAAGAAATGGAAGTGCCGAAGGAGACTATACGACTGCATCCAGTTTTGTTTCGACCATACTGGAAAAAATTTTCTCTCAAATAATACATATTATCCTAACACATGTTTTTCTCCTTTTATTTATTTTTAAAATATGAAACAAATTCGTACACCTGTAGTATTTTCAAATAAATAACATAAACATAAGAAATATATGAACTGTATGAAACAAGTCGTACACTGTATTTTAAAAATGAGAAATATAAAATGAATCTGATACCATTTGTTGGTTGCTTCTCGATATAAATCGAATTATACGTAAATCGATGTCCAAGATCATGTATGCTTAGTCTATATTCCAATCACATCAATAAACAATAAATTGGTATTATATTTATCACAATGTAGACGACGTACCTTTTGAATCCACAAAGAATTTGAGAGTGGGATTTCATTTAGTAGTTCTTGCTCTTTTTGATTTTAGAGTTTTTGAGTGAGTTTTTTTTCCAAGAGTCACTGTTTTCTTTCTTTCTTTTTTTTTTTTTTTTTAAAAATAACTTCTTTTGTCTCCATGTTTCCTCTCTCATTTGAAAAATAATTTAAATTATTAAATTTTAATTTTAAATTAAATAACTATCGGATCACATCATATGTGCCCCACGTGGAATATAAAGAACTAGCAGAACACCCTATAAATACTCCTTCGAGGTTATGGTTAAGTTAAATTTACATGAAGCCCAATTTTTTCATTTTCACATTCAAGAGAGGGTGAGAGGAAGAGAGAGATATTTCTTACTCCAAAGCCCACCATTTTAGATGTCAAAGTTAGGGATGAAAGGAATTTGGAGTGTATAGAGATATCTACAAACAACATGCTTCTTCTTCATAAAACAAATTTAATTTAGGAACATCCAAATACGAGTTTCTTAATGATTCAAGTCATTATTCTATACTGCTTTTTGACACCATTAATTAATGTTGCTTTAGATCCCACTTTATGCTATCAATCACTTTAATATCCTACAATCCATTACATTTTTGTAGCGCCTCATTCGGGGGTTTTTTTTTTTTTACTCTTTGTATGAAGTGCGTAGGCGATAGAGACTATCGTGCAGCCGGTCAGTCTATCAACGCGGGCATGACCTTCTCTGTCGCGACCTGACCTGGCGTCACCTTTGTTGCGACCGGGCGTGTGCGTCGCGCATGCATATGCTTGACGCTCTGACGCGTGCCTTGCCTTACTATCGCGACATAGAACGCTATATCGTGACGTAACTCTCTTAGCCCTTTACCCCCCGAGCAATTGCGTGACAAGAAAATGCTGCAGCTCGCGACTATTATCTCTGTCTAAGCCAGCTCTATCGTGGCGTGAAAATGCATTCGACATAAAATCCCATCCAAGGCCAAATTTGTCGCAACATAAAGATACTCTGTCGCGACATAGAAACTCCTGGCCTTGACCAAACTCGATCGTGACGCAATTTCTCTTCGCCCAGTTGGCTCTATCCATGTGACATAAAATTATTTTGTCGCGACATAAAAACTCTTGGTCTTGACTAAGCTCTGTCGCAGCATAAAAACACTCTGTCACAACATCATATCCCTACCCAAGGCCAAACTCTGTCATGACACAAAAGTACTCTATCGCGATAGAGAAATCCTTGCCAAGACCAAACATGCTGCAACACGAAGGATGCAACTTGTCGTGGCCATCTCAGTTGCGACACGAAAACCTTTGTCGCGACATTGTCACGACAGAGAGCAAGCATTGTCCCAACATGAAAATACAATGTCGCGACCAAGCAACTGCTTGCAGCCCGAGAACCATGTCGCGACACAGGGAACTGTTGTAATCTGAGACCCGAAGCTTTGTAGTGGCCAGGGGAGCCCCTGGCCGTGACTAAAGCTTGCCCAGGCTTACGCAATAGCCTTTTCGGCATTTCCTGCACCTCGAAGCAACTCCCGACACTCTAAATTATCGCAATGGCCTTAGCATGATAAAGGCAACACAAAAATATGGGAAAAACCTATCAAATTGTATTAGACAATTCAAAATGAGTTTTATTACAACTCTTTTCTTTAATATAGTAGAAAACTGGATAATTGTCCAAAATTTTTACAAAATAGAGAATAAGCCATAATCTGGCCTTCTTTGCCATTAAGGCCTCGGATGGACTCCATCTCCTGGTGGGCCTCCAGTACTTGAAAAATGTTTTTTCATGATGGGGTAAGCAATTCCCAATAGAGGAATTCTCCTACAAGGGATACTCCCCACCTAAGTGCATATGCAATGCCATGACTTAACATTTATCAACACATTGAGCAAAACATGCATTTACATATAGATAACTCTCATGTCATGCTAATGTCTAGAGTTCTCATGACTCCCTCACATACTCCACGTCCATGTATGAAAAACCTTCATTTCCAAAACAAAAGATTTTTTTTTTATATTTCAACTCCTTGGACAGTCTCCGAAAAACTGCTTTATTCAAAAGTCATGTGTCTTTTGTGGATGCTGCCAGGCTTTTGGGGTCTCATGTGAGGCGTCGTACACAACCAGAGCTTTCGCGAACTTTCATCGCTAGATACATATGTCGACCAAGATTACAAGCTTTTCACGGTGGTGTTTATCCTTCTTGCTACTGCAGACACATAATTTCCAACTTGTGCGGCTCTAGGATGTCGTCCCTTTTGAGCCCACCATTAAACACCAAACACGGTGTTCTTTTTCATGCCGTGCACTACGCCCCATTTCACGCAATGTCCTCGTTTTAAATACGATGCAAAATGTTATTGCTTGTTTTTAAGTATTTACATGCATGATGAGAGCTACATGCAACATTTATGATTTATGGATAATCATATGTACAACATACAATTTACATCCATAATACAACTCATGTAAATATATCAATTTCCGCATGTATCCACATGATTTTTCACACACTTGCATGTCATTCAATCAAGCAACAACACACAAAACTGAATCTTCATGTTCAGATTCAAAAGCGGTACCTGATTCGACATGTCGGTTCATGTCGGCAACGTACCTACGAAAATCATCATATGGCTTTGTATTTTCCATCGAGAGCACCTGTTTTAGGCGCGGATTAAGGCGAGAAGGACCTAGAAATTGATGAAATTCGCAATAGTTTGATCACAATGTTTTGAGATCAACCCCACCGTTAGGGCTACAACTCATGGCCATCAAATGGCTGTAGACAGGACCTTAACGGTAGAACCCTACCTCTTGGGGTGGCAGCTCCCGATCTTGATACCAAATTCGTTGTATAGATAAACTTTGCCTCTTGCTCCGACGAGTTTTGACCGTCACTTTGTTGGAGATCTAAGGAAGTGTAGCCAATCACTCCTCCGTTCTTCTCCCCCTTTCTTTTCTGCCTTTCATTTTTCTTTTCTTTCATCCTTTCCTCTATCCGTTCTTATCCACTACTTGATTTTTCTTTAGGGGTGTGACATACATGGCTCGGAATGTGTTCCTTTTGTTTGAGCTTTACGGTGGCAAAGTGTCATTATGACACCTAACCTCAGCTCTTGATCTTTTCAAGACCACACATGGTCTCCTCATGTGGCATTGCCACATGTCTCTATTTTAAGTCATGATGCCATGTGGGCGGTGTCCGCAGCGTTGTCATGCCATTTACCCGTCTCACCTTGAATTACGTGAGTTTTCAAATGACCACGAGTCGACGCGGTCGTCATGGTAACTAAACTTCACGAGGCCGAATTTATTGGTGAGGACCGTTCTATCCCCCAAGGTCTAGGGAATTTCTAGACTTTCCACATGTACTATAACGGCAATTTATCATTTTACCATTTTTCAAAAAAATTGAATTTTTTCTCGGGTTTTTACACATTTAGTCTCCTTGTGAACCAGTGCTTGTAATCTAATAAGGAAAACACTATTAGTCTCTCTATCATCACAAGTCTTTTAATGTAACACACTTTCCTTAAAGTGAGACAATTGATAAAAATGAAACTCTCACCAATATTATTAAAAATAATTCAATGTTCAAGTTTATATCAGATTAGGTTTTAAAGATAACTATCATCGATTAGAAGATTTTCAATTCATTACTTAACATTAAATTCGTATGGGGATTGCATGGATTCCTTTTAAGCAAAATTAGCATTTTAAATAAAACACTTCTAAAATGAACTAATTCTATCTTTCGTTCATTCATTCACGGCATTTAATGTGCCTGGTATTATATGCTAAAATTGCTAACCATATGGCATTAGCTAAACCATAATTTTCAGTTCTCAACACGATGAAAAGAAGCTGTGAATGCCACTACCAGGGCATCCTCTTGGAAACCTTTATGAATTTGTTATTTAAATATATATATATATATATATATATATATATATATATATATATATATATATAGAATTGTAAGCCTAGATAATTATAATCATATACATATAAAATGATAATAATATTGGATTAATGCCAATCTTTTAGGCTTTATTTGCAAATTCTATATTCCTTGATGATCGAAGCCCAAAGATCTAAGAACTTGCTAGGTATTTTCGTTTTGGCTCTAATAAATTGTTGTAAGAGATTATAGTTGAGATGTAGGTCCAATTATATATTATATGTACTTTATGAAAATATTTTTTATGAAAAAATTACAGAAACATTAATTAACCTCTAAGTCAATGTGTAAACATTCGTTATAGTTTCTCTTTATATATATACATTTTGCTAGCTTGAACCCAATAGTTACACTAGACTTGACCTGACCCTATCTCTAATTCCCAAATCATAAGAGATCCATATAAAAAATTTTATATATGGCAGGTGATAAAAGAGAGATTTAATAAATAAATAAATGGTATAGTAATTGGTTTTGGTTGCAATAAAACTGATGGAAGCACGTGAAAATTTAAATGTTTAATTTAGATTTTAAATCCATGAATATAAGGTCATTTACATTCATGAGGTTTCTCAAAAATTTTTTACCATTAAGTATTGATAGTTAGAGATCGGAAAAAAGGGTAAAAGGATATAAACAAATAAGATTCTATTTGAAGTCTCATCATTATGGATCCAAGTAAGTAATGTTAAATTCTTGTTTTTCTTATAATGTGAATATCATGAAATCAAAGATCCTGTGTATTAAGTTGAAATGCACAATAAATTATAGAGAATCCTAAAAGAAGTTATTTTTATGATCGAACATGTGCAATATAGCTTTATGGTTTAAAAATTAAATGATTTTCCTTGAATGAGTTTTGATTGTTAAGAAATTTAGCCTTCAGACAAACATAGGTTTAAAAATTTCTGTATTCATGTTTCTATCATAAGTTTCCTATGCATATGATGATGTTGGGTATTATGGAGATTAAGGCATTCACCGATGGAAGGAACAATACGGTTTTGAGGGAAAGAAGAGAGTAAGTTAGAATGATTTTGTTAAGAGGAAAAGTGGCGTGGTCATGGCTCTTTTGTTTTCTCCTAGGAGCTCTGTTTTATCCAATAAAATATTTTTTTGTGTTATCATTGTTTGGATTTTAGTTGGAATTTAAGTGGGGCTCAACATACTGATTTAGTTGGAAGCAACCTTTTGCTATTGAAAATTAATGATAATAATACATATCTGTTCCAAATCAAGTTGATATAAGATCAATTGATAAGTAATGATAATACCCAAACACAGAAAACGACATCATGGGATTTCAATATTTTATCTCATGAATATAAATTTTATAAATTAATGTGGTATTTGACCTGAAAAGTGGAATCATTCGTAATGGGGTGATATTATTATCATTATCCTTTTGTTTCCTAAATCTATGCATTTGTAATATTGATTTGATTACGTTATTTTTTAATCCTCCCCGGCATCATGGTGGAGCTGGGATTTGAATTAGTTAAAATAATAACAAATAAACGACGAAAGAGAGATTGAACCCATAACCTTAAGTCTCTCACTTTAATTTTAAGGGTTTTAAACAGTAAAACTACAACTCATGTTGTTTATTTTTTGATAATATTTATGTATATAACCATCAAAAAAATTTATTCAATCTAATATTCAAATTATGTTTATTCGTAGTCATCAAAATGTCTGAAACTTAATGTTTTGAATATCAAAATTATTTATATTATACAATTGAATTTACTTATGAATGGTTTATTAGCCATCAAAGTGATTGAACCGTAAAGTTTTATATATATCCAATTGTATAACATTATAATTGATTACTTAACATGAAATGCATATAAATGAGATGATATAATGTCATATAGAATTTGACTAAATTGTTATGAATTAAGGACCATTTCATTAAAGGTCTTGTTATAAATGTAGTCTCGAATTCTTCAGTCGATGGATCGTGGGGCATTCACCGATCTGCGATCTGATCACCGGTCGGGTGCAACACACCGAAACAAACAAAGAAGACCGACGGTGGGCATTCAGTCGTCCCTCCGGTATCTTAAAGTTAGTTTTTTGGAAGGCGAGAGGAGCAGCCAGTTATCTCAATCAATAATCTTCATTACCTCATCTGGTGTGATTCTTTTCTCTTTTTATGGAGAGAGAAAGGGGATCATCTTTCCTGGAGAGTGGGCGATTTCTTCCCATAAAGATAGGGCAGGTGGCTCTTATTTCGGGAAGGATGACTTGTTCTTCTTTTTATGTAACCGCTTTACGACGAATTTGTTGTTAGGAACGCCTTCTGTTCGTTGAAGGCGGGTGGCGATTCTTAGGAAAAACATATACTTATATCATGGAGAGTCGGTTGGCAGTTTCGTTTGGTAGAGTCGTTGATCGGGAAAGGAAGCGTCCGGGTGAAGAGGCATCCGGGCGTCAGGGCGCATTGGGAAAGAAGGCTCCCGAGGTGAGAGGTGCCCGGGCACCCGGGCGAAGAGTCACCTGGGCGTTCCTGGGCCTATTCACTGTCCTGGGCCGGCTGGCTTTAGGGTCTGGTCCCATCGGGGCCCTTGGGCTGGGCCGGTTGGCTAGGGGAACCGAGCCCGAGCCCATGGTACCCACAATGCCCCCCTTTTTCCTGTCGGGGAGGGTGATCGTCCCCGGTCGGAAAAAAAAAGGAACAAGCTTGACTGTCATATCATGCGGAATAGTAGACCATCAATGTTGTTGAATTTCAATGTGAATTTTGTAACTTTTTTTAAACTGCATTAGATGCTATACGGTTGCTTGAGTGAATCCTGAGACTGAAGGCTGCTATAAAAGGCTAGAGGGTGATGAGGTTCGTTATCCTACTGGTTATCTATGTTCCTTCGTCAGAGAAGGATAATTGAACGTTGCTGAGACTCATAATAGGGGGATTGCGGAATGAAGGATGATTGTGATCGATTATTTGAGCGTGCTTTCCAAGCATGGATCGGGCTAGAGATTGCATGGTTTGAGTGGAGTCAGAATTGTTCTGGGGGATCTTTGGGTGGTTCTAAAACTTAAATGGAATTCGAAGACACCCCTTGTCGAATCCTGCGGGGATCTCCCAAGCTTCCACTTCTTTCAGCCCCATCTCCATCTTTTCCTCCTTCTTAGCCTCTGCGGCGGCTTCTTTCTTGGTTCCGGCGGTGGATGCTTTACCTGTTTTTATTTGTATTTCGGGTGTCTTGCAGAAGTTACGAATGTTAGTTGGACATATTGTAATATGATTTAGCAATGCAAACGTAGCGTATCTGTGTCAGACACGCTGCCGCGAAATTTTTGTTAACCCCGAGGCATCCATGGGTTGCTTTTTGTGACCAGCCTTCATTACGTGCATTGTACTTGACGTATTCGGAATGTTTACCTTTGTTGAAATTTGCTGGATTTGAATGATATATGGCATTCAGCCAGGCGAGCGAAGTTTAGCGTCACTTGATGAGCCCCACTGGTTGACCACGCCACAAATCTCTTTGTGCTTTAACCGCGCGGCATATGGGTTGAAATCTGGACCGGTGAATCAGTCCTTCATTGTAAATGCGGGCCTAGAGCGTGAGTGCCTCTGCAGAATGAACATCATTACGGTAGTGCTTTCTTTTTCTTGTTATTTTGGGTTTATATGTTTTCCTCTTTGCGACCATCCACTACGAATAGGCTAGTGTAACCTTGCATTCGTTCGCGGGCCATTGTTGCAAGCACTCGCGCATTCCATTTCACAGGTAACCATCATCACCCCTTAGTAATGTTGGACTGTGGTGAGTGACTGGTTTCCGACTGTAAAAGGCCTGGAAGGGAGGAGACGTGGTTTAAAACTTATTCGGCCCGGGCGGTCCTTGCCCGGGCTTGGGGTATGCCTTCGTACCAATTAGGTATATGGCTAGAGTCTAATATTCATTTTATCTTCTCCATTTGATCTGCTTGTAGAATGGCGAAATTGAAGAAGAAACTTCCGCAGTGGTGCCCCGGCGTAGCCTCAACGACGCCTTCTATAAGAAGCATCGTCGTCTGACGATGGAGAGTTAATGAAACTGCTGCGAGGTGCCCGATAACATTGACCTCCGGTTGATGGATAGGACGGATGAGTCTACCTTGGGTGGAGAACATAATGGTGTGTTTTTTACCCGGGAGCACCTTGCGGTACAGGCACACTTCTATGCAACCCTAGTCAAGCAATTTTTGCATTTCACCTAGACGCCCCCGACTCTTATCCACCCTAACATCATTCGTATTTTGATCGGGTGCTGCATGTTGAACAACCTATACCAACTCGACCTCTCATTGGTCGGCGTAATATAATTATTTTGAATAGGCGGGGCGAGGCCGGATGTCTATGTCGGTTATGAACCCCCGACTCCAGGTTGTTAATGGGTTCCCAACTCACCTAAGACGGAGGCGAAAGGCGTGTGTGCTAGTGAGGGACCACAGGGCGAGATCCGGGCTCCCAGACCAGTTTAATATCAACGTTATCGAGTCTTTCAAGTGTGTGGTTGGGTTAGACCTGGCCTAATGGCCTTTTCCCGGATATTTAGTGTGTTATGATGGACTAACCTTAGGTTGCTTATGTAGGGAAGGCAGCGGCGGTGGTGAGGCTTGAGTGGAGAAGTCGAGGCTTCGAAGGTCGTCGGCTATCGAGATTTTCGACGGAGCGTCACTACAAGGTTCTCCTGACTCCAGATAATATATCTATTGTGAGGCGCAACCTGGCCCCTTACACCCTCCCGATCATTCCCCGACCGTTGCCTTCGGACATTATGGAAGGGGAGCATTTTGTCATTGCGACTGTAGGCGTCGATTTCGGCGGCGCGAATCCCTCAAACGGCCAGTAGTTGAGGCATCAAGTTGGGTGCAAGGTGCAGGGTGCTAGAAGCGCATCAGGTTCGTCGACTTCCCCTAGTGAGGATTCTAGTTACGCCCATCCGTTCGGTCAGAGAACCGAGTAAACATCTCGAGCAGCTCCCTTTGCTTGAAGCCAGTGGTCGATCACGCCCCTTAATTGATAAAGATTAAGCGAGTGGGCGGTAGGGCGGCAGGCGGCGCTGGGTCAAGGGAGGATTTCGTTCCTAGGTTAGTCTTAGAACACGAGGATCAGGGATTTGGAGGAGCGGGAGGAAAGGATGATGAATTTGGAGTGGAGCCGTTCTGTACTTCTTGAAGCGGTGAGCTCAGATAGTGAGTCGACATCGCCCTGCTCGAGCTGGGACCTAGTCGGCTCGGCTGTAGGGAGGATCGGAGGTGCAAACCATTATCTCCTTGGCTCTCCCGGATCGGGGCCACATTATCAAACGGGCCCAGACGGGAGGTCGTAGAGCTAAAGTCGAAGAAGGTAGATCGATTCAGTGCACTTGACGATCCCGCTTCCGATCGGGATGAGGTCAGCCTAGCGGTCGAGATTTATGCAGTCAGGCTACCAAGGCCCATTACGGGCGGATTATAACCAATTTGTTATGTTCCTTCGGCGTGAAATGCGGGCCTCCGAGGGGAGTGGAAGTATCGACTCCTGGGGCGGACGAGGTGAAGTATATCATGCGCCGCTGGGAGCCTTTCCACCGTGGAGAGTCCGCAGCCAACCGGCTGAACAATTTGTATCCACACATGCTTCGGATGCTGGTAGCTGCTCGGGGCATGGGTCTTGGCGAGGACTACTCGGTGACCATTCCTGCAGGGACCCGGAAGGAAGACATCCAACGGATTATCAATGACGGGATACAAGTCCGCAACCATAACTACATTCAGTCGACTGAACTGGTAAGATAGCGAGTTTTGTTATGTGACATTAGCGCCAATGCTTGATTTCTGTACTCCTAATGGGTTCTTTGCGGGCCCGTCATTTGCTGTGAAACATAGCGCTTCAATCACGAGTTCAAGCCCGTCCTAGGGACCTTGACAGTTTGTGATTATATGTCAGTCGGGGGAATGTGAGCGGGAGAAGCGAGTGCTTCATTAAAGGAGGCCGAGTTGAGAAGCTGGCATCGCACGGAGTTGGAGGCTAAGAGTCTGTGAAGAGCCGCCAGGCGGTGAGAGGAGGGATGCGACGCCGTGAGGCAAGCGATGGCCAAGTTGGAGGTGAAGGGACCGTTAGTAATGCAGGGCACGGGATGGGTCACGGGCTTGCCGGGTCGACCGTGCCTTAGTGGTTCTTGAGCGCTTACAGCGAAGGCCCGGGTCAGGGCTTGAAGTTGCTGGGCATTGTCCACTGGCGTGGGGCTTGTCTGAGGCGGATGAAGAAAACAACAGTTTGACGGATGAGCGGCTTTCCTTGATTTTGGAGCTTGGGACCATAAAGGATGATTTCGCCGCCCTCCGGGAAAAGGTCGTTGCTGATAGAGAGGCGATGGAGGCCGAGTTCGATGCAAGCGGTGACACGCTGTTCAACTATGGCTATGGTTGCTATGTTTTTACACACAACATACGCAGGAGCAAGCCTCAAATCTTGAATGGAATGTCGGATCCTTCAATTCCGTTAACTCCATAGTCCTTTGCTAACCCCCGTTGCCCCCCAAGTACCTCGTCTACTGCTCCAGCCCCAGATCTAACTGTTGTTGGCAGGGAGGAACGCCCGGGGAATAGTCTGACCGCAGTCGGAGAGGAGGCGACTCTTCCGATGGATCCCCCGGCCTCGTCGGACGGCGAGGTTAAGGACATCGCTGCTAACTAGGGCCTGAGTGCTTTGTGAGGCGAGACTTATACTGTTCAATGTTTTTACACCAAACAATTTACATCCCTTTCTCTTTCTTCGTTACATTTTGTTTGATGCCTTCTTGTACGTTTGATCTTTGCGTCGATCTGGTTGTATTGATTTTGTTAAACACCATTCGAGCTTTGTATGAGTAAAGAAATCGCTGTATGAAGCGGATGGTGTCTGTTGTGTTGCCCGGATAGGTCATTTCTTGCACCATCCAGGGCTTTTTGCATTCGACCGGCTAAGATGTTATCTATCTTTGGGGCGGACCAGTCGTTTCTTGCGCCATCGGGCTTTTAAATTCAACCAGCTAGATGTTATCTATGCTGGGCCGGATATGTCATTTTACTGCGCCATCCGGGCTTTTAGATTTGACCAGCTATATGTTATCTATGCTGAGTCGGATAGGTCATTTTACTATGTCATCCCGGCTTTTAGATTCGACCAGTTAGATGTTATCTATGCTAGGTCGGATAGGTTATTTTACTGCGCCATCCGGGCTTTTAGATTTGACCAGCTAGATGTTATCTATGCTGGGTCGGATAGGTCATTTTACTACGCCATTCGGGCTTTTAAATTCGACCAACTAGATGTTATCTATGCTGGGCCGGATAGGTCATTTTACTGCGCCATCCGGGCTTTTAGATTGGACCTTGTATAATGAAAAAATATGCGAAGACATGTGAGTAGGCAAAAATAAAGATATTCTTTTATTGATAATACCTTCTCAGGTGCATGGCGTTCCACATTCTAGGTACAGGGGTTCCATCTGTTTTATCTATAGCGTAGGACCCGGCTTCACCGGTTCGCGTCACGACATAAGGTTCTTCCCAGTTTGGTTGGAATTTCCCTACAAAGGGGTCTACAGTATTCTCGAAAACTTTCCTCAAGACCAGATCACCCGGCCGAAACACTCGAGGCTTTACCCGTCTATTATAAGAGTTCGCCAGGCAGATTTGGTAGGACATTATGCAAATTGTTGCGGCTTCCGCGACTCATCACTCATGTCTAACTCTAGCTGGTCGCATTTCGGCGACTCGGCGTAGGCTGTTCGGATGGAGTAGAGCGGGCTTGATTTTGGTAGGGATAACGGCTTCCATCCCGTAAGTGAGCGCAAAAGAAGAGATGTCGGTTGGCTTTGAGTGATGGTTACGTAGGCCCAAGCACCCCCGAGAGTTCTCTACCCATTTCCACTTTAGCGAGAGAGTCTAAGCTTTTTCAAGGCGGAGTCAACAAGGTTTTGTTAGAGCACGCAGCCATTGCTTTGTGAGGATCTTAGGGTAGAGTATAAATTTTTATCTTCAATTCTGGCAAGAGTCGTAGACTCGGTATCAAGCTATGACCCATTATAACGGACACAATTGATCTTGGGATGCGAGCAAACCCAGGACAATGTTTTCGGATAAGTAGAGTAACATCTCTATCTTTGATTGACGAGAAAGCGTTAGCCTCTATCCATTTACTGAAATAATCGGTAGCAACCAATAATAGTTTCTTTTGAGCTAACGCAGTGGGAAGCGGACCGACTATATCAATCCCCCATTGAGTGAATGGCCACGGGCTAGAGATGGAGACCAAGCCTTGCACCGGTGATTTCAAGATAGGGGACATTCGCTAGCAAGGGTCACATTTCTTAACATAATCGGCAGCTTCTGACTTCATGGTTGGCCAATAATACCCCTGAGTGTGAGCCCGGTGTGCTAGAGTTCTTCCCCTCGGGTGATTCCCGCATATGCCTTCATGCAATTCAACTAATACATATTGGCCTTGCTCGGGGGTTAGACACATCAGGTACGGCCCTCCCAGGGATCGTTTGTATAACTTCCCGTCTATCATGGAGAATCTAGCCGAATGGATCTGAACCTTGTGGGCGTTGTCTCTGTCATTAGGTAGTTCCCCCGTGGCTATGTATAGTCATATAAGTCCCATCCGGAGACGGGAACTTCCTATATATCACGGCTTACTTGGGCATGCGGTATTGAGGGTCAGGTTGATAGTAGATAGGGAATCGGGTTTCTCTTGCTCGGCCGATGAAGCGACCATGGCTTGGCTAAAGCATCGGCCCTCATTACGATCGGGGGACATGTTCAGGATTTCGGGCCCGAGAGATTATTTAATTTACGCGACTAAGGAAGCATACTTAGCCGTGCGAGGATCGCGGACTCCGAGATCTGCGTCTTCTATCAACAACTAAATTTGTGAATCGCTCTTAACCGAAGATTGTCGGCACCCGTAGTGATGCGAGCTCGAGTCGAGTATCATGGCCTCGTACTCGATTCGTTGTTAGTGGCCCCGAACTCTTAGTACTACCTGTTCAATCCTCTCCCTGGTTGGGGAGGTTAATTGCAGACCAATGCCCGCCCCGGTTTGTCACGGAAGCCCGTCACGGTATCCACCGGCCCGTTTCATCGGGGCGGGTGTGTGCAGGCTGGGATTTCTGATGAAGTCGGCCCAGGGCTGCCCGCTTTCGCCGAGAAAGTCTCAACTTGTCTTGGATGCCATATTAAGCAATTCCATTGCCCTGACGGGTGTCCTTCAGGACATATCGGGTCTATGGTGTGCCTTGGAGTGGAGATCCCGGTTAGCACCTGGTTGAATGAGCACGGAAGTATGAGCGAGGTTTTGAGGCGAATTTGTCCAGGAAGTAAGGCGGCTAAGTTTGAGGTGGCTATATCTGGTCTCTGCGTCGGTTAAGGATTTGCTGACAAAGAACACAGGCCTGAACTTCGCATCCCCACATTCTTTAAACAGGGCGGCGCTTACTGCTATATCAAAGGCTGCTAGGTAGAGGTAGAGTGTGTCACCGGCTTCCGGGCTCACAAGAATCGGGGGCTCTGTCAGGTATTACTTGATTTCCATGAATGCCCGGTCGCATTCCTCATTCCATTTGGCCCGGTTGGCTCCCCTCAGAGTAGCGAAGAAGAGTTTCAAACGGTCGAGTGAGCCAGGAATAAAAAGCTAGGCGGCCCATTTGGTCGATCATTCTTTGGACCCGCTTCTTGGGGGGCCGGTGATTGCAAGATGGCCTTAAGCTATGCAGGATTAGCCTATTCCCCTTTGGGTTACCATAAAGCCAAAGAAGGAATCGATTATTGTGACCAGAAGAGCACATTTTAAGGGAGTTGATTTCCTTTTATACTCTACGGAGGTCGAGATGCACATTGGAGATGCGCGGCGTGATCAGGAGCAGCTGCTTGGATTTTACCAGCATATCATCAATATTGACTTCCATTGTGCTGCCGAGTAACGGTCGGAACATCTTCTTCACCAGCCTACATAATGGAGGTGGCCCTGCATTCTTTAAGTCGAAGGCATCATTGTAACGGTAGAGTCCGTAGAGGAGTGATGAAAGATGTTTTCGCGTCCGAGGGTGCGTAGGGGATCTGGTGATATCCAGGGCGTCGAAAGATAGCATGCGGAATTGCACGGCGAGCGTCCACAATCGATCTATGCGGAGCGAGAGGGAGCTAATCTTTTGGACCGGGCGTCATTGAGGAGTCCATGTAATCCACATACTCTTCATTTGTTCCCTTCTTTGGGGCAACCACCACGTTAACAGCCATTCGAAGTATAAGCGCTCGATCGGTCGTTCTCTGAGAAGATTATCGACCTCATTACGGATGACCAAGTGGCGATCACGAGGATGAAAGCGCCTCACTTTTTGTACGGCAAACAGCGAGATGGGAGGCGACATTTGAGTACGTGAGGCGTGCATAAGAACTATTCGGTCATATCTACATGGGTCCAAGCAAATACATCAGCGTTCAACTACAGCACATGGCATAATTGGGCCTTCTCCTCCTCGGACAGGAGGGTACTAACATAGATGCATCTGTCCGGCCCGCTAAGGGGCGTGGTTTCCAAGGGATCAACTGCTAGCGGCTCTCTATCCTCCAAGGCGGGCCGGGCGGATGACTGTGATTGCTATTGTTGAGTTGATCCTCAAGGGATGGTTCACTAGAGCACTCCCCTTGTTCGCGTCCCTGCATTAAGACCTGATAGCATTGTTGTGCGGCTAACTAGCTTCCTTGAAGGTCGACTTGCCCGGTATGATCAAGTGACGATTGTTTATTAGTGCGTGGAGGTGCGGCTTTCATGGGGTGTAAGCGGGCGGCAGGCCCGGGATGGTGTATGGCCACACGAGTCCTCTGCCAGTGAGACGGTGCTGCGGGATTCTGGGACCCGACCACTGACGGAAAGGTGATGTCCCAATGGTAATGTGGTAGCTATTCAAACCGGACAAAACCACACTAAGCGGGCTGAGATGATGTGGACTCTCGTGCGCAAAAGTACAGGAGGTGTAGTAAATCGGTTGCACTACCTAGATCGACGAGGACCCTGTGCACATCAAAACTGTTAATACAAACAATAAGTACAAGTGCCTCGTAATGAGGGGTAATGACCCGGGTAGGGTTAATAGGGGGAAAGGATATAAGGCCGTCAATCGGCTAAACTGCTGTGATGTTCTCTCGAGACGCGGTGTTCACCACGGCTCGGCCAGAATTCGCGAAGGCATTTTTTCTCTTACGCTTTTTGGGTGATACTAGCTATCGTAGGTCCCCCAATATAAAGTTGATGGCTGGCCGGGGGCCCGAGGCATGCTCAATATCAACAACAACCTTGTCAACTGTGGGAGCGACTACTACCCCGTAGGTTGGCTCTCGAATATATCTTTTGAGGTGCCCAGCCCGAATAAGTTTTTCCACTAGGAATTTCAAGCTTTGGCAGTGGTTGGTTTTGTGGCCATGGTCCCTATGATAATCACACCTTAGGGATCTGTTGCGCTGGTCCGGGGCCGCCTTCATAGGTGGAGGCCACTTGAAATCGGGGAGGTCCCGAATAAGGAGTAGGAGCTGGTCATAGGAGATTTTGAGAGGAGTGAATTGGGGGCTCAGCCATAACTTCGGGCGCCCTTGAGTAGCCGACCCTTGTTTGTTTGCTCATACGCCGAATGGGCCTTTGGTAGCCCGGCTTGCCCTGCAGGTGGTTATCATTACGGTCTGAGCGGCCGAATGTTGTCTTCAGCGTGGAGAACTTATGTACGCCTTGCCCGATACAATTCTTCCATAGTGAGGCGGATCTAGGGATAATGGCGGAAGAGCGAGTGGCTAACCCAAGCTTCTTCGGAAGTTTGCCCGATCACAGCATCCATGCGTAAATGTCGATACGCTAGATGACTTGTCAGGAACACATGAAGTCGAATGGATTAATCTTCAGTTTGAGGATAACTTTTGAAGGAATTTAATATTCCTTTTCTTCCCTAGCGAGCACGGTGCTAGGAGACAAGGCCCGCAGCTCAGAATGAGTTTATTAACCCTCTCGGAAGCTCGTGGAACCAGGCCAAAGCCGGGCCCTTGAGGCTGGCCGAGAACACTTTACACAGAAGTCGATCGTCCCCTGCGTTGAGGATCATCGCTTGGTTGAAATGCAACATGTGATCGTACGGATCGGAAGATCCGTCGTACATGGCGAAGGACGGTATAGAGAAGCCGCGGGGAGGGTCATAATCTAGAATATGTTGATCGAGGGGAGAGAAGAGCATGTGTTGTGGTCCTCGGAGGGCGGAGGAGAAAAACATGTGTAGGGCGGTAGCAACCTCGAAGGGAGTGTACTTGGATGGTATCGGTGGGGCGAAGCCCCTGGGTCGCTCGAGCGCATATTCATGAGCTGGCTCCGACTGGCGTCGGTCCTTCTTTGGCTTCTCGCCGTACCTGACCGTTGAGTGCGATGGATCAATTTGGGTCGACAAGGGGGCCTTTTTCTGGATTGGGATTCCACGGCGTTCAAGGATGGTGAACGTCGTGGGAGCGGAGAGCTGTCGGAGGATAACTTGTCATCCGTCGGTAGGTCAATGTTGTCAGGTACAACGGCCTCCTTGCCTTTAGTAGGACGAGATGGAGGAAGTGGGCGGGGAGGTCCCCGTGATTTCTTGGCCTTGGGCTTCCAATCGAGTTCGTAGGCACTCGTTCATCCTCCGTGTCGATTAGGCGTGTTCGGCGCAGCTGACCACACACTTTGGCTGCTCCTCTTGTCTTGCCTCCATCTCTCTTTGCTGGGGCGGTCTTCGGGAAGGTTCTTTGGGTTGTTGGACATAGCGGTGAGTTCACGACCGATCCGGTGGGATGTTCAAGAAGCGGAAAAGGCTTCGAATCGGAGATCACCTAGGAGGCGAGGTGTACCCAAGCTCTTGTGTATCGCCTCTGAGATTTCTTGCTTTCGGCGTTCCCACAGACGGCGCGGTGTAGTCTCAAATTCTCGATTCGGTGGATCGTCGAGAGGCATTCGCAATCACCGGTCAGTACGCAACGCAACAAAACAAACAAAGACAAAATTGGTGTTCCGTCGTCCCTCCAATGGCAAAAGTTAGCTTTTTTGGAAGGCGGGTGAACATCGATTATCTCGATCAGAATGTCGGTACCTCAAATGCAGTTGATTCTTTTCTCTTTTATGGAGGGAGAAGGGGATCACCTTTCATGTAGAGGAAGTGAGCGATTTCTTCCCATAAAGGTAGGGGAAGGTGGCTCTTATTTCGGGAAGGATGACTTGTTCTTCTTTTTATGTAACCGCTTTCCCGAACGGGTTGCTGTTGGGAATGCCTTCCTATTCCGCTAGAAGCGAGGTAACTGATTCTTGGAAGAACATATACTTATATCATGGAGAGTCGGTTGGTAGTTTCGTTTGGTAGAGTCGCTGATCGGGAAAGGAAGCATTCGGGTGAAGAGGCATCCGAGCGCCAAGGTGCATCGAAAGGAGCGTCGGGTGAGGGTGCACGGGTACCCGAGGCGGAGAGTCGCCGGGCGTTCTGGGCACATTCATTGTCTGGGACGCGGTGGCTTTAGGGCTGAATCCCGTAGGGGCCCATGGGCTGGGCCGGTTAGCTAGGGAGCCAGAGGCTTCGGGCCATGCTACAATAGATAACTATTTATATGAATTATTCATTATGGATAACATTATCAATATGATGCAAATTGACACTAATGAGATCTCGAGATATTATTCATATAAATCTAAATGGAACTTATTATATGAGATTTCTTTCAAAATCTCAAGTTTACATTATAGCAACACATTTGAGATGTCTATGATTTGTCATATTATATAAACTTTTGATATTTTCCATATTTATAAAGTCTCATTAAAATTGTATTATGGTTGTGATTATATTATGGTTTTTCCAATAAAATTGTATGTTTAATTTTATTGATTTATCACAATATAAATGTTTGTATGATAATTGTATTATCATGTATGAGTCCATGACATTTATGGTATGTTAGTCATTAGAATGACTACACTAAAGGGTTTGATAATTGCTTTAACGATGTAAACATTGTTAAATGCAACTTTTGGAAATTCATATAATTTGAAGTTTGTTAGTCACCATAGTGGCTGAACTTGAATGTTCATGAATTTCAAATTAAGGAATGTATAAAATATAGTTCATTGCAACATTTTGAAATTCGTTTAATGTAAATTTTGTTAGTCACCAAAGTGGTTGAACTTGAATGTTCCATGAATTTCAAATTGATGAATACACACTTATGCAATCCAATTACTCATTTCTTATAGATGCTTGTAACATATTTAAGTACTTGATGAATTAGTATATTGAAGTTCATTAGTTATAAGATATTTAAGAATTCACCCAAAGGTAAACAAACCATCTTATGAATAATGAACATTATGTGATATATCTTATAATTTTGTTAGATTATATTTGTATATCCAAAGATTACAAGTTTAATTTTAACATAAACTATGAAGAATATCAATTAAATAAATATGTACTAAAAACATCATAAAGGTATAATATATTACAATATCTACCCAAAGGAGAGTTGTAGTATTTGTATCATTTTGAAATTATTTATTTGAATCTGATTATGAGATTTGCTTGCAGTTTATTAAGTTTAATTATGAAAAACATGATATCTTATGTTGTATTATTGTCATCACATTTGCTTATTATTTAGCAATATCAAGTTCATTATTGTTCCTTTGAATAAAATTACTTTGATTGAAAACTTATTAGTATCATCTTAAAATTTGATGATATGCAAGAAACAAGTCTTTATAAATGACAAAATTGCAAGACTAACAATCTTGAAAATGATGGATAAATTTTCATTTTATTTTGTTTTAGTATAGACTTCTCAAGTAATAAGTGAGATTTGGTTGAATTAATGATCATATTTCTTTGAAAGGAAACAAGACTAATTGATGAATGCATTTCCCTTGAAGAATTGCAAAGAGATCAATGATTAGGCCTATAAGAGCTATGAATGAACCAACTAAAGAGGTGATTCTTATGGCATTATCAAGAATAAAAAAATAAAAATAAAAACTTGAAATGTTGAGTATCACATTATTGGAAATTTATGGATGATTAAATGATTGCCCAAAATAAGTTTATGGAAATACTCTAAGTTATGGTTGGTCATTGATCAACAAAATGAAATAATGTAATGGAGTCTTTTAGCATTGCTTGAGGTAAGTCAAGCTCATTTGCAAAGCAGGATTTAAAAGAATAGTTAAGTTTTGTTCTTTTATATGATTCCAATCATATGTACTAAAGTTTTCTTTTAAATGATCGATTTTAATAGCAATGATTTTATTTCTAATATGATGAGAAATATTTATGTTCAAAATACCTTAATGATTTAAAATGCTTGCTTTAAAGTTGAAATTGTTATGCTTTATGTTTTACTCATTTATGACTATAATTACACTTATGAATTAAACTTTTATGGTTTTCACATAATGATGTTTAGAAGCAAGCATGAAGTTAGTTATAGTCACTAAATTCTTTATCTACTTGATACTGTGCTATATCAAGTATAATTATGATGTAATTTAATATTGTTACTTAGTTAAGAATATGCAAGTCTCTATTATTAGCTTAATATAGATTTACAAGCGAAACTGTAGCATCATGAGTGATAGTTAAAACTTATAATATGTAGTTCATTAGAAATGTTTACATCAATGGAAGTGATAAGCGGCATGAAATATGGTGAATGGAGGTATTGATAAAGTTGTCCTTAACTTTATGACTTCTAAAGAAGTTGCTTGCTATTTCTGAGGTTAAAAGCAGTCACTCTTAAATGAAGTGAATATCATAATCACATAAAAACTTTTCATGTTAGAGTTTAATACGAATATTCAACTTCTAATTTTATTAATGTTTCATGTTTGTTTCTTAATTAATGTAAAATATATAGGCAGTGGGAGAATCTTATAATTTCATTAAGTGTCTCATATCTTTATGATTGAGTAATGTTTTTATGATTAAATTTAAGAGACAAACTTGTATAGCTACCAAATAAAGTTACATGAAAGTTTATTGAAGTTAACATACGTATTGCCATGTTTGTTTATGATATCTTAAGCTTTATGATATCATACTATTCTTTGAATTTAAGAACACCATTATCTCCAATGAATAAATACAAAGATCAATAGGAGGCAAAATTCTTGATTATGTCTTGATAGTTATTAGTGAATTTATTTTTATCGCATTAATTTATGAAAAGATCTCAAAATTAGATGATAAAGTATATAAAAGATATAATATTATGTGATGGGGTATCCTATATGAAGTAATGTAAATTATTAAATTGTCTCATAAAGCATATATTTGAAGGATTTTGAGATATTGAATGGATTGAGACAAGATGAGATGTCCCGTATGAAGTTACATGAATGTTAGATTGTCTTATAAAGAGTATATATTTAAAAACTTTTTTGGGTTATCGAATGAATTAATATCATGATAGAGGAACCTTAATGATTCATGTTTCTATTTGCTTTCAGATTCAATTATGTTGAATGATAGTTGAAAATTTATCTTTGTTTTTTGTTCATATTAATTGATGATTATATAAAAGAAAAATATTATGTAAAGGTATCATTATCTACTATCAAAATATGTATTATGATATACTATGTCACAAATTATGGATTATGATTGTAGAATATTATTTTAGGACTTGAATTTGTCGACTTTATGATCAAGTTGCTAAAAAGAATAGATTTCGTTTTCACTTCTCTTTCAACAGCAAATGCTTTATGATTATTGAGGACATAAGGTATTTGTTGTTGTACATGAGATAATTCATCAACAAGAATGTTAAATTTATTAATAATGTGTACAACTTATGTTATGAGACTTAATGATGAAAGAAGGGTTAGTAAGACATTGAATGTCGCGTGGAAATTATGAGTCTTGGGCACATTATAGTAATAGTCTCATGATGATTGTTCATTGAACACTTTGAAGCTCAATTATATATTTCTAAAATTTCTTTATATCTGCTTTGTATACATAATTGCATTCAGATGAATATTAAAAGGAAAGTCTTTGACAAAAACATTATTGTTGACTTTTTTCATACTTCTCATTTACAGGTCTTGTTATGTAACACCACAAATTTTACCCTAGTAGTTTTATGATATGTTTAGGGTATAATAAAAGTCAAGTTTGTATTTTTCGCAAATTTAAGTGCTAAGTGTGAAAAATGGTACACTAGTAATTAGAAAATTAAGGACCCAAAGGACATAAGATAAGAAGTTAATATGTCATTGTATGGTTTTGATAAGTTGAATTGCAAATTAATGAAGTGGAAGGACTAAATTGCAAGGGCTAAAAGTTTGAGCCCAATCCCTTAAGACAACAAATTGTCTTCTAGGGAAAGAAAAGTCTTCATTTTAGCTTTGGGAGTTTTAGGGCATACAGTTTGGGAGAATATCCATTTTTAGGTTTGCTTTCTCTTCATTTTGTTTGGGTTCTACTTGATCAAGTAAAGGAAGGAAAGAAAGAAGAGAAGCAAAGGAAAGATACTTTGAAGATGTCAAGAAATGAAGGTCAGGAAACTATCCTAACTCATTCTTTGTTATGTTGTGCTAGAAAAAGTAAAACCCTAACTCTTCCATAAATGTGTTCTTGGTTGGTTTGAGTTGGGTTTTGTGGTTTGTTTTGTTTTGGTAGGAAATTTATGGTGAAAAAGGGCAAAAATGCCATATTTCTAGAAACCCGACGCTTCTCCACCTAGGCGAAGGAGTGCTCACCTAGGTGAAGGTCTATTCGCCTAGGCGAACCCAAAGCCCCAAATTTTACAATTTCTACCTCAACTAGGAGAAGGCTACTCGCTGGCAGGTAGATCCTAAACTACCTTGGCGAAGGTCCCCTACGCCTAGATGAACCTACAGTCCTATTTTTGTTTCCTTTATTCTGTTAATTCTAAAAACCATTACTCTTTTGTTCGGATTTCCAAGAAGTATAATTAGGTATGAAATTGTATTAATTGAGGATCTTAACAAGTGAAAAAAAAAAAAAAAAGATTCGTACATGTAGACAAGTTATATGATCTTAATTACTAAAAAAAATGTATGTGACATGGATATAGGTACGGTCATCGCCGCTAAGGTGAAGCGAACCTGTTTCTGGGCATACTTTGTTTTCTTGCCTCTTATTTTCTTGCGTTATATAAATACAAAAATGTAATTAAAGAACAATATAGCATGCTCTGAAACACATATAAGTGTATGCTTGCTTAAGACCAAATAATGAATGAATAGGTACTCTTGATTAGTACTTCAACACTCTCTGTTTAGTACTTCGGCACTCTCTGTTCAGTGTTACAACACTCCTTCATAGTGCAACGGCATTTCTTTTACGTGGTGCAGACATGTTCTATTTGTGTTTCATCACCTCTGTTCAGTACTATATCGTACCTCCGGGTACCTATTGTGATGTGTCCTTCTCATTCATTATTACCGGTCTATACAAGCAAACACTTATATGATATGTATCTGAACAATGAAACATAAGAAATCAAAAGCAATCAGCTCTGATACTAAGGCATAATTCAGTTATGTTCTATAGCGTATCTATGAGTACCTTATGTTATGAGATTGTAAACCCCCACCAGTCTAAACTATCCACCATCGTCTAATTAGCTTTGTTGTTTGCAATGTGTCTCACTTTACCTCCCTAAACCAAATTATAAGAGTAATATGTATAAAAATGGCTAAATAAATCATAAAAATAAATGTTTTTAGGTTAAAATAACATTAAAAATGAATCTGGAACGTCAAAAAACCTTAGGATAGTCATATAGATCAAATTGGGGATGTTAGTGGCAAAACCGTAATTTTGGAGAAAACCAAAAATATCCCATGAATAGTAAAATCGAAGCAGCTAGGTTAAAATCCCATTTCACTCCATTTCCCTCATTTTTTCTTTCACTTCACTCTCACCCCACACCCTTTGGAACCTTAGGAACCGGTAGATAGGAAGAAAGGAAGGGCGGATTCGATATCAAAGCTCAAGATCTCCATACAAACCAAGGATTTAAGGTAGGGGTTTTCTCTCACTCGCTTACATTGAGGTTAGGGTATTATATATGTACGTTTTGGGTTATAAATGCTATGTATTTATGACATGAAATTATTCTCTCTTAGTCTTTTTGCAAATAGTACGTGTTCAAACAAAGTTGGGGTTAAATACCCAAGAAAGCTCTTTTATTGGCTTAAAAATCCTAAGACTTGAGAATGATGGATTTCCTTCTTGAAGGGGTTCTTTGGGGATTGATTTCTAAATCATAGTGATTTGCGTTGAGTACTAAAAATATCATGGTTGTGATCTCTTGTATTTTCCTGATTAGTTATTGAAATTGATTAAAACTAAAATTGTGGGGCTTAGGGAAGAATTGTAGGTAAATTGGGGATTTATGAACTCATGGATTTGGGGTGATGACTGTGGACATGATAGGTACTTATATGTTTTGTTGGGATAACATAAATGAGAGGTTCCTTGTAAGGATGCTCAAATTACTCTCAAGAGGTTCCAAGTAATGATGCTTGAGAAATACTACTATGAAGAATGCGAGGTTCCTTGTAAGGTTGCTCAAATTATTCTCAGAGGTTCCTAGTAAGGATGCTTGAGAAATACTACTATGAAGAATGAGAGGTTCCTTGTAAGGATGCTCATTTTGCGTCAAGAGATTCCTGGTAAGGATGTTTAAGAAACAAAAATAACACTAAAAGGGGTGGAGGTTACTATTAAGTATGCCACCTGCCAAGAGAACTTAAGGGGGGTGGAGTTACCGTTAAGTATGCCGCCTGCCCAAAATAACAGTTGGACATGGTATTAGGTGAAATTATTTATAATTATGTTTACGCGTTACTTGCTTGTACATCTACTTATGTTGTTTTTTATATAAACCTGAGATCTGTTTAGAAAGGCCATGTTTTATGTAAAGCATATATCTACATTATGTTAAAGAAAAATGAGACTGACCGTTTTCCATGTTTTCTACACCTTGTTTCAAGTTTGAGGGAGTTCTCCTACAGAGCTTTGTGCTCACCCCCCTACGTATACCCTTTTTCAGATTCTAACCTAGAGGAGGTGGCGGGAGTTGAGGAACACGTAGCTTTGGGAGGCCGCTCAAGGTTGTACGTCGAGGGCCATGAAGTGAGAGGAACTCGTCACGAGGACCTTGGTAGTGAAGGAGAAGGCCAAATACTGGCTTATTTTCTGGTTTTGTAATTTTCTGGATAGAACATCTAGTTTTGTAGTGGTACAGCTGAAGTTGGTAATAAAAACTTATTTTGAGTTGTTCAACATGGTGTTGGATAGTTTCCTATATTTTATACTGCGTGTAGGATAAGTGTAGAGTCAGTAGTATGGAAGGGAATACATTGGGAGAGAGCAAGACGTGCAGGAAGGGAAAAGAAGAGGGCTACTGCCCATTTTTGGCTTTTCGGTCGCTGACGAGAGAGCGTTAATCCCCAGCGAGTTTTCCCAGCCGATGTCGCGATGGTGGTTTTGTGTCGCGACGGTCGGGCTAGGGCGGGAGCGCTGGGGTCATGACCCTAGACCACAGGTCACTATAGGATTTCTGGCTCTCTGTTGAGCGTATTTTACCTTGAGGAGGCAAAGGTTGCGACAGAGTGTGGCCTTGGAGGAAAGAAGTGGGTCGCGACAGGGTTTCCTAGTCGCAACCTAGTTTGGGCCCAGGGACTGGATCCTCTGTCGCGACAGAGCTTTTCATGTCTCGATAGAGAGGCAGTCAGGGATAGGGTTTCTCTGTCGCGACGAAAGGTTTTATGTCGTGACAGTGTTTTGGCGAGCCCGAGAGGGCTTACATGCGCTGATAGGGGAGCTATGTCGCGGCGAGGTTGCCGGCGGAAGGAAGTCACATCGGCCCATAGAAGATTTTGGTCGCGACAAAGCTGGAGCTGTCGGGCCCAGCGCCTGCGTGACGATTGCTTACGGCATGGCGCCTAACGCCGCAGCGGCGAGCGCCACGGCAAACGTTATGCGCCCAGCGATCGCGTGGCAGTGCCCTTGGCGAGCGGCCCTCAAGCGGTCGATGAAGCGGCCGATTGCAGCATGCCGTGCCTTTGTTTGACCCTCTTGTTCATGAACATTGTTCATGTACAACATTCAAAAAAGGAAACCAGGGATTTGGAGTGGAATTCTGAGAGATTACATTATGTACTCCTATAAGAGATCGAACATTCTAATATGCAAATTATTTTACATGTATACTGTAATTGAGGACCACCATAAGTGGTCATATATGTTATCTGTTTTCCCATTAAGCTATAAGCTTAGCACGGGTGTTTCATCCATGTAGGTATTGAAAAGGTCATCAAAGATATCCCGCATTCGATAGGGCCAACACAGCTTTAGGAGTCCTTATAGTTTCCTTTATCCACTTCTAAGGTTTATGCAGGCATGAAACATAAAACAAATGACTTGAATATGACATATGAAATGATATGATATGATAAGAGAAGCATAGCACCATGTTAAGACCAAAACGTGTTGCACATTTATGCAATAGTTATGCATGCAAGATTATATTATATAAACCACCAATCTCTTAGAGTAAATCATTTTTTTCAAAGTTGGTTTGGTCGATATTCTGCTTGAGTGCAATTCGACAAGTAATAAAATGGATTTAAAGAATCAGGATGCTCGATCCCACGGAGATCTCAAAATTTTAAATCAACTACCACGACTACTCGAATTTCAAAAAACTATTTGGACCACAAAATGATAGTAGTGTTCGCGTAAGGAAATAACTAAGCGCGAGAATGAAAATTAGAAATAAAGTGAAATAAAATAAATGAAGGTAAAACTAAGTTCTATAACAAGAAATGAATTCTGAACAATTATCATAAAGAACACATCAAGAGAAACGTGTAGTAGACTATCAATTCCTGGTGTAGGCCTGATTAATTCCGATTCAAAAATGCATCCCGGCGTTGTAGTCACGAAATTTGGATCTCTCCACCTCCACATTTCATTATCTAATTTATGACGATTCTCTGAGTCTGAGGAATTAGATAACTACTTTTAAAAAAGACCATGTCTGGATATTTTCTTTTTCAATACTTCATACCCATTTATGGGTGTAAACCTTAGCTCCCAAGTTATCGGTCAAGCAAGGATAGCACAGCTTCAGTTGCTTTCCTCGAAATTAGAATAGATCAACCTTTCCTTGATTAGATCCGCATTAACCGCGGGTTAGTCTCACTATCGAATTGAGGTGAACTCTTCTTTAAATAGATAGCTCATTCGACTCGTTCTTGATTTCAAGTGAGAAGAGGATTTATCTAAGTGAACTTACAAAGCTCATAAAGATCCCTAATAGCCGAGGTTAGCAGTATACCTTCAAAGAAATGTACATTACTCGGGAATGTCTTCCCTGTGTCGCTCGAGGAGGACCTCAGCAGAAATGTCAGGAGCAATGGCAAATCTTAACGGGTATACAAAGCGATATTCGAGATCGAGACAATAAACCCAAAACCCGAGAGAAATAAATTCATTAAAATTAACAAGTTCTTTGTAAAACAATCTGAGGAAAGATAAATTCGACTATCATATTCACTTAATGATTTGGATTCCTCAATTGCAGATCACACGTCTGACATTCCTCGATCATAGAATGACTGTAGTAGAACTGAGACAATTGAATTTCAGAATTTATGCGAAATTCCCGCCGTTCAGTAGTAGTGAAAGAAGTGATTTGACATTAAACCGGCTTCAACGATAACATTGAAGTCCAAACAAAACAAAGCGAAAAGGAAAGAAAAGAAAATACGATAAACAATACATTTACAAAATGACGAAAATAAAGAAAAAATAAAGAAAATAAAAGAAAAAAATAAAGAAAATGAGCTTTCAGCAATCCAGACCTCTATACTGTGGCATGGCTTCACAGATAAGGTTGGATAGGCTGCGTATTTATGGGGTTTCCTCAATTGGGCCCTAATCGATGTAAACTCTTTGTGGATTTTAAGTAGCCGGACCCGGATTCTGCTCCGGTTCCGTCCTCACTTCTCTTGTCGCGACCACTTGAACTCATGTCGCGACGTGACTAAAGTTACGCTGTATTTGTTCGTTCATATTTAATCCACGACCCCACCAATCTTATGCCCTTGTAGGTTTGGAGTTGATCGCTTGTGATGTCGTGACATCGCTAGCTACTATCGCGACATCCATTCTAGTCCTTTCACGGTCTTGATAGTTGTTCTGATGTCGACATCGAGGGATGTTAATCGCTGACATGGGCTCAAGTCTCCTGCACCCTTCCACTAGTTGTCATGATGTCGCGACATCAACTTACTCCATGTTACCTTGATTTGGTCATTGTTGTTCATGATGTCGCGACCTCTATATCTAGTCGTGACATCTTCTCCGTCTTGTGGTCCGATTCCTCTCTGATGTGGCGTCCATAGTAGCCGTGACTAGCTCAAGTCATCTGCGGTCTTTGGTGATCTTGGATCTTCGACATCAATCACAATCACGACATCGTCTTAAGAAACTGTAAGCTTCAACTGGTCGCTCCTGTTGTCGCGACATCAGATTGATGTCGCGACATCGCTTTATACACTGCAGCTTTGATCTAATCGTTCCTGATTGTCACGACATCGATAATTTGTCGCGACCTCACTTTATGAAACTTCACCTTCAAGCGGCGGGTCCTATGTCGCGACCGATCTTATGTCGACATCGGCTCCAAACTGGAGTCTTCACTTGATGGCACGATGTAAACGACTTAGCCTGCTTATCGTGGCGGCTGAGTTCATTTCCCTTCGGCTTTCATCTGATGGTTCCTGATGTCACGACATCAATCTCTTGTCGCGACATCTTGTCACATCATTTGCAGATTTCAACTGGTCTTTAGATTTCGTGACTTCAGCCTCTTGTCGTGACATCATCAATGTCAGACGTCAATCTCACGTCGCGACGCCGACTTAAGTTCGATAACTTCATGATCCGAACCTCTCATAGTTTAAAAGGTGTTTTTGTTGTACGCGACCTCATCCGCGTCACGACATCAATTGTTGTGCGACCTCGGGAATCGCTGTCGCGACGTCGTTCTCTTAGCTCACGATTACCCTTGATGACACAGTATACTTTATCCTTCACAAGTAAATTCCTTTAATTCTTTTGGTGTCACGACCTGGAGTTATTTGTGTCAACCCCAGTGCATCGATGAATCAGCGGTTCTTTTCATTTAACTCATACATTCGTGCACTTTTCTTCCCACTTATTCTTTGTATTTTTCTATTTTTCTTTCTCTCTTCTGCTAATAACAATTTGTGAGTTTCTTGTATTTACATATATTAATTATTCATTTCTAGATGAAAATGAAACGGAAAAATGGACTAAAAATAGATAACACAAGCTCATCACACCACTGTCATTGGCTTAAGTATATCATGACAAGAACACGAAGCAAAGTGTAAAATGATAAGAAATGAAAGCGTGGTATAATAAGTAAATATGAAATATGTATAAGCATGTTTAAATGATATGATATGTTAGATATTGTATGCATGTGTATAGAAGTGTGGTGACTAGTATTAGGAGTCATCTATATGTGATAATTTAAAATTTATAAACAGCACGGGTATTTCATCCGTGTAGGTACAGGAGAAACAGAAGCGAGAAGTGGGACCTCCATCGATAAGGCCAACACACTACTAGGTGCCCACTAAAGACCTTTTGGTCTATTTTTGTATATGTTTGTTTTTGTAAACAATGTAAATATTGTAAATGTTGAACACTTATATATGGAGCTTATATATATTTATGTCCATTTGCTCTGAGAATATAGTACAAGGTAGATGTTTAACATTATATGAATGAAACAAGCTTAAAGGTTATAAGTTTATAAAAAAATAAAAAAATGACACCTAGCTTAACCTTGTAGAGTTGGGGGGCGTCACGTATGCGTTTGTTTATCAAAGAAGATGGCACTCTCACATTTGTGCATCGATTATCGACAAATAAATAAGGTAATCGTGAAAGAAAAATTAATATTTGTTCTTAGAGAATAGAAGATCTATTCGGTCAGTTGAAAGGAGCAAGTCTCTTTTCAAATATAGACCTGCGATCGGGATATTATCAACTTCATGTGAAAGATCTTGATGTCCCAAAAACAACTTTTAGAACCCGATATGATCATTATGAGTTTTTAGTAATGCTATTTGGGTTGACTAATGCACCGGCCGCATTCATGGACTTGATGAATAGGGTATTTCACCCTTATTTAGACCAGTTTGTAGTGGTATTCAAACATGATATTCTGGTGTATTCTAAGGATGCGAGAACATAAGACAACATTGAAGATAGTGTTGCAAATCCACGAGGAGAAAAACAAATGTTTGCAAAATTAAGTGTGATTTTTTACTTAAGGAAGTGTCATTCCTAGGCCATATTGTGTTTGTAGAGGGTATTAGAGTTGACCCTACAAAGATTGAAGCGATTGTGAGTTGGAAACTGCCTCGAAATGTAAAAAAATGTGAGAAGTTTCTTGGGTTTAGTTGGGTATTACCAATGGTTTGTAAAAGGATTCTTCGTCATAGCCTCTACACTTACTAAGTTACTCCCGAAAGGGTTGAAGTTTGAATGGGATGACAAATGTTAGTTGAGTTTTGATCAATTAAAGAAAATATCGGTTGAAGCACCGGTGTTGACTCAACCTACTCCAGGTAGAGAATATGCCATGTATAGTGATGCTTCAAGGATTGGTTTGGGATGTGTATTGATGCAAGATCGAAAAGTGGTCGCATTTACCTCAAGACAGTTGAAACCGCATGAGTAGAATTATCTCACACATGATCTGGAGTTGGCAATGGTAGTGTTCACTTTGAAAATATGACGACGTTATTTATATGGTGAAAAATGTAGAATATTCTGGTCGTTAGAGTGCTAGTGTCCCCGTTTAGCTCAGGCGAATTTGAGCGGCTTGATGGTTAGAGTTGTTCAAAGACTATGATTACATATTAGATTACCACCCAGTAAAAACTAATGTGGTGGCGGACGCCTTAAGTAGAAAAATAATTTATGTTTTGTCCCTGAAACATTGTACATGGAGATTTACATCTGATGGAGCTTTGCTAGCTCAATTAAGAGCTATGCTTGAGTTGAGGTAGATGATGATTAGTGCTCAGAAAAATGATGTCAAGTTACAACAAATATTGTAATTAGTCAGAAATGGAGACAAGACTGACTATTCTATAGAAGTAGATGAAGGTTTGTTTTATAAGAACATATTATGTGTAATGTCTAGGAAATGAAAAAAAAATTGATGTATGAAAGTCATAATATCGTATTCACCATGCATCCTGGAGGTAACAAAATGTACCGGGATTTGAAACTGTACTATTAGGGGCGAGTGATGAAAAAGGATATAGCAGAGTATGTATCCAAATGTCTAACGCGTAGTAAGATGGACATCAAGTACCATAAGTGCATTAAATCCATCCCGATTCCACGATGGAGTGGAATGACATTCTTATGGATTTTTGTGTTTAGTTTTCCCCTCACCCAAAAGAAACATGATTCAGTTTGGGTAATCATCGACAAACTTACAAAGTTTGCCCACTTCTTACCAATCCGGCTTGATTATTCCATGGATTGGTTAGCGAAGATGTATGTGAATGAAATTGTTCACGGTACGGCATTCCACCGTCACGATGTCCCATCGCAACCATGGTTTACATCATGCTTTGAAAGAATAATAATCACCCAGCACTTAGACCAATTTAGCACGCCCCTTCCATAAACCGATAAACTGGGCCCTCGAAAGAGTGATTCAAGTGTTAGAGGATATGTTTCGGTTGTGTGCTAGATTTTCCTAAAGCTGGGATATATTCCTCGTATGGAATTCTGCCTATAACAACAAGACAATACCCAAAGATTGGTACGGCTCCCTTGCGAAGCTTTGTATACAGAAATGTAGAACCCTTGTATGCTAGACAGACTTAAACGAGCATAAGGTCATCACGTCCTTACATGATAAAGAGATGTAAGAGTGTCGGGTCATTTAGCAAAGGTTAAAGTCGCTTGAGCGATGTACATAAAAGTCATATGTAGATCTAAAAAAAAAAAAAAAGACAGAGTATGAAGTCTGGGATATATCTTTAAAAGTATCACCGCTGAGGAAGATACTGATTTGAAAGAAGCGAAAATCGAGTCCAAGGCTTTATCTGACCTTATGAGATCTTTAGAAAGCACTCGACCAGCAGGCTTATCGCTTGGCTTCTTCCCTCCGCCCGCCAAATTCCACATAATGCTCCACGTCTCAATGCTTCAGAGATACCGTTATGATGGATCACACATCTTGCCTGTACAAGATGTACAAGTGCAATCACACTTCACTTATGATGAAGAACCAAAGGCCATTCTAGCTTGTGAAGTAAAAAAAAAAAAAAAAAAAACAAATGCTTGAGAACAAACAAGTTCCTCCGTGTAGGTGCTTCTGCAACACCCATGGTATGAAAGAAAGAACTCGGGGGAACCATACCCATAATGAGGCAAAGAATAACATCTCGCAACCCTTCATCACAGTATTAATTTCGAGGACTTAATCTCTTTAATATATGATTGTAACCCAAATTATACCTCGGGATTTAAGGATATGTTAGTATAATAAAGTCAATCAGATTTTTAAAATTTAAGTGCTAAGTGTGAAAAAGGGTACACTGGTAATTAGCAAATTAAGGACCCAAAAAACATAAGGATAAATCCCTTTCACCATTGCTACCGTCTATACATAGAAAATATTTATATGATACGATTCAACAATGGAACATAAGAAATCTAAAAAAAGTAAATCATCTGATAATGAAGGGTATTATTCAAGATGTTGAGCTGCACTACGTACCTTCGTGAGATTTTGTTATTATAAAATTCTTACTGGAGATCAAACATTCTAATATGCGAATTATTTTACATGTATACTGTAATTGAGGATCACCATAAGTGGTCATATACATGCTATACAAGCTTTTCCCTGTCTATGTTCAAGATAGTGAGCCCCATCCCAAGCAGAGGCAGATCAAGAGGCTCGCCAGAGACATCCTCACATTCGCCGTAGCCAACACAAACTTTAGGGAGTCCTTGATGTAGGTCCCCGACCAGTTTATTGTAATGAAAATGTAAATGTAATATTTTGAGATAGTGGAAATTGTGTATTTACAAGTAGTTGGACTCATGCATATATGGACAAGACAATGTAAACACCACTATGGTGGTAGTTTTACTATAGTGGTGTTTTACAAGTTTATGTTTTCATGAAATATGTTTGAAATGGGCCCACTAATATCAGGTTAATAATTCTCTACCCCGTGTGACACCCTCTCACTTGACGCGGTCGGGGGAAGGGGCATTACATGTTAATGTGAGCTAATTGTGTAACATGGAAGGATTATGATTTAAATAATGATGTGCCAACCTGTCATGACTATTGTTAGTTTTTAGATCTAATTATGACTTTATGATGGTACCAATGAATGAATGAATAATCGTATAACGCGTGATAATGACAAGTATATTGCATTAAAATCATAAAATGTATTATCGCATCGAATCAAGTTGGAGAATGTAAGAATTTTTTATACATGACTGAGGTGATAAAAAAAGATTTAATAAATAAAATAAAAGGGTATAATGAATTCATTTAGGTTGCATCAATT
Organism: Tetrastigma voinierianum; assembly: GCA_016808115.1. Lineage (NCBI taxonomy): Eukaryota > Viridiplantae > Streptophyta > Magnoliopsida > Vitales > Vitaceae > Tetrastigma > Tetrastigma voinierianum. Next base: position 44,859 of record JAEQBH010001107.1, read on the forward strand.
GATGGAAGTAGTGAAAATTTAAATGTTTAAATTTAAAATTTAAACCCACAAATATAAGGTCCTCTCGCTGCACATGAGATTTCTCTGAGACAAAAGTTTTCATCATCAAGCATTGATAGTTAGAGATCGAAAAGAGGGGTAAAGTGATATAACCAAATAAGATTCCATTTGAAGCCTTGTCATTATGGATCTAAGTTAGCAATGTTAAACTCTTATTTTTCTTATGATGTGAATATCATGAAATCAAATATTCTATGTAACCGGGTTATGATTATAGAATTTTTCCGAAGAAAGTTATTTTTATGATCTAACAATCCAGTCATCCAAGCACCATAACAAGTCAGCACTGAAGACAAGCCACTCCATTTGCAGAAAATGGATAAGTTCACTTCTTGTTCTTCTTGTTATTTGTCTCCATCACTCTCATTGTTCTAATTTCGATGGAATCAAAGGAACAGGTGAGAACAGGATACGTGATCGGCATGTTCTTTGTTGTTATTAGCATAATTTGCTTTTTAGTTTTTATTGGAGGGGAATCTTCTATTATATGTACTTTTGATTCCTCTCCTGTCATTTTCCGTCCCAACAAACACCTCCCCAAATAGTATAAGGGCATAACAAGAGTTGCCAATCTCTGCAATTGTCATCGATTTCAATGAGATAAATAGATAGCCTCATTCATAACCCCTTAAAAATATATGTCCCGTTTCTGGTATTTTGGAAAACGCGGTCTAGTATATCATCCATAATTAGCTGGGAATGGTATCGAAGGGAATGGAAGTTATAAACAGGTATGTGACCATCAAAGCTCATACGATGGCGAACCACAAGACTGATTTGAGCTTGAAGGTCGCAGCGCCCTACGCCTACGGGTCGAGCTGTCCCGACGATGTCAGCAGGAAGAACCTCCATGTGTCCATAGATCCATACCAGCTAAACCGAATGAAGAGCTATAGCTCCTCGCATAAGGCCATAAATTTTGCAGTGGCGATTAGTCCTGGCATGGTCAGTCACACGCCATATTTATATATTTGTTATTACTGATCTTATTTTCTGAGTTAATTACCTGCTGCTGATTTTCATGCTGGGGCTGTAATATTGTTATGATCAGGATATTGATGCTTATGGGGTGGGAAGAGTTGTGGTTTCTGGAAACCAGGAATTTGAAGAAGGTGATTTGGTGGTGGGCTGAATCAGTTGGGAGCATAGTGTTGTAAAGAGGCACATGTTGAGGAAGTTGACCCGATGGATTTCCCTTGTCCTACCATGTAGAATCTCAGGCAATCAATTACTTTAGTTTTCATCCCTTGGGAATTGGGATGATAATCAAGAGTAACAATAAAAATATTTAGTTAAAATACATCAAATAAACTTAATTTTGTAAATCTAACCACTATCATATTTTTCTTGAAAAGTGATTCATTTTGAGCAAAAATGTTCATTTCTATTTCATTTATTTATATTCTCTTGAAATAAGACGTTATTTTTAAGAAACAAACTATATTTTCACAAAATCACGCTGTAATCACGTAAGAAATTTCAAATTTCTAAAATTAGGTTTTTAAAAATTATTTTAATCAAATCACTCTAACCAAATTCATCACTAGATCTAGACTCGCCATATTGTTTCATTTCCGTTCATTTTAAGCTATGTAGTCTTTTTTAATGCTGATGACTGTTGGGTCGGGCAGAATTGGTGAGCAAAATTTTCTAACTGGGTATAATATGGATTTCTTTTGAGGATCTATGACGATAGCGAAGGGATTGGGCCACCCATAGTCCACCACTGACCCTGTTTAGGTGCTGTGGTAGAGGCCCCATGATATGGACTTGTTACAATCTGAAATAGACTTTCAAAGTGTTTGTTGTTTATTCCTACAGGATTCAGTGGATTGACAGCCCATGGTGGATTATTCCAGGAGGCGTAAGCCCAATAAAGGGGAGAAAGTATTTGTTTCGCTGCTTCGGGGTCAGCTGGAAACGTCACATATGCCCGTTTCGATGCTATGTTGTTGGCCTGCTGGAAGCAAACAAAAGGCAAACTTCTTCTGCTGTTTCTACCATAATCATAATCAATACTCTAAGTCATGTTGCTAATTTTAATCTGAAAAAGTGCTAAACTGACCAATTCAGGTTAATCTGCTGAAAGAGTAGCTTGGTTTGATGATGCATTCAACTATATGAAGAAACTGACTAAAATCAACTTCTCAAAAGGTATTTGATGGATTGACATACATTAATAAATGACTGAGATGCTGGAAGCAGCAGTTGCCAATATGAACCCTTTTTTGGGAGTTGCTGCCAGACAATCTCCAGTATACAAACAATGGTAAGCGAGCTGCACCCGACCTGCTTGATATTGTGTACAAGAGAATCAGAATCCAAGGATTCTTAGCTGCTGATCTGATGAATGGGCACGCGGATTTCATTTCCATGACACGAGATTACCTTAATGATGGGAAGATTCATGTGATTGAAGACATTTCCCAGGGAGTGGAGAGTATCCCATCTGCTTTTATAGGACTGTTTCGTGGTGATAATGTTGGGAAAAAGATCGTAAAAATTGCAGATGACTGATTCCTAGGAGTACTAATTCTAGAGCAGCAGTTTGGAATATGAACGTTGAGTTCTATGATTGTTCCTCTGATTGTCATTAGACTTAAGACTAGCTAGTATCAAACAGTGAAATAAGAAAAACAATAAGATATGGCATAGGGGTTGAACATGATATATTGACATGTTCAGATGCCTAAATAAGCACCCAACCCAGGGTTGCCCTGTCACGTCCCAGGAAAGTTATTGAAATAAATAGATACATTTTAAAGGTAAGAGGACCCTTGGCATCAAGTCACATGGTATCAGAGCTGCTCTACGAACCCTCGTCCTTTGGTTTAAGGATGTTTATCTATTTGGCTTGGCTTTGCAATTGCATAAGACAACAAAAATATTGTTGTATCTACATAAAAAGTGTTTGTCGCATGATAGTAGAGAGCCAATCTACATAAAAAGGTTTATGGTATTATGTAATACAAGCTTCTCTTAATTATGTAATACAAGTAGCAAAGCCAATATACTCACTCATCCTAGGCCTCAATCAACCCTAGTGTGGACATGTTTATCTATTTGACATATTTGCACAATCCCTTTATTTATCGATACTTGATTAACATTTAAAGGCATGATAAAGATGTATGTTTGTATAAAGGTGTTTGTAAATTCGTATAAAACTTCATGTTTTGGCGATTTACTTTATCTTCAACATTTTTTAAATGTATGATGACGCATTTGACCTTAAAAGATTAAAGTATTGAAAATTCTTAAACTCATAATTTAATATCAAACAAGAAGTTGATGATCTTTAAAGATGCCTGCCAAGGATCATATAAAGAAATGGGGAATCATCGGCTACTTTTAGATAGAAATGTGTCCTAGAAGTCAACCTCTGGTTCATTTATCCTTAATCCGATTTCAGGCCGAAAATTTCATGCTGTGATTTTGATCAAATTTAATTCACTATTGTAATTTTAACTTTTAAGTTTTAAGTCGAGGGTGGGATATCCCAAGATGTGACCCGCCATGTTCACATTTTCAAATGATTCGAAAAGGCGTTATTAACTACCAAAGCAATCCCCTCCTTTCTTTCCTCAAAAAATGCAGAACTCTGAACCAACTCAAGCAAATCCATGCCCACCTCCTTAAATCTCATCTCCCCGGAAACCCATTTGCGATTGGACCGCTTTTGTCCCTGGCGGCCACTTCCAATAATCCTTCATTCTTTTCTCATGCTTGCTTGATTTTTCAGAATCTTTCTCATCGGAACATTTTCATATATAATTCGATGATCAGAGGGTATGTTCTTTCACAGGCACCAGTCCGCGCCATTTTATGCTATTTAAACATGTTAAATTGTGGCTTTTCAGCCAACAACTACACTTTTCCACCGTTGATTAAGGCTTGTAATATTCTTGGATCGACTTCAAAGTTGATTGGTTGTTTGGTTCATGCCCATGTTGTTACATCTGGATTTGATGAAGACCCTTTTGTTGTTAGTGCACTTATTGAATTTTACTCCTTGAATTATGACATGGGAACTGCTCGAACATTGTTTGATGGAATTCCCAAGAGGGACGTGGTTTTGTGGACTGCGATGGTTGATGGGTATGGGAGATGGGGGATGTGAGAATGCAAGAACGTTGTTTGAAGAAATGCCTGAGAGAGAAATGCAATATCCTGGGCACAATCGCGGCTTACTCCAGGGTTGGCGACTTCAAGAAGGTGCTGTCTATTTAGGCGAATGCAGGAGGCAGGCATAAAGCCAAATGAGTCTGTTCTAGTGAGTATTCTTACTGCCTGTGCTAATCTTGGTGCCCTTGCCCAGGGATTGTGGATTCACTCCTATGCTAAGCTTTGTAGCTTCGATTCGAACACGATTTTGGCCACTGCATTAGTTGATATGTACTCAAAATGTGGCTGTGTGGATTCAGCTTTATCAACTTTTCATGGTATTCGCAGCAAAGACACCGGAGCATGGAATGCTATGATCTCTGGAGTTGCAATGAATGGAGATGCAAGGAAATCACTTGAACTCTTCAATGACATGGTCTCAAATGGAACTCAACCCACAGAGACCACATTTGTTGCTGTCCTAACTGCTTGTACTCATGCAAGGTTGGTAAAAGAAGGCCTCAAATTGTTTGGGCAAATGAGCAGCAACTACGGGGTTGAGCCTCAGCTTGAGCATTACGGGTGTCTGGTTGACCTTATGGCCAGGGCAGGAATGTTAACAGAAGCTGAGAAGTTTATAGAAGAGAAGATGGGTGGACTTGGTAGAGGGGATGCTAATGTCTGGGGAGCTCTGCTGGGTGCTTGTAGAACTTATGGAAATATTGAGGTTGGGAACAGGGTTTGGAGAAAGCTAGCTGACATGGGGGTGGCTGATTGTGGTAGTCATGTGCTTTCGTATAATCTTTATAAGGAATCTGGGTGGGATATGGAGGCAAAGAGAGTTAGGAGATTGATCTCAGAGGCTGGAATGAAGAAGAAACCTGGTTGCAGCATGATAGAGGTCGATGGTACAGTTGAAGTGTTCCTTGCTGGTGATCTTTCTCATTCACAAGCACCAGAAATATGTAGAACACTTGATTCCTTGTTCAATATTGGGAGTTTGGAGAATTACAATGGTGCATAAAATGTTGAGACCTTCTGCAATATATTGTTGTTGGAACCTTCTTACACATCCCTTTTTGCTTTTGATAATCGCGAAAACATTTCCGTGAGTAATGCGCGCTTGATTAATCATAGAGGTTTCAAAGTTAACAACCGGGTAAACCTTTAGTGGACCTTAGAAAACTCGAAATGGTGACCATTGGGTGCACCTTTAGATGTCTGACAATCATCGAATTGTGCTCATCATGTTTGAATACAAAAAATAATGAAAAAAGTGTATTGCAGCCAGGTAATGCTGCTTCTTTTTCTTTATACATAGTTTCTATTCCAATTCTTAGAAAATTGTTCTCCAATTTTACTTGGGAAAACCGTTTAAAAGGGACAAAATGGAAAAGAAATTACAAATCTAACATCTTACTTTTATAACCTTAAAATATACCCACTCCAGACAAAATTACCCCTCGATGTGTTTCCCTACGTCACCCCCAAATTCAGTCCTCTGTCTCTTGTTTTCTTCTAGTTTTTTCATTCCTTCAAACTTTTGCCCTTCCAAACCTTCAAAAATAAGAACTTGGGTTCCCATTTTCTTCATTTATCGCTCAAAGAATCTCAACAATTTCTTTTTACCCACTTAATCCCTGTTCTTCTTCTTCTTCCAAGAGCATCTCAAGTTCAAGAAGAAGAGCCTATGTCAGATGTGTTGGGAAGAAAAGTGATTCAATCTCCAAATTCAAAAGCAATTGGCAGAAGCTTGTTACCGTTGTTGAGTGGTACTTGGTGGTGTCAGACATCTTGCTCTCTTACTCTTCACTAACAGCTTCATTGGTGTATTTAGGCTCATATAAGATGAGATTTTTGTGTTTGGAAATTTTCAATGATTTTTGTTGTTTTGCTTCACTAGCTACTTTTGTTGTTATTGTTTTTCAGTGATTTATGTTATTCATAAGAAATTGATCTCCTTTTTCTACGATGTACAATAAAAAACTAAAAAATCAAACTAGGAGATGCCCTCATATTGTTCTCCCATTTTTCCTACCATATTAATCTTGAATCAAGCATTTGCTAAATCCTTAACCTTCAAAAACCTTGATCTCTACATACATTATAAATACACTCAAACCCCCTCTCAACCACTAATCACAATCACAACAATAAATTAGAAAAAAAAAACAAAAAAACAAATGCAAACTAACTTTAAAGCAAAGAGCAAACTAACTTTAAGTCCGTAATGTTTATATTTACTTTGACATCTTATTTATTAATCTTTAGTAATTGTTCTAACATTAATTAATGTCTATCATATAGGGGTGATTCTGAGATGTTCATGATAAAGTATGTTGAGTACTTAATGCGCAATCATCTATTCAGCTCCCTTACAAGAGATATTATGGATTGGTTATGAGAGAAAATGTCAATAGAATTGTTCTTTATGAAAGATTAGCCTATCTAATAGAAGCTGTGAACATGAGACATTTTGTTTAGCATGTTTGAACAATTTTTGTCATATGTAGCTTCTAGTTACACATTTTGATACATGTATTGCAAAGTTTTTTTATACATACAAATGTATTTGAATGTAATCTCAAGTTGAGAGGTTTGTAATTGAATTTCTAGAATATTTCAAAGCTAATGATATTTCTAGGAAACAATTATGTTTACTGGATATATAAACACCTAAAAACTTAACCATCATTAAGTTAGCATTTAACAAACTTAAAGAGTGTTAAGTCTAGGTTTTTAACACATTTTCTACTAATGTTGGACTTAACCATCGTTAAGTTAGCATTTGAACAAAATTGAAGGGTGTAAGTAATAGAGTTTATGCGGTTTTCGATACGTATTGAGGCTTATGATTATTAGTTAGCATTTGAACAAACCAAAGGATGTCAAATCCAGGTTTCTAATACAACTTACATCATGTGGATTTAAGCAGTAATTAAGTTAGCGATTTAATAATAGCTTGAAAGAGGTTAATTCAGTTTATGTTTCTGATAGATATTTAGTTTTGAGCAACTTAAACCGTTAAGTTATGTTTGATGACTTGATGTCAGAATCTGCATAACCATTGTAACACAATAGCTATTTAGTATCAAATCTAAAAGAGAATTGGTGAAAGAGGAACTAAAATCGTGGGAGAAGAAATAAGGAAATGAAAATAGAGGGAAAAGGGAAAGTTGGAGAGAATCGTTTTCTTCCTTTTAAGCTTTATTTTTGATATTTGTATAAATAAGCGAGTGAAAAGAGACGGGAGGAAGCATAATGGATTGAATGTCATGCAAGAAGTGATGAAAGAGAGAGTTGGAATCCGTTGGAAACTGAGGAAATAAGGAAAAGTAAATGGAGGGAAAATGAAAGTTGGAGGGAAATGAGGATGAATTGTCATATGGTGGTTAAAAGGGTAAATTTGGCCAAATAATATGTTTTCACCTTTCATTTTTGGGTTTTAGCAAAAGGGGTTAGATTTCCAATATCTTTTCCCTTTTTCATAAAAGGTTATCCTTTTTTACATTTACATAAATAGTTTATAAGTGTACTGAAAATCATTCAATCAGTTGGAAGATGGCAACTGAGCTTGAGTAAGGTCAATACGAACTTACCAATTTGTCATTATGGGCTTAAAGAGGCACCCATTAGTGTAAACAGGAGGCCAGTTGCTGATTCGAAATTGAGGTTTTTGAGTAACTTGCAACACTCATTCTCACTTGGAAACCTGGTCAGAAGGAAGCCATGTGATATTTATTTACTCAGAACTGCAATAAAGTGATAAGAATCAAATACATGTGCACCTACACAATTGGTTTTTAATCACTCCTTTCTTTTGGTTTATGTATTGTTTGATGCTGAATTCGTAGGCCCTCACTTTTAAAGGGAGTGAGTGTACATAGTTAAAGGAGCCCACTACATGCTTACACGTTACAACATCGTACGATTCTTGAAAAATGATAGAAATTATATTAGAAAAAGAGAAAATAAAGAAAATTAAATAAATAATTTAAACCAATAAAATAATTTATATAATTATAACGTTTATTCAACTTATTCTCTCTTATATAATATTTTTAATCAATATTGAGTGCAAGAGCATATGGATTTTCTTTTGTCTTTTTTTCCTTCACTACGTATCCGATAATGTGATCTAAACGTGAGTGGAGTTTGTTTGATTAGAGTCTCATTTTAGCTCCTAGTAAATAGCTCTGCTTTTTTTTTACTTAACGTCAATGCGACTTTTTTGACTTATTGAAATATTATTTAATGCGACAAGATAAATCATTGCTTTTAATACGCAGATAAAATAGTAGCGATAGAATGCTACAGATTATTCGAAGCCCTTCGCTTCCAACCCATTTTAATTTTATTTAGCCAGGCTTTTAACTATAATCTGCTTTTAACAAGCCAGCTTATATTTTCTCAAATTCAAACGGATCTGTGTATCATATCTCTCAGAAGCCCGAAAAATTGTAAATTTCAAACTAGAAAACGTTAATAAAAATAATAAATTACCATACGTTCAAAGTGTTCTGTAGGGCCTTTCTGTATCTCGATGACTAAACCAACTGCGCCTAAATTCGTCTCCGCTAACCCAAGAACTCCATAAAAGTTCTCTCATTAATTATGAGACAAATGGAAATTTTCCGATTTTCTAAAAGGAGTAAATATTAGCGACTTGCGACGTAGATTAATGAAAATCTAAGCTAAGAACGGCTCGAGCTGGTCTGATTTAAAATAAAGAATTAAAAAAAAATTGTTTCGAGGCGTAACGATCCCGAATTTAAACATGAACTACGTATCCAAAATAATAATAATAAGTCCCGCCCCCCGATTATATTTTAAAATAATTTGCATTATTTTATTTATATAATTTTTAATATAAATAATAATTATTATTATAATGTTTTTTAATAAATAATTTATAAAATTATAATATTTTTATTTTTATGAAAAATATTGATTTTTAATGCTAAATAAAAATAAAAAAAAGAAATATAAAAATTACAAAATTAAAAATAAAACAAAAATAAACGTAAACTACGAGCCTGCACTTTTCTCATCTCTCGTCCCACCTGCTTAATTTTTAAACGGCATAAGCTCAGGACCGAAAAATAAATGAGCTTCGAAATTTCGGACGTAAACGCCTGGCCCCAAAACCCCTCTCGCCATCCCTAGCTGTGATTAAGCAAATTTTCTTTTATCAACAACGACACCTTGCCACAATGACTTTTCAATGTAAAATCAAATATTTTCACTTTTTCTATTCGTAACTTTAAAAATTTTATAATGCTATGGAAAATTTAAAAACAAACAGTTACTACTGCCTATTTAACCAAATAAGGTATCAAAAAACGTCACCTTACATAAAAACAGTCACATAAAACTTTAGGTCACAGCTGGAATGATGACTATACCTGTCCTTCATATATACTTTTGGGTGAGTGCAAAGAAACTGCATATTGGTCCCCTTTTCTCCCTCTTAAGATTCTCTGTTCATAAAATTTAAAAAGTCATCATCTTTCTTGGAATATGTGCTCAGCAGTGGCGGAGCTAGAATATAATTGGCTAAGGGGCGGTAGCTCAGTTGGTATTGTTAAAGTAGTTTTGGGGGGAGGGAAAGGAAAGGGAGAAGGGAGAAGGGGGAAAGGGAAGGGGAAGGGGTTCGATTCTGGTGTCAGCAAATGCAATTTCAGCAACTCCATGGATTTAGTTCCTAATATGAGGCACTCTAATTTTAAGGTAAAAGGTGCTACAAAACAAATTCATTAACCTTAATCTGTGAGCAGAAATCGACTTTGGTGAACAATAAATAATAAGGGTAGGTAAAGCTTTAAATATGAAAATAAAGGGTAAAGACAAACTGTGTATAGACATATATATCTTTCCTTCAATTCCTATAGAACTCAGGTGCCCATATGTTGTTGCGCCAGGCGGCAATCCTATGCCATTAACTATATGGGAACTGATATGATTCATTATATATGGAAAGCTGTGGAGGTGGAGCCTTATCTGTGGCAAGCTCCAAGCCTCAAAAATGCCAGTGGCATTGCTTCTTCTTCAAATCTTCTGCTGATAATAAAGCCGAAGCAGTGAAAGGATTGAGCCTCAGCAATCTGGTGTGATCTGTGGGGCCATTCTCAGTACTGTGATATTTGTTAAGATATCAGGCGGGGCTGTGATGTCTGTCATCATTGCTGAACCACCACCAGGCAGCCAAATCCATCGGAAGTGTCTAATCTGTAGTAGCCTTTATCAATCTGGCCAAGAGCTGGTTCATTCCCACAAATTTCTGAGGCAAAGGAGCATTGCTGTCTATCATCGACTGGTAGTCCTCAACAGTTAGGAAATGTGGGTGCTGCTTGAGGATTGTCCTTCATAAAGGCAGAGCGTGAGATCATGGTTAACTGTTGTGTTCCGAAATTCTCTGTACTGTAGATAACTGTATGAAATACTTCCTAGTGAAGACAGAAAGTTGGTATAGTATACAGGACTAATATTCTGAGGTTGTCCCAACCTCTACAATATATTCCATGAAAGAGCGGGATAGCATCATCCAAGCAGAACCCTGAGAAACAAAGAGCAATAATTCATGACAAAATCTGCTTATTCATCTACTCTTATTTCACATCTAAGATGACTAATTGTGGGAAAAAGGAAATCAGCATCAAAACACAAGATTGAAAGTAGACATATAATTGAACAGAATAAAATGGTTATAGTTCATGAAACTTCAAAACTTAAGTATTGTAAATAAATTTAAATTTTTTTAAGACTTCGTCTAGACCTTGCAAGCTCATGCAAATGTTCTCGTCCTTAACCCAATCACTTGTATGAAAGAGGTAGTGGCTGGGCAATTCTAAGGTGTAAGGAATATGGGATCACATTTTCTTTCCATTGCTGAGCTGATAAAACTAGACACCTGGAAGAAAGGCTGGTATATAATTATGATATAAAAAAAGCCATGTGATTGATTGAATGATGAATCAGGTCGTGCAGAAGTGGCCAATTTCATGTTAACAAAGGGCCTAGTAGCACAAACTAGAACTAGCAAGCCTTTCCTCTCTAACTTTAGGGTTTTTTTTTTTTTTTTTGAAACTAGGACATAAATCTTAAACTTTGGGTTTAATCTCTGAGAATTCTAGCCTGATTCATCAGGTTCCGAAAATCATATCATTCAAGGCTGATGCCCCCAACCCTAAGGCGTCTCCAAAAAATCAGTTTAAATCTTGTAAAAAGAAGCGTAACATAGGAGGGCAAAACTCACCCTGTCACCTTGCACCCAAGAGAGCCTACAGATAGGTGAGGGGCCTGTGCAAAAGGCCACCCCACACATGCCCCACACCATCTTTAGGTAGCCAAATGTTATCCCCCAGCCCCTAATTCCACTCCACCCACTTAGAGATTCAAATCGCAACACAAACTCTGATATTTTATTCTCAGAAGTTCAATCTCTCTGTGGATCAAATTACTAGCTGCATTACATTTACTCCAACAAAATGTCTCACTGCTTACTTTAAGAGGTTTTGAAGCACCACAAGAGTATGCATTTAGAAAACTCACAAGGTGGTTGACAACTCCACTTCCAAGAAAAGGCCAAGCCTCTACAAATCCTGTGCAACCTAGCTAAATCTATAGCATCTATACAAGCCCCATAAATCTGCTTAATTCTAAGATGATTTTATTTCCTTAAATAGGAGCTGATACACAGCTCTCTAAATTCTAACAACCTGAGACTCAGGAAAGAAACACAGCGTGCCTCAGTGTAGTGAGGTTTTATCCAACTTCTCCCACCAGCATTTCACACCAAAACAGATTCCCGATATAACATATGCCAAATGTCCGCTTCCCATAAAAAACATAAAAGTGAGTCGTCCTGCTGACAAAGGTGAAGACCAGCTCAGAGGAATATAATTGCTGAAAAGCTCCTAATGCTTTTTGACAAATTCAACTAAACGCCGAATAATTGTAATATGTCCCCAAGGACCTAGATGTTGCTGTGAAAGAGCCACTGGTAAGAAAGACTTGCTAGACAGAGTGATACTGCTGTGCCACTTAAGGATAAGGTAATTGACCAGTTTTGGCCATACTGCATGGATAAAAGCCAGTAAGTGTGAATGCTAAGCCTCTATGTTGCCAAGAGAATTACAGTGTGCAGTAAGGTCTAAAAGCAAAAGGATATGACTTTTTAAATGGCGTGAAAGGAGAAAATAAGGCGATGGCCAAAAATCTTGTTAGTAAGAAAAGTAATACCCACACATTTACTAATTTTATGCTTAAACAATATAAATGTCATTTTAGCAAAATTCAACGTATTAGTATTTATCCTTCATGGTTTCTAATAAAGTTAACGAAATAGTAACAATTCCTCAAAATGTTAGAAATTATAATACATATCATATGTGCACATCATAATATTTAGATAAATTGATCTCTAATTAAATGTATATTCCTACTTTCCAATCATCTAAATATCAGAATAAAAACTATAAGAGAAGGCATCCAAAAGAAGACTTTAGGCCCTTAACAGGTCATCATTAAAATTAAAATTGTTAATACCCATCAAGACTAGATTGACAGCCCTCCATCTCATAAGTAATATGATTGATAATATAGTATATCATCTTATACTCTTGTTTAATTAAAATTTAGATTGACTAAATCTATAAATTTCCAAGTATATATAATTGTAACCTCACAACCTGTTTAATTGTGCTAGATTGACTTTATAATAATTTAAGTCTATTTAATTGTAACTCATGGTCAAAGACAAACTGCCTCTATACCTTGGGCATTGCCTTAGCCGCCTCACCCGGTCTCTCAGAGGGTGATTTATCTACCTTGGCCTACATCTGTCCTAGGCAACCCAAGCAATTATGCTACCATCTACACCCCAGTAATTGAGAGAGACTGTACTTCCCAAATGACTTTGATATTCTAGCTGAAGGAAATTCAAACTAAATAAGTAAATATAGAAAAGAAAAACTCAGTAGATTTCATCCATGATAAGGAAGTATTAACTGAGATGTAAAACTTTGGTCAAATAAGTCTATATGCTGTTGTATACACCTTGTTTCTAAGCTGCCAAAATATATTCATGGCTGCCTTAGTTTCATACAGCCCTGGATCTATTATAAGAGGCTTTTATGGCCTTGATAAACAAGTAAAATATTCAAATAGAAGTAAACCTATAAGCAGAGTTGTTGCAGCCCACTGACTCAATCAAGAAATAAAAATAATTTCATAGGGAGAAAGTGGGAACTGAACCCACTCTTCCAACCAATATCACTGGTATGCTTTCCTCGATAAAAATTCAGATTCGGAATAGTTGACAAAGTGTGAAGTAGGATCCAGAAAATAGAAGGACACAAAACTGTGCTAACAGTACGTAGTGCAGCTTATATGGGTCATAACTTAAATTATAAAACAAATAATTGAAAGAATATAATAAGTTCTAATTCACTGAAATGAGTCGTCGTGGAATTGATATTAAAATGGCTATAAAAAGATGGAGCTCACAAGTCAACCTTTTCCAAACCAGAATTGAACACGACAGTGCATTTTTTAGTAAACGAATACGAAATCTGAAGCCGATCCAATTTTGCCCGAAAAGAATATCATAAACAAAATTCCCCACCACCCACGAAGAATGATTCAGTACCTATTATAATTTATAATAAAGAAATCACAGCAGAAAACGCCAAAATATAGATGAAATCAAATCACAAACCCATCCCGCCCTCAAAAACACACAGTAATTGGAAACCCAGTCCACTCTACCACAGAATATCCCAAACGCCCTCATCCCTCCCACCTGCACCCACATAAAGAATAACTCAATACCCAATTTGATATAGAAAACAAAGCACACAGGAAAATAAATAAAATCAATCCTGGGGCAGCTACATCTCTCCGGAAAAAAGGAGAATGAAAAGGAAAGTGAGAAAAGTGGTGGTACTCTGTCATATACCATCTTGGGTCAGCCAGAGGATAGCGTCGAGGCACTCAAATTGATGAACTAATCCCACCCCACTTCCTTCATCAAAATCGCCAAGTAGGGCGTGTGTATTACTGACCATAGTAGGCCCTCTATACGTAACCAAATTGGCCCTCACAATCACCCTAACATTACCCCACCTGGAAAAAACAGATTCATTCTTCACAAAATTCATCAACTCCAATCTCTCCTCCGGCGAGGCCTTGAGGTCCAAAATGCATGGCACTGGTTCATGGAGGCAGTGTGAGCTAGAGCCTTCAAAGGTCCCTCCTTGCCCAACCCATCCCTCCTGACCCAGAGGTCACAAGCACCCTGGGTACAAACTGCCGGAGTCTGAGAATCCACCCCCAGCCTGATTCCACAAAAACTGGTTCTACTTTTCTGGCCGAAGGGATGAAACGGCGAGGTGAGGTGGGAGGGTGAAGATAGCCAAGATAACGAGAAAGGAGGCAGCAGAAGGAGAAACCAGTGGAGAAACTACTCCTTCTCTCTTCCGCTGAGGCTTGTTCCACAGTTGAGAGCGACCTGATATGGGCCTCTGTTGGGGTCGAGAAGAGGCAGGAAGAAAGTGTGGTGCTGGCGTTATTGAGCGAGCGCCGCCGCCGCAGTTAACGGAACTACCTGGCGATCGTGGTGGTGGTGGTGGCGGCGGTGGCGGTGGCGGTCGCGTTGCGGCTGGCTGCGAATTTCGCTTTCTCCAACGCGCGACAAGCGGAGATTGAGAGCCTGAGATTGAGTTTAAAAAGAATTTTTTTTTCCATCTGAAATTGTTATACGGAATACGGATACGATTCTCTTTATTTTTAAAAATTGTTTTTACTTTGTCGGTGGAATTATAAATGGGAAAAATGAGCTCTTGATTTGAGATTATTTGGGAAATAAGGCCAAAAAAATTTTATTTAAGCTTCAACCCATCATTTTAAAGATTATTTGATAAAGAAAATATTTTATTAATAAAGACTCCTACATGCAAGCTTCTGGTACATAGTAGCAAACATTATACAATGCCACTTGGACGGTTAAACTACATGTGAACGGTGCATGCAGAAAATACGTGAAACCCCATATCACCCAGTTATTAAACGCGTTAACGGGTTGACCTACGAATACCCAATCCGCAGTCTTACCCAAACCCGCGACCACGCGAGACCGCTTTAATCAGCGTCATTGAATTTCGACAGCCCAATACTACCCAGAAAACGGCAAAGAGGAAAGCGCGGTTGTTAGTTCAAGTTATAAACGGGTTGCATTGCCCACCTAACACGGTAATTCCGCTTATTGCAACGCGTTAAACGGCCGACCTGGCTTATCACCAACCTGCCAGGCCCCACCCAAACCTGCTTAATCGCTATTAATCGGTCGGTTAATCGTAATGCTGCACTCGATGCGCCTAGCCATAAAGCATTCTCAAAATACTATTTTAATTTCCAAATCAAAAAAACCCCGATTAACAATCAAAAGCCCTAAGAAATTTTTTTTTTTTTCCAAAACAACCATTTGCACCTAGAGCTCCATTCGGCAAATGAGGATTTTCGATCAGCAATGAGGAGTTCCGACCGACAAGAAGGAGTTCCGATCGTCTAAAACATCTTCGCGATTAGTTTTATTCCCTAATATATGTCTCTTTCTCTCTCTTTATCTTTCTTTCTCCCTCTTGCTCTAAGAAAAAGTTCTCTCCACCCATTTGATGATTAGTTTTTGTAAGCTACACTGATTTGTTTACTTTATTGTCTCAACTTAAATATCAAAATCATCATCAGGCATATGGTGATTATGCAAAAATATACTTAATGTTTGTATTTCATTTCATAAACCCCTTTAGAAATCAATTTTTTGCTGAAAGCATCTTGTAAAATTGATGTTTCATTTTACAGAAAATTAATCATCTCTATAATAATCTTTATTGTATTCAAAACATGTCTCCCTCTCTCTTCTCTCCCTCTTACTTTAAGATGTGCTTTCCCTCAACTTCATCTGGAGTTTATTGTGGTCAGATTACAGATTACTGGTTTACATTTTATCGTTCCTCAACTTAAATATTGAATCACGACAAGCGTATATGATGATTATGTAAAAAAATTTTGTACCTAAATGTTTGTGTTTCCTTATTATAAACTCCCTTCTAGAAATTTAATTTTTTTCCTCAAAAAGTGACTTTCCAAGCAGAAAATTGATGCTCTACCTTGTTATATGCCTTGCTTAATTTTCTTTCTGTATTAACTACAAATCTTAGAACTTAGGTACGAGGTACAATATATGTAAACATTGAGTATACATGTTTTATATTGGCATAACCTAAATGAAATATATGCACAAAATGGTTCAAAACGACCAACTTGTACTAACTATACCTAGTAATTTATGTAAACATTTAGTACAATAATCTTGAATGTTGCATAACCCATATTCACCTTAAAGAGCTTCTGGAAAAGTAATGAAGAAATTTGTTTTCCTTTCAGGTACAAATGTTTGAATATCCATATTTTATTTGCCAAATAATATAAGCACACAGCCGTAAGACGCAAGCCAAACGCTGGGGATTAAAAGCGCCCAAGACTAGCAATAGGCCCATAATGGTATCTCCTCAAAATGCAAGCTCAAATAAGGCCTCCAACTTACTTCCTTTAAAAGACCTGCAGCCCAAGTAATCCGGGACAGATGAAAAACACCAACCCACCAATCAAGAAAAAGAGGGATATTTTAATTATCGCTCTAACAATCATCCCATGCTGCCATTTATACGAAAAGAAATCTCTCACCCAATTGGGATAGAAATATCGATCATCCTCCAACAAGGAAATATATTATTCCAAGGCCATCATCCAATCCAGTGAAAAATTATCAAGTAATCATCCATTATAAATAATAAGGCCACCCGATCATATATGACGTTAGACATATGTGACAAACTCATTCCTGTTAGCTTGATCTTCTTCCACCCAAAGACCGACTTGTGATCTGGAGAGGCAACGGCAAGCCTCGCCATCCTTTGTTCGCTTTGCAAGAGAGTCAAAATAACAGTCGCCGGCCCGGCCCAAAAATCCAATGTAAGCCTAAGCCTGGGCCCCGGTTGAAAAAGCATCACACGCCACGCCACCGTGGGAAACAAGGCCTTGATAAATAAACTCCACTTCCAAAGATCATGGTATCAACTCTAATACAAGCAGGAGCCACCCAACTCTAAGGATGCAAGACCAGCCATGCGGCGTAGACAACCGACCTCCCGGAGGCACGCTAGAAACTCCGTGCGTGCCAATACTAACGGGTGTGGGGCGCCCAAGGCCACTAACCAACACTCTGTAGCCAAAGAGCTTGAGCAACTCCAATTACAAATACAACGCCCTAGAGACACGACACAGCCCGAAATACAAAAACCCGCTACTAGAAGAGCAACACCACTCCTCGCTGAGAAGCCGGATAAAGAAGGAGAAACTAGCCACACCAAAGGAGCATGTGTAACACTCAAATATACCCTCTAGCAGCTGAACTTGCTTATAGGTAATAAAAACTAAATGGAAATTTTTCTAAAATAAAATAAGAGACCCAAATGAATATTAGAGATAAGGTAAAGTGGCTTACTACTTGAGAGCAAAGGTGGCAAATCAATAAGTTTATATGCAATTATGGAAATTGTGAAAAGATGGGATGCCAAAGTATAATATGTGTAAGTTAGATTGAGATTAATTAAGAGAGAAGGGACCTAAATGCAAAAAATGAGAAAAGTGTTGAAAAATGTAAAGGCCAAACATGGCCTTAACTTAAAAATGGGATTTAAGACCAAATTTGGTCTCAAATTGGGGGAAAGAAACCATAGAGAAAGAGGAGAAGAGGAAAAGAGAGAAGAAGAGGAAGAGGAAGAGAAGAAGAAGAGAAGAGATGAAGAATGAGAGAAGTTCAAGCAAGACCAAAAAGGTATGGAACTATGAATTTTGTATGAATTTCATAATTACATGATTAGTAATCCTGCCCCAAACCTAGTGGCTCAGGTCAAATGAGTAAACTAAGCCTTGTATAAGAGATAGTTAGAAAACATGTTTGAGTTCAATAGAGTGCATAAGATAAGTATTGGAAAGATAAATTTGAGTAAAAATAGATTTCAAGATGAATTTGACTGCCTCTCATGCCAGATACTGAGTGATTGAGTTGATTTGTATCAATATATGGAAAATGGAAGAAAAACACACATTCTGCATTTTTAGACTAGATCAGACACCCTTGACTCACTGCATACTTCCAGAACTTTCCAACCTCAGATGGTACAAAGGGAATAAAGTGGCGACCGGTCTATTTTGATCAAAGTGGTTCGATTTTTGTGTGCCATATAACTTGTCATTTTTATCCGATTTGAGAGGATTCAAGTGGCTAATTAAACTAGACTTCAAATGAATCAAACATCCAGAAATAGGCATCAGAAAATTTGACCTAAACTCACCTGGGGCAATATATGCAAGACAATTCGTGAGATTAGTTGGATCATAGAGTAGTCCGAAATTTGCTAGAACATAACTCGAGCTCTTCGTGTCCATCTGGGTGATTCCAAAGCTAGGAGAAGAACCCTGTAGCACCTTAGCTTTAAAGGAGTACAAAGAACAAGTGTCGTAAATATGGAGCTGGTGACACTGGAAATGAGGCATAAACTGTCCAAGTGTAATATCTGTGAATTGACTAGCTCAGGTGTATGAAAAATGCCATAACTTTAGTTTGATGATCCAATTTGAAACAGATTCCAATTTCTAAATAAAGTAGATTCATAGAGAAATAAGAATACATAGGTTTCATAATGTACAAGTATAGAAATGTATAGGGATATGTCATAAGATACGATAAGTATATGTCATAAGATATGATAGGATATGTCATAAGATATGATAGGCTAAAGTACAAGAATGATAGGCACATATGAATATCAGATTATATGATATGAATATATGATAGACATACCTAAATGAATAGATAGAACATGCTAAGAACAAATGATAGAAATGTGTAAATGCTAAGAATGATTGAGAGAAGTAAAGATGGAGCGTGCCACAGAATGAGTACAAGTATTAATTAATGATAAAGTACATACAGCTGTGAATATACTTAACGAAAGAAACATACATGATAGGAATACAGAAGGCGAGATGGTAGAAGAATCAAACCATGATAGAAACGTATAAAGGATATGTATGCATAAATGATATAAAGGATATGAATAGATAATGATATATATGAATATATGAATATAAGATGCAAGTAGAGTCAGTCTATGATATATGATATAGACAAAACTAAATGATAGAAAAGATATGAATATATGCATTATAGATGTACAGAATCGTGAATAAGGAACCATGTATATGAGAAACTAATACAAGAGTAAAGTAATGGATAGTATATATTGCATAAACAATTGCGATACAAAGGTCTGCGCTTATGAGATATGTACGTAAAACACAGTCGATCAATCCGCTTAGAACTGTAGAGGGATAGATAGGCATGCCTATGGGAAGATACTTCGTCATACAGATATATGGTATATATCGAGGCCCCGCTTGAGTCATGACATAAACCCGCTTT
The DNA here is from genome assembly GCA_016808115.1 of Tetrastigma voinierianum. Classification (NCBI taxonomy): domain Eukaryota; kingdom Viridiplantae; phylum Streptophyta; class Magnoliopsida; order Vitales; family Vitaceae; genus Tetrastigma; species Tetrastigma voinierianum. Next base: position 64,570 of record JAEQBH010001107.1, read on the forward strand.
GGATCACGGTGGCCCCGAAAGGGTCTACCTGCCACAGACCGAGATCACCGTCTCAGACAAAGATAAGATCTTCGTAATATTATAGACAACGTAGATCACCGTCTCAGACAAAGATAGTAATTCTGGGCACCGGGCTATTTCTCCGAATCCGTCTAAGGTATTTGCAGTATGGAATATAAAAGAAAAGGAAAAGTATACACAAAGGAAATGTATATGAAAAGTATATGATATGATATGATATGAGAAGCATAGCCTTGCTATGCGATGAAAGTATACAGTTACAAGAACAAGAAGTACAGTATAAATTGATATGAAAATAAGTATATGAACATGTAAGAAAACAATGAAAGTATACGAAAGCACAAAGTATATGATAGATAGAATATGAACGGTATCAATGTATATGAAGTATATGAATAGTATTGTAGAAACAGTGATATGAAAAGTACAAGATGAAAGCATATAACATGAACGATACGATAAAGACTAGTATAAAAGTGAAGAAATGAAAAATATACAGAAATGTGATATTGAAATGAATAGTATACATGAGAAAACAATATGCAGGAAATGAGTTGTATAGCATGGGTGTGCAGCCACCATATGGAAGGAGAGACAGGATTATGCAGGTAGATAGAAATAGAGATGAGAAGTGTAATAGTACATGAATGTACAATCATAGAACTGGCATGAAAAGACATAGACTGGTAGGACATGGGAGTATGTAACCCGAAAAAGAATAGGAAATACTGAAAAGACATATGACAAGCGTGAAAGATGAAATACATGACAAGTAGGGAATATAAAGTATAGAAATAGGAATACGTAAAAAGTATAGATAAAGGATATACAAAGACATAGAACATGGTCGTAAAAGACTGACATGCAACAGAATATAAGATTGTGGATAAGGAAATCAGTTATAGGAACATGCATAGATATATGAAATGACATGCATAAGTCATGATAAATGCCATCGTGGTTGTCTATGCTATATGTTCCCATCTTAAGCGTGAAGCTTAGCACATGGGTGTCTAATCCATAGGTAATCAAGAGGGGAGGCGAGGATGTGATATTCCACATCAAGAAGCAGTCGAATTAGATAGGTGCTACCAAATACCGTTTCATAATCTCCCAGATGTTTATTATAATACATATAAGTATTTGAATAAGTAAATGGACTCAAAGACATGGCAGTTTAGATTTTGATGGACACCACTCCTTGGTAGTTCTTTGTATATGTAAAATGATTCATATTATTAAATTGTCTAGATAATTGCTGGTGCATAAAAGGGCACAACTCGAAAGAATAGGCCAATGAGAGTCCCAAAGATATATAGATAGTCTCACGCCCGACTTGGTCTCGATCCGCCTAATCGGTTGACCCTGGATCCGGCTGGCAGATAAAGATGATCCTTACTAACCCCCCCGAAGAGGATCGCAACGAGGAGAGGCATGACAGGAACAACAAAAGCGATGGGCCCCTCCTTTATCAGCAGGAGACAGAGGAGAGGTCGTGGGAGTAGAGGTTCAGGGACATCCAGCAAGAAATCATCCACATGAAGGAAGCAGTAAAGGGCCGAGCTCCACCCATGGACACCGGTACAACAAACCGACTCCATCTCACACTGTGGTGTCAGACTTCCTCCAACAAAGTTCGGGACGTCATAGACGAGACGCTTGACAGTACAATAAACAGAAACAGGACCCCATAGACCACCCCCTACTACGTATAAAAATCATACATGGAACTACACTGATATCGATCTCGCATCGGCGCGCAGCCTCGCTATCACACTAAAGGGCCCAGTGATCGGGTCCGGCTTTAATGTGACTTCAACATTGCCTCCATCCTATCGTCACATAACTTCATCGTGATTCGCCTCCCACTTTATCGTAGCAAGGATGGGCTGTAGGAAGCCGGTGCCATATCACCCCGACCGATAAAATAGAGCTCAAGAAAGCTTGAGGTCATATGTTCAGGTGTAGGTTTCATCACGAGTCAAGCGGATATTCCTCGATACAAGAAGTTCACACACATCGCGCTTTCATCATGTGGTCAAAGCAAATAAAGACCTAATGTACTCGGGTCTCAAAGAACCTCAAAGGCATGGCCGAGGTTCTCAAACAAAAACAGAAGGTGGGGAAGTATACAGTCACGGCTTCTCCCGGTCTGGGCAAAGAAGCTCTTCTACTCAAAAAGGAAGAGTGCGGGCGATAAAAAAGAGGAAACAAGTCCCAAGAGATGTGCATGGGATGATCCCCTCAAGGAGGAGCAGAAAAAAAGCCAGAGCGGTCCCCAACAGACGCAGTGAACGCGTGGATCGCAGGGACCACCTCGGCCGAGGCCAAAAGCAGCGATTCACCTCAAAGAATACACCTCCGATACCCCAATGCTTCGGTCCCCACGCCATGCAACATGAAGTGCCGCGAGGTGGCCATCCTGTATGGGGCCGTGACCGCTAGGATCCACATGGTCATGGACATCGAACAAATTGATCAGATCGAGCTAAAAAGGAGATCAATAATCGATCCGTCGTGGCATCCTAACTGCTATTATCCCGGGGAGCAAGCGTGGAGCGAGTCCAACACCACCACCTCGCGCCTAACCCCCAGCCCGCATCAACCGCCAGAGAAATCCATGTAATTCCGAGGGCTTCATAAGAGGTGGAGAGTCCACCTTAGCCAAAGAAGGCCGCCCACCACAAAGTGATCACCGGGAAACCTAGATATGCCAAAACAAAGATCCAAACTCTCATGTTCGATACTACCATAACCTTTCAAACTTAGACATGGAAGGTCAACATCCCATGATTTCACCCTCTTATGATAAAACCATAAAGAGCTAATAAAACGATCCCACTGTGGCCTTCGCGTATTAAATCTAAGCTCCGACTGATACTGTATCTTTCGCATGTTTCACAAACGGGTGGTATCATGGAGAAGCAGGAGCCACCAACGCCGGCCTACGTGGTTCCAGGAGAAAGAGCAACACGCCCCTGGGGGCGCCAGACATGCCCAAGGCTCACTTTAGGAGACCCCACGTGCCAGCTACAACAACGGATCCCTCATAGTGATCCCACCAAATGCATATTATGCCACTAGTAGCCCTCTCCCAATGCCAAGCAAGGGCCTGCCCCTCCGCTTATCACATGCGAAGTTATCAAATTTTCAACTACAAATGGAGTAGGAGTCATCCGAGGAAACCAACAGATAGCTGGAATGTTACTCCAAAGCACATGAAGAAAAACAGACAGCCATAATATTCATATGGATGCGCAGCCTGTAGTAATGCGAGGAGTAACCACCCGACCCGCGCCTCGTAAGAATTAGAGCCCGTATGCCTAATGATCGCCTGCACACCTCGTCTACATAGGGTCCAAGCAACAGGAAAACATCAAGACCTTCCATCCGCGAGCAAAACATATGTATCTTCTACTCGAAACAAAGATATGGTGGGTCGACTCGGGCAAAGATGATCACCTACAGTTGAACGTCAATCCCCTCCTTTAAGCCCACTACAAAAAGAGAAGGAGTTTTAATTCCTGCAAAAAATATGATAAATTAGCTGAAGACGGTGAGCTCTCCAAGCAAAAGTGCAATCGAGAAGTAGTACCTGCACGGTCATTAACGCTATGTTCTCACAAAAAGCAAACGGCAAATGGCGGCTTTGCATCGATTTCACATACATCAACAGGGACTGCCCAAAGGATAGCTTCCCCCTGCCTCGGATTGATCTCATTGTAGACGCCACGGCCGGTCATGAACTTCTCAGCTTCATGGACGCCCTGCCATAACTAGACTTCGCACGGACCCTAACTACCAAGAGAAGACTATCACACCGTCAGAACCTAACATATCGAGTTGCGCTCCTTTGGGCAGAACGTAGACAGTCAGAGGATCATCGAGAATAGATGTGAAAAACAAATTAGGACATTTATGGAGTGTATATAGACGATACGCTAGTAAAATCGATAAAAGTCGACCTCCACATAACCCACTTGGACGAGGCGCTCCAGTCCCAAAAGTTACAATATATGAAGTTAAACTCAGTACCAAATGCTCTTCGAGTTCCGCTGGAAGTTCTAGGTTTTATAGTCAATAACGAGGAATAGAGGCAAACCTGTATAAAGATAAAGTCATGCTGATAAGTCGCTCCGCAAAAATAATAAATATATACCCAACGCCGATAATAGTTGCGCTGAGCCGTCGTATGTCTAGGGCCAAATGGCTAAATGTCGACCTTCTTCTGTGTTCAAAAAGGCCTTCCAAAGGACGACACTACTGTGGAGGCGCTCACGACACTGAAAACCCACCGAGCCTCCCCATTCTAGTGTTTCCTTCCGAGGGAGAACTCCCTCACCCCACCGGGTCGCTTCGTACTTGCAACTAGTGCCGCCGTAAGAGAACGGGACAGGTGCAGCAACCGGGTCTACTATTGCAAACGAACCCGAGGGAGCAGGAGAGGTACCCAAAGACAAAAGCTGATCCCCGCGGTGCAACCACATCCGTAAAACTCGACCTTTACCTGCTCATACCTGTGGCCGACGTCCCAACCGAATATCCCGGCTAAAGCAGCCAATGCATAAAACTAAAACTCCTGAAGATCGATAAAGTGAACCCAGAAATAATGAATCTGGCATCGTGGCAAACTGAGGACAACGAGTGCGGCGATTCGAAGATTCTATCATGGAATTCACTCCGAAGACAATCAAGTGTGAGGCTACCTAATCGGCACTGACCCCATATGAGGTTTATCCACGACGGTCAAAGCAATCTTCTGGTAGCGCAAGGTGGCCATCGTCCCGGCCTCCGTGATGGAGTTAGATACCTAATACGCCCCTCAGATTCGCCTCCAAGCCCAATAACGAGGCCGAATATGAGGTCACATAGCCGACTAATCTCGGCCGACTCATGGTGCTGCATCACGGAGGTGGAGCAAGACCCTAAATCGTGGTAAAACAGAGAAGACTCTATATGAGGCCGAGGTGAGAAGATGATCTTATATCTCAAAAAGTGCACGAGTCATGAAGGTCATACGTAGTTCGGGGCCAAAATATGCAGCCCCAAGAGCAGAATCTCGGTTGCATGCCTTGGTAAAACTGGCAGACACTTTTGCTAAGAAGAGCGACCGAGCCGAACGATAATGGTATCGAAAGATAATCTTCCTTAACCCTTAGTAAACGCCGATAACGGCTAAGAAGTCTCCCAGATGTCCAACTGAAATGGGACGGACTCTATCCGGGATTACTTTGCAGATGGTATATCGCTGTTGAACAAAGGAGGCGTCCAACCCGCAGAGCTTAGGTCGGCAGATTCACTGCTCATAGGGGGACTCCTTTATAAACGAGGCTTCTCCCGCCCATTCTTGGTGAAGCAAGTAGGGAAGGGGAAGATTTAACTACATAATTGGGTGCGGAGGTGTACATCGAGAGGGGGCATGCGGTGTAAACTACACGGAGCCCTGACCAAGTAGAAGTGCCATTGAGATGTGTACTAATGGCCTATGGCTAAATGCCCAAAGACGGTATAACCCGCAAGGTTAGAAAATGCAAAAGCCATTTCGAGATGCCAAGATCTCTCATCTCCCATCCGAGCCACTAACATCAGTCACAAGCCCCTGGCCTTTTCAATAATGGGGGTTGGACATATATGGACCCTTACCCATTGGAAGGGGCCAATGCAAATTTATCATTGTGGTCGTGGACTATTTTACCAAATGGAGTGTATGACTAACCCTTTAGCAACAATCATATAATAAAAAGGTAATGAATCTTCTGCCTGACGCCTATAATATGCAAAGTTCGTGGATCCGGTGGGTCCCCGTGTCTAATAAATGGGAAACAATTCGGCAACCCTAAGTTCAGTGGATTTATGTGCCGAGCCTTAATCAAGAACTACTACTTCATCTCAGCTCATCTGTGCAAATTCCAAACGGGCAAGCAGAGGTCATTATGGCGACTTCAAAGACCAAAACTAAAAACCTAGAAGATCTAAAAGGAAAACAGAGTACCCCCAAGGTATCATGGGCATACGTAACTACGCGCAAGTCACACCCGTGAAACCCCGTCGCTCCGTCTTTAGCACCGGGCGCAGATCCAACGAGGCCTGACTAAATCTCCCAGCATCGTACTAGCAAACACAGTAGCTGACAAGGAGGAGGTCCTTCGCAACCTGACTCCCCTAGAAGAAAAAATAAGGAGCAGTCCCCAGCGCATGGAGGACTATCACAGAAGACAACGAGGCATTACTTACCAAAGGTCAAGCCCCAGTGAGTTATGTCGTGCCACCGTTCTAAAACCCTCACACAAGGAAGGACCCCGCATACGAAGTCGACCTAATTGAAGGGCCTCATCGATTCGCATAATCCACCGACAACTATGAACTCCAAATAGAAGAAGGAAAACTCAGTTTCTACCTACATGGAATGTCAGAACACCTCAAACGGTACTCGCAGACCTCAAATATAGCCTCAGAATAAAGATCTACCATCTTGATTTCACAATACTTATGTCCATTTTTAAGTTTTAATGTTATGGTGGGACTAAATATGGTTAAAATGATAAAGCTGGAGTGGCTACCAAGGGCTTCTGGGTGGGAATGCTGATTCACAAAGATCGTTTTATTTCAAAGGAGCCACAGCTTGAATACAAAAATTTGGCCATACGGAGGTTAAGCAACCACTCCCGTATAGAATCTCAAGCAAAATCTCCTTGCATCCTCAAAATTCACACGCTTGCTTAAAATCGTTCTTCACATCGGCCTACACTCACAAGCCAAAAACCACAAGAAAAAGGAAAGAAAGAGAGGTAAAGAGAGGGAGTGAGAAAAGAGAAGGGAGAGGAGAGAGAGGAAGAGAAGGAGAAGGAGAAAAGAGAAAGAGAAAGAAGAGAAGAAAGAAGATAAAGAAACTGAGAAAGCGGTAATTTAAAAGCCTTCACACACCGCCTCTCGACACGCTCCCCAGCATAACTCCATCACCGGGCAAGGCAGCCAGGGGAACACACAACCCCACAAAGGGAGGAACTAGGAAAAACACAACTCCTACATATGGTAGACCATCGACACCAACGCCGACCTACGATCACCGATAGGACCACAGATGACTCAAACCTCAAGCTTCTCATTACGCATCGACCCACCTTCCTAAAAGAAAGGATTTAATAGGCTAGCTATTAGCACCACCACAGTAGGGACTTATTTATATGAAGCCAAAGGCGCTTAGAAGTCATAATCTGTCTAATTCTCTATAGATCCTCATTAAACTATGCGCAAGTAAGGAAGATACAAAAGGCCTTTAAAGACCTGTGACCCCAAAGAAATTTCATCGGGCAGAGGCGGTCTTAGCGCCCCAAGAGCCCAGTAGCCTGCTTATGCATGGTCTTAGTGCCCAGGAGCCTACAGCCTGGGCCGGCAGGAGGGTCTCAGGCCTCCTGTGGAGCCTGTCATTCGGGCCATGGAGGTGAGTGGTCTTAAAGTGTCTGTGGAGCCCATGAGCCTGGGGTCAGACAGAGGTCTTGGGCCGCCTGAGCCAACAAACACTCAGACACAGAGGTCTTAGCGCCCCAGGAGCCCAAAGTGAGAGGTCGGGGTCACGAGGGAGGGTCTAGCGCCTAGGGAGCCCAGGCCTCATCACGGCAGGCTCAACAGCCAGGAGGGTCTCAGTGACCTAGGAGCCCAAGAGCCTGGGGCCCTAGGAGGGTCTGGGGGGCCGCCTTCAGGAGCCCAAAGATCTCGGGCCAAGGCAGAGGGTCTTGGCGCCAGGAGCCTAGTAGCCTAGCCACAAAGAAGGGTCTTAGCGCAGGGAGCCTGTGGGAGCTCGGGGCCCCATGTGAGTCATTAGTTCAGAGGGCTCTCAGGAGCCCAGATCAAACTGGGCTCAGACAGTGAGGTCTAGCGCTTGGGAGCCTGTGGAGCCTGGGCCATGGAGAAGGGTCTCAGCCGCCCAGAGCCCAAAGAGCTCCGGGCCTCAGGAGGGTCTTTCTAGCGCTCGTGGAGCCCAATAGGCCTGGCCCTCAGAGAGCTAACAACCCCATGAGGGTCTTAGCGCTCAGTTCCCCAGCTCATCAAGGGGTCTCAGCCGCCCCGTGAGGCTCGGGCCTCGCGCAGGCGGGCCCAGCCGCCAGGAGCCTGGGTGAGCTCGCCTGGGCAGAGCCAACAACCTGTGGGAGGGTCTTATACCTGCAAGCCAGAGCTCGCCCTCGCGCAGAGGTATTGTTCAGGAGCCCAAGGGGCTCACCCAAGGAGGGGGGTCTAGCCCAGGAGCCCAGAGTCTAATCTGCGCAGGAGGGTCTTAGCGCCTAGCCTGGGAGCTCAATTGGGCCGGGAGGAGGGTCTAGCTCAAGAGCCGAGTCACCAATCAAGCAGAAACTAACAAACAGGAGGTCTTGGGCCACAAGGAGCCTTGGGGTGAGCCTGCGCCTGGGCCGGAGGAGGGTCTCGCCGCAAGGAGCCCAAAGAGGCTCAAATGCTTATGAGCTTAATAAATTGTGGAGGGTCTTAGCGCCTGCAGAGCCTGTGAGCTCAAATTGCGTGAATATAATCACTATGAAACCTGTGGGTTTGGGAACCACAAACTAAAATCGACGCAGTCAGGAAATGAGCGAAGAAATTAATTGATGAATCTTGGTATATCAACAAACAATCAAGATCATAAGCAATACAAAAACCCAGGCTCCGCGCCAGGATACGCTGAAAAAAAAAAAAAAAGAGCCTAGACGCCTGACGTTAGCCGTCCCGACTCTGCGTGGCGAGGAGCTGCGCGGAGCCCTGGGGCGAGCGGCGTAAAGGCTAGCCCCGAGGAACCTCAGGATCTCGAAAGGGCGGAGGATCATGTGCCTCGAAACACCCGGCCCGATCAACCTCACCCTAAGGCATCCTTCCAACCTCCTATCAAAAATGGATGTTGAACCTGAAGCTCTCGGAAAGATCGAAGCCCGACGCTGAAAGGCAAGCCACCTGGTATTTCCACTGGGTATGTGCCTCGCCTTTGCTCCGAGACATCGCTCTTTCTTGGCCACCTGCAGCCTCCTCGCCTCAAGGTCCATCCGGGCTTCCGTCGAGCCTCCGCTGCATCTAGCGTAGTTACCCGCCCCAGAGCTTCCTCTTAGCGGCCCTTCGTTTAAGGCCGCTTATCTTAGCCCACAAATACCTTTTAATGTACCACGCAACTCCTTCCGATCAGCCGCAAATTGCCTTCGGGCCACCTCAAGGCTCCTCCAGCCTCATTTTCTTTATCCTCATCTCGCGGGGCCGCGCATCAAAGGGCATGCCGCCTGTGTCGACCCCGGTGCTTCACAGTTCCCGGGCCGGGCCTTTATCCGGGCCTGAAGACTAGCCCTCTCGAAGGTCGCGGCAACCTTAGCCTTGTAAGACTCTCAGCCGTCCCGGCGGAGCCCTCGTAAAAAATGTCGGGCCCCTGGGATGCCTTCATGGCCACCTACCAAAAAAAAAAAAAAAGCAAAAGCCGCCTAACAAAATCAAACAATGGGCAAGAAAAAGATCGATCTAAAGCACTTTGACGTACGCAGGCGGTCTTCCCTCGGGCGCAAGAGCCCGGAGCCCCACGAGCAAGGCACGACCTTCCGAGGCCTGAGTCGCGCATGATGAGGAAATAGCCCAGCAAATGAAGCCCGATGAGAAAGCAAATGACCTCATCCCCCCTCGTGAGCCTCAAAAGCACCACGATTCCTGGCCACCTCATCCGGCACAAAGGAAGAGGGGCGTGGCGCCCGAAGGACTCAGACCGGGGCCAGGAGAACCTCCCAGGGGGGCTCATCCGCCATCCCAGAAGAGTCTCTAGCCCACATAACGGCACAGGAAGAGGGCCTCAATTCTTTAGGATCTTACCTCGAAAGCAAAGTGCCCATAGTCTGGGAGTAGGGTTCTCACATTCTTACGCCTCTTCTTCTTGCCAGCACTCCGTGCGGAATCGAAGCTCTCCCCAGTGTAGGCTTTCAGCAACAAGGGCCCGTAAATAAGGTGAGAAGATTTGGGGACCCGGAGGCTTCGCTGACTTGAGAGAGGAGAAGATCTCAGAAAAAGGTAAGTCAAAGTGTGCCCCGCACTTTATCATCTGTGAAAATATCCAACCTAATGAGCCTCGAATAGGCATGCGGCATTCTTCACTACCTTCGCTTTCACCTCCTCGCTCCCGGATCGATCGAGCACCGGCGTCATGCGCACTACAGCAATGTCAAATATCCCGTGGATCAAACCAAGACAAACCGTAATCTGCTGATATTAGCTCACGAGGTCATCTGGGGTAGTCCGCACGGCAGAACGCCGGCCGCCGTGTCCCTCCCAACCAGCGGATCAGGGATTCCCAATGACAAATGGCATTAACAAAATAACGCCTTAACTTGCAGCGGCGATGAAGGTCCGGAATGAATCCACCTCCTGGCAATCGAGCGCTTTGAGATAAAAGAGCTACCGCCTCTTTATAATTAAAGAAGTCTAAGAGTTGTGGTACATCGAACACCTGTGCTTTGTCCAAAATACTAATAAACACCTTAACACCTAAAGTCGGGGAAATGAAAGAGGGGCAGACATTGAAATGCCGCGGTGAACCTTTATAAAAGGATGGCGAAGCCAGCCGCCCCCGAACGCCACCTCAAAAAAAAACACCATCTCGCACTGACAACGAGGTGTGGTCAACACGCTGTGGCACCAAACTCCAGATCCTGCAAACGGCCTATAATACGCAAAGATCTCACCGTGACAAAGGTTATACCCGATCAAAAATAATTTAATCTCAGATTCGTATGGCAACCTCAAATATTTAGAGTCGCCAGATACCGACCGCACTCGTCGACCTTATCCAAGCCGGAAAGGAGGCTCCCTGTGGCAAAAACCCGACGAACCGCCAAAGCCAAACTGGCTTGCTCCCCGCTAGTCCGCCCCGAATCTGATGCCAAGTAGGACTACCTTATGCGCAAAATGTAGAGCAGCCTGAAGACCCATGAGGTACAAAAGTGGCTGGGCAAGGAAAAGGGAAAACTAAGAAAATGTGAACCCCAACCGAGCACAATTCTAGAACTCACAAGACTTCAAACCAAAAGACAGGAGAAGAAAAGACGTACGGCGCTGGTAAACAAGACGAGGACACCACCCTGTTTATATCGGGACTGTACCAAAAGTAGTCCTCGAACACTAGCTCTAACAAGATTCAAGAAATAATCAAGCAAAATGGGCATATAGCAAAAATCTTCAAGAATGTGGGGAACAAAGTGCAAACTGGGCCAGGGACGCTTTTAAGGAAGCCAGAGGTCAAATGTTAAAAATAAATGGAAAATCGAGTAGCTTCATCACACAAGACGCACGCTTATTAAAGCCCTCAATCAAACCTTCCGAGTAGAGCCACTTGGTATCACGCCCGATCCGAAGTGATATGTACCCTTGCCTACGCTGCCAGGCCACAATGGGGTGGCAACCATGGGGTTTAAAAAATAATAAGAGCGCAGCATAAGACTTCAAGCCTAAACGACAAGATTTTAAAAGCGGCAAGATCAGCAATAGTTCCTTTACTTGTATCCCCTAAATACAGTCTAAATGAGGGCCCAACTCGCCCTTTAAAAGACCTGTAGCCTAATCCTGATAGAGAAAACACCAATTCCACCACAGAAAAGAGATATTTCCTAATTATTAAGCAATCAATCATCCCTTATTGCTTGGCCATTTATAAGGAAAGAAAATCTTTTCACCCATCGGGAGAAATATCGTATCATCCCCCAGCAAGGGAAGATACTATTCCTCAGGGTCATCATCCAACTAGGAAAATTATCATGATCATCCATTATAAATACCAAGTCATCCCATCAATGAAAGGTACGCATATGCGCATGTAACCTCATTCTCTAAGTAAACATCTTCCACCTAAAGAACTGATTTCAGGTACTGGAGAGGCACCAAGTAAAGCCCCACAACATCCTTTGTTTCCTCGCTTTTTGCGTAGGAGTCCAACATCCAGAGTCAATGGACTCGCCCAAAGGAATCCAATACGCCTGTAAGTTCCGCCCGCTGAAAGCATCATCAAATAGTAAATACACCTTTGATCGTGTCGGGAATTGAGTGTTGGATAAATCATATGACACATAGGGAAGAATATGGGCCGAAATGTCGATGATATGGTTGTGGCTGAATCTTATGGTCATGATCTTGTGAAAGCAAACTCAAGATTCTACCATATGGGCGATTATGACCAAAGTGCATTCAAAGCATTTGTATTGACTTGACTCCCTTGAGGATAGTTTTCGAGGGAGCCACTACCTTATGACATATAATGGGATGTCCAAATGGATCAATGAAGTTTGAAAAAGTCATCGAGAATGGGCGGTTCATCCCATGGAGTTTGAGCCACAAATGGTCACTGCATGTCGATGATGATAAGATAGATCCGTAATTTGATATGACTGATATTGAATTAAACATACCCCCACTTCAAAAAAATAATTCATAAACAGATGTACCAACTTCTAGGCATGAGACAAGTTTAGCTTCCCAAATTGAGCAATTACACTTGAGGATTGATCTATTTGAGAATAGGGTATCCTCGGATATTGCACAATTATCCAATCAGATCAATGAAATGTCAACTCAACATTCAGAGCTAATTGCCTTAGTTCGTTGTTTGTCCTCCACCACTACCATAGTCTTGAGTCCTTGAGAAGACTTTTCAAGAATTATGTTGGACTTGTTAGTGTTATTTTGTTTATGCCAATTTTGTGTAATATGCAAGGATTCCTCAAAACGGCCTCGGTATCACCCAGGAGGAGAGGGCCAAGCGCAGTCGAGGTTCAACCGGCTCAACCTATCCCAACTGAGGATAGTAGACCTTCTAGCCTCCTATATAAAATAAAAATATATTTTTCCATATATAAAACTTAATTCTCATTGAATAACAAAATTAAAGAGATACATCCAATACATTAAAGTGAGATAAACCAATACATAATTCACATAAAACTGTGACTTTGTTGGGCCACAATAAATTAGATGCTAGTGTTTAATAGATTGGGACTTCGCCATCTCCATCCTTCAAGCATTAAAGGCAAATTACTTGAATATTCACTCCGCGAATATCACTAGCTCAATATATCCACTCCTAAATCGCTGTCATAAAATTTTAAAATAACTCATTTAATCCTAACATGGTATAACAAAAAATAAAATAACACACAAATTTTAAAAAAAATTACCTCGAGCGCCAAATATTGAAAGTCTCAAGAAGTATAGGTGGAACCGTGGATTATTCCTCCGATTAATAATATTAAAAATCAATAAATAAAAAAAAACTGCAGTTTTTAGAAACTGGCGCCGCATGATCAAGTAGGTGTTGCTATGCAGAACCGCACTCCGGCGATAGAGTCGGCCGGTTATGCCGGCTCGACCGCAGCCGATTTTATCTTTGCGGCTTCTCCTTGCGTTAGCTCGACCGGATCGATTCCTACCTTGGCCCCCGGCTTTTCCGCTGATCGCTTCGGGCCAGTCCGGGCTCTTGATACAACCTCGTAATATGGTTGAAGGGGTATTTTTGTATTACGATCGCCATTTTGACTGATTAATATACTAACTTGCATTAGGTTTCTTGTGTATTTCTATATATTTTAGTGTAACAATTTGAGTGTGTATATCATAGTGATGCAAACTGTGTTTGACTAGTACTTGCGTTCTTAATATCATATGGGGTCGACTGGTCAGTAGCAGAGGTCGATCGGGTCGACCAGACATCTTGCAAGATAGGATAAACAAGGAGTCAACCTACCGAGTAGCCCATAAGATCATTAACACAAACTATAAGAACACACTCTTCAACAAATAACATGGTAGGTCAACTGGTTGCAACCAAAATTTGCATACTTATGATATATACCTTCAAAGAAATAACATGTAGGTAGGTTTAATGTGTACACACTCCCTTCAAACTATAAGAACACACTCTCCAACAAATAACATGGTAAGTCGACCAATTGCAACCAAAATTTTGCACTATTTTGTATTTTTTTTAGTTAGAAAATAAATAAAGTGGATTTTATATCTAATTATGCATGAATTTACACTTTAAATATACCTACTCGCTTGACTTGTTTAGTGGGGTATAGCATTATAAGCTAAATATGAATTTTTGAAATAAAATGAGAGACCTTTAATCAAGGTTGAGACAAGGGTAAAGTGGTCACCTCCACTTGAGGACCCAGTAAAGGTAATAAAGCCAAAAAAGATAATAATATAAACTAGAATTTAGGGTTAGTTATGGGATTCAAGGAAATAGGAGAAAGATGGAATAGAAATAGAAGAGAAATGGGGTAACAAGATGCAATATGAAAACTTAAAGCAAAAATGGATTTCATCACAAACATGGCCTTAGCAAAACATGGATTTAAGACCCAAAATTGGTCCATTTTGGTATGTTCCAAACCGTAGGGAGAGAGAAAGAGAGAAAGAGAGGTTAAGTACAAAGAAGCAAAGAAGGTACAAGAAGAGGTAAATATAAGAAGAGAAGGAAGAGAAGTCTTAAGGCTGCTGGGAAAAGGTATGGAAACTACCAAATTTACTTCATGGATCTTTGGTTTGTATGATTATTATTCTGCTCAACTTAGGGTTTTGCTAGGTTTCATCTAATCTAAAAATTATGGAAAGTATGTGGGTAAACTCCATATGGTAATAAAAGTATGGTTATGTAATCCTTCATTTTAGGTTGGATTCATAGTTAAATTGTGGTGAAATTGTTCATGTGTTCTAGAATAAAACCTTAATTAACTTTAAGTGATTGGTTGTGTATGGTCAAGTAACCTAATATGATGGGTTTTTAGAGTAATCTTATGATGGATTTGGAAACAAGATAAGTAAATGAAAGAGGGACCGAGTAGAGTGTGAAGAGTCATAAGAGATATAAGAAATCATTTCTTGATGTGCGCGCTTCAGCGAAGAGCCAACGGTATCAAAATATGGAAATGGGAGGAAAAACACACATTCCGGCACTGTGATACGTACCGGTGCATAATGAACCTGCATCGTGCACTTTGGGTTCGTCATTTGATCAAGGTGTGCCCGTGCAGACATGTTAGACGATACCGGTACACCTGCCTGCTTCCCAGCTCTTGACTAGTTTCATATTTTTACTATAATCTCCTCATTTCTTATCCGATTTGAGTGGATTCAAGGCTAAATTAAAATAGACTCAAGAAGAATCAAACATAAAGAATAGATACATTGTCAAATTTGACTTATGGCCTGGTAATTCACTCAAAGTGGGGCCATGTTCAAGCCAAATTCCTGTATCGCTTGAAATATGAGAGTCCTGTCTAGGACACTCGAGCTCTGGGTGTCTAATTGGGTGATTCCAGCTGGAATAGAACCCTTAGCACCTTAGATTAAAAAGAGTACAAAGATACAGTGTGCTGTCAAACGTTTGTGTTGAACCTGGAAAAATGAGTAATGCAAACTGTCCCTAATGTAATCGTAATCGACTAGCTGGCATGAAATGCTATGCACCTTTATTTCCTCGATAACCACTGATCGTGATTCAATTCTAAGTAAAATAGATTCATTGAGGGATAAGTATATATGAATAAGTATATATGAATGAGTATAATGTGAATGAGTATACGAAATGAATCTATGGAATGAGTAATTCAAAAGGAATGAGTATGGCGTGAATGAGTATATGAAATGAGTGTATGAATGAATATGGAATGAGTATATGAAATGAGCACATGAATGAATATGTGAATGAGTACATGAATGGTTGAGTGGCATGTGAATG
Organism: Tetrastigma voinierianum; assembly: GCA_016808115.1. Lineage (NCBI taxonomy): Eukaryota > Viridiplantae > Streptophyta > Magnoliopsida > Vitales > Vitaceae > Tetrastigma > Tetrastigma voinierianum. The sequence continues at coordinate 80,333 of JAEQBH010001107.1, forward strand.
AATATATAGGAATAAGTATATATGAATGGTGGAGTACGTGAAAATGAGTATACGAAATTAGTATAGCGAATGAGTATGGACGTGAATGTGAGTATATGAATGAGTGTACGCAGAATGAGTATACGTGAATGAATATATGAATAAGTATATGGCTGAACAGAAAGAGCATTTTAAATAAGTATAATAATAATATCACGTAAATTAGTATATGAATGAGTATAATGAAATGAGCATATGAATGAGTGCCAATGCGGAATATGAATATAAAGCGAAACAAGTATATGCTGAATGAGTATACGGAAATGAGTATACGTGAATTAGTATATGAATGGAGAGTATGTGAATGAGTATACGTGAACAGTATATGAATGAGAGGAGAAAAACAGACTATAGAATGAGTATGTGATTGAGTATCTTGAAAAGATAATAATGCAAAGGAAGCCATGGAATTCAAACGTGATATTTGAAATCAATGAATGTGAATGATATTAAGGACGGATTCATCAAACTAATCCGTTTGGTAAATGTGAAAATAATAGATGAATATGAATTTAAATGTGTTATTCAAACCAATGAATCAAAATAATAATAAAGATTTCGATTCATTGAACGGAATCATTGGGAAATGTGAATTGAATGATATATCGGGACGAATCACTGACGGATGCAATTAAATCTAAGATCCGTCATTTAAGGCACCCGAATTATCCAAATAAGTCCTGTTCGGCGGATGCACCAACCTGGTGATCCGCTGGGCGATGGCGTGATAATGAAGAAATGTCCACTGGGCGGATGCACCAATCGCATCCGCCTTGATGGCGATGACATTTAATTGATACTACATGTCAGATGCACCAACGCATCCGCTGGCAATGGGAGACTCAATATGATACTGACGCGGCTCGATGCATCAAACGCAGATCCGCCGCCATGATGGGAGACCGGCTTCGCTGGATACCACGCGGTCGATGTACCCAAACTATCTCAGCCACATGATGGGAGATAGAATCTTCAGCAAATATGTTATTAATACCGACTATACAAGGGCGGGATCTAATGTAAAATCGAATCCGCCAGAAATTGTGAATTGAATAGTCGGCGTGAAATAACCAACAATGACGAAAGTAATGGGATTCTTGTTATATATACAATCCCCAAGGAATCTTGATAAAAGGAATTGAATTCACAAAATTAAAATGCATGTTGTGGGATGTGAAGTAATGATGTGTAAAATGAAAGTATATAAAATGAATAGTATGAGGTATGCTGATATAAAAGGCATGCTATTTGGTAAATGCATTTTGTTAATTGTAATTGTTTATAGTTTACCTTAAATGAAGTGCTCTGTAATGTGAATTAAAAAGTCTATAATGGAATAAACTAACAAATGTTGTTCGAGTAAAGATAATCGGAAAACGCCTGAGTAAACTGGGTCCACTTTGGATCCAATTTAATCGGGCCAAGCTTCCTGGATTCGGTCATGGTTAATTCGAAAATGAAATTTATTAAACTAAAATGTTTTGAGATGATAATTGAAAACGCCAGAGTAAACCGCCCATCTCTGATCCACCAATCGGGCCAAGTCGGGATTCGAGTCACATACTCTTTTGGGAAAAATGAAAACTCTTGAATACAAAATAAAATGTTTTGAGAAGATAATTGAAAATTTCGAGAGTAAACTTCTGGCCCGCTTGATCCACCAATCGTTAAGTCGTGATTCGGTCACACTTTTGAAAATGAAATGAAGGTAAATGATAACTAAATGAATAAAACGTGTATCATTGATTTGACCGTATGCATTTGTTATTGGTAGACTTTGATATGTCCTTGGACATTTACATTGTATATGTATAAATTGTTTGAATATGATATGATATGCCACATGTAGAAGATATGAATTAAATTTGTAAAAGGTATGACACATAGATAATGTCATGGAATCAAAATAAAATCTATATGTATAATATGATATGAGTTAGAGTTCACTTAAGTAAATAGGTTCTGATATGCATAAGGCAAAAGTAAATGTAAAAGATGGTGACGCGACTCATTGTTATTGGTCGCATCGTCTATATTCCCACTAAGCCGAGTTTCGTAGTAATGGTGTTCAACCGTGTATACTAAGAGGAGATAAAGAGGATGTAGACATTCCACACTGGGTCAAAGACGGGCCACCCTCGTAGATAGGTGCTCACCAAGACTGCCCACAGACCCTTCGATGTTTCATTAGATATGCATGGCAGCATTTGTATAAGTAATTGGAACTTCTACGACATATGTGTAGAGATTTTAAATGGATACCACTCGTGGTAGTTCCTTTTGTATATAAATGACTTTGCTATTACAAAATTATTTGTATACCTACATGGGCGCAGCTCTGAAAAAGAAAAAAAAAAAAAGGTAAAGAGTCTCATTATATGGTTTCGCACTCAAACTCGGCTCTGATTCGCCAATCGTCGGACTGAAATGGCGTGATAAATGCACTTTTATACAAAATGAACATTATATGATCAAAAATTAATATATATTGAACGTAAAATTATCCCGAGATACCTTCTCTCGAGGTGTATTCGCCTATCTCGCTAGTAGAGTTGGGTATATCTCTATCCCAATCTTGGTGATCAAAATGCTTAAATGTTCTAACCTTTTATTTGCCACCTTCTGGATCGGGAATATTCCTCATTCATCACTGTAACTAAAGGTCGCTTATCGTTATATCTGTGCATCCTCATCTCTAACTCGGATCTCTAGTATAAACATCCTAATGTTAATACAAACATTACTATAAGTCAGCTGATTTGGCGCATGTGTTATAATAACAAATCATAACAATCGTTCAATAATCTAAATTTAATCAACTTAATCCATCTGAACTTATGTGGTTCAATATAAGACTCAGGAATAGATTCTTAGAACATGATGATCATGAAAACACAAGTATGATATATAAAATACAAGTTCCACTGTTAGACTAAAGAAATAATATAAAAAGTCCGGAAGTTCTTCTTCGAGATTCATCACTCTTTGCTACTCCGCGCTCGACCGCATCATTCCCCGGCACGCCCCAACTCCTCGAGTCCATCGCGCTCAAATGATGAGGTGCGTGATTCGCCGATCGGACGCCGCGCGACGCTGGAGACGAGACGCTCGCTGTTGATCAGATTAAGACCCAACGCCGCGACGTCGAACGCCACGACGCGGACGCCGCGATTGAACGTCACGACGCGCACCACTTCCCCCGTGACCGCTCCATCGGGCTCCACCTGTTCCTACCATTCGCTTTCACATCATTTGCGCCGCATTCACCGACCTAATCATACTCAGATATAAAGCTGGAAAATACATTTAACCTTCAAAGTCATAACGCTAAAACCTAAGAAAGACGCTGGGTATACTGGGCGTGAGTGTTTCAGCACTATCACACTTAACTTAACTCGTCATTCCTCAAGCAAGAATGGACTCTAAATGTGATACACACCCGATGACACCTAAAACTAACACTACGATGCTGTTGCACATGCTAAGAAATAGGGTAAACCACCTGGACATACCTTTCACACTCGCTTGTTCTCGTCGGTCTGGCAGTGGATGCATACAAAGTGTTTGACTCTCGTAAAACTCAAACTGAAATAGTGGTAGCATGCTCAAAGTGCCCAAACTCCGCGTGATAATCAATAACCTTTTCCGAGGCCCCTATGTGTGTAGAATGAATGACCTCCTGAAGCATGCCTAGGTCCACACCTCTATAAACTTCTAAGTTCAACCCACCTGGTCATGAAAACTAACTAGGGAAAGGATAAGAACGAGACTTTATTCATGCCAAACATCAAAACTCCTGGGTACCTAAAAAGAAATTGAAGAAGACTCAGTGCTAAGAAGTTTTAGATAAGTGCCCCTCGTGAAGGATCCATGGTGACTCTACCAGCTGGTTAAGGGCACCGACATTAAATTCCCTTCAAACTTCACCCCGAAGCACTCACCCAACTCAAAGGCCCTCCTAGGTCAGTGGAGAAATCCATCTCTATCCTGCATGTAGCGGCAGTTAGTCAATGACTCAAACACTGGCTTAGGGGAATTAGGTTTTCTTGAAAGGCCACTCTGACCGTGCCTGGATTCCGAATACTGGATGATCCACTTATTCAATCTACAAGACTCTTTTGACTTTTTTCTTTTTCAATTCTTTCTATTGTTTTTTATCAAGCTCAATGGCAATCCTCTTTGATAGGTGTCCCATCACTTCAGATGGTTGGGCTCTTAGGTTTGGCCTAACTTTTAAGAAGCTGATCTCGCACCCATGCGCACTCGAAGGCCAAATAGCTGTGTGAGTGCAGGAGTAGGATCATCAAGAAATAGCTTTGATTTACCCAGGATTGGTTCACTAAACCTTCCCACCTATTCAACTCCAATTAATGAAAGAGCATCAAACACACATGCATCCGATCTTCCAGCCATGTCAATAGAAATCTGTACCAAAGTAGATCCTCACCTCAAATATGGCACACATACACAACTACTCCACATGCAACTACTACATAGGAATGACCTAATACATGCAAGTGTGTAAACAAACTAACACATGACTCCATCAACCACCCTGGAAAAAGTAAACAAACTGAAATAAATACAACTAATATGTCAATCAAACAAAAAAAGTCAACACAACATCAAAATAAAACATAATCTAAATAAACTAACTAAAACTCGATCAATGCCACCTACACCCCCAACAAAATACCAAAGGTCCTTTAACGATAATAAACGAAAAGTAGAGGTGAGCTAAACCCCGGTGATCATCACCGCGGGGGAGAGCGGTGGTGGCGGCCGTGATGCGGTGAAGTCGCGGCGAAATACCGTAAGGATCGTTGTTTCGCCAAGAATGGTGGGCTTGATTGGCCGAAGACAAGACGTGACACGCACGGAGGATCATATCTCGTAGGATTTAGGACTCGTGCTCCCGGTCTCGCCCTGCACGCGCCAAAGCGCCGTAAGGGAGAGAGCACTGGTCCTTGGTCGGGGTGAAGGGGTGGAGGGGCCGCTTCCATGGATGGAGCCTGGGTGGTGGTGGAGGTGGATGGGACGAGGATCGCCAATGTCCTCCCGACTGCCTGTGGAGTCCAAATGAGCCTGGGAGCACCGCGAAGCTCTGCCCCGCCCAGGGCATGGCACCATATGCACTCTTAGGTCGCGGGATACCTTTGGCTTGTCTCTCTGGCGTATATGGCTTTAACCGGGTGGAGCCACGCCTCACGTCGCCGAGGCAATTTCCTTTACCGCTTGCATAAGCCAAAGATAAGAAAGGGCTTCCCATTCATCTCGCGTCCTTGCCATGGAGGATAGCGCCCTTCTATAACCTGCACATCAAAAGGTATACCTCGTGATGATGGCATAAATGAGCAGTAAAAATGTCATTATGTCACTTTACACGCTCGTCATTTAATGGGTGACGCCACGATGAAGGATGCATCTAGGTATAGCCACAAATGCCTGGTCTTTTGAAAGTTAATCGTATGCACCCAAGACTATTGATTTCGATCCACCCTTACCCATTAGTCAAGACTCAATAACCCGGTAGCTCTGGTGCTCCTGGGAAGCCGATCAAACTACCCGAGCGGACATGCTCTAGACTATAGGTAACTATTAATCGACCTCGCGATCTGGGGTTTCCACCAATACGCCCAAGACTGTGACTTCAAGGTGGTGATGTGGGGAGCTAGATTGGTGTAGAATCTTATACCACCCACTATGTCTGGATGAGGTGGTCACCCGTGTCTACGATCCCTTTAGCCGTGAATGGTCTTATGGAAAACCAATGTGCGGGTGGGTGGGAAAACCCTTTCCTCCTTATAGAACGATCGGTTCTTGCAAAGGTGCCGAACTGACATGTAATTCTCATTCACGAACTGTCATGCGGATATCGTAGTTTTTGTGGGTCCTGGTCCACTGACTGACCGCCAGGCAATTTCGCCTTTTGGGTTTATACATTAGATCTGGGGTTATGCGGGTAGGTACCAAATGGTCACTCCAACACCTAGACTAAACAATAAACACCTAGCTGCGCATTCTGGTGAAGACACCTTGCTAAATATAGTGGCAAGCCCACCTATGCTACTACCAAGCCCACTGCTGCCAAGCAAGGTATGGCAATAACTGTGCAAACTCATACTTCCAAATGACCCACCCAAAGACTTAAGACCGAACTAATCTCATTCTTTTCACATCGCGAACGCCAGCCAACGGGCGTTTGCAGACTCATAACGCGGAACTCCATAAGACCTCAGACTGACCATGGGAATAAACACATGGTGACCCTAGATGGCTACCTAAAGGTTAGAACCGATGCAAAGGTGGTGAACGCATGGTCCAGTGGAAATCCACATGTGACGGACGGTGAATGCAAGGCTCGGTAACAGTGGAATGAGCCTCTGGCAGCGTGATGTGAAAGCCCGTAAAAGGAAATACCGCGTATATGGTTGAGGTTAGGTTCAAAGGGCGTAAAAGTAAAGGAAGAGCAAATGGCGCCATTAGCCTTGGTGGGCCAGGGCAACGCCGCGACGTTTCAGATAACGCAACACGTGATGACAGGGGGACTCAAACAACGTCAAGGACGTTTCGTAAAACGCCGCGACGCTCCAGAGACATATAAAATTAACGCCACGACGCGATACCTCACGCCGCGTTCCGTAGAGGTTTGAACTGCTAGTCGCTTACCGCCAGGAACTCCACGCCGACGCCCAGAGTGTGTGTGAACTCACGCCGCGACATGAATCCACGCGCGACGCCCCCAGCAGAAGGGTACATTGACGTCGCACGCTTCTAACGTCGCGACATTGTACGTCGCGTGACAAGCGACTGGCACACAAGGACAAGCATAAGAGAAGGCTTCTAAAAATTCCCACATTAAGTAGCCCGTCTGTGAGGACTCCTCCCCTCCTTTCGTAAATGGGACACTCTGACTTGTAATGCTCCGTGACATAAATCGACCCCTCTCCCGTGACTGGCAGTTCTCATGAGTCCCGAAGTAAATAAAGTAAACAACGAAGAAACGAATGAGGCAAAGCAAATAAACCCATATCACTGAAAACAAACAATAAAAAATGTCACTCAGAAAAACTTGGGTTGCCTCCCAAGGAGCGCTATGTTTAATGTCGTTAGCTCGGCGTACTGAATCTCGTGTGCTTTCGGGGACGAGCTCGTATGTGCACTACGGTACTTAAGTCGATGTAGTCAAGGAATGATCTGCTTTCCTCATGAAACTCTCTCAAAATACGGCTTCAACCGTTGGGTGGTGAATGTGAATGTGCCCTTCTCGGGATGTGTGACACTAAACCACCTGTGTGAAAAGACTTTGGTAGCGTGAAAGGCAGAACCATCTAGACTTCAATTTTCGGGGAAGAGTTTAGGCGGGAATTGAACAATAGAACTTGTTGTCTGCCGTGAACTCCTTCACGGTGATGTGTTTATCATGCGGGCTTTTGTCTTTCTTTGTAATCTGGGCATTTTCATAGCTTCGTTCCTGAATTCATCTAGTTCACTTTGTAGCAGTCGCTTCTCACCGGCTGGTGCCTTGTCCCATATTCAGGCGCGGAGTGTGATGAGCGATGCTCCAATTCAACGGAAGGGCATGCTTTGCCATACACTAGTCCTAGCGGTGACATACGAAAGGAGTTTTAAGCGGCGTGCGGTATGCACGAGTGCATCTTCGATTTTTAGACCAATCCTTAGGGAGCGTGGTAATCTTCCTCAAGAATAGACTTAATTTCTCGATTGACACCTCACGCTGCTTGTTATTTGCGGGTGATATGCAAAGTGTGCGTGGCGCACCCCATACTTTATGTAAACCTTGTCAATCACCTTATTGCGAAATGAGTACCATTATCTGTGATCGATTAGGGTTCAAATCGTGAAAATATGTGGCTGCGAAGAAATTGAGCCACTACCTTGGCATCGTTGGTGCGAGTCGGAATGGCTTCAACCCACTTAGAGACATAGTCTACGGCCAGTAGGATATACAGGTTGTTGTAGGATGGATGAAATGGTCTCATGAAATCCAGCCCCCATAAGTCAAATAGCTCTACTTCCAGAATGGGGTGCATGGGCGGTTCGTCCTTTTTAGAAATACCACCCATACGTTGACATTTGTCACATGTGGATAAGAAGTGATAAGCATCTTTAAATAAGGTAGGCCCCGGTAGAGCTGTGGAGAACTTTGAACAGCTGTTCGTTTGGCTACCAAAATGTCCACACGGGGTAAAGTGTGACGTGGTTTAAAACCTTGCTTGTTCATTTCATCCTCGGGCACACATCTCGAATCACTGGTCGGCGATGTCTGTGGGGATTGGCTCCTCCCGATAGTAGTGTTTCAAATTGGGCGAAAAACCTCTTTTAGCGATAGTTAAGTCGGGAGGGATTACCTTGGCCTGAAATCATTCCACATAATCACCAAATATGGGCTGCCCTCTTGTCCTCAATAGCTAAGGTTTCTCGATGCAGGTCGTCGTTCATGAACATCATCACTTGCCCCTTCCAATCGTGAAAGATGATCTGCCACTAGGTTCTCAGTGCCTTTCTTATCTTTAATCTCAACATCAAATTCTTGAAGCAAAAGAACCCACCGGATTAATCGAGGTTTGGCATCTTTCTTAGTCATCAAGTATTTAATGGCAGAGTGATCAGGTGTGGACTACTACTGCTTGTTACCAATCGAGATAAGGCTGAATTTGTCAGGCAAAGACAATAGCCAAAGTTCTTTCTGTAGTGAAGTAATTCAAGCTGAGCATCATTCAAAGTTCTGGCGGCATAGTGGTCACTTGGAGAAATTTTCTTATCTCGTTTACGCGTGGCTGCCCCAGTGCAAAATCGCACGTCACACATAAGTTCGAAGGAAAGACCAATCTGGAGCCACGACAATGAGGTTGAGATCAACTTATTCTTGACAACTGAAAATGCATGCAGCTCTTCTTGAATCAAACTCAAATGGGACCCCTTGGACCAGAAGGTTAGACAACGGTTTTGCAATTTGAGAGAAATCCTTTATGAAGCGTCTGTAAAATCCAGCGTGCCCTAAAAAGCTTCTAATCCCTTTTACTGATGAGGGTGGAGGTAACTTTTCAATTGCTTCAATCTTCGCTCTGTCTACCTCTATTCCTTGTCTTTGTCAGATTAATCAGAGTACAATACCCTCTTGTACCATAAAATGGCACTTCTCCCGATTAATTACTAAGTTGGTCTCCTCACATCTTATCAAGCGAATCTCAAATTCTCAGACCAGGTTGTCAAATGAATTACCATCTGAAATCATCCGCGAAGATTTCGATTGTCTTCTCAACCATGTCGGAAGATGGCCATCAAACATCTTTGAAATGTGCGGTGCATTGCGGTCCCCAAGGGCATCCGCCTGAATGCGAATGTACCAGAGGGACATGTGAATGTCGTCTTCTCCTGATCTTCAGGGGCTATAGCGATTTGGTTGTAGCCGGAGTATCCATCCAAAAAGCAATAGTATTCATGACCGGCTAATCGATCCAACATCTGATCTAGAAATGGCAATGGGAAATGATCTTTTCGGGTGGCTTTGTTCAGTTTCCGGTAATCAATGCAAATCCTCCACTTCGTGGCCTCGAAGAATGATAATATGTTGTTCTCCGTTCTTATATTTATTTATTCCTCCTTTCTTGGTACCATGGCTTGGACTAACCCATGCATTGTACGAAATAGGATAAATTACCCCGTCTCCAACCATTTCAATACACGCACCCGGACCACCTCTTTCATTGTTGGATTCAACCTCAGATTGTGCTTCACGAAGGTTTATGTCATCTTCGAGCAAAATACGATGCATGTACATGGGCTAGTCACTCAATCGCTAGCGACCATCCAAGCGCATTTTATGGTCTCTAAGGACCCTCAATAACTTCTCCTCCTCTAATTCAGTCAAGGATGCTGAAATGATCACCGGTAAAGTGGTACCCCAAGTGCCATTCTTCAAATGGCTAGGTAGGGGTTTTGTTCCATCTCGGTGGGTTGTTCCACCCAGGTAATAGCGTCTTAGCCCCTTCACCTGATTGAGTATTTCCTCCTATTAGGTCCGAAAGAGTCTAGCCATTAAAAATATTCCTCTGCCTCTTAGCTCATGTTCTCAGAATCATTCTCCACTAGGCTAGCCTCCAAAGGGTCATTGAGACCACTTTGGCTAGACACTATAGCCTCTTATCTACGCCATGAGGCAAAATTATCACTCTCTCTTTGGATGTCTCCTTTGCTTCAAACACGTTGAACTTGACCGTGGAGTCTGTACTCTCAATTTTAGTTCTCCTCTGCGAGACATCAATCATTGCCACTACGGGTTCTTAGAAGCTTGGTCTACCCCAGATTATGGGTATTTCTTTATCTTCTTCCATATCTAGTCTGATGAAATCTGTGGGAAGATAAGCATCAACAACTCACAAGGACATCTTCTATTACTCCTCTCGGATGTTTCAAAGATCTGTCGGCAAGCTGAAGTGGCGTAGTTGGGCTGAGCCTCGCTGATCTAGCAGTTTAAAAATGGATAAGGGCATGAGATTAATGGTGGCACCCCGAATCCTGAGCTCTCTCGAGATAGCATTTTCGATATGGTGCATGGAATAGTAGGCGCACAGGTCTTTAAGCTTTTGTGGCAGCTTCCTCTGAAGTATGGCACTACATTCCTCAGTTAAGTTAACTGTTTCAAAGTCAGCCAATCTTCTCTTCTGAGACAGTATGTCTTTCATAAACTTCACATAACTGGGCATTTGTTCCAGAGCATCAGCAAATGGGATATTGATGTGTAACTTTTTAAACACTTCCATGAATTTAGTGAACTGCTTATCCAGCTTATGCTTCTTTAGGCGCTGTGGATATGGAATTGGTAGGTTGGCCTTTGCTTCAGTGGAGTTGTCTGCAGACTGCTTCTCATTAGGTTGATCTTTATCTGCACCATCATTCTGCTCTGGCTGGATGACCTTCTCAGTCTCTAACTGTTCTACAACTGGGGTTTGTGACTGTGTTTCAATTCCTTCCCACTTCTCAGCATGACTGCTTTAACATGTTCATTCCCATCTCTTCTTGGGTTTACTTCTGAATTGCTTGGTAATGAACCCGGCTGCCTTTCAGGTTAATAAGTTTGCCATTTGACCCATTTGTACCTCCAAATTTCTCAGCTGTGCTGCTTGGTTGTTCAATTGGGTTGCCTGCTGCTGCATATTCGCCTTGGTCTCATTCATGAAAGCAGAGTGTGAGGTTAACATCTGGGCAAGGGCTTGTTCTAAATCCACCTTCTTCTCAGGAAGTGGTTCACTGACTCGGTTCGATGGCATGTTATTCTGATTATTTCTCCATCCATACCCTTGGTTGTTCTGACTGTTCTGATTCTGATTATTACGCCACCCTTGGCCTTGATTTTGATTTTGATAGTTGTTTCCCCCATACTGTCCTTGTTGCTGTGATTGATTCTGATTGAACCTCGATATCTTGGGCACACTCTGGGTTGATTCTGACCGACATTCTGTCTTTGTTGTCTTGTCCTCCACAAATTCATAACTCCCATGGGTTAGTGCAGTATGGCATTTGTTGTACCTTCTTTGTCTAGTCAAGCTGGCAGTCGGTGTGCAACATGATTAACCCGGATTGTTGAGAACCTCATTATACATGCCACCCATGGCTTTCGCGGTGTAGTCTTCTCCACTGAGCCCTTGATTTGTGTTGGTTGCAGCATCTTCCAGAATTTCATACGCTTGGTCCGTGGTTTTCTTCATTAGTGCTTCTCCAGCCGAGGCATCGATCACTGTTCTAGTAGCGTTCACCGACCCATTATAAGCTATGGACATCCATCGGTTGAGTGCGTGATCGCGGGCACTGTAGTAATTCATTAATCTGTCCCATGCCTGCGCGGGTTCTCCCCTCTAGTTGCCCAAAAGTATTGATCTCTTGCACAAGTTGTGCAATTTTTGAGGGTGGGAAGAACTTAGTCAAGAATTTTTGCACTAGATCGTTCCACGAGGTAATGGAATCTGGTGGCTGACTTGTTAGCCAGTGCTTGGCTCGATCACCTAGTGAGAGTGGAAAAAGCCTCAACCTGAGTGCCTCTTCAGTAACCCCATTGTACTTGATCGTATCACAGACTTCAAGGAAGTTGGTCAGATGCATATTCGGGTTCTCGTGGGGTAGTCCATGAAACAATATATTCTGTAGCATCTGTAATGTTACTGACTTCAGTTCGAAGTTGTTTGCCTGAATGGGTGGTCTTGATATTTATCTGAACAAGCGGCCAGGCGGGTGCAAACTCTTCTAGAAACATGTATGGATCATACGGCTGAATAAGCGGCTGAGGTGTGATTCCTTCCATGATTACCATTCCGGCCTCTACGGGGCTCGTTTTTGCTCAAGAGCTCGAGATCACATACTTCATTATCACCCATGTTTGCTAAATTTCGATCTGAAATTACAGTTCTGCATTCTCAACGTATTACGTGTAAAGAAGTTCTTTCGGCTCAGGATCAAACAAGTGTTGATTGAGCTTGAGTCCTCAAATTAAAGTAGCATGTACTCCAAGCTGAAACTTAACGCAATCACACACGACACAACAATACCAAATTACCAGCACTTGTAATCACAAATAAAAACAAAAAATTTCAGAGTAATATCCAATTGTTTTATTCTCTATATCAAAATCTAAGCTTTGTCCCAGGCAAGCGTAAACTTGATAGGCAGCGTGGTGTATCAAATATCTTCTCTGTGCAAGTCTGCCTTTGTCGCCCAAAGTAATATAGTGTACCAAGGTGCGGGATATCGATCACGGGAATGAAGGTGAATCTGAATGTGCTTTTTAGATATTATACGAGTGAGCGTATTGTGAGAAAGAGAAATTAAATGTGAATTTCAACTAAACTATCAATCTTCTTGAATCCTTTGTGTATTGAAGACTGAGACTATGTCTCCCCGCCACGTTCGATGGATTTATTTCTTAAGGAGATTATTGGTTTATTTATGATTTCTTAATGACTAAGTGATCTTGTCTCTGAGATACCTTCTCTCGAGGTGCGTCGCCTATCTAGCTAGTAGAGTTAGGTATATCTCTATCTGGTCGATTACTCAGAAATGCTTAAATGTTCTAACCTTATTTGCCACCTTCGGGATCGGGAATATCTCTATTCACCGACTCAACCAAAGGCTGCTTTACTCATATCCCTAGGTATCCTCATCTCTCGAATCTCGGATCTCTAGCATAAACATCCTAATGTTGGCCAAACATTACCATGTCATTGATTTACAGATGTAAAGCAGATAATAACAAATCATAAATAACTAAATAATCTAAATTAATCAACTTTAATCCATCCAACCGTGACAAGGTTGACAAGACCCTAGAGTATAGACCTAATTTCATGATGATCATGAAAACACAAGTATGTGATATATACAAAACATAAGTTCCATTGTCTAAATCAAAACAATACAAAGTCGGGTTCTTCTTGAGATTCATCCTCTTGCTCGATTTTACGTGCCACGACTCGTACCATTCCCGATGCCGAATTACGAACCTGGTGCTTTAAATGATGAGGTGCGGATCTCGTCGCGGCGTCGTGGCGTTCTGGCGTCGCGGCGTTGAGACGTCGGCGACGTTGAGAAATTCGAGGCGTTTACGGTTGTTGACTACGTATTAGTTGACCCAGCGTGGCGACGTTGGAGCGTCCGCGAAGCGTGGGGGCGTCAGCGGCGTTGGAAGCGTCGCGCTGACGTTGGGCGTGCGCGACGTTGGAGCGTCAGCGGCGTTGGGCGTCGGCGACGTTGAGCGTCAGCGGCGTTGGAGGCGTCGCGGCCGATTAGAGCGTCCGCGGTGGGCATCGCGACGTTAAACCACTTTCTGCATTGCTCTCCATTGCTCCAGTAGCCGCAGTTTATCTTTTCATATCATTTGCGTCTGCATTCACGAGTCGATCATGCTTTCGAATCTCAGCTGGAAAATACATGGTAACCTTCAACATAACGCTAAAAACCTAAGAAAGACGCGGGTATACTATGAGTGTTTCAGGCACTCATCATATCCCAACCATCCAACAATACACAAAAGTAATAAAATTATCCCAACAATACACAAAAGTAAGAAAATTATCCTAACAATACACACGATCATTCATTACTAATCAACCATTCAACAATACATAATATTATCCCAAGTACACAACACAACTTCATGAACGTATTTGCTACATGAACTTGTCCCTTTGTTTGTTCTGTGAATCCAATACAAGTTTGACTTAAAGTTTCAATTTGTATAGGGAGATTTTTTCCTATTAATAAAAATAGAACAAACAACAATGAGTACTGATAGAGTATATAATGATAACCCATATTAAACCTTATGACAAAAATTATAGATATAGTAGAGTATGATGGGGCTTACGAGAGCGATTGATTCTACAAGTGTCGCACCATTCTATATCTCCATGTAACTTTATCGCGAAGACGTCATAGTCAGTACTAATTGTTTGGCCGACAACCTTAGGAAACACATGGAGGAATAGTGAGTATAAATTCAAATCAATTTGTACCATTTGTACCTTATGTTCATTTGGGTTGTACCTAGTATAGAACATGCTTTTACTCAATGTTTACATATATTGTACCTCGTACCTAAGTTCTAAGATTTGTAATTAATAGAAAAAGAAAATTAATAGAGTGAAACATCAATTTTCCAATAAAATGTTTTTTCAGCAAAAAAAAAATCGATTTCTAGAAATAAGGTTTATAAGAAATGAGAAACACAAACATTGAGTACACCTTTTTTTTGCATAATCACTATATACCCACAACAAATTATTTATATTTAAGTTGAGACAATGAAATGGAAACAAATCAAACTGTAATTCGCTTCAAATCATCAAATGGGTTGAGGGAACACTCTTTCTTAGAGCAAAAGGGAGAAAGAAAGAGAAAGAGAGAGAGATACATGTTTTAGAGAATAAAACTAACCATGAAGATTATTCAATTTTCCAGTAAAATGAAACATCAATTTTCTAGCAAAAAAATTTTGATTTCTAGAAAAGGGGTTTGCAATAAATGAGAAATGCAAACATTGAGTACAATTTTTATTTTTTTTTTGCATAATCACCATAAACCCACAACAAATGATTCAATATTTAAGTTGTGACAATGAAATGGAAGCAAATCAAACTATAATCCACTTCTAATCATCAAATGAGTTGAGGGAAAACTCTTTCTTAAAATAAGAGGGAGAAAAAGAGACAGAAAAAAATACATGTTTTAGGGAATAAAACTAACCGTGAAAATGTTTTAGACGATCGAAGCTCCTCCTTGCTGATCGAAAATCCTCATTTGTCGAATGAAGCTCTTAGTGCAAATGGTTGCTTTAGAGAAGAAAGCGATCTCTTAGGGCTTTTGATTTTTAATTGGGGCTTTTTTTATTTGGGAATTAAAATGGTGTTTTGAGAATGCTTTATGGCTGCTGTATGTGCCTTGCGCATGAAGACTTCTGTATCAAATAGTCTTTAAAGTGGTGGGTTTTGTAACTCAAATAAAATGTTTTGGGCTTCATTTTTTAAATAGTCTCAAATTAAGACCTCATAGCATAGTTTTCCCATTATAAATTACTTTTTTTATCATGACGACGACCTTCGATCGCCAACAATGATAACTGATTGTGAGAATTACTACAAAATGCACACATAATAGTTGTAAATTCCATTTACAATAAAATCTATTGATAATTTTTTTTTTCTATTTCTAAGGATTTTAAGTTAAGGGGAAATTATGTTTTTATGCTATATGAGAAATAAATTAAGAAATTACCACCCAAAAGTGGAGGCACCTAAAAATGTGCTCTTTGGGGATTTAATTTCCAAAGAAGTGCCCTTCAATAGTAACCCTAAAATATTACCTAAATTACCCAGACCACCACCCCCGCCGCTCCACCCTACCCCTCCCAAGCTATCTTTATTAAATGAAATTTATTTATTAAATGATTTTTTTTTTAAAGATAAATTTTTTTTTTTAATACAATATAGTAAATTTTCTTCATGAACCCCTCCCTTCTCGTATCCAACCTTTAAAATTTGAATGTTCTAACTAACTGAATTAGGATTGTAGACTATTTATTAAATGCTTGATTATTATAAATAAATATATTTTTATATTAAAGATTAATTTATTTTAGTTTATAGTTTGGGTAATATTTTGGGATATTATTTGAGGGTCCCTCTTAGGGAGTTAAGTCACTAAAGAGCACATTTTTAAGTTTCTCTATTTTTGGGTGGCCATCTCTTAATTTATTTCCATGTGGGGCACAAAAATATAATTTCTCCTTAAATTAAGGGTAAGTATGTATTAAACTATTAATTTTAAAATTATTGTACATTTATCACAAAAAAATTTGGATTTGCTACCCATAAAAATAAATGTAATTCTATACAGAAAGTACACAAGTAAAAGCAAAACCGAAACTAATTAATCCAATTGGAATTAAAAAAAATATATATGATAGTACATTGTGGTCAATGTACTACCACAATTGGTTTACATATTTTCACTTGGTTAATACATTCACTACTCAATATATTATAATAACTATTTAATGTACTATCGATTGGAATAAGTACTGTTCACTCGCTACATCCTTCGATCATCTACATATTTTCATCTTTTAATAATATATTCGTTAGTTATGATAGTATATCGATTAGTTATGGTAATAAATTTATTACTCAATATACTATCATAATTTTTTTAATTCTAATTGGATTACTAATAGGTATTTTTAGGTTAAACTTTTGCTTGTGTACTTTATGTTAAAAATCATAATTATTTTTTACGAGGTAGCTTAAACCATTTAAATCCATTTATTTGTGATGTATATATAATTATTTTGAAATTGATAGCATGATACATATTTTTCCCTTAAATTAACTCTTTTACTTTAAATGGTATTTATAATGACGAGATGAATGGAAGTCAACCAAAAAAACGATTTCAAAGCAACAAAATTAATAAAAATAAATTTTCATTAACTAAAAAAATTAGCAAAAAGAACTATGAATTTTTCAGATCAATATATAATCATATTATCTTCTTATACTTTTGAATGAGTCAACTAATTTCTTTAAACTCATCCTTATACTTGGCATGTCATCAACATGAATTTGGCAAGTACTCCTTTACATATATTCTTATTAATACTCCATCATTTTCTCTAGAAACAAACATTCCACGTGAAAAGCTAAAAATTAAGACTTTTGGTGCGTTTGAGAGAGCTTATCTATAATTTATTTGAGCTTATTTTCTTATATAAGTACTTTTGATAAAAATTGTATATGTTTGAAAAAGCTTATAAAAATAACATATGACCTTATAAGATTTTTTTATCTTATTTCAATAAGCTTTATGGAAAAGCTTATTAAAAAAAACCTAAAAAAGACTTATACGAAAGACTAAAACAAGTCATTTTAATAGCAAAAATGTAACTTTGAAAAATAATGAAAAAAATAGTAAACAACTTTCCAAAAATTTAAGTAAAAAATAGGTAACATTTTTGAAAATTTATATAAAAAAAGGAAAAAATAATGAAATAAATTACGAATATTTATGTAAAAAAATAGAAAACAACTTCTGAAAAATATGTAAAATTTTAAAAAAATAAATAAAAATGAAAAAAAAACATATAATTAAAAAAAATTATATGAAGATGAGAATAATTATATTGATAATGGTTTTCTTTATTTAGAATTTGATGTAGATCTATAAGTGTTTATTTTATTTTTGAACTTAGAATTTTTGTGATGATTGGAAGCACTAATGGTGTTTGTTATTTTGTTTTCGAAATATTTGTGATTATTGGAAACACTAGTAATGTTTGATTTTTATGTTTTATGTCATTTCTTTTATTGTATTTTATTATTAAATAAAAATTATAGATAATATATATATATAGTTAAGGTTATATATATATTATTTATATTAGAGCAAAATAATAAGATCACTTAAAAAACTTAAGCCTCGCTTGCCTTCCACTCATGCTTCAGATTCATATTCATTGTATTGCCTTACGTTTTAAATAACTATAAGTATATGCTATATCACATTCTAATTTATAAAAAACATCAAAATTAAATATTTTAATGAAGAAAAAAAAAATTATAATATTTTAGTTTTTATAATCTCTTACGATATTTAAAACAAAATCAAGATGCAGTGATAGTCATAAGTTATTTTTTAAACCAGAGATTAGTAGGTGAATGATAAATGTTTTCAATATATAAATTTAATCTTACTTTATTTTTTTATTTTTATCATGATCTATGATTTATATAATATTAATTTTAAGTTCTTTAGTTTTTAGTTTTTTTAATTTTTTAAAAATTATGAAAAATACTTATTTATTCAAACACTTTAATTTTATAAGTGTTTATAATGGTCTTTTTAATAATTTCAGTTATTATAAATGTTTATATAATAATACATCTAAACACCTTAAAATGATGCATAAGCGCTTTTTAAAATATGTATCCAAATACAAATAGTTTATTAAATAAAATACTTATAACATAAATTCTTATCTAATAAGCTCTTATAAAATAAATATTTAATTAAACTATTTATCGACACGAGGTTTATCCTAAGTTAGTTAATTTGGATGGATGAGTTTTAGTTTCTAACTTCCTTGTCAGCCAATCTTTTCCAGCAATAGAATTTTCCTTGAGAAGTGTTTAATTATTAAATTTTTTAATATTTTTCTGCTTATAAGGACTGGAGCCTATAATCTTTCGTACACCTATTTCCCATTTTACCACTTGAGTTGGTAATAAGGGCGTGTTTAATTATTAATTTGCTCATAATAATTTAATACAATATATATATATAGCAATAATACTCTATAGCGGTGGTAGGTCAGTTGTCTAGGGCCCCACTCTTATAGTGGGCTCTTTTAAATAATAAAATATTATATATATTTATAATTTATAATTAATTAAATATAATGAAAAATGGTTGTTAATAGCCTCAAAAAATTACGTTAAACGCACAAAGTCTCTCAAAAGACTCTAATTTAAACACAATAAAGGAAGTCCTCACATGGGCCCCACTTCATTAAACGATACGCCTTTCGTAAACTCCTTCAAATCAGCCGGGACACTCTATTCGATGACTTTTTATTTTATAAAAAGTTAAAACACTCTTTTCAACATCCGAGCTCCGCTCAAAAAATATTGCGCTTCTCTTTCCGAAAAATTGTAGCCCTGGTTGATAAAAACAAATGTACGAAAATCTTCAATAATCCGACTACAAAAATTTAAATAATTTATTATTTATTTTAACGTATTTTTATTTGATTATTTTATATTTTTATCAAATAATAATTTTGTTAGTTTTATATTTTTATTATGCAGTTCAATCTGAAGAAAGAAGACATGTTCGTTTGATCAAATTTATAAAGATTCTCTCATCATGTTCTATCATTATTGATCTAATTTAAAATTTGATTCGAATCGATATCAATCGAAGATATTATGTCTACAAAGATTTGTCCTGACATTTAAAAAAAGAAAAGGTTAGTGTTAAAAACCATAGCTTTTATAATCTCTGGAAATGGAAATGAGAGCTGGACAAATTTCTTAGTGAATATGCGAATACTGATACAAATATACGGCATGCTCAAGCATTTAAAAAATATTAATGGTTATAGAGAATTTAGTAACAAAGAAGACTTCTGATATCGTATGGAACAAGAAATTTCAATAATGTGGAAATAGAAACGAGCAAAGCATTTATAATTGATAAAATACGAATTAAATAACAAGACGATTTAGATACACATGCTGCTCCTTTGCCTTAGACATTAAGGCATCCGTGAAATCGAAAATTAATATCAAAATTTGGCGACATTGCCATTAAAAGATTTAAAGTAGCGGATAATTTTCCTAAAGACTTAAAATAGGCATTTTATCTTCTGCCACATGACACTCGTTATTTATCAAATGGTGAAAAGACTATCGAAAATGGTCGGTTTACTCAATTTCATCGATAAAGTATTTCGCTTTTGGTCAGGTTATTTAAGCAAGAGGAAAATACTTTTCAATTAGCTAATGAAGGAACTAATGATTGGAAATATCGCTTATAAGCTCAAAAGTCATGAAACTAGTGAATGCAGCATACGCAGAATATGAAAAGATGGAATAACTAGAAAGGAGACACAAAAGTTAATTACAATTGATAAAGATTACAAGATCAAATCAACAAAGATAGAGAACATCGAGTACAAGTTTTTGTGAGAATAATTTACGTCATAGTTTTCTTTCGGCAAATAATAATTTGGTATTTCATGGGAGATTAAGAAAATTTGGGCGAAGAAAATAATGGAAATTTCGGGGTATAATTGAAATGATTACGAGTTTGATCCATAATAAAGAACACCGACGGATTAAGGAAAAGGAAAATTCATTATCATTATCTAGTCACAAAATTCAAAAATGAATTTATACTTATGCTAGCGTGTGAAATAAAGACTTAGATTATTAAAAAGTTAGAGAGCAAAATATTTTTCGGGCTTATACTCTTCGATCAGACACCGATATAAGCTATGAAGAAATGTCTCAATACGATGTGTGGATGTCTCCGTAAGTCCAGCTTAAGGTGGAAGAGTTTTTTTAGATTTCTCTCGAAGTGGAGGATACCAGACAAGGATTATTATTCGATTTAAATTAATAAACGCTTTAACACTAACTTGATCTCGCGGATTTAAGAGGTCAAGGTTATGATACCCGTCGAATATGAAAGGAGTTATAAAGGTACAAAAAAAGCATTAGAAGTAAATTCAAGAGCTTTCTACACACCATGTGGTTGTCATATAGTCTTAATCTTGCACTCAGGATATGGCAAATTCTTGTCTAAAGGCTAAATTTTTTTTGAATCACATAACGATATATATATATTCGTTTCTATCTTCTAAGAAAGAAATTCAAAATTTTGAAAGATAACGTAGTGCCACCCTTGCCGCTATCACTTACACGTTGGGAAAGTCAATAACATGCTAGCGCACAAGATTTCGTTCTCCAAATTAAAGTCGCTTTTAACTCACTCGTGGAAATAAGTGATGTTCCTAAGACATTCGTGAACGCTAAAAGTTTATCACGATATCACATTTCAATTTTATTCGACATGGTTATTTGGTACAATATTTTATCTGGTCATTAATAGAAAGTGAGCAAAATATTGCAAAGTAAAGACATAGTTATTTGGAGCGTCGCTATTAAATACCCAAGTTAATTTATTTTCTCTTTCTTTTCGGTGACCTATAAGAGAAACTGGATTTGAAATATGATAAGATTATTAAGTAAAGAAATCGCTCGTATGAAAATTGAACTCTACATTTGTGAAAAGCGATATTTATGTAAAGAAGCAAATACTTAAAATGCTTAAATGTTAGACATATTATCTGTACCGAATAATCTTATGTAGTTGATTATTTCTTATATATACTTGATCAAGCTATTTCTTCTTACTCACAGATTTGAACAATTTCATATTTTTGATTTTATTTGATTTACACAAGTTACATATTGCATGATGATCAATAAGTCTTCATGCAAGTGATGTTTTGAAAATTTTTTTGAGACATAATATGACTTGAGTATTTACTTTACTTAGCGATTTCCGGGAAATAAAGATTGCGAGGAAAGTTGCTTAACAGCGAGACTAAAAAGAGCGAATCGTTGCTAGACTATTCAAACGACGATTCCTGCTTCCAAATGTATGGATCACATGTATCACTATCGACTATACCAACATACGCTCCCGTAGAGCAGTGCTTTCAAAGCTGCTTAATCAAATCACACCTTCGATCAACAATGTCACAAGAAAAGCATCGAATTGGACACTATACTCGTCATTAAAAACATATATGTAATGAAATCGATTTTAATACTTAATTATTGATTTTATCTAAAAAATGTCAGAGAATAAACTTTACAAGAAATTTTTATGTAATGTTGAATATATTTGTTCCTAATAAAATTTTATTTTTTAATATATATATATATATATATATATATATATATATATATATATATATATATATATATATATATATATATATATATATATATATATATATATATATATTTATACAAAAATTTCAAAAAATAGCTCTGAAATACTTATGTTAGTGGCCGGCCCCAGATATATATATATATATATTGCATGCAGTGATTTTACTTGTGTAGAAAGCAAAAACGATTTTATATGATTTTATGGTGTATTTCCTGTTCTGGGTTAATATGTAAAGAATATAAAACGACGAATATTAGAGATGAAAGAAAAGAAAACGGCGTTCTTTTCAAAAAAAAAAAAATAGTGTATTATGAGTTTGGTTTCAACAAGCCAATGCAAGAATCCTTAAGAATTTAAGATTATTACTCCGCTTAAGATAGAATACTATTTGTCTTATTGAAGGCTGATGTACGATATAATCAACTTTTACTGCTTATCAGAGTTCCGTAATTCTCAAAGTCACCTGACGTTTTATTTACCACGTACGCAACCCAAAAACAAATAAAGGCACGATGACAAGTGCTCACATCCCTCCGATGACAAAGGTTTTTTTTAAGACTAAGAGTCAGAATAGCAATTATCTCAATCAAGAACGCCGTATCTTCATTCACGCGATTTTCTTTCTTGCATGGAGGGTAGCGAGATCCACCTTTCATGGAGAGCGACGATTTCTTCCTACAAAGATAGGGAAGTGGCTTCATTTCCGGTAAGACCGACTGCTCTTCTTTTACGTAACTATTTCGAACGGCCAGCCGTTTTCTGGGTTGCCTCCCATTCCGTCGAGCAGCGATCGACTCTCGGGAGAACATACTTACATCAAGAAGAGCCACTGGCAATTCTGCTTGATGGCCGCCGACGGAAAGGAAGCATCCGGGGCGAAGAGGCATCCGGCACCCGGGCGCACTCCAAAAGGAGGCGTCCCGATAAGAGGCGCCGAAAGACCGGGCAGAGTCGGCATTCCCAGCCCACTCAACGTCAGCTCCATCGGCCTTTAGAGCTCTGGCCTATCGAGGCCTCATTGGACTGACACAGGAAACTAGCCCGGTGGGCCGGTTGGCTAGGAGAACCGAGCCCGGGCCCATGGTACCCACACTTATCACGACTAATTAGGAGTTGATGGGAAAATCTATAAATAGTAACTTTTTTTAATCGTCTCTTATAAAATTTTATATTTTCCATTTTTATCTTATAAATTCTCAAACAACCTTTTATTTTTATAAACTTTATCTAATTATTTTATAATTTTAAAATAATAATTTTATTGAATAATTTTATCTATAAGTTTTTTTTTAAATTGAAATTTCATATAAATATTTTAAATAAAAATATGTCTTAATTTATTTTTATATAGATAAATATTTTAAATAAAAATTTGTCTTAATTTATTTGTATACAACTAAATATTTTAAATAAAAATTTGTCTTAATTTATTTGTGATAATTATATAAATTCAAATTTTATTTTTTATTTGATATTATTATTTTTTACTTTTATTTTAGTTATTTAATAAAATAAAATCATAAATCAAAATAAACTCAACTTCAAAATAAAATTTTTATAACATGATTTATGAATATATGGACATAGAAACAAAAAATAAATAAATAAACGAATATGAAAACTTAAATATTACAATTAATTTTATTTTACTGCAATTATATATTTAATAAATCAGGCTTAAATTTTTTTAATGGCATGATTATTAATTTATAACATCATATTAAAAAAAAAGAGATAATAATAGATCTTTGATTATTTCAAAAAACAATTTGGGTGTAAAATTTTTTATTATTCTTTAGTTTTAATTAATATCTTTGTATCATGAAAATATAAGGAAATCGAAATCAAATAAAGGTGAATAAAGTCTGTTACTTTACTAAATAGTAATTTATAAATCAGCTATTAACTATCAGTTACTAACACCAACTATAAGCTATCAGTACCAACTGAACCAAACAAGGTTATACTGTCTCAATGTACTAGAGTTATAAATATTTGACTTTGATTATTCTTAAGATCATAATCATAATTCCATTTGGAAATAATTTATCTTAGTTTTGACTTTGATTTTTCTTAAGATCATAATCACAATTCTATTAGGAACTTAATCTTAGTTATGATTAAGTTTTATATACATGTTTAAACACGATAAAAGTAGTAGTGTGGTGAATTTTATATAACTTTTCATTTTTTTAATTCTTTTTAAGCGGGGAAATTTCTTTTAAATGACTTATTTTCATCATGGCATACCGTCTTGATTAGGGTTTTTTTTTTTAATTCTCTTTATTTTAATAAGAAGCTTAATATTGAAAACCAAATAAAAGCCATATAACTTGAAAAAATATTTGATAATCCTAAACGGTAGCTCACTTGGTCTTCTCTTAGGTTTGGTTCCCAATGGATCCGATCTTTAATTTTGGAGACTCGTGGGATTAATTGAACAAGCTAACCGGAAAAAACCCAATTTGAGGAGAAACTTGTAAGATTTTTTATTAAGTGGACTTCATTAATTGAAATTAACTGGATTAAGTTTGGTCTAATTAAGTGAGATTATCATTTTAATAAAACATACTGGCCGGCTAAGGTGTAGGTCAGAGGTATCGGGCCCCGCCTGCAATGAGAGGGCCCTACGAACTCATATATGGGGGCGCCCAAGTCCCTCCCAAATCCTAAGGATACGTACACCTCACATGCTTTTCCGAGAAATATTTCGAGATCAGCGAGAGGCATTCCATTGCCCGCATTCATCGCTGGTCAATTTAGAAGATCGGGGCTCGCTTTCGTGTCTCATCGACCTCAAGATCAAGAAGAAGACAACAATGGATTCCAAATCGTATGTAATTTGGCGCTTTTCCATTAAAATTACGCTTGTGTTCTACTACTATCTAACCGATGGGAATCGATTCAACATTGCATCGAGTCAACCATGGATTAGAATTCAAAACATATGAATGAGAAAAATTTTTTTGGTTTTATGAAAATCGCGCATTCTCATTCTGGGGCCGGAGTTTTTCGATAACCAAAATTAAATATTTTTGCATATTTGGAATCTACACGACGAGACATCACATCGGCAGGTCTGTCACGGAGGAAAGGCCTGACGCCGCCACCGCCTCGCCACGCCGCCACAAGATCAGGGATCACTCAAGGCCATGAAGGACACGCGCCGCACCGGCCTGGGCAATCCAATATTTTTCTCGACGTCACGCCGACGCCAAGATACCCACAAGAACCGGGACCAAGTCGGAACCGGATCCGGGCCTGATCCGCTTATCGACCCGGCCATTAGCAGTGGATCGACGTGGCTACCGACGCGGGCCGCTAACGCAGGATGACGTTGGTCGCGATCGCGTCATGATGACGCTATCTCGATCCACAATCAGCGATCCAATTCGACCCGACCCGACCGACCCGATATCGACCCGACCAACGATCTACCAACCGGCCAATCCGGCCAACGATCCGCCCCGACCGGCCAATCCACAATGACCTACCAATTTGGCCAACATAACCCAAGATCCCGTGACATCGTACGCCACACGCTACCGAGCCTTCCTGGCGGGCGCTGAGGGCGCGCATGAGGGCATTTTCGGGCAATTTTGATATCTATGCATTCGCATCGAAATCCCTACAATGTGGTATATTCACTTTGCATGTTCGTTTTTACGTATATGAAAATGCGTGCATGTAACCCTCATTTACACTTAGTAATTGTGTGGTATTTTCACGTATTTTCAGATTTCTCTTATGGTTTAGAAAATACATATGGTAGCCAACATGCATATCAACGCATATATCAGTAGTCTATATTCAAGTGACTATTAATGAATGATTGAACAAGATAATCGCATAACATATATATATATGTAATGCGGATATAAAGTTAATATCCCCGTATGAGTGATTTTCAAGGATTCACTAGTGGCGGACTGGCCAAATAAGTACACTTGATCGGGCTCTTGAGAAATATCAATCCTTATATCGTGGTGGGATGTCTCCCGCTTTAATACGTGACTATACTCCCAAAGGAGGTGGATCCCCGTGTTACTCATGAGGGACACATGTGTATGGCATGTGCTTCGAGGAAATGACTGGATCTTAGTGGTTCATACACCTAAAGGTGGTGATTTCACGAAGGATTAGAATATGTTCCCGGGCGGCTGGGCCGCTATGTGGAGAGTGTACAATCGCATGTCATATTTTCTCGCCCAAAGGTGGGATTATGTGATGATGTATGTAATTCTATGAGTATTCATACGATGCTGATTGTATCGCTTTGTTTTGTTTTATTTTTCACTAATTTTTTCAGAAGCTGTGAATTCCATTTCAATCGAGATCCTTACCTGGATTGAATTTCAAGAAATTGAAGAGACTTTCGTTTGAATGAGCCGGGAGGATGTTCATGGCGCTTACAATGGATAAGCCGACAGATATCACAACCACTAGTACTGAAGCTGAGAAAACTGACTTTGCTACCTGGGAGAGGAGCAATAGGATTTTCTCATTGACAATGAAGAAATCCATACAAGAACATTTGAAAAGTGGCTTACCAAGAGGATCGTATTTACTAAGGAAATGATGCAAACATAGAGGCTGTGAAATCGAGTTTCATCCAATGCCGAGGTTGGAACACTTCTTCAAAAGCCTTTCAACATGAAGTATGATGCAGGCCACCTGGGGTTAGAGATTATGTCCTGGTTGATGGTGACTCCAGCACGAAGCTCCAAGCTCTCAATGTTACCATTCCGATGCTTGTATCAGGTATCAAGCTCCTCGAACACCCTTCCACCGACTTTCGGGATTATAAAGACAAACTACAATTCCTAAGCATTTAGACTTGGTCATTAATGACTTAATAAAGCAAGTGGTGGTGGCGTAAGAAGAGAAATCAAGTAAGGAGAAAGAGCATATGGCCTTATACGTCATGCAATTCCTATAAAAGGAAAATAAGTGTTTCAAAGTCGAACCTACAGCCAAACTACCTGGCCAATCCGACAAATATGGGTCCAAAGAAGACATTCTTGAAAAAGGACAGGATCGGGCCGGCTCAGGGCAAGAAAGGTCATACGAAGAAGGATCCAAAATTTAAAGCTCTGATGTCCAAACGTAATAAGGTGTGTAATGATTCTTAATACTGTCAAGGAATCCAACCTATCCAAGACCATCCATTTCGCTGCTCGATAATGAGCAACTAATCATGTTGCATTTACTATACAGCATCTGCAAACCGATGGCTGCAAATGGGCGATGAATCAAAGCTCACCGGGAAACAGTCGAGAAGGTCAAGTCATGTTCGTGGAGATGTAATCTTAGTTTTAGATTCCGGTTTTAAATTGATGTCGGAAGACATATTTTATGTACCTTCCTTTGTAAGGAATTTAGTTTCCGTGATTCATGTTTGATTCATATGATTACTCTTTGAAATTAAGAGCAATGTTATTTCAATATTTCTTAATTCAAATAAGGTCGGGGTACTCACATATGTCCAATCTGATTATACAGATTAAGTTTATCTCCATGACATATACGTAGTTTATACTACCGAAAAGGTTGTTTCTGCAGAGACTACTACTCAAGGGAAGAGTCTTATGCATTATGGCATAAATCGACTCGCCATATCTCTAAGGATAGAATGTAAAGGCTAATAAAGACTAATATCCCGCCGCTCTAAATGATTTGTAGATATGTGTAGACTGTCAGAGGTAAAATGACTAAGATAAGAAAGAAAATCATAAATCGTAGTCCCGACTTGTCTGTCATTCACACCGATATAAGTGATCTTTGATGGCAAATCTTGTGCAGAAATTTTTATTTCATCACATTTATCGATGACTATTCTCGATATGGTTTGTACTTGATTAAAGAAAAGTCTCGAGTCTCTTGACAAGTTCAAGATTTTTCTGATCGGTCGAGAAACAATCGGGAAAAGTCATAAAGGTTGTTGGGATCTCGACCGAGGTGGAGTATTATGGCAAGCATGGCGACAAGTTGTACGTCGCTTTAAGCGCCATTCGCAAATACTTAGAGGACTCGATAAATGCACAAATTACTATGCCCGGGTCCCTGAAAGCAAAATGGTATACTGGAAGCATAATCGTGATTTCATGAAATGGTATGAGCATGATAAGTAGGACAAATTCTCATCTTGCTTACAGAAGCTTTGAAAACAAATGTACATTTTGAATCGTGTACCTACTAAAGTCGCTCCATCGTGGACTCCTTTCGAAGCTACGGATCGGGCGAAAGCCTAGCTTAAACCATCTTGCTCATTGGGATGTCCCGCTTAAGTAGTTATATAATCCAACATTAAGTAAGTCGACTCGTGAACTACTAGGTGTTATTTTCAGATCTTACCCGAACATCTGGCGGATACTTCCGCTCTATAATCCCAACCCGAGGCACAAGAATCGTGGGAATCACGCATGCTTAAGTTTTCGAGCTCACGCGGGTCAAGAGAGACGTCACGTGCATCATCGAGGATGATAAGACGATGAGTAATGTGGTATCCGTATCTCCCTCCCAGGCAGATAATCGTGGAAACTCCCACACACCATTTCGGTCCCCGTCGAGATCAGTGGATCCCAAGTAATGAGACAAATTTAATGAAGTTCATCAAGGCCTCAAAGCGCAGAACGCTGGCTTATTACACCCAAAGAAGGAGATCCACTAGGAGAGACGCATCAGCAATACCAATCTGACCATTTAGTCTACATAGAGAGCAAGACTACGATATCAGTTCCCGACCTAATCTTAACAACTTATGAGGAAGTCGTTCATTCCTCAATCAAATCGCGGTCGGATGCAATCTAGAGACTAAATTCAATCTATGAGACATAATCTGAGTCTGGGAACTTATCAATTACCTGGATGGGTCGATACACCCATCGGCCGTAAAATGAGTGTATAAGACTAAAAGGGACTCTAAAGGAAAGGTTGAAAAGTTTTAAAGCCACTAGCCAAAGGTTTCACCAGAGAAGGGAGTAGACTATGAAGCAACTTTTTTCTCCACTCCTTCTAAAGATTCTTTCAGAGCGATCAATAGCATTGGCCATCATTTTGATATTGAGCTACACTAAAATTACGTTAAAACTCGCCTTCTCAACGGAGACCTTAATGAAGAAGTCTATATATGGATGCAACCCGAAGGTTTTGTGGCAAATGATTCAAACTTGTATGTAGACTGAAAGTCTATTTATTGGCCTCAAGAAGCTTCTGCATAATGCAGACTTAAAGTTTCATGGAAGGTTTGCCGCTTTCATATGGTTTCCTCATGAGAACAGCAGATCAATGTATATAATCGCAAAGGTCAAGCAAGGAGGAAATTCATTTTCCTAATACCTACGTGGATGATATCCCCGTCATGGCAAAGTGGACTGCCATCGCATGAGAGCAGTTGGAGGTTATTAAAATAACTTCATAAGGAAGGACCTCGTGAGGCGTCATTCCCTTGCAACAGATTCATAGGAATCGCTCTTCGCACTATCGGGCTTATCTCGTGAGGGCATATGTTGATCGAATTTTAGAAAGATTCAACATGTAACAAATGTAAGCCAGAATTACCCCACCTCAGAAAGCGTGATAAGTCGAGTCTATCACAATGTCCTCATTCGATATGCAGAAGCCCAAACGAAGAACGATCTTACGCAAATACCAAGACTGGGAAAGATTAATGTATGCTCAAGATGCACTAAACCGAGTATCGCTTTACAACAGGATCTCTAGGGCAGATATCACCAAACCTGTGACATGATCATCACGCAAGGCGTTACGGCAGACTCTAAAGAGGACAAAAGACTATATGTCGATTTACAAACACGTCAGTGACCCATACTACCGGGTATTCGCATCTCGCACGGCCGGCCGCCGACGAAAAGAAGTCATCAACAATCAGGGTTATATCTTTTTTAAGCAAGAAAGAGGTGCGTTGTCATGGAAAAGGAGAAACAAAATCAATCGTGATCCTCTACCATGCAAGTTTAGCTCAGAAGATGCTTTCAAGAACTACCGTGCAATTCGCCCAAACCTTGCTAAGGAGTTAACCGCTTGCCACATTTTGTGGATAGCCCATACAATCAGATTACGACAATAACTCGCAAAGGTTGTTTATTAACAACAACAGGTCTCGCGGGTCTAAGCATGGAGGTCAAATACCACCAGCAAAGGAAAAAGTTCAAAATCTGACGTTGAGCGGGCACATATCGTGATGATATGATCAAGTAGATCCGCTTAATTCAAAGGCCTTCGCCTTGTGTATTTGATCATACGCCACACACGGGCTAGGAGTATCAAGTGGGATAATCGTGAACAGTGGGAGTTATTAAGTTCTATGTTGTTTCATAGAAGGTCGAATCTAATTTCATTACATTATATTAATTGAATTTGTATCAACTCTTTGCATTCAATAAGGTATTCGTGGAATGTAGATTTACCGAGTCGAAGATAAATAATCAAGGAAAATCTCAAGGCATCGTGTAAACCTTTAACATGTGCTATGTGTAAGATTCTTTTGCATTAGCCTTAATAGCATGCTTTGTTATAAAGTAAAGTTACTTATTATAAAAATACATATGTGTCTTGGTTGGAACTACGATGGATATTCCCTCAAAGGACATTAATTGTAGTTTTCGGTGGATAATTTGGGCGAGTATAGACTTGACTAACAAAATGGGATAATATACATGAAGCATCACCACATGCAGGTATTATCCATTTAAACACACTACCATATTGAATCCATATCGTAAGAAATGAAAGACTCGCGACTACGGAAGGGCTTCATGTGAGTACATGTAATTACTCACGCACGATTCAAATATTTCGAGACTTTATTGGATGGGATTGACTATTAAGAATAATCTCTAGACCAATATAAAGGTGCGCACACGCTGTTTTCAATTAATATCGCCCAAGTGAGGAATGTAAGATTTTATTATGGGTTTCATTAATTGAAATTAACTCAGATTAAGTTCGGGTCTAATTAAGTGAGATTATCAGCTTTTAATAAAACATATGGTCAAGCAATGCAGTAGCCGAGCACGCCCATCTATAAATGAGCAGGCCCGTGGCTCACTCAATATACATGGGCGCCTAAAATTCCTCCCAAGTAAACCCTAAGCCGATACGCATAATTCTCACATACGCTTTTCCGAGAAATATTTTCTTCAGATCGAGGCAGATTCTCATTGGGCCGATTCATCATATCAACGAGAAGATCTCAGGTCGCTTTTCTTCGCGGTGTGTTTCCTCATCGATTCCGTGATCGGGCATGAAGACAACAATTCATTCCAAATCGTGATGTAATTTGCGCTTTTTCCATTAAAATTTACGCTGCTCTACTATCTAGAATCGATAGAATCGTATCTAATGTAACTCTAGACTCAATTCTCTCAACTTTTCACTAGTCCATTTCCTTCCTTAAGGACGATGGATTTTTCATGGCCATTCTTATCTCGAAATCACATCTTATATATTTTCCATCATTTCTTTCTCGATAAAGGCTTATTCTATACACCTGTGATTTATTCGTTTCTTTACGATTTAAACATCGGCCACACCGCTGGTCACATCACTCGTCGTCTCACGCGACATCGGTCGTCAGGCTCCCCGACACGACGCACATATCGTCGCCTCGCCAGAATGCGGCATTGGCTCGCTGTCATTGCCTGTGACACGACCGTCATTGGTCAGTCAGCCCTCGATACGACGCCATAGCTTTACGTCAGTCTAATACGACGCTTTTGTTTTTCGCCATCGTATTACGAGCTGCTTATCTCATAATACGATCGATTTGCACGATAAAAATATATCTCGTATAAAACAAGTAAATCAAATCAATCATTAATCATACATCTCGAAAGTTATATGTATAATAATCATAATAGTAATATCAAATATGTAAGTTTAATTATTAAATGTGTAAACTTTAAGCCGATTTTTTATGATATTAATGTTAATACTTTTTTAATCTATATGATTTTTAGCGATTTTGATTTTAAATTAATAAACTATTTTTCTCTTAAAAAAAAAAAGATAGAGTCTCTGGACAAATAAGATTATAAAAAAGATAAAATAAAATCTGGGCATGAGAGTTAGGCCTGTTTTTTGATAAAATGAAAAATTAAGTGTTTAAAAAATAAGTGTTGAAAATTCAAGTCATCAATTTCATATGTTATCAATACGTATTATAAAAACTCCGTTTGATAATCATTAACAATCGAATCAAGATAAATATATTTGCTTGATAATTGTAAATGTCGTTGAAAAATTATGTATTTTATATATTTACCTTATTATCATTAAATTATATATTAATCCAAAATAAATGTAGTTTTTAATAATATTTTATTTTTCACTACAATTATTAATTATCGTAAATACATGTTTTAAAAATATATAAAAATATTTATTCTAATAATATTATCCAAAGACATAAATATGTTTAAAAATAACCAATAATCTAAACTTTCTTTTAAAACTACTCAAACTAAATTCAAAGAGATATTCGCAAAATATTATATTATTTATATGGCTTTTTGGTCTAATTTATTTTCATTTAAAATTTTTCTGTTGACTATATTCTACATTCCACGTTAAGTAGTCTTGGCATACTTATAATTTTCAACCGCTTTTCATTTAAAATTTTAATTAAGAAATTTTCCTAAAATTTCATATCAAACATATCGGTGGTTAAAACCATCAAAATTTTCATTTTCAAATTGGCTTCAACATTTTCAATACTTATCAAATAAAAATCTTTACTTAGATTGTTGTGTTTTTTTTTTTTTTTGACAGCTACTTAGATTTAGTTGATGATTATTAAAATAATAATAATAATAACAATAACAATTAGGGAATTTTTACTAGTGAGAGCCGAGAGAGAGGCCAATGAGAGAACACATGAAGCAAAAAGTGAAAAAGAGGACGGTGTGAGAGGCGCGTGAATGAAGTTCGGATGCATGCGCGTGGGACCAAATAATTCATTCTCACGCAGTCGTGGCGCTATTTGATTGGAATTTGAAAGCAGACCCACTTGTACGGATTTCCCTTTTTTTTTAAGAAACAAAAAAGATCACTCGGGATGTGAGATAAGAGCTCTTTTTTAATTTTTTTTTTAATTTTATTATTATTATTATTTTAAATGTAGTTCAAAAAACTCGTTCGGCATATATAAACAAGTTTTATATCATTAAATTTTATTTTATTTTTTAGGATTTGAGTTTTGTCACATATAAAATTAAACCTAATGTTATAAAACTTAAATCTAAAAAATTAAAATTAAATCTAACAATATAAATATGAACAAACTTTTTACACCTGAACCCATGTTTATATCCCATTCCCATGTCCCAACCCAACTATCATACATTATTAACATTTAATGGGGGGTAGTGAGTCCTGAGTAGTGACTGACTCATTGAGTTGGGTGGTGGTGGTGGTGGTGGTGGAAAACGAGTGTTGTCGTTTTCTGATTGTTGGGCACTTCACATCCTGTAAGTTTGGGTAATTATTGAAATCTGGAAATCATGGATGGGTTTATATTATATTCAACCTTCCATGATGCTTACAGTATTTGGATTTCCATGTCCCCAACCACTTTTTAGGGTTTTTTTAATCTTCTTTTTTGCAAATTTTAAACTTGGGATCCGATCAGTTGAACCGTGAAGGGATATCCATCTTTCTGATCACTTATTCAAGTGAAATTATAACTTTTCTGGCTCAGTCTGATTAATTTTAAAACATTGTTTTGTATTTTAGGATTTGGACCCCGGGAATGTGGGCTTGCCCACCCAATTCCATTGTGGACCGCCCGATATAGATCTCAATCTGAATGGGCCTCCTGTCCAACCCGCTAACTTCGCCTTTCAGTGTATGATACACATATAGCCTAAAGAAATGAAGCAGTTATTTGAAAATATTTGTAACAAGAAAATTCTATTTGACAAATTCAAATTTATACGTTCTTGATTGATAATTTTGAAAAGTATTTTATGATCTTTCAAAGAACAAAAGTCTGTCTAAGACTCTAAAATATTTTTAATATTTTTATAGATGTTTTAAAATAATTGTTATATCAAAATTTTATTTTTTATCATTTTAGATATTCATAGGATTTTTTTTAAAAATAGTTATTTTAAATAATGTTTTAAAAAAGGGGGCGAAAAAAATTCAACTATCATGGCTCAAGGGTTGAACTGTGATGGAAACTAACCAATTATGTATAGTTTTTAAAACATTGATTGGTAGAATGGGAATAGCTAAAAAAATATTATTTTAAAATTTTTCTTCAATGGAAAATGAAAATAATATTCTAATCATAAAACAATTCTAATGAACATTTACCAAATAAGGCCTAAAGGATTTTCTGTCCTTTAAAAATTCAATGAGCCTTAGATATAACTAATTAAAATTTGAAATTCATTAATAACGAGAAAAAAAATAATATTATGGAGCTTTAGTTTATAACAACCCCATAAGTCAGATTTGAGGGCCTAAGGCTTAACCAAATCAACTTTGATAAGTATGTTGTAACAATCAAGAGATGATGGAAAGTAATGTTTAAATAAGACTTGGTTGACTTCATCTTAATTACCTTTGTTTGAAAATTAAGGTATATACATCCATTTAAATCACAGCTTTGTTTTCACTCAAAGTGGTGTTTACTCTTTTTTTTTAAATAAAAAACTCTCTTCATATTATAAGCAACCTTTCAGTGCTAAACTCATAAAAATGTTTTCTATATTTAGTCACACACTTGTTTTTTTAAAATGTTTTTATAACTACTGCCAACCCGACTTTTAATTTATGGAGAATTCTTAAGCATATAGAAAACAAAGGAAATTCTAAATTAAATTATGGGTTTAAATAACATATTCACCACTCTGATTTTTCCTTAGACCATACAGTATTTTGAGTGGGTCTGTACACAATAAAATACGTTTTTAAGTCATATCATACTCAGACTAATTCTTATACAAACTCAAAAGAACTATAAAGATGGTAAAACTATACCATAAAACACATTTTCATCCTAGAGCACGCACTCGATCTCACTAGTTAAGATATAAGAGACCTCAACCATTTCATTTACATGTTCGATGATACAAATTCACCACTTGTAAGATAATTTTAGGCACACGAATATTAAAACTTTATTTGGTTTATATTTTTTAAAACTGTTCTAAAAAACAGTTTTAAAAAACACATATAACACCCAATAATATTCTTTAAAACATGGGTTTTGGAACCACAAAAACACAAAAAATGGAAGCCTCTTTTTACCAAACAAGCTTTTAACGTTTATTTGAAAGAGTTTGGGTAAAAAAAAACTCGAATTTATATAAGTTCAAGTTTTTTAACCATTGGATCGAAACATTTTGATAATTTTTTTATGAACTCCACTCAAAAAACTCAAAAGCTTAGGCTCCGTTTAGTTCACGAAAATTTTCAACTCCATCCAAAATTCAGAATATGAAAATTTTCAATGTATTCTAATCTTTAGCTTTCATTTCTTAAAATACGCTTCAGACTAATTCTCGCCGAAAATATTTTCATTTTCAACCCCATTTACTGACCAGCATTAATTTAATTGAAAACATGAAACAAATTTTAATTGCTTTTCGATTCATATATAAAATCGCCGGTACAAATAATTCATTTTCGTTTTCAAAATTGTTTTCATTTTATTCTCGTAATTCAAACGCTGCTTTCCTCGTTAAAGCCAATAAAACATAAAATTTTCTACCTACTAAACAGGACCTTATTGTCTCTTCTCATTTGAAAAGCCATCCCATGTATTGTTTTGTTTAATTAATTTATTATATGTAGTTAACCACGCTTGAAATTTAAGGGTTGTTTTCTATTCCCAATCCCGACTTACGAATTACAATGTACATTGACCGGAAGATGTGACCCTCTTTATGAGCTTCCTACACGTGCTAATAATCTATGCCATGGTCAGCACGTGTCACGCTTTTCCACCCATGATTTTTTCTATAACCACTAGGTTATGCCATTGCCACCTATGTAAGACATTGACCCTTTTGTCACTGTTTTTTGTAGCCACCGCCCATGCACACACCATCACGTGACGTTTTGGCTTTTGCATTTCAAATTTCGAATCTTATTGACTTTAATATCATAACATTTCAAATTTCCCTTCATGCCTTTCCCACTTTAATCAAACAAACGATTCAATCCTATATTTATTTATTTATATTATTATACCACCGTGTTTGTCTTTAGATCTATAGCTTCAATCATTAACTTTCGTTTCTTTTCTTTCTTTTTTTTTTAAATGTTTTAAATTTTAAATTATGAAATAAGGATCATTTTTTGTTTTTTCTCTCTATGGCGGGTCAGAGAATCCAATAAATAAAAAACAACACGACATATATTTTCAAACATGTTTATTAATGTTACAATTCAAATTAAAGTTGTGCTTGATAATACAAAACACTTATTACTTAATTTTATTTTAAGTATTAAGATTATTTATTAAAGTCAATTTTAAGTTTATTTTAAATTATCAAGCTGATATATTTTAAATTATTAAAATCATATGGTGTTTGTTTAAGAAAATACACTAAATAAATGAATACTAAGATATAATCTAAAACGACAAGTAGGTTTTTAAATCTTAATTCCAATTATTATCTGGAAGTAAAGACTGTAGGCGAGGATTTGAAATCTTCTGGGCATTCGAAATCTCTCTATATGATGGTCCCAAAAGAACTTTCAAAGATTCGATCCCAATGACCTAACGACGAAAGACTTATATTGAAACCATCACCTCATGCCTCGGTTACTGCATTAAAAAGAGAGATTTAAAATTCCAAACTGCTATGGAATTAAATCTCATATATTTTATTAGAACTATGGCACTTATACAGATAACTGTCATGGAAGATGAACCAACATTCTCACACTTGGCCCATAAATTCAATATCACCTTAATTAGTAAACAAACATAGTGTTATCTTCCATTTATCACAATATATTTGTCTCTTTAATTCCAACCTTAATCTTTATGAATAAACCATATGTTTATTCTGGGTCAAACTTAATAATATTTCCCAAACTACAATAAACAATATGTGAATATCCATATGAGAACCATCTCCTGAATTGGAGTTTTCATTAATAATTGAAAATGTACATAAAATAAAATGAGATTACATCATAAAAGACACAAGTTCCATATTAATTACATGATCCCCGACCGCTTTACTGCGACGCTTTAACCAACGGATCAAAATTCAATGTTAACTTTAGCTCACGTATTTAATGACCACTTTATTTTCTTTGACACGCTCCACGACATTAAGATTTTAGCGCGACGCTGTTTACTGACTTCAACTCTTATCATTCTTAGCCAGAAATACAATAATAGAGTTATCACAGTATAATCTCAACGACCTTTAAATGGAGTCAACAACTCTTAGGCCTATAAAGAAACTCCTTAGCCAAACACCATGTGAAGTGGCCTCCAAACATGATACAACCTCACCCCGTGAGAAGTAAAAGCTGCACGTCCCGCTGCTTCCTCTAAGACGACTCCACCAAACTAGCTGAATACATATCCGTAAGGGACTATCTCGAGTCCATGCAAATTAAAAGTTAGCATCCGAGTACCAACCTCCAAGCACCTGCAACACCGTACATTAGCATGTAGTCCTTTGTTCCTCGAAGGTACTCCTACGCATCTTCTTTTGTGTACTTCCAAAGGGTCTACCCCTGAATTACTCTAATATTTGCCCAATACCCCAACAACATAGGCAATGTCCTATCTCATGTAAACCTATGCATACATGAGACTTCCAACAGCTGAAGCATATGGAATGTCTCTCATCTGCTCCCACTCAAGATTGTTCTTCAGGCACTAGTCTAAACTGAACCTGTCACCCTTCACTATGGGAGCTGCAGCAGGTGAACAATTTTCCATTTTGAATCTCTTTAAAACCTTATTGATATAGGTTTCCTGAGACAAACCCAAAATGCCTCGGGATCTTTCCTTATGGATTTTTATGCCAATGACATAAGATGTCTTACCCATATCTTTCATATCAAAGTTTTTGGAGAGGAATTGCTTCACCTCATGCAAAGTACCCAAATCATTTGTAGCCATCAAAATATCATCCACGTATAAAATAAGATAACATATCTTACGCCCATTGACCTTATGGTATATACAATTATCCATGACATTCTTTTCAAAACCAAAGAAAGAGATGACCTCATGGAACTTAAGATACCATTGTCGGGACGCTTGTTTTAAACCTTATACGGACTTATTAAGCTTGCACACTAAATGCTCACTTTCACTAGAAGAGAATCCTCTAGGTTGTTTCATATACACCTCTTCCTCTAGATCACCATTAAGAAAAGTCGTTTTCACATCTATCTGATGTAGCTCGAAATCAAAATGAGCTACTAAAGCCATGATAACTCGAAGTAAATCTTTCCTTGATATAGGAGAAAAAGTTTCCATGTTGTCGATTCCTCTCCTTTGAATAAACCCTTTGGCAACGAGTCTTGTCTTATGTTACTCGAAGTTGCTTAGTGAGTCTTTCTTGGTTTTAAAGACCCACTTACACCCAATGGATTTTACACCAATAGGCAACTCAATAAGATCCCAAACTCGATTAGATGCCATGGAGTCTATCTCAGCTTTCATTGCTTCATACCATAAGTCAAAATCCTTAGAACTTATTGCTTGTGAAAACGTTTCCAGATCATGTTCAACTCCAACATTATAATCTAATTCTTGTAAATACACTACATAATCACTAGGAATAGGTGAATTCTTGACCCTAGTAGATCTCCTTAATGTTGTTTCTTCATGAGGAATCCTGTTACTCAACCTGGGTCGCTTCAATCGATTGTTCAACATTTTGGTGGTCCTCGACAATGATATCCATAGGTTCAGAAGTGCATGGATCTTCGATGATTGGTTGTCTTATACCGCTTTCTACCTCATGGGTACGTACAATCAATTTATGACTTGGACCAGGGGCTTGACTTTGATGATGATCTTTTTTAGACAAGGTATTGTGAAATTGACCACTCCTACTAACTAAGTCATTCTCAAGAAATTTTGCGTTTCTTGATTCCATAATCCTAGTGGTATGAGAAGGAGAATAGAATCTTTAAACCTTAGACTTCTCAGCATAACCAATAAAATACCCACTTATACCCCCGTCAAGTTTCTTCGATCAGAATTTTACTTCCAAATAGCATCCCCATATGCGTATATGTCGTAAACTTGGTTTCCACCTTTCAATAACTCAAAGGAAACATGGACAACCTTAGTTTGACTCCTGTCACTATATATACCGTCGTCTTTAAGGCCTTAGTCCAAAAGAAATGAAGAAGGTTACAATTACTCCTCATACTCTTGACCATGCCCATCAATGTTCAGTTCCTTCTTTCTGCCTCACCATTCTAGTCCAGAGAACTAGACATGGTGTATTAGGCAACAATCCTATGCTCTTGAAGAAATCCAGCAAAAGGACCAAGTGCCTGTCCATTCTCATTGTATCATTCATAGTATTCACCACTTCTATCTGATCTCACAACCTTTATTTGCTTGCCGTATTGTTTCTCAACTCTAGCCTTGAAAACCTTAAAGGCTTCTAACGCTTCATCTTTGGAATGGAGCATGTAGAGATACATGTAACGTGAGAAATCATCAATAAATGTGATGAAATATCTCGGATTACTACCATCCATATCAAGACAACAAATGTCCGTTTGTATGAGCCCTAACAAATGTTCACTCATAGTGACACCCTTTTTGGACTTGTTAGTTTGCTTCCCTTTTATGCAATCCACACAAGTCTCAAAGTCAATGAAATCTAGAGCACTAAGTACCCCTTCATTCACTAGCCTTTTAATCCTTTGGATCGAGATATGCCCCAATTTGTGCCATAAGAAGGAGGAATCCTCATTCATAATACATCTTTAGTGCCAATAGCTATACTCTAACGGTTGCGCTTGTTCTATAGTCGCACAATATAAAGACCATCGTGACAAGGTACCTTTTCTAATAACTTCCATTTTATTAACAAGGAAAACTGAATCTAAAGTTACAAGAAATTTAAAGGTACTAATACAGAACCGAAATTAAGTTTCTAGGAAAAACTAATTTACATAAAAGTCTTTTTCCAACCTGCAAGACATAACTAATTGTATAACTCTAAACTGCAAGTCTCGATGGCCTCTACATGTCAGCTCAACCTCCATCCCGAATGGATGTAGCACTTACTTCCCACCGACTTTCTTAGGTTTCTCATACCTCAGGCGTGATTTGGAAACACGGATCACGAACTTAATCAATCCACCATGCATTATGACAAACATTTGTTAAATTAGGACTCAAACATACAAAGGAATCAAATTACCTTCCTAGCAAGCCATTCTTTGTTTCGCACTCTTCTTCTTACGTGGTCCTCTTCTTACGTACAAACACTCGAATTTTTCTTAATGTTCGACGTAGTTTGCTTACCTTACTCCTTGTTTAGCTTTCTTCTTTCTTCAAGCACTTCCAGGAAGAGTGAAGTGTAAATTTTCCCCTTTGTCCATAAGAAGTCGCTCTTCCTCCTAAATACACATGGTTAAAAGTTCACTTATTGACCATTTTTCTTATGTGTGTTATCAAAGATCTTAAATGGGCTGTATTAAGGGGGTAGGGTGCACAGGATGTAATGAACAAGGAAGTTCTCCGAGATGCAACTTCTAGAAACTTGAGCTGAATCGCAATGTCCATCATGCGCATGATGTGATCATGCACACCACAGACTCGAGTGAGCCTCAAGGTGGAGAATTGAATTATAAGAGTATTAATGAGATATTTCTCGAAGTTAGCGAATTGCCTCATCAATTGCCTTCATTAAGTCCTTGACCTTTTCGTGTTTCTCAATAAAAACCATGAATACTAGCCAAGATATGAGTTTTGATAAACATAATGGAGAGGCGGTTAGACCTCTCCTACTTATCATATAACTTTATTTCAACCTTAGTCCTGGTAGCCGAGAGGACCGAAGTCTCATATTTCCTTATGGCGTAGTCTATATCCATACATCCTAAATGGAGTAGGACTCTCTCTCTCTCCAAACTTTATAATTGTGTCCTTTAAGTTAAGGTATTTCTAACTTGACATCAGAAAAGCTTGAGGTTTGGAAAACGACGAATTTTAAGGACGTGTGTTTTAGAAAAAAAAATGAGGTCAATTCAAAGAAAAGTATTATGCATGTGTACCAATGCTAAACATGCTAAAGATTAATCTACAGGGTTGTGGGCTAGAGTCATACTCAAGTAAATTTATCTTTAAGATTTATCAGGGGCCTAGAAACACAAGACTTGCATGTAGGCTAAAGTCTCATTCAATTAGGTTTAACCCTATCAATCCTTATGTAAAAACTAGAGGACTAAGTTCCTATTCTCAATTAATGTAGATAGATTGAGAATTATAATAAAATATTTTATACTAATTAATTAGAAAAACTTAGCAAACTTTTTTTCCTAAATTAATTGCAATAAATGTTATAGAGTGATCATTCTTAATATAATTTTTTTATTGGTCAAGATGCTGTAAAGCTACTTTGACTAATAAAAATTTTATCGGGTCACGAACATTATTCATAAAGTTATAAGCAACTTGAATAATAAAATTATTCACTAAACGTCGTATGCTTACAATTTAATAACAACTTCACTTACATATCGAAATTATCAACCCCATGGAGCCTTTAAAATAAAATTTTCAACATGCATGTAAATTATTTAGTATAATATTTCATTAAGGTTATAATAATAAAAAGAGTCATAACTGTAAATTAACCCAAAACAAATGACTCTTAAAGAACTTATTAATCAACAAAAAATAGTCGATTGATTCAAATTTATGGAATATTGGAATATTATGCTAATTATTAAATCAAAAGAGGCTTATAGCTTGGTGGAAATAGAGTCTCATTCATTATCTTTTGTACTATTACACATGTGAGACAAAAAAGTGGGCAACACCAATCTCCATGTAGGCCAAAGCCTTAATAAAAATCAATTTGAGATTTTTTTTATACAGATCCAAAAAGGAATATTTTGAGAAAACTTTATTTACAAATAATCTTAAATCAACCTTATAAAATATTGGTAAGAATATTTATTCTACAAACAATCATACAATATCCAAAAGATTTTCTTATATTAACTAGGAAAGCAAGAATGTTCAACCATTTAAAAGATTATCCTTTATATAAAATTAATTTACTAATCATGCAATATCCTTTTATCCGAATATATCCATATCCAAAACATATCCTTTTATCCATATATAACTAGCACATGAAACTTGATTGACATTTTATAAGATTAGAAGTTAATCAAGTTTATCGTACAATACTAGTGGTGGCAATTGGTTTATTTGACATCTAATTCTCCAAGAAGATTTTGTAACTAGGAACCTAATAAATACAACATTTGTTCATGAAACACATGAAACTTGATTGACATTTTATATGTTAAGAAGTTATTGAGAAGAAACTACGTACGAGTTCATCATGCTCTTATTTGCATCAAGCAATATGCTTAGTTATGAAGTCTTTATCAACTTCACATTTTCATAAACTATAAGACACACAAAACAAGTCTTGTTATCCTCGATTAGCCAAAGGAAAAGTATTGAAGCTAGTAATGTGTAAATGATATGACAATGGATCAAATTACTCTTGAGAACGATTGTTACACATACATAAATAGTTTAAAATCTATTTTAGATTTGAAAATGACATGTACCAATGACATATTTGCCCATGAAACACATGAATCTCGATTTACATTTTATAAGATAAGAAGTTATTGAAAAGAAAGTACGAGTTCATCATGCTCCTTATTTGTGTCAAGCAATATGCTTAGTTATGAAGTCTTTATTAACTTTGCATTTTCATAAACTATAAGACACAAAACAAGTCTTTATCCTCAATTTGTTAGAGGAGAAGTATTGAAGCTAGTAATGTGTAAAACGGTATGACAGTTGATTACTCTCGAGAAAGATTGTGACACGTACATAAATTGTTTAAAATCTATTTTAAATTTGAAAATGACATGTGTCAATGAATTCCCCTGTATGTATCCCATAGACAAGAAGAATTATTATTATTTGAATAAATTGACAGCCATTTACTTTTCTCTTTACTTCTCTGTTTTCTCTGGTTTCCAACTTGAACAAGAAGTTGAAAAGACAAATGCTTAGCGTTATTCTTAGTACTTTCCTTTCCTTGAGTCACAAATTAAGTGCCCCCTATTATTACTTCCTGCATTTTACATGTGATATATCTATGTGATACCTTTTATTTAAAATTACTTCAGAATTCAAAGACATATGTTCCTTGAGGTTATGTTTGGTTCTTAAAAAATATTAGGGAAGGAAAATTGAGGAGAAAAAGAAAAGGAAAAAAAGAAAAGAAAAGATAAAGAATTGAAGATTTAATTTTTTTCGTTATTCGGTTATCAATACAAAATTTAATGAAAAAAAAAAGAAGAAATTCAATATCAACTTTAATTATTTTATTAATATTAAGAAATGATTTTTAAGAATATTTTTTATAAAAATAAATATGGTGCTA
This sequence comes from Tetrastigma voinierianum, assembly GCA_016808115.1. Classification (NCBI taxonomy): domain Eukaryota; kingdom Viridiplantae; phylum Streptophyta; class Magnoliopsida; order Vitales; family Vitaceae; genus Tetrastigma; species Tetrastigma voinierianum. The sequence continues at coordinate 124,024 of JAEQBH010001107.1, forward strand.
CATTCTTGGAGAAGAGGTTATGTGTTCATTAGGAAATCTAACTTATATTGTTGGATAGATTTCATGCATGTGACTCAATTTTTTCCTCATTGCTCTCACTGGATGATGCATGTAAGAATTCAGATCGTCGATCGTTGTTCTCCTTGAATTAATAAATTGCCATAAAATCCCCTGCTAAATTTCACATTTACGTGTTCTCATTTAACTCCGATTATTAAGATACAAGATTGTACCCATTTTATCGCCTGCCCTATAGTGCCCTGCCACATATGAACCCCAATCTGTACAGTGCTACAGCTTCCATAAATACACCCGCTCCTAAATTCCAAAGCCAGTTTCATACCTGCGCTACTTAAAACACCGAGAGAGAATTAAACCCAGTACGCTTCAGAAACACAGACTTACTGCGATCACATACCACACGCAGATCCATCACATTGTGTAGAATAACTCAAGGCCTCAAAGTGATTCTGTGGTGATTTTCCCACTACTACGCGCTAGTAAATCTACTTAAAATATATCTATCTTTTATATCAGATGACCACACATTCCCGCTTCCACAGATGCATTCCTTCAAATTTTCTCCTTACTATTTTTTGTATGAAATCAATAAAGATATTATTTCTTTAATATCTTCCTTTTAATTTTTCCATTTTATATTCTATGTTATTCAAAATAAGAAAAATTAATTTTTCATAATTGTTTTTTCCCTCACTACCTTCCAGATCTAACTTTGCCAAAGAATTCATCCTCTTTTGGTTAAAAGTACTTATCATAACCATGATCTGTCTTGTTTAGGATGTTAATTTAATCAAAATCATGTTTGTTAAAGAAATTTAGTAAAAATTGTAAGACAATATGAACACCTTATTATATTCGTAGCCATAAAAGTTACGTAAATTATTAAAAAAATGTTTAATGAACGAATTTTTAATTGATAGAAACCAATCCAAACTAGGACCTGCATGGGGCATGTAATAACAAATGAGCAAAAATTGAGAAAGCAAAGATAGAAGGTGGCGAGGCGCTTGACTTGGTGCATTTCCAATTTTCACATTTCATTGATTTTTTTTATATTTTATTTATATTCACTTTATATATTATATTGTAATACTTTATTCTTATAAATATTGAAGTATGAGATTTATTGTAACCCTATTCCATATTTTAGACTTTAAAGACTAGATTCGATTGATGTTAATATAAAAATATTTATGCGATTTCATATATCTCCCACTTTATTCAATCCTCTTTAGATGTGCACCTTTCATATTCGTTTTTGGATAAATATTATATTTTTATTAATATAAACACATTAGATAATAATAATAATACAGACCTCCAACATAGACTATTGCCACTATGAGGAATCCAATTAGAAGTTTGAATTTTCAACCTCAATAATGTGGTTGCAACCAAGTTGTGGTAGTGGCCTCAAACCCAATTCTTACGCCAACCCAATCACTTTCCATGTTTCATTTTTATAAATATTTTATTTTATTTTTTAAATTGGGTCAACAAACCCTGATTTTCCATTTGTTCACTTCTCTCCGGTAAACCCAACTACCAATCGTCAAGTAAGTCCAGGGAATGGGTCATCACGACTCAGTACAACGTGGACATGAAAATTCAAAATAAAATAAAATAATAATTATTATTATTATTTTGGAAAATGAGCTTAAATGGAAGGAGAGGAGTTTATATTTTCTACCATTCCCGTTGGATATAATCTTTTGAAAATAATAATTAAATTGATACTAGAAGATTTTCTTGCCAAAAATTTAAAAATACTGGAAGTGTAATCAACTCAAGATAATGAAAAAGGCTGATTTGATTAAGGGTTGAATTACATTAGGACTTTAAAGACTTTTATAGAATTACAAAATTAAAATAGTATTCAATGATGACTTTTTAAGATTTTTTAAAAATTTATAAAAGTCACGATGTATTTAATAATAAATTACTTTAAAAAAATCTATAAAAATCAATATGTATTCAATTACAACTTTACTTTTAAAGTCTATAAAAGCACACCAATATTAAAGAAATAATTGAATTTCATATGATTTTTCTAAAGATTTGAAATGACTTTTTTGTCAAGTGAAGTTGTCTACAGTAACATAAACAAGAGAAACTAACCTTGAAAATAAACTATATAAAACTAGTATAATTATTCATTCTTTGTTTATAAAATTATAAAAAATTGGTATTTAAATATTTAATTTCATTATATATATATATATATATATATATATATATATATATATATATATATATATATATATATATATAATGAAATTAAATATTTAAATACCAATTTTTTATAATTCTATAAACAAAGAATGAATAATATATATATATATATTGAGTCGGGGTCGTAACACCTTAGGTGTATAAATTAGAAAATGTTCTTGTTCTTCTTTACTAAATAGTTTTTTTCCCATAGCCATGGAGAATGTACAAATTTTTTTATTTTTAGGTAAGGGTATAAACCTAAAAATTATTATTTTATTCCTATTGTAGTTTTTGAATATATTGTTGTTCTTAAAAATAAAACTTTTTAGAAATTGAGGAACATTGAGTTGGAAAATTTAAAAGGTAAGGTACGATTGTTAATTTCTGAATTATTAATTTATATTTGTTAAAAATTTTAACATGTTGGTGATTTTTTTTTTAAAGGTTTTTTTTAAAAAAAAAAAATTTGGAGAATTTTTTATTTCTAAAAAATATTTTTATACTTTTGATGATGATTTTATAATTATTTTAAAATTTATATAAAGATTCATAATTATCTAAAACGAAATATTATGGATAATATTATTTTTAAGAGTTATTTTAAACAGGATGAATAATTAATTGTGAATATATTATAGTTTCTCGAGTAGATGATGAATCGATACTTATTTTTCAATTACTTTTTATTTTGATAAGTTCATATTTTAAAAAGTATTTCAAAAATTATTTTCTTTAGAAACAAATTTTTTTTTTATGTAATCGTTTTTGTATGCATAACAAATTATCTTTTTAAAATCTATTTTATTTTTGAAAGGAGAATAATTTTATTAATTCAAACTAATAATACATACGATGTAAAATATCGTAATCGCATTCGCAAGCATTAATATAAATGACCCATTTTTAAAAGTTTTACATTTAATAATTTTGGGCTTACGACTATAATATATATTGACATTCAAGTCACAGATATTAAAGACTACGATGACCTGATATCCTTATCGCTCGACCACCCATACGCAAAAAGTTATCTACATTAAGCATAACGGAAAACAAAGTCATTGTGACTAAGACAACACAAATCATATACTGTGACAAGATAAGAACAAAAGACGTCAAGATAAGACGACGGCTAAAACGATGAAAATCAAAATTAAAATCTGGGGATTTGCGCTTAAAACCACTATATCAAAAAATGAAAACGATAAAAAGTTAAGATAAGACATTTTTAGGCAAAAAAATGACCAAAAAAAACCACTATTCATTGCTTATGGAAAATTGGCTAGGAACAACAAGATAGAGAAAATGGGAGCCAACTAGTAGTGTTAGATTTTAATAACAGGTGCCATAATTAGGGTTAGGCCTTAATGATTTCAAAATCTATTTTTTTAAAATAAAAAATATATTTGGTAACAAATTTAAAAACAATAATGAAAAATAATTTCTATAATAGTTTCTAAATACTATTCCATAATATTTTCAAAAGTGAAATCATATTGAAATTGTAAAATTTTTTAAACCAAATTTTAATTTTTATTATATTTAAAAAAATTATATATAGTTATTTACTTTTAATCAATCTAAATATTTTCATAATTATTTTTTAAAAATAACAAGTGAATATACAATTACTAAAAATATTTTTTGAAAACACTTTATTTTATGTTCTTGAAAATTGAGAAACTCTAGGAATTGAAAGTTTCAGAAATTGAAATATTCTAGAAATTGATAGATTATAGAAATGTTGAGGTTCTAGAAATTCGAAACTCATGGAAATGTGAAGATTTTAGAATTTAGAAAATTATAGAAGATGAGAAATTTTAGAAATTGGAAAATTTGGAAATTGAGACATTTTGAAATTGATAAATTTTAAAAATTTTGAAAATTTGAAATTGGAACTTTGAGTATTTAGAAGAAAAAAAAAAGAAGAAGAGGAATGTGTAATTCTTAAAAATAAAAATAAAACCCCATAGAAGTGACAGGTTAGAATTGGAAATTTTGACAAGAAATAAATTATAAAAATAAATAAATAAAAAATTATTTTTAAGTATTTTATAAAAATTTGAGAAGGAAGTTATAAAAATTTATTTATTTTAACCTATTTGAAATGAGTGCTGTTTAGATAAATTTTAAATTTTTAATGAAAAATGACGACTTTGGATTAATTGTTAGAGACCTAGGAGAGCTTTAATAACTAATGATTTGTAAAGAGATGTGACATATGAAAAATATTGAATATTATATATATTTTAATTTGAGAAACATTATTTTAAATAACTTTGATTATTTTTGAATAAAATTATTTAATTAAAATATTTTATTTTTATTAGAATTATGAATTTATTATAGTTATTTAAATTTATTAAAAATCTATCAATATCTATAAAAGTCTTAAAAGTCAATAAATCTTTTGAAGTAAAAGTTTATGAAAATCATCTATAAATTTACAAAGTCCATAATAACCTATAAAAATCTTTTAAAATAAAAGATTATGAAAATCATCCATAAATTTACACAAGTCTTTAAAGTCTGTCTTTAAAAATCATCAAGGACTTTGCTTTTTAAAGTTAGATTATAGGACCTCTTGAAAACCCAAATTTAAAAATTTATCCATACATCAATCTTATAGAAATATCATTCTTTATTTTTTGTAAAAATAATCATTTTTTAAGAGATTAATGTAAATACATAAAATAAAAAATGATATTTTTGTTGAAATGGATTATTTTTTAAGAAAAAACATGCCAAAGGTTAGGACCCATTTATTTACCGTTTTTAAAAAAATGCTTTTTATTATAAAAAGTAAGAGCATATCTAAAAGAGCTATATTTTTTACTTTATCTCTATATATAGAGATTTTGGAGCAAAAATCATTCTTTAAAAGTTTTCTATTTTGATATCTAAAATAGAGACATAAATAGTGTATCTTCATATTTGGAGATTCATTATTCACATATCTAAATATAGAGATGATGAGGCTCATATCTTAATAAGCAATATTTTCTTATTATTTTAGTATTATATTACTATTCTTTCATTATTTTATTATTAAAATAATAAAATAATTATTTTAATTATATTTTTATAACATATTTTTATTTTTGACATACTTATATTTATTATTTATTATTTTATTAATATTGAATTACTTTTCATATATAATATTATAATTGTAATGAATATTATGATGAAAATTATGGAGATGATTTACCATCTTATTAGTTTTTATATCAGATTATTACTTGCTAATATATTTTAAGACGTAGTTTCTTTATTAATGTTATCTATTTTTTAATATAATATGATGCTATATAATATAATATTTATTAGTTTAAAATGCATTTTTAGGTTTTTAATATATTTTTATTTATTAGAATTTTATTTATTTAATATAATTTTATATTTATTTTTAAATATAAATAAAATTATTTCATATATTATATTCTTAAAATATTATAACTTTAAAACGAATGTTTGTATAGTCTAATACTTCGATTTAAAACAAAATAAAGATCGTTTTTTGCAGTTTCAGCCTTAAAACGTAGATTCCATCACATCTAAATATGTAGAATAAGGTCGGTAACGAATGAAATCCCCCGAGCCGGTGCTGAGCCAACATTTCAAGCCTGGGGATTGTTAATTTACGAGCGAGCCCGAGCCCGAGCCGAGCTTGAACGAAACCCAAATCAGCCTGCCTCGCCGACGGAAAAAAATGGCCAACTCACAGCTCGTCTCCATATGAACGAGCCCCGAGCTTTAACCCCGAGCCTGCCCCAATCCCGAGCCCATGCTCAGATCAGACCAATCCTCAAGCCCACCCATATACTTTTTAACTTTGTAATCAACTCAACAAATACATCAATTAAGGAACACCTTCTACGATTCGCTTTACCTACTGACGAAGAATCGACGCAAAGTTCAAGTAAAGCCACCCTTCCAACATTTGTTTCCTTTTCGATTACGCAATTCCACTCTCAAATACCAGAATCGAAAAATTACAACAATTAAAACAAAGTATATAAATTGCAGAGTCAAGAACAAGATACCCGAAACTATCGAACGGTAAAATTACGATCGGGTTTTAACTAATTATCTAACAAAGAAATAATATATCAACAAGATCCGCTAAACAAACTCATTAAGAATAACATAAACCATTCGGGCAATGCACCGCCGCACACTAAGCTACCCACCACCCTCCCCGACTACCAAGCCACGCATGATTAATTTCAAGACCCATACTTCACCACGCCACTCAGATCCAGACCGCTTCCACCCGTGTCGAACCTATCACCAAATTTCATCCAACAACCGACGGTGGCACCTTGCCATAATCACACCCCGTCTCGCGTACCCCAGATGGTCGGCCCTTGCTCCCACGAACCCCACCCCACGATCACCCTCGATGCCTTTACTCCATACCCACGCCTGGGGACGCTGGGCCGGCTGCTCCAAAGACTAAGATCCAAAGGCCCTAATAATTTGCATTTGAGATCGATCCTAGTTCATCAGCCTAATCGATCAGATCGGGTCCGCATTTGCCCTCAATGCTACTCCAAGATCACAACCTCGTTTCCAAGTTCTCACTACCACCAAATTTATAGCTTCCATACGGTTCCCAATACTCCTCATATTTGTAATCGACTGCACACCGTGATCGACCGATCATACCAAAGGTCATACCCAACATCCATGTCCTTCCCTTGATGCCCGTCATTGCAAGACCTTCTTCAGTTATCCATGACCTAACATACTGGCCGCCGACACCTTCTCGCGCCATCAGGTACTATTTTCGCTACCGAGCGCATCCTGAGATCTGTGTGATACCCCAAATTTACTCCGCTGCGGGATTCGCTCTTCGAGCTTCTACCGCCTCGCCTCTCGCCTCCTTCAATCTCAATGGGCTTCAGGAGGATTCACGTGATTCTCACATCCACGCCGATTCCGATTCAGAAATGACGATCCATTACATCGATATCCGACACACTTGACCCTGGGCATTTCCACTCCCGGCCAAGGCGCCGAGCTCTGATCGCGACCCTGAAGACCAGATCCCCACAGAGACCGTGAGGGTCGAGGGCCCGTCTGGGCCGGGACGGATCGGCCCCGGCGCCCGAAATCGGTTTTTTCAGCCGAACCGAGCCTCCGAGCCTCCTTTCGAGATTTATCAAGCGAAATTACGCTCAAGTTTCTGGCCATTAGCTCCACGAAATGAGCCCGAATCGAAGCTGAGTCAGCCGAGAGCCGAGCCCGAATAAATGGCCATATCAAATTTATTATAAGATAAGAAAGAAAATGTATATTTTCTTCGAGACGCCTAAGTAAAACAAAGAAAAACACGAACACGTTTGATACACATTTTTCGTTTCCAAAAACATAAAAATATAAAATTCAAAGAATAAAAATAATTTTCATAAAAATATCAAAATAGGTGTTCTCGGTATTTTTAAAAATAGTAATTAAATAAGTTTCGATTTTTACAAATTTAAAGTTATTTGATGTAAATATTTCATGAAAAAGCGGGTCAACAATGAGTAATAAATAAGATTGTAAAAGGCCCGTTAAGGGCTTATGTTTTCTATATTGGTCGTGTCTGTATCGTCCCTTCAAGCCCAATATCTTATAAGTCTCCCTTTCTCTATCTCTATCTCTATCTCTCTCGCTCTCTCTCGTCCACACCAGTGCCGGTCTTCGTCTTCGTTTTTCTCACAAAAAACCCCCCAAAATCCTTGATTAGGGTTAGGGTTTTTTTCTTTTCTTGGAGGTCTGCAACAATGGGGAAAGGGGCGTCGTCTCTCAGCGAGGGCGTGATGAAGAAGATCCTGCTGTCGTACGCCTATGTTGGGATTTGGATCTTTCTCAGCTTTACTGTTATCGTCTACAACAAGTACATACTCGATCGGAAGATGTACAACTGGCCATATCCGATCTCGCTTACTATGATCCATATGGCGTTTTGTTCTTCTCTTGCGTATCTTCTCGTGCGGGTGTTCAAGCTGGTGGAGCCGGTTTCGATGTCGCGGGAGCTTTACATCTCATCGGTGGTTCCTATCGGAGCTCTGTACTCGCTTTCTCTCTGGTTCTCGAACTCGGCGTATATTTATCTGTCGGTTTCCTTCATTCAGATGCTCAAGGCTCTGATGCCTGTGGCGGTTTACTCCATCGGTGTTCTCTTCAAGAAAGACACTTTCAAGAGTGATACTATGATAAATATGATCTCGATCTCGGTCGGAGTTGCTATAGCGGCGTACGGTGAGGCGAGATTCGATTCTTGGGGTGTGATTCTGCAGCTCGGCGCTGTGGCGTTCGAGGCCACGCGCTTGGTATTGATCCAGATCTTGTTGACTTCCAAGGGCATCACGCTAAATCCGATCACTTCGCTTTACTACGTGGCGCCTTGCTGCTTGGGATTTCTGTTTGTTCCTTGGATCCTTGTGGAATTCCCCGTTTTGAAGCAGAATTCGAGTTTTCGTTTGGATTTTGCTATCTTCGGGACCAATTCGCTTTGTGCCTTCGCGTTGAACTTGGCCGTGTTTTTGTTGGTGGGAAAGACCTCAGCTTTGACCATGAATGTTGCTGGAGTTGTGAAGGATTGGTTGCTGATTGCATTTTCGTGGTCTGTAATCAAGGACACGGTGACGCCGATGAACTTGATCGGCTACGGCCTTGCATTCTTAGGAGTTGCCTACTACAATCATTCCAAATTGCAGGCATTGAAAGCGAAGGAGGCACAGAAGAAGGCTACCCAGGCCGATGAGGAGGCCGGAAGGTTGTTGCAGGAGATGGAAGGGGAAGGATCAGCTAGGCGAACCGAATCACAGGGTTGACTTGGTAACTAATTGAAAGCTAAAAGGGAGTGGAAAAGAAACATGATCTAGAAGATAAAAAGGGTTTTTGATGATTTTCAGCTAAGAAAGGATCTAAATTAGGTCGCTCATCAGAATGTGGCAGGTTTTGTCATGGGTATATCCTCTTATAATTCTTATTAATTTCTCTCCCTTTCCTACTATTTTGTTCTTCTTGTTTATTGTCACTCCATGCTATTTAGCTTATGTAATCATTATTATCTGCGATTGGATGAAAAAAACGTTGGGACCACTTTTCTTATTATTTGCTCCAAGGTGAAATGTGTTCTACATGTTTCGGAACTCTTCCTATTGAGGAAAAATTTAAAACGCTTATCTAGTTTCTTTTGAATTGAGATAGAGATTTATTTGGGGTTTTCAATCTCCTCTGTTCTCTTTTCTTTTTGTTTAAGCTGCTTTGTTCTTAGTTTTTCTTCTGATGCAAATGGCAGCTGGTGCTCGGAATAATATCAACAAAATGTGTTTGAATGAAAAGTTTAAATTTTTCACTAGTCCAGTTCATGAAACTTGGAAGGCTCTTGGGGATGTAAAATATCATAGTCTGTTAAAGATTGGATGTGCAACCGCTGGAACTAGTATAGGTCAAAGACTTGCCTCTTTTAGACAATTGCTGATGTCTCAGGTATCAGATATCTTGATTTCTGATCACATATACCATAATCTAGTTGATAATGAATACTGCAATCAGATAACAGAGGGGGTGGCGGTGTTGGGACCAGTTTATTTTTCTTGGGTCATGATTTTTTATGATGAAGCATCTCCAGGAGAAACTAGATCTATATTGTAGTGACTCATCAGTATATATATATACATATATAAGCAATACAGACTAGTCTGGTCTGTGGTTCCCAGCACATTTTTGCCCAACTCTGTCCTGATCATTGTTGCATTGATTTGTGGAATGACTAATATTGGTCCATTTTGGTCCCTATGATCTCTATGGATAATCCAAGCTCTTTCTCAAAATATGTAAATTCTGAGGTTGTTATTAACTGTTATGGTGGTGGGATATGAAGACTCCATGCCTAAGATTTTTATTTTGACTTAGAAAGAGTGGTACCCTTATTTCAGTCATTCACAGAACTCTCTATCGTCTAAGGATTTGTTTGTGTGGTCTAGGAAAACTCCCCCAAGGATGAGGGACTTATCTTTGTTTGATTTTTATTCCTATAGGTTGGTCTGGTCCTGGCCCTAAAGGTTTAGTTTTACTTGTGTCTTTATATGGAAGAGCCCGGCACATGCTTCTTTTCATATCAAAATATTGGAGTTGAATCCATCTTTGTTGCTAAGTCTGGTGGGATGATTTGATTTGAAGTGAATGAGATATGAGATATGAGATATGAACATGGATTCTGAAGTCTCGAAATAGCAACAAAATACAAAGACTAGAGTTTCTTTTAGGCGGCAACCCAAAACAGGCAACCATATTGATATTTCAAAATTGTTCAGCGACTACAGTTCTTTTTACAAACCTAACTGGGAAAAAAGTTCAAGTTTCCTCTCCCATTTCCAAAGTTGAATCTTGTAAGGATGGTAATCATCCAACCTAACCAAGAAATGTAACCCAGGATTCAGTGCTAGTTCTGTATCAGCTAAGGGACCATATTACCACTTGTTAAATGCTGTAATATGGATTCTGCAGCATTTCTTATTTCTCTGAAGCCAACTGCTGAACCTGCTCCTTCTCTTAAATTTTGATTTATATGTGCCCGTCTAATCAGCAAAGGTCTTATTTGTTGTTGAGCTGGTAAGTAGAAACATTATCAGTATTGGTGAGGAATCATGGCACGCCCTCAGAAGGCAGTCATAACCTGTTCTTGATTGGGAAATTCCCAAAACTTTGTCGTGAAAGTGGACTGGACCGAACAGGTCAAGTCATCTTGTATTTTCTTATTAGAGGCCCAACACCTCAGCATTCTGTATGCTAGATATTCTTTTTGGCTCTGAATCGGGTGATTTTCTAATCGTGCTTGATGTCTCTTGGTTTCACTAGAAAAAAACGTCTTGCAATGTTCATGGAAATATATATATGCTAAGATTGTGAAATTTCTACTGGATGCTTGGATTATTATTGGTAATGAGCCGGGGATCCTTGTTAATCTGACAACCACATTTGCTAAGCAGTGAAAGGCCTTCAAATGCCTGATGATTAAATTCCAAATAGTTTTTCAGTTACCTCAGATTGAAAAACATAGGCATAACTAATAACTGACTTTTGTGGTAAGTCAGTGATTGTTATTCACTGAAGTCTCTCCTAGAAAGAAAAGTCTCATGGGCGGCTTTATACAAGGCACTACCAAAACATTTGCTAGTTCTTCAAGTAACTAACCTCTGCTGCTGCCTTCTTGCAGTGAAGACAAAAACTGGGCCAGCTTTTGTGACGTAAAGTAATGGTGGTTTTGGGCGTTTCTCTGTCAGCAGAGAATAAAGAGAGTTTTGGATTAAAATACTATATTTCAAAAAAAATATTTAAAGTGGTTTAAACCAGCTATTGCGAAATATGTGTTTGGGCACCGTGAACAATCAACGGGGTAAATGCGGTTGTCTGACGGTGACTTCCAACATAATTTGGAATTTAAATTGTCATTTAATTTTAAATGTTCAATTCTTGTTGTCTGACCAACGACTTTACACCCATATTTTCAAATTCAATTCTCGATGTCAACACTTGGCTGACGTGCTCGGTTTAAAATTTAGAATAACCCTCTTCCTCCCCCATTTCTTCCATTTATTTCTTGTTATTCCAGGTTCCTCTATAAAAGCGCTTGTCAGGGCTTGAAATAATGGATTTTGCTTCATTTCTATTACTGGTACTTTATTCAAACTTCACGTGGTGGTAGAACATTGAAAATTTCTTAAATTGCTAGTTTTGTTGGTGTGTTTTGTTGATAATGTGGTGATTAAATGTGTATTTTCTTGAGAAACAAATATAGAGTGCATAAGGCCTTGTTTGGTAGCCGTTTTTTAGGTCATTGTTTTTTGTTTTTTAATTTCTGGGTTGTGCTAAACATTTTTTTTGTTGAAATTTTCTTAATGTGATGTATTTAATATAATGTGATTAAATGTGTCTTTCATGATAAACAAAGCACAGTGTAAATTGTTTGGTTATGTAGTTTTAGTAATGTTTTTTAATTTTGGGTTGTCCCTAAGCTGTTTCTCTTTTCCCCCTACAAATATTAATCCAAGAAAGTTTGTGACTGAAAATGAGCATAAATTAAAGGTTTTATGTGGTGTGTTTCTTGGTTTTATTGTTGGGTATTGATTGTTTTGGTTTTTTAGCATCCACAATTTCATATTTCATAGTTACTAAGTATAGTTTAATGCATTATATCTAAGTAATTTTTTTTTTCAAATATGTATTTGATTGATATTTTTGTAAATTAAAATTGTTGCACGAGCCAAAACTCTAAATCGTCCATCTTTGAAAAGTAGTTGTAAAGTGCTTCTAAAAATGAACTTAAGGGTTTCCAGATTGGACCTCAGTTTTAAATTGTTTTTTGTTTTCAACAAAGAGAGAACACTTTGATTCATTTCTTGTTTGGTTTAGTTGGGGACCAAATAAGAATGCTTTGATCATAACATGAGAAAATTACATTTTGGATGAATTGTTATCTTCTTGATCAATAAAAAAGCCAGTTTGATTGCCGAGTCCCTAGAAAGCAATTTAACTTTAAAGAAAAGTAGGTGTTTGTTAGATTTTGAAATCTAAGAAAATATTGTGTAGATATTCATGTTTTACATTTTCTCAAAAAGATGAATGAGTAAGGATGTATTTGATAGTGTTCTATTCTATTAGTGGTTGTTTGAACTCTTTTAGTTTTAAATTTATGTTGATAAGTAAAAACAAAAGACCATTATATTATTGTATCTAAGGAATATAGAATCCCATCTTCAAGATTAATATACATTTTTCTTGTTTTCCATAAGATATATATTTTCTAACTGTTCTCTCATTTTCTTCTAATATTATTTTAGAGAACTACCATTTTTTTAGTTTGATATTTATTGGGTTCACTTATTATATTGTGGTATCTATTCTTTTGAGGATCACTGTTAACCCTACTGTGCACAATTTGAGTTAGGCCTCTAGTTCAGTTCAAATTTCTAAGAACTACAGCCTCAAAAAATTTAACAAATAACATCTACAACCATTAATATCTTTCAGAGAAATGGTGAGTTTTTCTTGACATTGATTATACATGATGACCATGACTCCCCTTTGTTGATATCATTATATGAAATATATAATATGTATATATTCAATCTGCATATTACATTATAGTACTCTCTTATGGATTTGAATTTGATTAACTTGTTAGCCCATCTCACATTTTCACCACTTGAGCCAAGCTTTTAATCTTCAATTGCCTTCTTCATTAATTCTATACATTTTTCTTAATTATTACCCCATGTAGACTTTCCTTGCCTTAAACTCTTCATTTGAGTTATTCACAGCTAAAAAAGGTGAATGAATGTAGCATCCATGAATGTAGTTCAGTGATAGGATTAAAACATCTCATATTATACCGATTGCCCCGGACCATTTGTAGAAGTCATTATATGCATTTCACTATTCACAGCCAATATGCTGTTGCAAATATCTGAGAGGTTCAGCGGATCTCAATCTGAAACGAAAGGCATTATTGTGCCTTTGGATGTCTTGGTTTGATTATACGTTTGACGGTATGATCGCCATTATTTAAGATAACGTTGACAAACAAATGTTCAAGTAGTCTTAATTGTAAGTATCCTAAAGAAAGTGAAATATGTTCAACCGCGCCAATATAGGATGATGCCAATGTGCTTTAATGTTGTTGGTTCTTCTGTAGTGACATAGAAGAAATTGAATTGTATATTGAAATTAGTTCGAGTGTAATGCAAGTGAATGTATCCCCATTGTTGAGGTATACTATTTATTAGTTTGCGAAAATGATAATGTTGCAGAATTTGGCTATGGTTGTGAGCCTAGTAAGCGGTCAAGTCTCAGACCCTTCGAGATCTTGATATCTTGATGATGAAAGTGCGAATATGAAGAAGCTAAGATGAATCATCGATGTTGATGATGAATCCCAATGAGTTTGAATGTTTAACCCTGATGGACGTATCATCCTTCAAGACTTTCAGCCATTTGCCGGAGATGATGAGATCTGTATCTTTCTTGCCATAATATGATGTCAGACAACGAATACGAGAGCGAATGGAATTATCACTGTTTCATTGCTTACACCATCTCAGTTTGGTTATGTTAGCTTTTGGTAATTCATTTCAGTGATTGGACTTCATGGGTGCAACATACTGATTTATTCAGTGTTTGCAGCGCTAAGTTTTTAGTTCAATCTGATTTGCAAGAGGCTGGAATTTACTCAATTAAAGCACAAGAGTTTGTCGTTGTTGCATCCTTAAAATTGCTAGTTTACCCAGATATGGAATGCGAAGATCATATATCGCGACCAGTGCTATGGTTGTGAAAATCTTATTGTTTGTGTCATGACCATAAGGGATCATATATGTCAATCTTGCGGATGGTTATATCAGTTACGATTTCAGGCTTTAGTTGTTATCATCATCAAGAATAATGTTCGAAACCTGATTCCACGACGTTTGTGTTATCAGACCAACCAGTGATGATGGGATCATGAAATTTCATACGAAAGTTTAGATGGAAGCGTAAAATGCCGACCTTGTTTGGTGTTTCTGTCATATCTGAGTTGCCGGTTCAACGTTCTTGGCATAGAAAATCTGGATCTTGTGATTTGATAACGATAGTATTAACGAGATAAACAATCGTTATTACGGTTCAAATATCTATTGAAGTTGAATCTTGTGATCGATGGTGTTGGTGTTTTGCATTGCGCTGAAGTAATAGAACAATTATTCAGTTTATATGGTGGACATAATATCAGTTGTTTCGTTATTTGCTATTACAAAAAGTTGAAATCACCGTGTTGGATGGTTGGCCAGCGCGTATCGAAGCGAGAACACGCTCAGCGGGATGAGATTATCGTTATATCAATTCGATCGATATTATCGTGATGATGATCCCTCTAATCGCGGTTGGTTCACATCAACCTTTCATCGGATTACGTATATCACATGGCGAGTTACATAGCGGCGAAAGATAAACTCTTGTGAAGAATTTGGTATTATGCGACACGAATTACGGCTCAAATTTAATATAGGCGTATGACTCTGGTGGAGAAATTAATTAAACCTGTATTGGTTAGAAGGCGTTCGCTCTTGGTTATGACATTCACATGATGGAGGTGAAGAATATGGGATAATAGTGACAATATTAAACCACATCTTGCAAAATACCTATGGGTTTCCAACATATTGCAGTTTCAAAATAAATCAGTCTGTTTTTAACGTCTATGGGTTATTAATATTAAAGCAAAATGTTCTGAGGCCAGAATCGAAGTTTGTGTTTATAAAATGAGGGTTAAAGTTACCTTTAGAATATCTTCTCTGCTGAGTTAAAAAATTGAATCAGTTGGGTTCTGATAAGTAATGAAGGACCGACGTAAGGCTGAGAAGTGGAACTCATTTGGATGGAGACAAACATGGTCCTTGAGAAAGAAATTTTTCTCTCATTTGGCTAGGGTTCACGGTGGGGAAAGAGAGAAAGGAAGAAGAGAAGAAGAAGAAGGAAGAATAGAAGAAGAAGAAAATTCAGCTTTGGAACTTTGGTTTGGAAGTCATGAATGGAACTACCATAAATCTCTTTTTGTTTAAGTTGGGTAGGAAAAAAAATCCTATTAGAAATGTTATTGGTTGGGTTGAGATCAGTTTATGGTTTGTGCAGTTTTGGTTGGGTTGGTTTTGTTTGGAAAGAAAAATTTAGTGGGAAGGGCAGAATCATTGTTCATGACAACTGCGCCTAGGCGTAGACCTGCGCCTGGCGAACCGAGCTTAGTTTATACACTTTTTGGTGCTTTATGCAACGGTGCCGGCTTAAGCGACTTCATAGCCGGTACGCGCCATTTTCGGCGTACTTGCGAGAATCATGTTTTGGTTCTCTCTTAGTTAATTACGACCGATCATCAGTGGATTAATGAGGATCCTAATAAGTGAACGAAAGGGTTCGTACAAGTATAAAAATTATATGAAAAAATGCTTTGTACCTCACTGCATCGGCGATATGGTCATTGGACAAACATTATTTCTTGCCTCAGTTCTTTAATGGATTAAGAATAATATAGCAGGATTAAACATATGTGGTATGTTGCTTGGTAATAAGTGACAGATGGGAAAAGAAAATGTGGAAAGAGTCGGGTAGAAAGTAAACCTAAATCGAACTCCTAAGATACAGCGTAATAATATAGTTCGTAAGTTCTTATTCCAGATAAAAAGTGGCAGAGGAAAAACTGGTATTAAGTTCAAGTTGGGATCATTTAACAACTTTTTGGTTTGTTCTTCCACTTCTTTCTTGTTTCGAGTTTTGTGTTTTGTTTAGTAAAATAATCAAAAGGTTTTATACGACCATGCATGTATTACTCTGTTTGGTCTATTGATTAGTTTGTTCTCTTCTATCTATCTATTTCTAAATGTTTGAAGGTTCATGAAATAGTGGTTTATTTCAAATAGATTGAATCAAATTGCATATTAGTTCATTCTAGTGGGTTTATTATTGATTGTGAAATGAATTACACATGAAAAATTCTGATGTAGAAATAAATGTTTGATCTCAATATCTGCCCCACTGTTGTAAATTACTATAGACGGTTGACAGCCCTTAATAGAATGTTAACCATTAAATTGTGAGTTAAGGATGATTAGTACCCATTCAGATAAATGAACAATTTGCAGAATGTAATGATGTGTCTTTATGATCCGTAGCTGCGGTGGTATAGTCAATTATTCACGTTATTTTCATAACTAATTACTTGACCCAGCAGGACATCTTTATTATTAATAATTTTTCTATCTCGGCTTGCAGCCCAGCGAGACCGTGCTTGTGATTCGTTATCCTGTGCACCGAAAGCATAGATTAAATTCGTTTAAGGGCAAAATGAAAAGAAAATTGTGAAATACGTTTGTTTGACAATTTATTATATGAAACAACATGATTGAAATGATAATAAATTGTAATTTGAATGTATCTGAAATAAAAAATACCACATATATTTATACCATTCAGTGTGAAAAAATTATCTGAAGGCATTGTTTGAAAAATTATGATTATAGCTGGAAATGAAGAAGCTTTGTATAGACCACTAGACATGAAAATGTTTAGTGCGTTGTTTTGTCATTCGCGCCATGCCAGTGATAAATTTAAGAAAAATTGTAATGGAGTCAGGAGTTCGCGTTAAGGCCTCAGGAGTTAAGGTAAAACTCATTATGTGTAATATTTGACACTTTTGTACAAACTCTGATTTTGTTTGTAAATATTTTGAGTGATAGCGACTTATAATACCGTAATGTATAAAGGTGGTAAATGGACAAATTGGTATGTAATGCCATATTTAATGAAAAATAATAATATTGAAAACAAAATGTTATATTTATTCGAACAATTCAAATATATCTAAATATATTCTATAAAATAATATCTTCTAAATGACATTTCGGAAATGTGTTTTGTAAAAAGAATTGATTGAAAAGTACATGGGATCGGGTTGACATAAGTTGGGGTTGGTTTGTATTGTTTCTACATTGCCACATTCTATAAACCATACGAATTTAGTTTGTCAAATAAACAAAGCGAAAATAAGAAAAAGATGTAAAAAACAAGCCAAAAGGGTTAAATATTGGTTCCTATCATTGAATCGATTCTTGGGTCAAGTTATATTCAGCGGCCTGTCAATTACAAATATGTCACAATCAAATAACGCTGAAAAAAAGATTGCCATTCTAAGTTTTGGTTGAGGTTCGATATCTACCATCACCTTCCGCCAAAGCCTTTTGCCGGGACCACGAACATTTTTATTATCAGCTGGCCCGCGAAAGGTGGTAATATTCGGTCTATTTTTGGTAAATTAGAATCATCATGTGGATCACCCAAACCAATTGCATTGTACTGTGGTGATGTTGACTCATTCGGTTTTCAGTTCTTCCAATTCATGATTGTAATCTATAGTTATTAGCTAGTTTCTCTGTTGACTATCAGACCTAAGGTTCTTCTCATTCAGATCAATCCATTTGGATCCTTCAAACCTCAGAAGTTAGCCATTTCACGTCATTATCATTGCCAACGAAGTCGTTCATAACCGCTGCGGCGGTTTACGGTGCTGGTTCAATTGCCTCTTTATGGCGTGTTTCAGAAGTGCGGTGACAACACGTCAACGTCAGAAATATTAGTGGATGTCGGGTAACTGGGGCTGCCATGAGATTCTATTTTTGAGTTTCAGGGACGCTAAAATGGTTGAAGAGTCTCTTTGGAGGGCTCTACCGAGGCCTAACCCTGTCCCGACATTTTACAACAACCACACCGGTCCATGGGTAATGGCCACTTAGATTTATCGTAATGCTGCAAATCATCGCTTTATGTTCTGTGGGTTAGTTATTACATTACTCATAATGAAGCCATATCAGCGAAATTTGATTCTATTACCTTTACGAAAACACATCAGCCCTGGTGACGCATTCATAAAAGAGGCCTCTCGCTGACTTTGTTCTCTCGCTATCTGTACGAAATGATGATCCTCGCAGGTGACATTGATGATTGAATTATCTCTGTGGTTACTCACTCAAGATTCTTCATGCAATGAATCCAGCCCATGTCAGACAAGCAAATCGTGATCCTAGCAGACTGTCTACATGATGGATGAGAATGAGACTCACCCTTTCCCTGCCGAGCCCTCACTTGACTCCCTCACGCATGCTAAGCCAAATGTAGAGAGAAAAACAATTTTCAAAACAAAGGTCTTTGTTCTCGAAAACATACTCTAGGAAGCCAGGTGCGAATCTCATAGACCGCTCTCAGGAAGATTACTTTGAGTAATCTCAGACATTCATAGATTGACCCAACCGAGATGAAGTTGTTGGTCAACTCTCCGAGAAGTAATTCTTGGAAAATATGTGAATTGCTGCAGTGTTTTATTTTCTTTCCATATGTATCTTTTTATTAGTCTGAGTTCACAAAGTTACATATCAGTATTCTTGACATATCCAACTTCAAACAAATATATCCGTCATTATCTAGATAAATTATCTTATATAGCATATATTTATTGTGGCGATAACATAAGAATTAGCTAACATGACTCAATTCATAACAGTTAGCTTCTAATGACTACTTTCTGATTATATTTCATATAGTTAACGTCATCATTCTTACATCAGATTAAAAATTGCACTAACATCTCTTTCATTACCATTTGATACATTAATTCAACAATTTTGGTTTTATTATCAACTTCATCGTTCATATCATGTCCGACGCAGCACATAAACGATTCACTGGATATTTTGATTCTGACTACAATCAGTTGTTTGCGATCCCGAAGCGAAGATCGATGGAAGTGTGAAGTGATGACCATCTCACTAAATCATCAGTTCCATGCGGCGGACGGAAGTAATGTGACACAAAGGCCGTACCAAACCATAATTTGTCATAAATTATAACACAAAGCACCCAAACGGTCAGCAAAGCGTAAAGCGAGTTTCAAATATTCAGCAGTTAAATTCCTCGTTTGCGGATGATAACATGTCTTTCAAAACTCAAATCATTTGAAACTCTTGGCAAATAATGGTGGAAAATTTTCTATCTGGGTTGTAAACTCCATAAGTCATTGCCAATAACGCCTTAGCGTGTTGCTTTGCTACCCAGCCGGCGGCAAAATGGTCCGGCGAAATCGAAAGTTGCGCCTCTCTCTTTAAAAATCATTCTCCTCCCCACTTTGCTGCGTTCTAGCACCATTTGGAGAAGAAAGCTCCTTTTTCTTTTCATTTATTCCTCTTTTGTCCCTCACTTGCCACTTGTCAAGTTCTAATTGGTTGAGAGGATTTTCTTGTTTGTCACCAACTTTGGATTTCCTCGATTAGAATCGCACATGTCATGATTACATGACTCAGGTTCGACTCATTCTGCGCTGACGTGGCGTTTAGCGTAGGCTACTCTGCGCTAAGTGTCCTTTAGTTCGCGAAAGCGTGATATTTGTATCTTGGATTTGAATGAAATTGGGCGTTGTGTGCGATTGAAGTTTAATGGTGAGTCAAGTTAACATTTCAGATTAAAGTCCAGTTTTGTTTGAATTCACATTTTTATTTTAAAAAATTAGTTTCATGGTTTCTGTACTTGATAAATTATTCTTCTGAAGTGTTTATAATAATTTGAATCACTCATTTTGGTGATTGAAAGCTCTTAAATGAAACCACCACAACTACCTCAGCGAACTACCCATTAGCTACTAAAACTCATTGCCCATATTAGACCGTAAAACTGATTTACTCTAAATTATTCTGCATTTGTGGCTCAGCTCTTGGATCTTTAACTAAAATCCTCAATTTCAGATTATAACCAACCTGCGTAAAATAGGGTTTTGAAATTTTTGAAACTCAAGCTCCTTTGAAACTTCAGTCAGCTCTTGCCACAAAGAACATCAAAACTAATCCAGACTAAAATCAAACAGAAAAAGCTGCAAACTGAATAAAACTATCTCAGGCACTTTACACAAAGCTAGGGTTTCTTAAACCCAAAACCACAGGGGGACTTTAGTTGGGTTTCCACAAGCCTCTTATTTCTTCTTCTTGAACCAAGCTTGATCATCTACGAGGTGGGAGAAGCTTCAGAGTGCATTATCCTTCTCATCTCTCTGCCAGTTCTCTCTTTTCCCTTGACTTTTAGATGAGGCACTCTCATTTACAAGATTGCGGTGCTTTTCTACAAGATTAAGGCCTTGTTTGGCCCTTCACTTTAATTAAGTTTTTTCTTCCCCTTTTTTGCTATTTGGTCCTTCATTTCTCTTTCATTTACACTTGACTTAACCCATTTATTCCACTTTAGCCTATGACTTCTTTATTTATGACATACTTGATTAAGTTCAGTGATTCTAGTTACCATATTTCCGAATTGTTAATTTTTTTATCCAGTTTAAACAGAAAAATACAATTAAGTTTGTTCTCTCAAACATATTTATCAGCGTTTAGGTGTTTGAACTTCATAACTCTCCATTCTTTCAAAGAATTTGTTCTTAGAAATTATAAATTAAACAGGTTGAAGTGTTTATTTACTTTTAACTTATTAAACTCACAAATTTATTCTCAGATCTTGGGTTTCTCTATCCTTTGATGATAAGTTCTTTCATAGCTATTGTTTCATTGATCTCCATTTATTATTATGTGTATAGTCAGTCCAAACAGTTCTCTCAGATAGTTTCTGTGGCATTGGGTTTGCACACCATGTATTCTTTTGGAAAACCATGGATCTTTGCTCTGGAGGTAAAAACTCAATTCTCTGCCCTGGGCCCTTCACCATCTATCATCTCATATGCTCATGAACTATGGCTCGACTTGCCATTTCCTAAATCTCATTACTTTCTTCAATGATACTTTCAAAAATACTTTCGCGATCTCATACTCCAGTATCCTTTCTTCTCATGTCGAGTATGGATTTTATCATCATGACCCTTTTTCAATCTTCTCAATCATTTCCTTTTTCTGGTTTCCTTTGAATAGTCGGGGCCAATTATCTTCTTATCATAACTCCAGTTCAACATAATGATTTTGTTCTTTGTAGAGGCCTCGTAAGAGCAATTCAATACTCAGGCTTGGAAGCTATTGTTGTACACAAATTCAACTAGGGTATATGTCTATCTGACTACCCTCATTAGTCGATTCATAACTTCTGAGCGCCATCTTCGGCGCTGGATCACCATCTCAGTTATTATGTCCGTGGTGAAGCGTAAATTATTCGTTGTTTGGCCTCTGCAGTTTTCCCAAAATCTTGAAGTGACGTAGTTCTCATGAAGGATTGATGTGAAATTCGCCTTAGCAGAACTATTTCCTTTATATAAAGCTCTCCCAGCTTATCAAGTGCATAGTCGGTTCTTACAGGTAGGAAGTGAGCTGACTTTGTCAATTAGTCTACCACGACCCAAACTGAATCATGCTTCCTTCTTATCAGATAAACTGACCACCAAATCCATTAACGTTGGTCCTATTTCCATTGATTGTTTTAGTATTCTGATGTCAGAGGAACTTGATATTTGCCTTCGCACATTTGTGCATGATGTTAAGTGCCATCTTTTCATTCCGGACCACTAGTATGAAGTCTTTAAATCTTGATACATTTTTGTGCTACCGGGATGCATTGCAAAAGATTCATCGTGTGCCTTTTTAAGTATGGATTTCTTCAATTCATCATCATGAATTTTAAAACCCGATCTCTATATGCAAAGAATCCATCATCTTTATTTACGTAAGCTCAGGTTTCTTCCATATCGTTTACAGATTACCGATTTTATCATCATTCTTTTGTTGCCTCTTTCAGTTAACAAATCGGGTTTTGCTCTCATTCACTTCTATTGCCTTGATGAATATTTAGTGTCGCCTCAATGATCTTGTTTAAATCCTGATTTACCCTGTTAGCTGAACAGGTACTTCTAATCTCTTACGTGTTTCGAGACTTAATGGAATTCTTTGGGTTTAAAGCGTAAGTGCACAAGGATGTTTTGCCGAGGAAGCTAATATGAAGCGGTGTGGATGTGGGTGAGCAATTGTAGTCTCGGGAATTTAGGCAAAGCAAGGAAAGCACGGTGGACATCTATCAAAGTGACTTTAAAGTTCTCTGGTACCTTCTTGAAAATCATGTGGTGAAGATTCTCTGGTAGAACTTAAAGTTCTATAATTGCTTGCTGGAAAATCATGTGGTGAAGTTCACCCGGTGAACTTAGGGTCCACAGTTGCTTCCCTGCATAGACTTAAAAATTGTCTAAAAATTCCAATCCGTGCAGCGAGGCATAAGTCGTATTAAATGAAGAAATCACATTGGAGGGGGCTATAAAGGAGAGTTTGTCAATAAGACTCTCTTTTTTGTTTTCAGTTCTTTATTCTGGTTTGGTTTTGATTAGATAGAGTTTTCTCTGGTTTGCCAGAGTTGATTTGTAGATCCGGATGTCGAGTTGCCATTCTTTTAGAGAAGTTTCGGATTCAGAGTTTGTAATCCTCAACATAATCTTGTCCTTTCAGTCTGCATTATATTCTTCATTCTCAATTTACAAGTCAATTCTGATTTCTGCAAGGTCGCATTTTTATAATTATCGTTCTTGACTGGTGTTCCTGAGGTTTGGAGTTCTAAAACCCTCTTCTTTGGGATCATACGGAAACTCACCAGATCAAAATTAAAGTCCCTCAATTCCTCTTTTGATTTTTCGTGGTTATAATCTTCAGTCACTTGCGTGAAAGGTTTAAATCCTTAGTTGGGCAAATTGACAACGTGTTGCGAGATATTTCGGTCTACGTTGTGCTTGATCATAATGCCAACTAGGGTTCGTTTTAATTGAGAACAAGTGTTTATTATTATTACTTTCGATCATCTTTATTTTTCAAAGAGCATTTAAAAGACAAATCCTCCGCCGAAGACCATTTATCAATGGTTCCTGGTGAGTTATAAATAAGGAGTGGACTTACCTGATGAAGATGAACCTAAAGTCAGCGATTGTCTTCTAGTTTAAAACATTAACCGTTCAAGCCACTTCGATAACCTTCGCGTTACAATTCTTTACTAAATCATACCCCAGTGGGGAGATAGCTCCTATTGATCAACAAAGTAAGACCGCTCCACGAGGAGATGACACATGGATTTCCACGGTATTTTAATACTGATGACCGCAATTCATTCACAGCTTGAGGGTAAGATTGACACTAATCGGGACCCGAAGCATGCACGCGTGGTGACGACATTGATGACATTCAAAAGCTCGAAGTTTGTATTGACTTTTCTGCTTTCGGAGGCGTCTATCACTACGTGGCACTATGCGAGGATGATGACCGTCCACACGATACAATCAGCGGTCAATTCCATCCATCTCGTTGTCTCAAGTTAAGTTCGTTATGAGAACCGTCGCGAGACTTTTGTGATCGATGGGTGTTTCTCCGTAAAGATAGTGTCTCCATGGCCTGTCCGAGCCACAATAGCGGCCAATTCCAAATCATGCGTAGGGTAGTTCTTTCGTCTGAGCTTCAAGCGCAGCGAAGCGTAAGTTACCACTTTACCTGTATAAGGACATCAGTCCATTTAATGAAGCATCACTAAAAATCACGTATTCTTTCACCAGTAGAGTCGGTTGAGTAAGAACCGATTGCCTGAGATAAGAATGCTTTCCAACTTTTCAGCGACTTGACGCATCTTTTCATCTCCGACTCTTTGAGACAATCTTGTCATGGAGCTGCGGTCATCAGCCATAACAGACCTTCGTAGTAACACGCGATCGGGGAAACTACGCGCCAGTGACATTTCTCGGTGGTTTCCATTCAATAATGCCTCTCTTCTTTGGATCCACTTGAATTCCTTCTTTTGATACAATGTGTCCAAGTAAGAGGACCTCTTAACTAAAATTCACATTTGCCAGTTTTATATAACTGTTGTTTCTCAAGGTTTCACAACTGCCAGAAGGTGTGTTATCATGATTTTTCTCGATCCTTTGAATACCAAAGTTATGCATCCACAAAAATACCACGACAAGCGATCTACATCGATTAGAAAACGATTCATTAAGTCCATGAAGGCTGCGGTGCGTTTGTCAGCTAAATGGCATTACAAAGAAGACTCGCAATGTCATACGCATTCTAAGCGTCGATGTACATGCGTATTTATTCATCGTTGATGATCCGATCACGGTGATCTTCGAAAGACACTTCACCTTTCAAGCGGTCGAACAAATCATCATCACCAGTGCCATATTTATTCTTGAAGTGTCCTTTATTGAACACTATAATCAACACACACAATAGGCGTACCATCTTTCTTTTTAACAAAACCTTTGGAGCTCCCCATGCAGTGATACCAACGAATATATCCTTTATCTAACAATTCTTACTTATTTGAAGCTTCCAATTCTTTTAACTTCCACGGGTATTATCACGGTATAATGGATCTTTGAGATGTTTTTAGACAATATATTACAAACTCAATCTCTCTACGTAGGGAGGCAATCCGATAATTCCTCACAGGCACATTCGGATAATCGCTAATTGTAGGGATGTCCGATAAGCTAGGCTTTGCCTTTTTCGTATCAATCACATAGGTTAAGTAGGCTTCACACCCCGCTTTGAGCCTTGATTCGGCGATGGCGGCGGATATCGTGAAGGTCGTTGAACAATCAAAAAGTCGCTATGTGCTTGGTATGTAAAGTCCGCCCTCTTCATTCTACAATAAGCTTCACTTGGTGTCGGAATGACCATCACCAATATAGTAAACTCTACAGTAACATTCGATAAGTATCACGAAACTCCTACTCTGAGAAAGCCATTTGATGACGACCTCTGCGTAAACACTATTCACAATGTTTACTATGCCCAAGTGGATTTGTCACCAAAATGTCATACTCGGTTTTACTCATGGTAAACTACCAAACTCAGAATGGTAGTACAAGTAAGAGTGGGTTGAACTTGGATCTATCGATGCATGCAATAGTCACCAGATACTGAAATTACCAACTATCACATCGATTGCATCATCTTTCTCTTCCACGCCTTCATTGCCATATGCCTTGGTGGGCATGAGTATCTATTGATTAATTGCCCAAAAATTTTCCATTTGAGCCTTATTTGTGTAGGTTTGAGCATTTTGTGTAATAATCAACCAAATTAACCCGATTTGCCATTAGGTTAAACTATTCTCTGATAGCATTTGTGGCTATAATTTGCATAGTTTTGAAGCTATTTATGCCAAATCTGTTGAGTCGATCCAAGCACGAAGAATTCAAGTCGAACTTAGCATTGTAGATAAAAAATCAGAAGGAAAGAAGAGTAGAAGAGGCAAGGAAAATGAAACTGTCGCAGAAGATTTCCCAAGCGGTTGAATCTTGCGACTCAAAGTCTCTCACATGCCTTGTTCTCATCCTGCTTTTGACATTTTGTTTTTCTCTTTTGTTTTTCTACGATTTTGCTGTAATAGTGCTTGTTTTGATCCTTTGTTAATTTTGTCTTGGGTATTGTCTATAAAAAGACCCGAGCGTGACTGTAAGAAGCTTCTTTATTAACCAGAGTATGCAAAGTGAGAAGCTTTCGGCTCTTCACTCTTTATCAGTTTCTCTCATTTTCTCTCACTTTCCGGGTAGCCAAACACCATTTGAGGATGACAACTCGAAGGATGAGCACCCTTTCCTCCTTGAAGGAGAAGGCTGCTGGGTCTGCGGGGATTCGAGGCAAGCTGGGGTTCTCATGTAGTTTCATGCAGTACTCACTTTGGTAGTTTTGTGTTTCCTTTGAATAGGTTTGAATCTTAGATTCACTTTGAATGACTTGTATTTGGTAGTCTTGGGTTTATGGATGTGCTAGATCCTGAGATTCATTAGTTATCATCTATTAGTGCTTGTAAGGTGGGTCGAGAGACTTGTTTTCCCACTATAAGAGACCATTGATGCTTGATGATTGCCTTTAAAAGTATTGATTCAGTTCTTATAGCCACATGAAGATCCGGTTCGGGAAATGACTAGAGGTCATCCTCCCCAGCCTTGAGTAGGGGACCTCTGGATTACCTGGACCTCAAACCCAATAGCCCAATGCTTCAAGGAGTTCTTTTTATATTTTATTTCACCTTATTTCAGTTTCCAACCATTAAACCCCCATGTTTTTATCAAAACCCAAAATCCAAATTGAATTCACCATTTTGGCCTTAGCGCGATCATTTACGCGAAAACCCATCCTTGTGTTCGACCCTAGAGCCACTATACTGCAGTAGCTATGCTACGGCAGTAGAAGGTGTTAGGTTTATAAATATTGTTGATTCCGGCACAACCTACCACTATATTGAATCACATGTCTACCCATAGTCCGTGTCGCTTGTCTCGGTGCACTCGGTGATGTAACACTCTTGTTGTCCTTGTTGCTCTTCTGTCGCGCGGTAAAATTGCCATCTGGTCAGGTGCGTGACAGAGGCTCTAGGACAATCTTTCACCCCCCATTGCTCGTGGATCCACGTACCAAACAAGCACTTGTCAATCTCTAACACTCTTCTTTATGCTTCCTCCCACAATGTGTGCAATAAGGAGGAACCGATCCTCTTGAAGAACCTCTTGGTGCACTTGCAGGCGCGGTGTCTGAGTAGACAATCTTACTCACGGTAGCACGAGGGTGATCTACGAGCGTGAGAGGTGATTAGAACCATGGTGCACAGAACACCCATAGTCTTGATAAGAACTTAAGCGTCGGGGTTTTCTTACCCTGTCTTTTTTCTTTTCTTTCATACTCTTCTTTCTTTACTCTTTCAACATTTAGAGCACATGTCACAATTTTAGAAAAGTCATCATGGTAAAATCCTATGACTTGGGCCCGAATATGGTCATTGAGGCCATCTTCAAACTTGCGGCATTTATCTTCCTCAGCTATTAGCATCTCGGTAGGATACTTGCTCAACTGGGTGAATTCTCTCTGATATTTAGTCACACTCATCTATCTTTGTTTCAAATTATGAAACTCTCGTCTCATATTGCTCAGATAATTACGACCCACATATTGCTTCATGAATTCTACCAGGAAGAATTCCCATGTAACATTCTCCGGTGGTGGGTGCAGTCACGGAAACCACCGTGGTAGCCTCATCCGGTGGTAAAGAGGTTGCACACTCTAAGTGCTCGCTGGTGCAGCCGCTTTGTCAAAAGCATTCTTTCAGTTCTTTCGAGCTAAGTTTCTGCCATGGAAGGCTCACCATCTTTCTTCCCAAGAAAATCTATGGGTCGATATTTTGCCATTCTCTCTATAGCTAACCATTGAGGAACAACTACAGCTGGTTGTGCTGCTCTTTGGGTGCGAGCTATCATTGGAGATCATCATAACCCCTCTGCACTTGACCTTGCTCTGAATGAGTGGGCATGTGAGCGCTTGTCCACTTCACATTGAGGCTATTTAGACTCTTGAGTCACCTCGATATGAGTCCTGTTATCATGCCCTATTGGAATGACAAGATCCATCAGAGGCGCATCATCAACATATGCCGATAATGCATATATATGTTCAAATCATGTAAAAATTTTAAAATGTTTGTAAACCTTCTTTGACTCTGATACCATTAAATGTGAAGGAAGCTTGCGTATTAAAACTGACGGAGGGAATTTGAACTCCAGTTAGGGTTCACGGTCCTTTTTCAGTCAAATTCATTTTCTTTTATCAGGTAAACATTTCATTATATTTGTAAATATATTTATCATAGAAAATATATTATATATACTAATTAAATGAGAGGCCGTCATTTGTTTTAATGCACATTTCCATTAAATGTGATTAAATTTATACCTATTTGATTCCATTTACCACATTTAAACATTACAACATTATAAGCCGTTTTCAATACCAAAATATTTACAAAAAAAAATTAGAGTTTGTACAAAAAGTGTCAAATATATTTCATGAATGTAATTGAACTGCTTCCAACTCAAGAGGTGGACGCCAGCGTTGACTACGAATCAAGCGCTTGATTGTTTCAGCGTGCCTGTTCGCGATACTTGTGCAATGGTAAAGCAATATGCGCTAACGTTTTCTTTCATTGGCGGTTCTGCCATTCTCTCTTCATTCCGATTTATATCAAATCGCCATTTTCCGTCGTGCGCTTTGTACCATTTTTTTCGGGGATAATGCGAATACATATATGTATATTTTCATTTCATATACATTCCATTACCGTTATTGGTGTTTCGATCATGTGTTTCATATCTGACTCAAAGTAATTCAACGCAATCCTTCATTCGCAGTTTTTCATTTTCCCATAGAAGTAAAATTGCTACCGACTTTGATTACCGCAGGATAACGAATGGTGGCGCGCGATTAAAGTTGAAACGCGGGCGGTATAAAAAAAGTTTTATAACACGGTATGTGATTCCGCGACTCGCGTGATTTATTAAAAATCATTTCGTGAACACTAAATCGCGTCGTGCAGACTACGGATCGGAGTGAGACATCATTACGTTCGGTGCAGTATTACTCATTTGACCCTTATTGGTATACCAATCCTATCCTTAACTGAATTTAATGGTTAACATTCTTCGAAAAACCAAATCCCATTCATAATAATTTTACAATAATTGTATATACATTTATATCAAATACTTGATTTCAATACTCCTTTTAATTTTATGCATTGTTTAATCAGTCGTATCGTCATTTAAAGCAAATCATCATTGAGTTTATAATTATTTCAAATAAATCACTTATTTCATAATCCTTCAAATATTTTAGAAATAGAGAAAGGTGGAGACAAACCGTTATTGCGATAAATGGGCCCTTTTGTAACTATTCATATAAAACCTTTTAGGTTGGTTTTCAGGCAAAACCTGGCCCGAAACAAGGAAAGGGTCTGAGAACAAACCCAAAAGGTTGTCGCTCTTCGATTCTAATATAGGGTCAGTTCTTGATCCTTTTATATCACTAACCACAATCCATCACAAATATATTTACAATCAAAGAACAACCCAAGAAGAAAAAAAAAAAAAATAGTTGTGCATTTTAGGATTTTTGGTTAGGGTTGATGTGCAATACAACTTCACTTGAAAAGTTTTATGGAACATGGGTGTTTTTGCTCATGCTTCTTCATAGTAAATATCTCTATGGAGTCTATTTCTATTGAGATTGAATCATCTCATTGGATCACACCCAAACTCAAGTTCACGACATTTTGTGTAGCTAGTTGATGTGCCAAATCATGGTTACCTATTGTATTTATGATTTGGGGTTATAAATTATATTAGTGTGGTTATGCTATTAATTTTTAAGCTATGGACACAGGTTTTTCTCCAATTGGAATCATCTTGGTTTGGATGCCAACTCGAATTATTGCATTTGTCAGATTACTCTATTTTAGCCATGGCGATTGTTCTTGCACACATAAGCTCACTTTGTAGTTTAGGAACTTTGGGTTAAAAATTTACCTTCCTTCAATTAAATTATTCCCTGAAAATTAGTTTGCCATAATTTTGAATGCTCAGTTGGATGAAGTGAAACTCAACAGGCAAAAGCTTACTTTAACTTCACACCAAAAAGCAGGCATACCGTTTGCTGCAGAACTCAACTTTAATCCCATATTGAGACATTAGAATACAGATTTATCTGGTCCCTTATATAAATTTGTAGCTCTAGCTCCTTAGCATGGTTCTTTTACCACCAGCTAAGATCACTCAATTCGGATGAATTATAGCTTAACTATAGTCAAAACAAAAACATAGGTTTGCAAAATTTTTGACGACAACTCCTTTACAGGAAACTTGTGTTCCTTTATACAAAAATTCCTCAGAATAATTCAAACCAATCAAAGATAAAACAACCTAAAAAGTGATTTCAAACCATCAGAGCGCTACACAAATCTAGGGTTTCTCAGGCCCAAACCTAGAAAAAGAAGGGTTTTGATTATGGTTTCCCTATGTAATCTCTGACCTCTTATTTTATTCTTGAATGAAACTTGATGTCTACAAGATGGAGAGAGAAAACACCAAGGAATTGCCTTCTCCTTCTCTATAACTATCTCTTTCTCCGCATGATACCAAATGAGAAACCTCCTCATTGAGCTGAAGCCACTTTTGGTCTTTTCTCTTTTACAAAATTAAGGCCCTTGTTTGAAACAATTTTAATTAAGTTTTTTTCCCATTTTCTCAGGTCATTCATTTCTCTTTCATTTACACTTCAACTTAACTATTCACTTGGCATGTTGAAGCTTATTTATTGCATTTGAGTCCTAGATTGAGTAAATTTCTGTTTTATCTTATTTCATTGATTAATTTTTGTTTTTATCGAATTTAAATGCAGGAAAAATACAATTTAATTTATTTGCCCTAAACATGCTATCATTTGTTAGGGTGACTTCAGGCGTTACATTAATAATAATCGAGGTTTTATGATGTTCTTAAGGTGTAACACGATCGCGCATTAGTTGGTTGACCTTTTTTGCCTTAATAGTTACTTTGTTGCAAGAGACAGTTCTTTAATAGATTCTGACATCGTGTGTGGTGCATCGCCATGTTGATCATCAGATTGGTGATGTGGTTAGGCTGGATCAATGGATTATCAGCTGCGATCACATGGGAGACGATTCATGTCGAGTCAAGAAGGAGTGGTGACATGGCGCCTCAACCATGACTAAATGCACATGTTATTGAACCTTATTGATACCATGGATTTCCATGCTTAACCCTCCATCATATGACATGTCGACATCGATGTATTCGGGTTTGCCAGTTATCGGTTCAAGGCTACTCACTTGACACGCCAGGTGCACAAGTAGTTTTATGACTGTTTTTGGATCGCCATTATGAGTGAGATTGTATTTTAAAGAATTTGAAGTACTAAATTATTGAAAATGTTAAAATGAGTAAATTGATCAGTCAGGGACTCAATGACATAGATGAAGATTGTATTAGTAAATTTTGATGGAAGTTGGATACATTGAAAATCTCAATGAAAGAAGAAGGTCCTAAATATCAAAGGGAAAAATGTTTAATTAATTAAAGAAAACAATGATTGTTGAGGAAAGATCTTTCTATTTGGTTTATGAGACTTAAGACATACAGTTGTGGAGAGAAAGACAATTTGTTTGCCTACTGAGTGCTGGATTCTATTTGATTCAAAGAAAGAGTAAAGCTTGGTTTGAGGTGATAAGGCATGGAATTCTGTTTTTGATTAGGAAACTCTAACTTTCCTCCTTGTCTATGTTTGGGTTAAACCTAACCACCTATGTGTTTTAGTTGTTTGAGTTGGGTTTGTGGTTTGTTTTTGATGGTTTGGTTTTGGTTTAAATTACTTGTGGAAAAGAGGCAAAATGCCATTTCTATACAATCAGAAGCTCTCGCCCTGGCGAAAGGGGGCTTGGCTAAAGCGAACTCAGGCTTCATTGGGTTTTGCCTCATAGGCAGAGCTACTCCATGTAAGCAGGTCTCGCCTAGGCGAAGGTCCCCTATGCCTAGGAGAACCTGAAGTCCTATTTTTCTTTCATTTCTTTCGTTAATTCTAGAAACCATCATCTCTTGGTTAGGATTACAATTAAAGTGAGCGTGACATGAAATTGGATTAAGTTGGCGATCATAATACAGTGGATAGAGGATTAATGCTATAGCATACAGGATTATATGTAAAATGCTCTAAACCTGCTGTTGAACTTGTTCTGGTGGAACTTGTCTTCCTCTTACTTATTTTCTAGTGTTATATAAAATCAGGAATGAACAGAACAATATAACCAACAAGATATTTTCATATAATTATGTGTGCACCTAAGATGAATAGTGAATGAATGAAATTTTCCCAGTTAGTGTGACCTCTCTGTTTATTGCGACACTCTTCCACATTTGGTCTTCAAACATCATAGTGTTCTGACCTTACATTAGTGGGCGAGACAAGTCTGTTTGTAACTGAGCACCTCTATTTAATTTATCTTGTACCTTTGGGTACCTATTATGTCGTGTCTCTCTCATTCATTTATTTATACTTGTCTATAGACAAATAACCATATCGTGGTGTTGAATCTCAGATTATCTATATATAAGATAATTATATGAAGCAAAAAGTAATCGGTTTTGATGCTAAAGGCACCATCCTAGTTCTGAACCTTGCTGATTATTTTCGAGTACCTTCTAGTAAAAAGATTTATGTTATGTACTCTTGAGAGATACCGAATACCGATATCAATTATTATATATCTGTAATTGAAGACCATTGCATGTGGTCATTTATATTTATATGTTTTCACTAAAGCTGCAAAGCATGCGATATTATCAAAACATGAGCGTACTAAATTCGTGAGGTATCAAGCATTGCGAGCCAGCGAGCATTAAAATTCACACCATATGGTTTTGATTTTATGTTTGGAAATAAATGTATTTTGAATGGCTAACTTGTATAAATAAATTAGATGGACTCCGACATAAATGTCTGAGGACAATCTAATACCTCTGAACGATGAGTTTCACAGTTCTGTGATTAACCGATAACTATGATTTGAAATGGGCCACAATGTTGAAAATCGGGTTAAGGGTCCAGTCAGTGTGGAGTCTACCATCCATAAAAGCGGGGATGAAGATTACAACCTCGGATTGTACCGATACTTAGGCAAACTTGTTTCATCATATTAGTGAGATGGTGACCTATTTAT
Source organism: Tetrastigma voinierianum (assembly GCA_016808115.1). Lineage (NCBI taxonomy): Eukaryota > Viridiplantae > Streptophyta > Magnoliopsida > Vitales > Vitaceae > Tetrastigma > Tetrastigma voinierianum. Next base: position 157,351 of record JAEQBH010001107.1, read on the forward strand.
AGTGTGTGATTGTGTTAAAAGTCAATTAAAGCATTATGGCGAGTGGGCGTCTAAATAAACACTGTTTGTATAATGAAATGGTATTGGGAGAAAAGCCCACTATCACATGTGGTTTGTTCCTGGCTCTTAAGTTCTGAAACATCAGTGGTCTTATAGGATAAAAAATCAAGTTAGGTGAAGATGTAAAAATGCTCAATTTTTTTTTTGTAAGGCAATTTGCCTGTCATGTTTGTAGTTGCTTTGTATAAGACTTATGTATGAATGTGTATTTCTTGGATTATAAAAGACTTGTGTACCTTATTTAAGTAAATGGGACATCATTCTTGTACGTGGTTTTTTTGTTCATTGCTGCTGTAATTAGTACTTGCATTAATGACTATAGTTATATTTTCAATGTTTTTGTAATATTATCTTTTATGTAGTGTTATACATTTATGAAATGTGGCAATTAAGAAGCTATGATGGATTATTTAAATCCATACGTATTGGTATTGCGGGTGGACAGGGTGGCACTTATTAGAATCTGAGCATATGTATTTTATTAATTATAAATACTATTACATATTACCATGTAATTTATATATAATCAATTATAAAATTGGTTTCTTGGAACTACTTGTAGAGTTCAGGAAAGTACTTTACCTTGGAAACGATGGAGTAAGCCTTCATTGGTATATAGAGGATGGATCATTATTCCATCTGTTATCGCAGAAGTTATGGTATATATCGCTTGGGCGCATCATGATGGTTGGTCACTTGTGCCGTATCAAATGGGGAGTAGTTTGAGGCACATAACATTTCATCCAGTGATCATGTTACGGGATATGTTTTCATCTCTTGGAGCTCAATATGACGAACCAACGATCCGTGGACATGTGTGTTCGATATTTGCGAGTTGTGCGAAGGCGCTTGTGTAGCCACGTGCTCTCAAAGGTCTCCATATCATATATTAGTTTATGTGTGTAGTTATCCACCTTAACCACTGTGTGGATGAGTCACTTTAAGTGGGTGATCAAGGTTTCATCTTAGCAACGATGGGATCCTTCTTGTTGGCGGATGGCGCCAGCAAAGAAGAAGTGCATGTCGTCTGCTTTCTCCATACCAGTTGGCGTGAGCCCCGACATGTTAGAGATTGATTACAATGCTATTGCCGTAAAGTTATGCGACAACTTGGATGTAAGGCGTGACATCCGCGGTTATCTCTTATTCTGGTATGTAATAGCTTTATTCCATTACGCGCATTCATATACACAACATGTTAGTTTGCTTACTTTTTGTTTTGTTTTGTTTTTCGACTATGGTCAGGAGAAACTGTGGCGCCCAATCATTCACGTTGACTACTGTCAACTGGAAATCTATGTCACATTGCAGGGCACACACAGATAAATGACCTGGGCCCTTACATCCGCCACTCATAAAACACATATCTCGACTATATTTTGTGGTTCATGTTTTGTTCTCTGGTTATACATATTTGCAATATTTTCTTAAAAGCACATTGACTTTTCTCAATAGTCTCTTTGATACCGTCTCTGGATAGTCTGTGCACGAAAGGGGTCACAGCAAGGTGAAGCCAGCCAGGTAAAATCTTCCTACAAGGGTTACTCCCGCTAAAATGCATATGCAATGGCATATATAAACAATCAATCACATTTCATACAATTATTTTCTATATGAAATGTCTATATCATACATGAATGCAGCTGTATACACTAAGTCCCAAAACCCTCACACGGAATGTAAATAAATAAGCTAGTCACTGCACAAACCATTGGAAAACCCTCGATTTATTTATCAAAACCTGGTTTGATTCTTTTCTTATTTTGTGGGCAGCAGGTTGGGTTTGCCAGTGTAGGGCCCAGCGCCGCGCCTTGCAACACCACTCGAACTTGCATCGTGCGGGTTCCATGTCGCGTGAAATAACCTGCGGACTTTCACCGCTGGGGGATCTGACTTGCTCCGCCAAACATGTAATTTATCGTTTGAATTCGTTACCTCAATGAATCTCACGCCGGGCTTTGCCCATTTCCGACTCGACCATACACCGACAACGGTAGTAATCACCACGCACTTTTACCGACACGGCGCGATGTGACCGTGCATATGAAATGCATGATGTGTATTTTCTCTCTCCCCATGCGGCGACTTTCCGTGAAACATTTACATACCATGGACAATTATAATTCATACGTATAATCTACCTGTAAAATATAATATGTAAAAGCGCCGTCAATATCACATTTCCACGCCCAGCGTATTCAAACGACCTGCCACCACAGCAGATATAAAATTAGGACCATTTCAGAAGTGCTCGGCCCCTTCACAAACATGAACCGTAATGGACAGTGGCTATCATCATCAACCAAATCTGCATCAAAACTTTGGTTTCTGTAAACTAACTCCCACAGTCATACAACGGTCATGAATCCATACCCCTTAGTCAAGGCTTGGAACTGTTCATGGCCTCTCATGGCACCATATCTTCTTCATTATAAAACCTTTAGGCTAAAAGTAAACCAAGTAGAAAAATATCCTACCTTTTGGAGTTTGTCGAAACTCCAACTTTTCAAGCGATCCGTGATCCCGCTGCGTGTACCAACAGTCCTCGAACTTTTAGGCATGGGCGATCGAAACCGGGAAAATCTTCCTTTTCCTTTCCTCCAGCCTGCTTTTTCTTCCCTTTTCTCTCTAAGAAACGTTTTCCTCTTTTCCCTCTTTTCCTTTCTTTTTCCTTCCTTTTTGCTTTTCTTTCCTTTTTCTCTTTTCTCTTCTCATTTTCTCTTCATTTCTCCTCATTTCTCTCCATCTTCTCTTTTCTCCTTTGGTCCTTTTTCTCCCCCTTTTGGAGAAATCATCATTGATCAAAGGCCAATTCTCCTCCTTTCCTCTATTAGTTTATTGTGGTAATGACTTGATTCTTTTTGTTGTTCTTATTAGATTTATGACCTCATCGCCCTGGCTTTGTGTTATAGGATTCCACTCACCTCATGTGTCATGTGGTAATTCGCTCAATACCAAGTGTCCGCTCTTGCCAGTGCCGCTGTGGCGTCTTCTCCTTGCCATGTGTCATCCGACACCCACGTCTTAAGCGTGAAATAAGACCACCTCGAGATTCAACGAAATTAAGCGTGGTATTAAATTCGTGAGCAGTTTGCTTGAAGTCAGTTCAGTCATCCGAGAATCTAGAAAATTCGGATTTTCAACGAGAATTTCTATTTTACCCTTTATCCAAAATCTTGGATTTTAAGTTCAGAGACCCAGTGGGGTGAATAATACACCCCGAACTCACCTAGTAGCATATCTAACGCTGGCTCATGCCTTACATGATGACTACATTGATGTCATCGATGGAGCGTGGCCCGAGGCTTCAATGGTGATTATGGTTGGGCACAGTAGCGAGCCAATGACTCTTTATTGGGGGTGTAGGTGGAGAGTACCTTTAACACGGGTACATAACCCATCCGGTGTACTCCTCCTATATTGTGACTAGATGTGAGCTCTGAATCAGTAGTGGTATATGTAGAAGTATCTTGGTTTTATAGTATTTGTTCACCTTCACATAAACGTTATTGACGTCAAGTGTAAATGTGTAGGTCTTATGGTAGCCATGCGGGAGTTGGTTGTTAGCTCTTAGATATACGCCTTATTTAATCGGGAGATCGGCGGGACCAATATAACCCTTCTCTTTGGAATTGTTGGTGGCATCGTCCAAAGCGAGTCTTGTGCCATTTTGGGTTACACCAGGAGATACCTCTATCGTGCTCTTATAGTCTTCATTATAGAGTGGATCTGTTAGTTCAGGAGGAGGAAGAGAAGAAGAAAGGAAGGAAGAAAAAACGAGAGGAGTGAGTGAGTGAGATGATGAGTATTGATATGAAGTGATATTAGTGGTATTAGTGAACTTGAAAAAATAATCTGTCTTCCATAACTATATCAGATATCTGACGGAGTGGGATCATCACCACCATGGTGTTACTATGACTCTATGATCCTGCCTCATGTGTTGTATCGTTGTATTACCACACGACATTTATACTTCCCACCCTCCATAAAGGATGGAATGGGTTCCTCCTAATGAACTCACTGGGTTTGGTAAGTTAGAGTACGGTGTTTCTAAAGTGTTTTTCAAAGTTGAATCAATTGCCCACTGTATTTATAATTGGTTGGTTGTTTCTTGATATACATGTGGCGACGCGCTAAGTGCTTCATTGCAGGGCTACCGGTTTGGTGTATGACTTACATATATTGTGAATCGATGTTACCTTATAATGGAGAGGGCATTACATCAGCCAAGATAGTGGGAAGCATCTTGATGGACCATCCATTAAACCTTCGATTGTCATCCGCCGGTTGTATATGTAGCCCATTCGAGGTAGAGGGAATGGGAGAGTTGATCGGCGAGGTCGTGGTAGAGATGGTGAGGGAGGTCGTGGTACAGGCCGACGTACCTACTTCCCATACCACCCCCTCCCAGCTGCACCGCATCTTATACTTCCATACTTCCGCCTTACCATCACCCGATATTTTATACCCCACGGACTTTTATCACCTTCCGCTACCCCACACGTGCATCTTGGCGAGCATCTCGTTATTATGAGCCAACTTCCATGGCGGTGAATGCGGCGTTGTCATCCTCTTTCATCTTCATTGCCTTCCATCGATGAGACCATGGTTGACCTTGTATCAGAATTGTGTGCACTTCCAGCTAGGTGACCTCGCGCTCTACGTATACGTCGAGTACTTCATCCATTAGCTCTAGGGTTCCATGATTAGTTTGAGATTGTCTGGGTTCTATTATGGTTATTGTATTCCTGACGCCGTCTTCAGAAATATAGACTCCATCTTGTGGGTTTCATTGATGTATGTTGATATTTGTATACAATTTTTCTATATTTTCTGGTTGCAGTATGCATGAAATGGGGACTGTATTCTTGAATTGGATTTATAAATTTGGTACATAGTGATGATTTACTCTCTCTTCTCTCGATCAAAACTTGCGGGTCATAATCGAGTTTCATCACCAAATCAAGTGGAACATTAGATTGATGTTTAAAGTGTCATCTTCCACAATTGGTTCTTGTGAAATAAAAAATAAAACTTCTGAGGGTTTATTTGGAATTTAAGGCTACCTTGGGATGGTAGCTTATTGAAAATTTAAAATATTTACAAATATTTGAATTAATAACTAATTCTGTGCTAATTTAATATTGATAAATAAAATTATTTTGATAGTAAATATATATTATTTGTCTTAATTTATCAAATTGTTTGAATCATTAGTTGATGTAATTTATCAGTATTAAATATTTTTTGTTTTAATAATTTTAAATAATTTGCAGTGTAATAATATCATCATAGTATCTTTTTTGTAAATATGGTGACATTTAAAGGACAACGACAATTGAACATTTAAAAAGTAGTGAAACGCTGTCCGGCAGACAGTTAAATTAAATTATAGTGGCGATTATTGGACCTTGACATTTGCCTCTATGTTCGTGGCTTCAAAACGCGCTACTGGCGTGGTGGTTGAAACTACTTTGATGTTTTGAAATAGAGTATTTTTATCCAAAACTCATAAAAAGAAGCCACCCTCTATTCTTTGCAAAGCTGTGTAAAATTAAAATCATAACAAAAAAAATGGTAGGGAATCTCTGTGTGAGAACAAATCATGATAGAATAATTATTTCCTTTTACTAATTAATATACAATGTGATTTGGCTTTGTTGTTTATGTTCTATTTGGCATCCTAACTGCCTGCCAATGAAACTCATCTGCTCTGCTTTGCCTACTTTTTGTTTAGTACTCCTCTTCGGTTTATTTTGGCTTTGCTTTTTTATCTCTTGATCAGTAGCATTAACATCAGTAGGCAGAGAATTTTTCCCATCTTTGGCTTTTACCATCAAGCACAAACAAACAACATACATTTGAAGCCCAGCAATTCCGATGAGTAGCTTAGTTGGTTTGGTCTTGAGTTTGCTCTCTAATACCAACAGTCATCAACTCGAATTCCTTTAGGGGCACTAGAGTTTTATCTGATTATTAAGTTTAGGGTTCTATGAGATTAGTCGAGGCGCATACAAAACTGGCCTGAACATTGAAGCCCAACACATTCAGAAGAGGAGGAATTATGTTTCAAGGTGTGATGGGTCTCATATTTAATAAAAGGCCTATGAAAGCATTGCAAATAGGCTCAAGACCCATAACAACAATTAAAGTTAAGATGAAAGATATAGAAGTTTAAAAATGCCAAAACTACCCTGCTCACAGCCCAACCAGTTCAATCACTTATCCTCTCACGAGTCTTCATTGTCACCCACCCAATTTTTTTCTTTCAGGGATTTTATTTTATTTTATTTTAAGATCTCCTTGTTTTAAAAATGTAAAATAAGTATAAAATTATTTTTAAAATGTAATATAAAAATATTAACTATTCAACAAAAAATTAGTAAAATTAACAGTAGTATTTTTAAATTAATATTGGAAAGTGAATAAAATTAAAAGTAACAACATACCAGGTACATTACTTTTAGTTATTATTACTTTTAATATGAAACATTGTTTTTTTTTTTTTAAAAAATCATAATTTGTAACATTGTTATTTCTAATTTCAAATATTGTCATCAAACTTTAATATTCAAATTATTCTTATTAAATTTTTATTTAATAAATTGAAGATGTTTAATATCTTTTAATATTATTTTTATTTTATTTATAAATACTTTCAAAATCTATGTTGGATAATCTCCTTTACTAAATTTTTTTACAAAAATTTAGAAATTTAGGTTTATAAAAATTTAAAATATAAAAACATAAAAAATAGAATCAAATAGTTAAAATCATAAATAAAAATGATCCTGAAAAGAAAATAACATTATATATATAAATAACGGTTTATTATACTGTACAACGGTTTATTATACTTTGGGGCGATTACATAAACTATACATCAATGCCGCATGTTCTGAAGTTTCAAGACAAAAAATATCCTTCATTCTTTCATTTCAATCGCTGAAAAAAAATAGAAAGAACGCTATATTCTCTTCTCTGGTTTTCTATTTTCTGATTTTATGCCCCTGATTCCATCCCATCTCCATCTCTTAACTCTTTCTTTGAACATATGTCTGATGGGTGCAAGCCCAGGAGCGCCTATTTCCACCTCCGATTTCGCTAATCTGGGCTTCAAAGCCAACCATAACTCCAGTTTTTTCGTAATAAATGGCATGGACATCATGGTACCCTTTCTTTCATCTTATGGTTTTGATCAATAATTACCATTTGTATTCCTCCTGTTTGAGAAAATCGTGGATCCTATCTGGTGTTCAATTAACTGATTCCATGTTTCTTTTAGGGATGGGTGATTGGATACTTTTCTCTTTTTACTTATATTGTTGGTTTAAAAATTGACTTTTTCTCTCTGCAGTTGAAGTGCTAATTTTTTTTATCCATTGTATTTGATTATGCAATTGGTATTGAAAAAGTTATATGACACTCTAGAAAGTGAAACCTTGTCAAAACAAAGAGAATTTGACTTAAGTTGTGATAAGCTTTATTAATATTATGTTTTGTGTTCATGAATGTTTGATCTCAGGGCATGACATCGCGATGTAAACCTCTAAAAAAAGGGGAGTTCGGCAATGATATTGCCCGACCGCCTCTCAAATGATTAAGTCAAAAAAGGGTGAAAGAAGAGGAGTCATGATTGGGTTGCATACCTTTCATGAGGGTCTTGCTTTATACTTTCGAATTTCTCATGATTATGGAAGACAATCTGTGGTTTGGTGACCAGGAAATCTATTTTTCGCTATCGAGGACTAGTTCTTCCCAGTATTGGGATTAATCTTTTGAGGCGTATGAGAGGTTTGGATCTTTAGGGAGATCACATGGATTGATCTCTGTAATTCACCTATAAATTATCTACAACAAACTTACATATGGTGGATGTTGACTAAGGGACTTGGATCTCAGCGGTTTAGGACCAGTTTGGTTAGCCTCACATGGTTTTTTAATAATTAGTTGATCTTGAAGTGCCTTCGCGGGGTGGTGTAACACCCGGGGTCGTATGGAAGTATAATTGAAGTAATAGAGGAATTTGTATGAGTATTCAGGTTGGAAAATAATAATGATAATTCAATTGGTAATTAATTAATTCATTAATGAAAAGGGAATTTAAAATGTGTTTTAATAATCCCGTGAACATAAGTGAATAAGAAAAAATCCTTTCTCATCTTTTATATTTCTTCACAATTTGGTAAATTCAGGAGGACGTCACGACTTTGAATCTAGGGTTTGAAGAATAATTTCTCTGGTGAATCTTCCTTATTTTATTTTTCTAGATTTCTTTGATGTAGATTTTAATTTTCTTTGGGTTTTTATATCAGCGCGGAAGGAAATTAGTTTGATTCTGACTTTCGTTCTTTAGAAATAAAATTAAATAAGGATTAATTGGTGTCATCTTGAATTACTTTAGTGTGGGAGTAATGTTAAGGATAATTTTGAAGAAAATGTAATAACGAAATAAGATCATTTGAAGGCGTTACACAATATAAATGTAATATGTATCACATCATATGTATTTGATGGTATTTTAAAGATATATGTATTTTTGGAAATAAATATTTTATTAAGGATTGAGAATTTATAAAGAGAATATAATTAGAATAATTGTTAACATTATGTAAATAAGATCCGTTAATAATGCTTGTTGTCAAGTATGATAATTGTTAGAGTAAAAAGACTAGATGATGTTATCTTTCTAATAATATAATTTATAAAATGTTATTAACCCTTTCTTTCTAGTAAAGGGCTTAGTTGGGATTAAGAGCATAAAAAAAAAAGGTATTTAAAATAAGATAGAAATATAGGTTTTATAAATTTGTAAAACTACCTAATTCAAATAGTTATCATTTGAGCAGGTTATTAATGAGTATGAGTGAACAAAAAAATATGTGTGAGAGTCATTTATAAATCTATGATGCACAAAATATTTAAAGTAAATCTTTTATTATATGGTTAAGAATTAAAATAATATCATTGTTAAGAATATCAAATTAGGAAAGTTTTAAGAATAAATAAGCAATGGTGATAGTTTCTTGTATTATTTTAGGAAGAAATATTTCTTCAGAATTCAAAATTATTCGGATTAGCTTTTCAAAGCTTTTGAGTACTCTTTTGAGGTAAGAAGTATTATCAGAAGATCTTACAAAGGTGTTTGTTTTACTTCATTCCAGGACAAATTGTTTATTTGGAATTATATATAATCTTGGTTTATGAATTTTACTTGTTTTCTTTGAAGTGCTCATGGATCAAAAGTAATTTTGTATGATTATACTTTTGAAATTTGTTTTGTTTCTGAAAATGTGAGAATATGATGTTTTTGTAATTTTGAACTTTTGGTGAAAATATCGACTTTGTGTCGGCCATGTCAGGAATCATGGTTGACACTATTTGACCTTTGTCAGCAGGAATAGTTGACCTTTATATTCATGGTGGCGAATAATTGGTTTGAATCTCGACCCCCAGGGGGTTTGGTTAGAGGTTACTAGTGCGGTAGTGTTTGGTTCCGTCCACCTTAAAAGAACAATTTACCATTTCGCCTGTTTGAAGATCCCATAATTTGGACACCATTTGATATTTGATGATCGGAAAAATATCTTTAAAATGTATATCTGTTTGTTTGGATATGAAAGTGTTTGAATAAATTTGATGAAATTGTTTGATCACATTGATATAGGCGATTTTAGTTGGATGTGAGAGTATTTTGAGTAAAATTTTTTAATGTTCCGACATTTTGGTCAGTTTACATTGAAAAACATCTCCCCTATTTGTTATATGATTGAAAACTTTTTGATCCACATGGCAAAGTATAATAGTATTTCTTATTAGAACATCTCCCATTATTAACATATTTTAGGTGCTTTTAGTTTCATGAGGAGTGATGGAACAGATTTGAAGTTAATATCATTAGGATTTGATTGGGCATATGTTGGATGTATTGGACTAATAAGTTCATGCTTATATAAATGTTGCAGGTTTTTGAAAGGTAAATTTGAAAGTCATGGATGATAACATTCGTTTTTATATTAGATACGAAGTTGGATTGAGAGATCGAATATTGTTATATTCCCAGTTTTTCTTTATATGACATTCATATTGAGATTTGGATATTTAAAGTAATTTTAATGGCATGAAATTATGAATTTGGAGAATTTATGAATTTAGAAAGTTGCGTCTTACTTTGAACATGTGTTGAGTAATTGGACAAAAATCTAGTTGGGAAGGTTAGTGTCGTTCCACAGTTCAAACCATGGGTGAAGAGCAGATGTGGTGGCCGTCATACCCCCTAGGGTGGGTTTCGGGGCATGACAGGTGGGCTAGGCGGTGGGCCTGCACGGACGCTAGGCCTATTGAGTAGTGGATCTAGGCCTAAAGGCCACGGTACTCACAATGTCCCTTTATGCTTTGGGTTGCTTTATTTGCTTCCTTCATTATCTCTGTATCTATTTTTCCTATTTGTTGGTTTGCTTATCAATTTAAAAAAAAAAAAAAATTTGTCAAAATTATACATGCATATACTTTGATCATTGACCATGTAAAATAAGTGTTGTCTTTTTCCCTTTTATGAAATGTGAAAATAATACATGCATACTCTAGTTATTTATCATAGAAAGAAAAAACAATTTGAAAAGGAGAAAATAAGTAGGGTTAACAGCTGTACTGTGTGCCATTGTGCTTCATCTAAAGAGGATGAACTGTATTTTTCATAATTTATAATGAGTTTCAACTAAATTGTAGGTTAGGAGCTGATTTTGTTCACTCCATAATATTTGAGTGATCAAATAAATAAATAATATATAAGACTTTATATATAATCATCTTTCTTATAGTCTAATTACATGTATAGCCAATTAATATATATTTTGCTTTGGCTATTAAAGAAAACAGTGAATCTATTAGAGTTTTGATTGAGAAAATCAAAATATTGTAGTTATTTAGCGTACCATTAACTATTCTCGTCATATTTTTAATGGAATTCCTTCCCATTTTGTTTGAAGATATTTTTTATATTTTAGTGCAATAGTTAACTCATAATATTTTTTTATTTAATTTAAGAAAGCTAAGTAACCAAGTGTTTGTATTGAACTTGGGATCTTTTGACTTTGAATAATTAAAGAGATAGTATATATTATTGAGTCTTGGTATATATTTTATAAAACATTTAAGCATTGATATTCATTATGTTTTAATATAATTATTGAAAAAGTTAAACATGTGAAATTTATATGTTTATTTTTTGTATTAGTAATGGTCCAAATGAGTTATATAGTTTATGAATTCAAATAATAGGTGAACATCTACATTCTTGCCTAGTATTTACAAAGCGTCATGAGTTGAATCTATGGGTTAATATCATTTCAAGCCAAAGTTTTGACTGTGAGTTTGATGTTGTTATGTGAAAGGGCCTATTCTTTTTCCAAAATATAAAAGGAAAATAGTTAAATATATCGAAAATATTTTAACAATTAATCTTGCCATGAAAGATTATTCTGATTATCAGGGAACAAAATTTTAAGTCATATAAATCATTGATCTAACTTCTTGAAGATACAGAAAATGTTAAGTCCACATATATAGTTTGAGTTTATCAAACTCATCATGTTGCCGTATGTAGCTCTCAATCAAACTTATTTATGAAGAGTAAATCTTCTCAGCAGTTTGATCATGCATATTGAAGAATTTATTGATCTGATGTTACAACAGTGAATGCAAGCCAAGGAATTGAGCAGAAAATGATGTTACAGAAAGTGATGAGAATGAAGATTTTGTGGTTGACTGTCAGTTGAAATCTGATGGATTAGAGATTACAATTTGACAGCTAAGAATTATAGGAAGAAACTATCTTTTGATGTGAATAATTCTTAATTTGTTAATAGTTTGACTATAATCAGACAAAGGGTTTGTCGAGTGAGATTTGTGAGGTTTCATTACCTTTACGGTCGAATCTTGATTGATGACTTGGATGAATCATCGAAAGTGATGAATTTTGATTGATTCCTTCACAGTACATTATTCAGTGCGGTATTATACTATAGCAAAAAAAGTATTCATGCTTAACAATTCAGGTCAAGAAAAAGTTACTTTATTCGGATGTATTATTTGAAGGATGATTAAGGGTTCAAGAGGACATAACCAGTTGCTTGCCACATCACAAAGACTCTGTTAATTGTAAAGCCTAAATCAGGTGACTCAGTTCATTATTGCGGAAAGAATTTTCCATGGACAGATTTATTACATTAAAGAGACGATGCTACAAAACAGTTTTAAGTTAAGACATTTGTGAATGAGTACTTAAATTGCCTGTTGCACAAGTAAAGGTGTGATTGTGTTTGGTTAACTATTGTTTGCTAGAGTATAAAGACATTCATGTAGATTCCGCAAATTTAAAGGGTTTAATAAGACCAAGTTTGAAGGATTCCTTATACTTTAACACTACAAATTAGAGAAGGCAAGTTATTAACAGTTGAGGAAGTTTCAAGGATTTAAAGTATGAAGACTTTAGGGACTACGCGGATGAATTGAAGGTCGTCTTTGAATTCTTGATGAAAGTTAATAGCCATTCAGAATTATTTATATTTGAAAATTCTTAGCGCTGTCTCGTTTGACTGTTTTGAAAAAGGGTTTTGTAGACAAGTGGAAAAATTATTAAACCGGATGGTTGTTTCAAAGGTGATCAAAGGTGAATCTTATTCACATTGGAAGATCAGAACAACCAAATGTTCCATGGCATGTTGATTAGTTATTCCTTGAATAAGTATAAATTGGTTAATTCGAACACAGTAGGAGTTTGTTTTGAAGAGGATGGTTTTTGGGTTAATAATCACAGGCTTCAAAGAAAAGATCAAGTTCATTTCTCTCATTCACTTTCATTCCTTACTTAGTGTTATATGATATTACCCATAGTATGTTAATGAATTTTGAGACTAATGGATCTTTGTTGAGCATGTGTTGCCTAAGGTGACATGGTCTTATGCCCTGACGTTTTTTTTTTATCGACTAAGTGGGAAAGCTGGAGCCAAAATTACAAAGCGGTTTGCTTCTGCAAAGTCAAACAACATGCTTGACTGGAAACACCAACATCGGAAGAAATGAAATTATTCAGTTGATTAGGACGTATGGCACAATATCCAGGCATTGAGTGCGAGCATATTTCAATATAGAGGTGGAATGTGATATTATTGATAATAATCTCATTGAAGCTTTTAATGACATGGTTGTTGAGTATAGGAAAAAAATATTTATTCAATGTTAAGAGGATTCTTAAAAAACTTCATGATCACAGTTTAAAGGACTGTAGGAAAAATGATAAATGGATATATGATTTTGGTCCTCGAATTAGAAAAAAACATTATGATAATGGTGTTGAAAGTGCACTATGCCATATGCTATGGAATGCTGACAATGGTTTGGAGGTAGAATATAAGGGTGATACTTATGTAGTTGACTTGAAGAAAATGACTTGTCCTTGCAGAAGTTGAGATTTGATAGGGATTCCTCGTCATCATGCTATTTGTGCAATACACCATATAGATAAAAACCTTGAAGATTATGTTCATAATTTCTATAAGAAAGTATAGGCAAACATTTACTCATGTTGAGAGGATTAGTAATGATAAAAATTTTGGAGTAAAAAAGGGTTTGATCCACCTGACCTCTTGTTGAGAAGGTTAGAAGGCTATAATGAAGAAAGGAAATGAACTTAACATGCCTGGTCATCTGAAAGGAAAAATAGTTTGTGAAGTTTGTGTGTTATAATGGGACCTAATAGCATATTTGTCTATTAGCTAAAGCGGAAAAGACAATATCACCAAGATTGGAGTCACCAGATTCTCTTAGAATAGAGAAATTAATACACTTTCAACTCCAATTCCAAGTGTCCAATCAAAATTGGCTAGTGAGTACCTTAATTACTTTGTTAGATTAATTATTTAATATTTAACTTATTTTGTTATTTAATCCAATTTCTTTTGTAGGTTGAAATTGGAAAAGACAATATTGATGTTCTTAGTATGCAAAATGTAAAATTTTTATACTATATGTTAATTACTTCCAATGTGGCGCCCCAACTTGGCACACTGTGTCAGGAAAGGGTGTCACAAATCTAAGAACTATAAATATATTAACTTATATAATTCTAAACAATTATCTTGAAAATATAAACTTACAAAAAAATTTCATATACATCCACCGTAGTGGTATTTACAGTGTCTTGTACATATATTTTGAGTCCCATTTACTTGTACTTTTACATTTACAATGTCTCCAAAATCTTACATTTACATTTACAAAATCAAGTCAAACCTACATGTGGTGGACTCCTATAGTTGTGTTGGCCTTGCTGAATGCAGAATATCACAGACATCCTCTTCGATACCTACACAAATAAACATCCGTGCTAAGCTTTATAGCTTAGTGAGAATCCATAAATATGGACGACCACTATAACAATCGTCACAATACTTCATAACATTTGATTCATATTAAATCTTACTTTTCATATCATTATAATTCAATTACATTTTGCATTTCATATCATCTTCATGTTTCACGCCTTTTATAAACATTCCAAAAATTTTATCTCATCTTATGTCATGCCTGCATATTCCAAAAAAGTGGATACGTGAAAAGCGCTATGTACCCAGAAGTCTTATCATTATGCAGACAGTGATCTCTATCTATCTTGTCTTAGTATGACCCAACGGTATTTGTAATGACGAAATGGGGCTAATAATATCTGTATGTTGCAGCATCTGTATCCTTAATAAGTATGCCTATTTATCCATCTACCCGGGAACATAAGCAGGTAATCAGACTTATTAAGTTTTTTTATCCAAGTTAGAGATATCAGACTTTTCATATCTCATATACATGGATAATTACAATCACATGTATTCATATGGGATACTTACAGGACCGTATTCGGCCCATCTTTGTGAGATGGTATCACGTTGCTCCCTTGTGACGTCTTCGTATTCTCAGGATTCATTTACTCTCTTACACAGATTCATATATTAAATGTGCATGTATTTATGTTCATGTGATCAGATTTCATATCAAAAACTATCATAATCATGTCAATGTACACAATTTCATATAACAACCACTCTTATAATTTATATGCAATTTCATTTACTTACTTCAATTCCTTTATACCATGATAATATTATCATTCAAAGCCATCTCGAATGCGAGAAGAAAACATAAGAGACATTAGGATGTTTTAAAGTTCTATAGTAGAAGACATAAAAATCATCTCCCAAAACAGGGTCCGACTTCGCTTATTTTGGTATAATGAGCTCAACATCTCAACATGCTTCCTTTAAGTCCATTGTTCCTTTATAAATATATTATATTCAGAAATTAGAATCACTCAATTTGAATCATCCTAACTCAAGTTATGTCATTTTAATGCCAAAGCAGTGCGTTTACTTGATTTACACTAGTAGCGACTGAGACCCGATTTCAAAGAAGTCTTAACTCCATCATTTGACACTAGTTCCTTGGCACTAGGATTGAAGCTATGTGGTACTAAGGGTTTCTTCTCTAATTGGAATCATCGATTGGACCTTGAAACCAGATATGTCACAAGCAATCGGGACTACTATATTTTCAAAACAGAACTAGAAATTTTCTACAAACATAGCTCCACTTTGACAAATTTCTGGGTATAACGGGGTCTAAATTTGAATACACTTCTTCCAAGGAAATTGTTCTCCTAGAAGTCTAGTTTACCCAGAAATTGGAATCATTCAATTTGGATGAGTGAAACTTAATTTATGACCTAAACATCAAAACTGTACCAAAACAGAGGATAACCCGGTAGCTTACCTATATTTTCACTTAAGTCTCAAAAATAGGGGACTTAGGGTCAGGTTTGCTTCTTGTACTCTATTTTTTTAGTTTACCTCTTAGGGTTATTTCCCAATTAGAATCATTCAATTTGGATGACTAATGGCCAAAACAAAAACATGGGTTTTGGAAAATTTTTGACCGCATCTCCCCTAAAACCCTAACATTTTCTTTATACAAAAATTCCTCAATTGAGGACCACAACCAATCAATCAAAGCCAAGCACAACAAAACAACTCCCAAATCTGACTTAAATGACCCAATCTTTTATAGAAGTTAGGGTTTTCCTAACTTCGAAACATAAATAAAGAAGGAGTTTGGAAGAATTTCCAAACATACTCAAACTTTTTATCTGATGTCATACTTTTTCCATACAAGTGTTCCATGCCATAATTTCCATATATCAAGGAGAGATTTCATCAAAGGAGAGATTTCCATACCTTGATCTTCAAAGACTCGAATCAAAGCCTCATTTCTCAACCCAGCACCTCTTGAACAAGGCTAGATCGAGAAATGGAAGAATCAAACAAGCTTTTCTTCTCCCACACTAAGTAAATGCCTAGCCCCAAACCCAAATGAAAATATCTCATTCAAGAGACCAAATTTGGTCTTATCCTCTTTTCATGTACAAGGCGTTGTTTGGCTTTTCTCATTTTTGTGTTTAACTTTCCTATTTTTTGCATTTTGGTCCCTCGTCCATATTCTAATTGCACAACTTATTACTATTTCTAATTAAGCATATATTCTTCTTCATTTACGACCTTTGGGTCCTTAAGGTGACATTTTACTATTTTACCCTTAACTCTTGAATTAATTCTGGGTTTTATCATTTTTCTCACTTAGTATCTAAATTCCAGAAAAAAATACACATTTACTTTTATTATACCTTAAACATGTTATAAAAGTACTAGGGTATAATTTGGGGTGTTACAACTCTCCCCCCCTTAAAAGAATTTCGTCCTCGAAATTATTACTCGAACTGAAGAGTTGAGGTTACTGTGCCCTCATTGTTGATTATGGTTCCCATTTTGCTTCTTCCATACCATGGTGTTGCCAAAGCACCTTTACCAGAGGGACGTGTTTATTCCGCAACCGCTTCACTTCACGATCCAGAATAGCCTTTGGCTCTTCATCATAAGAGAAGTCTTGTTGCACTTGTACTTCTTGTCTTGGCGGGGACCTGCGTTCATCACGAGCAATTGTTCGAAGCATGAACCGTGGAACACATCATCTGACTTGGTAACTGCGGAGGGAGTGCGGCCCAGAGGCTACTAGTCAAGTCTTTCTAAAATCTCATATGGGCGATGAATCTTGGACTCGGCTCTCTCTTTCCAAATCAGAGTGTCTTCCTCCATGGTGATACTTTCTAAATCTTGTCGCCTAACTTCATATTAATATCTTTCCTGCACCAAATCGGCGCCTGTTTTTATCGATCCTTTGTAACACTTGCCCTTTCTTGAATAACGACTTTAGCTTCTATATCTTTTACTATATACAGACCAATCATTTTATGCTCATTCAATTATATTACTTTACAGAGTTCTACATCTCAGACTATCTAAGCTTTCGTATGGTACCATGCCAATGCTTATAGGAAAAATTCAAATCAATGGAATATACATCAAACTTCGATAAATTCCATTACACATCCTGACATATCTTGAGCACTTGAATCGACCTCTCAATTTGTCCATTTTGTGCCTTGGGGTGGAATCTTTATCACGAAATTAAGCCAAGTTCCAAAATGCCTTAATTTCTTCGAAACCTCGATGTAAATCGGATCTCTATTCGACCTGATGAATGACGACACACCATCACGATCGCTCAATCTCATCCACATATAGCTTAGCTAGTCGATCCAAAGAATAGTCAATCTGGCGGTATAAAATGGCGAGCTTGTGAGCCTATCGCTATCACCCTCTGAGAATCATGCTTCACTGCGTAAGAGGAAGACTAGACACAAAATCTATAGCAATATTGTCCCATTTCCACTGTGGAACTGGAATGGGATTTAACAAATCGGATGATAATTGCGGTGTTAAGCTTTACTTGCGAGCACGTGAACATTTGGACACATACTCTGTCACATCCTTTTCAATTCCTCTCCTGATATCTTTGTTTCAAATCATAGTACATCTTGTTACCTCCAGAATGCATGGTAAATAGCATATTATGTGCTTCATATAACAACTTTTTCTTCAACTCTTGTCGGTAGCACATAATCTATTAATCTGAACTTCATTTTTATTGAAAAATCAGTCTTATCATTATCTTTGACCAATTGTACTGTTTTCTGCATCTCTTCATCATTTTTCTGAGCATCTATAATCATTTGCTTTAAAATAGGTCGCGCTATTAATTGAGTTAATATAGCTCCATCATTTCTCTTCATCATTTTTCTAAGCATCTATAATCATTTGCTTTAAAATAGGCCGCGCTATTAATTGAGTTAATATAGCTTCATCAGATACTATTTTCCATTCACTGCGTTGTATTGACAAAGCTACCTTTGCCTTTCTACTTAAGGCATATGCTACCACATTAGCTTTTCCAGGGTGGTAGTCTATTATGTAGTCATAATCTTTGAACAACTCCACCTCCGTTGTCTCAAATTACAAATATTTGAGACTCTTATGATCTATATAAATCTACATTTTTCACCATATAAGTAATTAATACATAATATCTTCAATGAGATTAACATTGGATGGTTCCGGATCATTGGTGGATGATTGTGTTCGTATTGACTGTGATGGATGTATTGACTTTATCATCTTATCTCTACAATAACAATTCTTAACACCACTATAAGTATACTCTTTGGGAGTGGAGTGCATCAATACTAGTGCTTCAACCAACATTTCCTTCAATTGCTCAAAACTATTTGGACATTTATCTGTCCACTCAAACTTTACTCATTTCCTAAGTAATTTAGTGAGTGGAGAAGCTATGATAGAAAATCCCTTCACAAATCTTCTATAATATCTTGCAGGCGAAACATCTGCATTCGGTCACACTTGAATGGTTTCAATTCACCATAGCTTGATCTTAGTAGGTCAACTCTTATACCCTCGGCCGGACACAATATAGCTAGGAATAAAAAACTGCTGCTTGAAAATCACATTTCTTAAGCAACATACAACTTTTTCTCTCTCAAAATCTATATAACTATTTTCAAATGTTGCTCATGCTCCTGCTCATCTCTAGAATATACCAATATATCATCAATAAAGACCACGACAAATGGATCTAAATAGGGTCAAAACACCCTATTCATCAAATACATGAATGCTGTTGTTGCATTGGTAAACCTAAATGGCATTACCAAGAACTCATAATGGCCATATCGAGTTTTGATTGTTGTCTTTGGCACATCGACATCTTTCACTCTTAGCTGATAGTACCCTGATCCTAGGTCTATCTTTGAGAAGACACCCGCTCCTTTTAACTGATCAAAGAGATCTTCAATTCTCGATAATGAGTATTTGTTTTTCATTGTCACCTTATTGATTTGCCGATAATCAATGCACACTCGTAGAGTGCCTTCTTTCTTTTTCACAAACAAAACAGGTGCACCCCAAGGAGAAACATTAGGTTGGATAGAACCTTTATCCAGAAGCTCTTGTAGTTGAATCTTTAGCTCTTTCAACTAAGTTGGAGCCATCCTGTATGGTGCCTTGGAAGTAGGAGCTGTTCCCGACAAAATCTATATATTTAAATCCACTTCTCTTTAAGGTGGAATTCCAGGTAACTCTTCAGGGAACACATCCAGAAAATCTTTCACAACCAGAATATTTTCCAATTCTATTTGTCCTTTTTTAGAGTCAAGCACCAAAGCCAAAAATGCCTCACATCATTTTCTCAGCAATCGTCGGGCTTGCATAAGTGAAATCGTGAACATTGAAATTTGCGACGAACCACGATGTACTATCGCGGTGATCGAACATCTAGCCTTTGCTTTCTTTTTATCACGATCAATTATAACTTGCGATGTTTAGGCAGCCAATCCATTCCCAAAAAATGAAATCAAATTTCACGAAATGGTAGAAGCGATGAATCGAAAATTCCCTATCATGAATAACTATAGGGAAATTCTTATACACTCTATTAACCTTAACACTTTGCCCCAGGGGACTAGTTACATGCATATCATGTAAAACCCGAGAAATTTCAATTTTTATGGAGAAGGGCAAAACAATAATTTCGATTGAAAATTTGGAAAATTTTAAGATCTCGGTAATAAACGGACTTCCTTAGTTGGAATCGTTTCGTGAACTAGCTACCCATGGAATTTAGGTCAAATTCTAAAAGTCATCGAGATTTCATTTTCGACACTTAGGAGTAACGAGTGACACTTGGCACTTGTTGGATGGATCCTGATAAACCGTGGTAAACGGAGAAGAGTCGAGTCGAGGGGTGGCCATGTGTCACAACTTGATAGGATGGAAGATCCAAAGTTTTAGATAAGTGGATAAGGGAAATCCAAAAAGAGCCAATAGTGAGGTGACACATGGCAAGGAGGGGACATCCCAATTGAGTGGTTGGGCCAAAAACGGTAGAGAGAGGAAAAAAGGTGGAGGGAAAAAGAAGGGAGAGAGAAGAGAGAGGAAGAGAAGAGGAGAGAGAAGCTCCTCATTCTCTTTAGTTTTCCTGGAGATTCGGCCGTCAGCGTTCGTCGGAGCAAGAGGCAATGTTCGTCCTTGTGGTGAGAGCTTCGTGGGTAAATATATTTCAGGTACTAGAGGTACATTCGGAGGTGAGCATATCTAAGGATTGTCATGAAAAAGGCCGGGTTGTGGCTAGTTCAATTATTTTGTAATATTTTGGACTGAATGTCCAGTTTTGTTATGTAAATAATAATTTTTGTAATAAAAACTTAGTTTCAGATTGGTTTAGTATGGTGTGGATATTTTCCTTGACATAATACTGTCAGTACAGGTTGTATAGAAGTAGTAGCACTTGGTGAAATGTATGGAAGAAAACTAGAAGTGCAGAGGTTAAAAAGGAAGGGGCTACTGCCCATTTATGGTCTTCTATACAGAAAATCCTTTGTTGCAACAGAGAATTTTGGTTCTGCAGCCGACAGAGAGATCTAGTCGCGGCCGGGGTCCACTGGAGTCGCGCGCTGACCTGACTGAGTGCGCACAGCGGGTGTGCGCGCGGCGAGTGCGCGTGCGAGGCAGTAGGGCGTGTCGTGACATGGGCTGTGCGTCCAGCGACGGCCCTGCGGAGTTGGCGGATGCTTTGGAATTCCTGACGAGATTCCTTCTTTGTCACTTATTGGGGGAAAGCTACCGGGCCTTGTGTCGCGATAGTGTTTGATGTCACGACACAATTTGGCCAAGGAGGGAAGAGTCTCGTTCACACAGAGAATTCCTCTCGTCGCGATGTGGAATCAAGGGCCTCCCCGTCTTTGTCAAAGTGAGCGTGTGTCGCGGCAGGGTCGGGCCACGATATGGCCGAGAAAGCGTGAGCCTGCGCTCCAATCACGCGGCACCTAACGGGGCACAACGAAGCATGACAGCGCGCGCATCAAGCAGACGACAGCGTGCGGCACGACGTCCGCAACGCACTACAAGAGTGCCGCTACGCAGGTAGCGCGGCGCCGGATGCTCGTGGCGATTGGGGCTTAGTGCGACGGAGCGCATGTGGGCAGGCACGACAGCGGATTGTCGCGACAGAGAGGCTCTGTCTCGACAGACCATCTATGCTACTTTATCGCGACAGAGTTGATCAATAGCCAAAAAAAAAAAAAATTTCAAAAATTTCGACCCCTAGGAATTGGGGCGTCGCATATCATATAACAATCTCTCTATTGATGTTATCTTATCAAACACATGCTCAATGCATACATATGAATGGGTAGAACCAGGGTCAATCAATGCATGCATCTCAATATCTTATAGAGAAAATATACCAGCAATCACTTCAGGAGCATCTTGATTTTCACGGGACTTCACAGCATATGCTCATGCTGGAGTTGTAGGCATAGGACGATCTACTGTCTCTGACACTATACCTTCACGTCCTCTATGATAAATCGGGCCACCTCGACCCCTACCTTAATCCCGAGTCGAAGGTGGTGCAACATATCTCCCTTTGCCACTTCCTTGCCTACTTATATTATCCCCTGACTCTCTGGGACAATTCACCATGAAATGGTCTGTGCTTCCACACTTGAAGCATCCTCTTGTTAATAATCAACAAACACCCAAATGCCGTATATGGAAATGAGGGCACTTTGGGGCTTCTCCTTGTCCAAATGGGCACCTTTTTACCGTAACTCGCCACATTATGCCCTTGCCTACCTCTTTGTACGAAGTTGTACCTGACAGCCGAGATTCCTGCTCTTTCCTCGGCGGTGGTGCCGCTTCATCTTGGAAAATTTTTTTCTTCGAAACCTTTCTTACTACTGCTTAGATCTCTACTTTCATTACCGCTTGAACTAATACAGAAATTCTTTCGCAGAGTACCGTCACAGCGCCTACAGCATCTTTTTATGGACCTTATATTTAGTCCATCCTTAAACCGCCATTACACCGAAACAGTTCTCTGAGGACTCCGATTCAAGTGCGCATTTGCTAAGATGGTTTAAATTTTCTTATATTCAACCGCTGATAAGTTCGTTTGCTTAAGATTCAAGAATTTGTTTCCATCATCTCCTCGTATCAAAGACATATTCTCGGGGCCCCGAACTCTGGACGAAAAACTCCCATGGTAATGATCCGGAAGCCACTTGACCTCAACACTAGCTTCCACCAATCCTAAGCACTGCCTTGCAATAGAGAAACTACACATGCTACTCTTTGATCGGGAGGGCATCTCACCTTCTCCATTATTCTTTGCAGCTTTTCCAACTAGAATTCAAAAGACGATCCATCTATACAAAACACAAGGACATCCACATCAGGCCAACACAGTGCTAAACACAGGCTTTTCTATCAAATACTGTATTCTAGAGTAGCATAAACCTTGGCTCTGATACCACCTAACTATGGCGCCCCAACCCGACACCCCCGTGCAGTGGTGCGGGGGTGCCGCCAACCGAGAACTATAAACCCAAGAATCCTATATAATTGTCGCAATTATCTGAAAATATGAACTGACAAAAAAATTTCATATACATCCATCGTAGTGGTATTTGCAGTGTCTTGCACATATATTCTGAGTCCCATTTACTTGTACTTTTACATTTACAAAAACTTACAATTATCTTGAAGTCTTCCAGTGGTCATGAGTTCATCCTGGTCGCTATTGATTATTTCATGAAGTGGGTAGAGGCAAATTTTCATGCAAAGTTAAATGCGGCCACTTTTATCAGATCGCATATTATCTACAGATATGGAGTTCCTTATGAGTTGATATTAGATGAAGGTGTGCATTTCAGGGTTGAGATTGACATCTTATTACAGAGATATAGCATCTAGCATCCAAGATCGTCTGCATACAGGCCGCAAACAAATGGGGTAGTGGAGGTCGCGAACAAGAATATTAAGATGATTCTACTCAAGATGATTGAGACTTCTCAAGACTGGTTCGAGAAGCTTCCTTTCGCATTATGGGCATATCACACCTCCTTTCGCACTTCTACAGGAGCCACACCTTACTCTCTAGTTTATGGCATGGAGGCAATTTTGCTCGTTGAGATAGAGATGAGATCCTTGAGAGTAGCCCTAGAGCAGCAGATTTCTAAGGTAGAGTGGGCTCAGTCATGGTTTGATCAGCTTAGCCTATTAGATGAGAGGAGATTGAGAGTTACTAACGATATCCAGGCTTACTAAAGGAAGATAGCTCGCGCTTTCAAAAAGTGGCCTAGACCACTATAGAGAGGGGATTTGGTTTTCGAGAGTCCTCGTGAGATCGGGTCATCGACCCTGCAGGAAGTTTAGATCTAACTGTAGCTTTGATCTTACATTATTGTATAGTTTAATTCTAGAGAGCTACATGGTTGATGGACTGAGATGGAAACCAATTCTTTGAGCCAACCAACATGGATCAACTGAAAAAGTTTTACGTTTGAGACCATGGTTGCAAGATGGGTGGCCATTATTTTGGTTAGCCATTTACTTTATCACATGTTACTCACAATTTTATCGTTGCTAGCCCATTGAGCCTCACTTGTGCATTTTGGCCTATCTTTCTCTTATAGCCTTGGTTACCTTTTCATACCTGGGATAGGGGCCCTTTGGTGTGTGGATGCTTTACTTATGAGTTATAGAGACATTGACATATTCTTTACATTGCCTTACCACATTCACTTCATTGTATCCGCTTCATTTCATAGTTTCTATGTTTTCACCACTTTCTTTCTATCTGACTTCTTGTTCTATCTCATTCTTTCCCACTTAGATTGGTGATGTATTCATTTTACTGCATAGGGGTTTGTTTTGTAGCACCCCTTTTTTGGTCCGACTCGATTGGCGGGTCTGAACCGGATCTAGGATGCTTTGTTACCACTATATCACTTTATCAAAAACACGCGGAAGCGTTACATTTCAGTTGGCATAAAAGCCATTTTAAATATGCGAAAGCGTTTTTAAAGGGGTAGGCCCATTAACATTACATTTATACAATAGTACAGTTACTAGAAAGGCATATCAAGCCTTTTCAAAACGATTTACAAAATAGATGTTTAGAGTTCAAATTGTTTTCACAAAATATCCATTTTTCAAAAAAAAAAAAAAAAAAAAAAGGAGTAAATGGCAAGGCCTGAGCATTACCGTTAAATCTTTCTACGACTCCGACGCCCGATCTTGCCTTTGCTCTTGTTCACTCCAGCATATGTGCATAGGCAACACACACGCTAAGCATTTTCATGCTTAACAGGTTCTATACAATTCCATTCTTCCTGCTTCGCTTTTAAGCCCGATCATGTAATTCTTTACTTCAGACAAAAATTCAAATCTTTTGGATGATCAATGTCAATACAATACATATACTTATTTCATATACAATCATTTATGGTTCATTGTTCATTCCAAATATACACTTTCATATGCAATAAATCATTTATAACCAAATCATGCATTTCACAATGATCTTTTCATTTCAATTTGCAATCATGTTTTTCAATTCCAATATGTCAACAATCTCAAAGTCAATCTCAGCCCCGCCCCTTAACGACTTTAACCTTATGTTTTCTGGAGCATGTGATATTAGAATCAATCGCACCGTCCCACTTCTACTGACTAGTTATTAAAAATTAATTCGTGAACACTACCGATATTCGCCTGCCACCGACGGAGCGGCACATCAATACGCTTAGCACCGTAGTACCTTAATTTGACCCTTATCTGTATACCAATCTATCCTTAATGCGGAATAAATGGTTAACATTCTATTAAGGGCGTTCAAATCCTTTATAGCAGAAATACATTACAATATGTACAATATGTACATTTGTATAAAACGATTCATTTTTAATCTCGTAGAATTTTCGTATCACAGACATTTCCTGATCAGTTATGAATCAATTAAAAACATGACTCAATATGCTTTTCTTATACATTTAAAACAAACATTCCAAATCTTGGAAATGAGAATGAGAGAAGATTGAACAAACCAATCTATGTCTCTTTCTTTTTGCACTTGCCTTGATCTCGGTCCCTAGGTTAGGTGATCCTCACTTCAGCAAATCACCACGCATCGCGTTTAGTAAAGCCCGCGCCTTTACTCGCACTTAACGAATATTACTTAGGGGCAAAGTATAGATACGTTTTCATTTAGTTTTATCCTTATTTGAACCCCCATTAATCATTTATTAGGGTCCTTAAACTATCGGTGTACGAATACGAGGTGTTCGGAAACAAAAATCCAAAAAATTTATCGCTGTGAACTATAGCTACGCCGC
The DNA here is from genome assembly GCA_016808115.1 of Tetrastigma voinierianum. Lineage (NCBI taxonomy): Eukaryota > Viridiplantae > Streptophyta > Magnoliopsida > Vitales > Vitaceae > Tetrastigma > Tetrastigma voinierianum. The sequence continues at coordinate 183,104 of JAEQBH010001107.1, forward strand.
GGCGTAGCAATGCTACGCTGTGGCGTACTCGAGGGGTGCCATTTTGGCACCTCGGCCTCTCCGCGGTGAGGTATTCCATGCCTTGGCGTAGGTCTACGTTGTGGTGTGGGTTCCCTACGCTACGGCGTAGGAGCCCGATAATGCCCAAAATTTCCAGTTTTCCTCCTTTTTGCGATTTCCTCCAAAAATCTTCAAAATCCCAAAACAAAACATGGAAATCACTCCCAATAACATCCTAATATCATCCTAAACTGACCATGAGCAAAACCCACGGATGGATTAGGGTTTTCTAGCAAACATCAAATGTCTGACTTTCTAGGAGTTTAGGTTCATACCTTGAATTTCTTAAAACTCTATGCCCAACTTTCTTCTTTCTCATGATCACTTAGGCAATGGGGATGATCTCCCACCAGCCTTGATTTCTCCTCAACCTGGCATACCTTTGTCTCATACTCGAATACGTTTTGAATGCATAAATGTGCTCTTCTAAGACCACATTTGGTCTTATTTCTCTATTTAAGTGTAAGGCCATGTTTGGCTTACACACAAATTCCATTTCTCATTTTTCTCCTTTTTGGTCTTCATTTCACTTTCATTTATCATTTAATTGACTTCGTTTAAGTTTATTAATGCCCGACCCTTAGGTCCTCATTTTACCAATTCAATTTGTCATTTTTACATAGGTTTATTTAAGGTTCAATCAATTTCTCATTTTAGCATATAATATTTAATCATATGCTCACATATTCATTTCACATTTCACAATTTATCAGTTTTCCGGGAAAAACCCAAGTCTGGCTCAATTCATACTCGGAATATATAATAAAATAATTATAAAAATTCTAGGGTATTTTTGGGGCGTTACATGTTGTGTCGTCCCTTCACTTATTCCATCGATATTTATTCAGAGACCTTTAGTTTGAGAGGCTTGTGTCATTTCATTAGAGTTGGTTTATTGTACTTGGTGTTTGGAGAGATATTTGTTCATTGTCATATTAGTTTGTTTCTCGTCTGTTTTATTCAGCCTATGTGTAAAGAAAAAAAGAAGATGGAAAATAAATAAATAAATAAATGCGCACTTGTATATATTAGGTATCAGTATCAATATTCCTTGAATACGTATATGGATTTATGAGGATCATTGTTTTGAGTGTATGTATTATTTATGGGAGTTTGTATGTGAATTTCCCGGGACCCCAGTATCATGTGCTTACTTTGAGATTTTATTAGTGGTATGGAGATGACTGATCCTCTCCTAGGGGCTCCGAGTCAGTGTCATATTCATCATCCCATTTGTCGATGACATGTCTTCTCCATGCAGTGATTTGGGTAGATTCATCATATCATCATTAGTTTTTTTTCCCCTTACTTTTATTTATCTTCTTGACTTCATACCTCTCATTTTCACATTTATCACCCTCATATGTTCATTGATTTTGAGTTTGATGTTTCACTCTACATCCTTGTCCTCTTACCTATCTCACCACATGTTACACTTTTTGCATCACATCATTATCACCGGCACTTCCATTGGATGTCTTAGTGTCCATGGCTCATGAGACTTCTTATGCATGTGGCATTCCACACACGAGGGCACTACTTTGATCATTGGGTATTTGAGCCTAGTTTCCCTTCATTTCTTTTACCTTATCACCTTGAGCCTACATTACGGTCTGTGTGGTAAGACCACCTTAAGACCATGAGATTTGACATTTTCTTTGACATCTACTTGGATAGGTATTTGAGACTTAGTTGATATTTGGACATAATCATGTGGCTTTTTCTAGGAGATGCCTTACTAGTGCTTGGATTCATTTCTAGTTGCAGTTCTGGATGACCCGAGGTTGCCTTTCGTTACTGGTGGATGCATGGATTTTGATTGATTTTTTTCGACGCTATGGAGCATTAGATGCCATACTGGGGCATACCCTCTATTTGTCAGGATCATAAGGAGTTGTTAGTGTTGTAGGCAAATTCTTACCGAGATGTTGAGCCATGTTTTGATAGGTTGGGGTTTCATCACATCTCTATTGGATGGCATATATGTCATACTTGGGCATATCCCTTATTCGTCAGGATCAACATGAATTTGTTTGTTTGTGCATACAGTCCTTATCCAGAGGATGAGTCTTGTTATGACATCTTTAGGATTTCATTATGTTTTTGTTACATGCCACACTAGGGCATACCCCTTATCTTTTGGGATCATTTAGAGGTGGTTGGTTTGTGCATGTAGTTCTTATCGAGGATATGAGCCATGGTTATGACATTTTTGGACTTCATCATGTTTTTGTTGGATGTTATACTAGGGCATACCCCCCTGGTTAGCGAGATCATTTGGAGTTGTCGGTTTGCGCACACAGTCCCTATCAAGAGGATGAGCCTTGTTATGATATTCTCTTTTATTTCTTCATGTTTCTATTGGATTCCATACTGGGTCATACCCCATAGTTATCGGGACCATCTGGAGGTGGTTGGTTTGTGCAAATAGTTTTCATTGAGAGGATGAGCCTCATTATGACATTTTAGGTAAATGTCAATCTAGAGCATATTTCCCTATTTTTTTTGAGATTACATGGTATTTGGAGATGTGTAGATGGTATTTGCTGCGGATGAGCTTCATCGTGACATTTTTGCTTTAATATTGTTTATTTAGTGGATCTTTGTTGAGCCATGCGCGTTAGCATACATTTCTCAGGCTTATTTTTTTTCATCCATTGTTGGCATTGTTCTGGGAACCTCTGTCTTTGGTGTCTTGATATTTCAGAGTCAGATTCCTCATATGTTTATAGCATGGCTTCTTGAGCCGATGAGAGGAGTTATTCATTTTGGACGTTGAGTTCTTATTAGGGAACAAAATTTTCGATATTTCGGCCGAAATATCGGCGAAATATCGGTTATCGGTGGAGATCGATAAGATATCTCCATCGAAATTTCGTTTTTCTGATTTTTCCCGATTTTTCCGACATTTTCCGATATTTCGACTTTTCAGGCTTTCCGATATTTGCTCTAAATTTTAGGCTTTTTCAGGTATTTGGTTTTCCCACTGTTTTTCCTTTTGTTCTTTGGCTCCAAAAATGCTTGGAAGTGGCACCTTCCAACCACCAAGCCATTGATTGCACTTATTATATATAGTGCAAACTTGTTTTATATTCTCTTATTATTTATTTATTCATAATCCCACTCATATATGATTATAATATTTTATTTTATTTTTATTTTACATTATAACTACATTTTAAATCAAATATTAATTTGAAAAGGAAAGAAGTAAAATAATATCATTTAAAAATTTAAAATTATAATATATAATATTTTGAATCTCGCCATTCTCTACATAATAATATTTATAATAATAACAAAAACAAATAAATAATATCTCTTTAACATAATAATATCACGAATAATATATTAAATATAACATATTTAATTTAATAATTACTAATCCATTTGATTTGAATCTACCTTAATTAAGATATGAATCATTTTCATCATCTATATAATTAAAATATGAAGAATTTTAATCGACGGAGTATTTTGTAAAAATATCCACGATATTTCTTGGAGTATTTTTCGATATTTCAGTAAAATCAATTCTTGGAAATATATCAGTGTTTCTTGATATTTTGATCGTAGTTCTTATTAATTATTCATGATAGATACACATGCTCGTAATATTTTTGATGATATGGTTGGTTCGACTATTAAGCACAGTGTTGACTGCCTAGAGTCACTTCGGATATCCACTCGATGTGATGTTTCGCTTGCCATACTGGGGCATATCCCCTTATTTTATTGATGAGTTGATTTGGTTCCAAAGACAACTATTTGGCAGTCCTTATTTGATTGATGGATCCCCTTTACATTGTGAGCAGTGTTCTTGAGATACCGAGATTCATGCATATATTATTCGGCCTTTTACATATGTTTATACTAGATGAGGTTTTCACAACATATTGTTCAGGGGTTCAAGGACTCAGCACACCAGGCCATGCTTGCCCTCATAGATTTCAAGCGTTCAGACTTCGCCTTTTCTTTCTTTAGTTTTGGGCTTCAAGCGCTCAGACTTTGTCTTGCCATCTTCATTTTAGATTTTGGGCGTTTAGACTTCGCCTTTTATGTCTTCAGTTTTGGGCTTCAAGTGTTTAGACTTCGCCTTCATATGGATCAGATGTTCAGACTTTGCCTTGCCATCTTTATTTTAGATTTCAGGCGTTCAGACTTTGCCTTTTATGTCTTCAGTTTTGGGCTTCAAGCATTCAGACTTTGCCTTCACATGAATCAGATGTTCAGACTTCATCTGCATCACATTTGCTAGTACCACAGATGAGACGTTCAGACATCGTCTTCTGTAGATTAGGCTTTCAGACTTTGCCTTCATATGGATTAGATGTTCAGACTTCATCTGCATCACATGTGCTAGCACCACAGTTGAGACTTTCAAACTTCGTCTTCTACATATCAGGCGTTTAGACTTTGCCTTCATATGGATAAGATGTTCAGACCTCATCTGTATCACATTTGCTAGCACTGCAGTTAGACGTTCAGACTTCGTCTTCTGCATATCAGGTGTTTAGACTTCGCCTTTATATGGATAAGATGTATCACATTTGCTAACACCGCAATTAGACGTTCAGACTTCGTCTTCTGTATATCAACTGTTCAGACTTCGCCTTTATATAGATAAGATGTTCAAACTTTATCTATATCACATTTTCTAGCATTGCAGTTAGCCGTTCAGACTTCGTCTTCCGCATATCCAACGTTTAGACTTCACCTTCATGTGGATCAGATGTTCAAACTTCATCTGTATCACATTTACTAACATTGCATTTCAGACGTTCAGACTTTGTCTTCTATAAATAAAGGCGTTTAGGCTTCACCTTTGTGTTTCCTCGTTTCAGGCCAAACATTCAGATGCCTTCACCATAGTTCAGACTCTCATATTTCATCTTTATCAGAGATATCGCTACCCATATTCATGGTTGTTATTATCACACACTTTGATCACATGGTTTATTTATGTTGTCGTACTCTCCACTTGCTAGCTCATGAATTTGTCCATGACAGGTGTCGATCGCTATACAGTGCACATGACCATTCTATCACCCATGGGTCGACCGATTTCCTCTTGTTTCAGGTTTCGATATAGGTTTCACGCTGAGGACAATAGCAGAGGCCCAGATCTATGTCGCTTTCACGGCCTCGGGTTGGTTTGTCATTTTGTTGTTTGCTTTTGATGTTTTTTTAGAACTCCTTTTAGCTGCTTGAGTTTGAGGTCTTTGTGGACACTTTTAGGGGTGTCCTTTATTCTTCGATAGAGTTCATCTCGTTGCACTTATTTTTCACACTTTCACTTAGTTCCATTGTTCACATTCGCTATACTCATGAACTCTATCGAAGATGGGCATATTTGTAGACCCTAAAACTAGGGTTTTAGGGGTGTGATTTTATTTTATTTTTATTTATTTATTATTCTTTTTTATTTTATCTTTTTTGTAAGGGACAAAAAGGAGGAGGGGAAGTCATTTTATTTTTATTATTTTTGAAAGAGGGGACAGAGATAAAAAAGGGCCGTGATTTGTGGAAAAAGAAATCCAAAAATGGAAAAAGATAAAATAAAATAAAATGGGATGAGAGGTAGGGGAACCTGGAGGAGAAGGAAAGGGGGAAAGGAAGAACAAAATAGGGAAGAAGGAAAAAGGAAAGAAAAGAGAAAAAAAAAAGGGAGGGAGCTCCAGAAAGAAAGAGAGAAAAGGGAGAAGAAAGGAGAAAGGAGGAAGAGAGAAATTAGATATTGATTGGAACTGGCTTGGATCCAATGGACATCGAGAATATAGATATCTTGTTTCTTTTCGACACAAAACCTCCCCATGGTTTTAGATAAAAATTCCAGCAGTTAGATTTTCGTATATCGAAGTCGTTTTTCGAGGAGATTTGGAAATGGTTTTTAGTTTCAAACGATTTCGATTAGCTTTTTGTTCTTCTTATTCCCGCAGATGGATTACGAGAGTTTTGAATATGTTTGATATAAGACATATATCTAAATTATCATAACGATGGAGATTATGTTTAGAGATACCATTTGATAGTTATGTTGGTTAGATAACCGTTCTGGTCATTTGAAATTTAACGATTTTAGTGTAAGATTTCAAAATTCTTATTGCACCGTTGGATTGTTTTGAGGTTTAGATATGTTTGAGATAAGACATATATCTTCAATATGAATGGTAAAGATTGGATTTAGAGTCCTGGAAAGCCATATTTCAGTATGAGAATAGTGCCTCTGTTTCCGGATTTTAAGAGAGAAAATCAATGTTTTTTTTCTGTTCACTGTCTAGGTTTCATCAAGGGTCTAATCTCGCATCGTCCACGGTCTGATTGACCTAAAATTTGGAGGAGGGGTTTGGAACTCATTGGTATTAAATCTGAACAGTTAAGATCGGATTTGAAGTTCCGGAAAGTTTCCTTTCAATCTAAGAACAGTGCTTCTATTTCTGGATTTTAATAGAGAAAATCGATGTTTTTCTTTTCACTATCCATATTTCATCAAAGGCCCGATCTTGCTTTGTTTGTGGCCCGATCAACTTGAAATTTGGAGGAGAGGTTTTTAACTCATTGATTTTCATTCTGAATGGTGGAGATTGGGGTTGAATTTCGAAACAGTAGTGTTTTGTGTATGGGAACAATGATTCCGATTAGGGAGATATTTTCTTTTGTTTTATGAAAATTTGTTACATTTGACATATAATTGATATATATATTTGAAAATTGTGTGCAATCTCAGTTTCTTGTGATGGTTTATTATTAAACAAACATTTGCTTAACCTAATAGGATCGAGGCCAAATATACCCTTTATTTTAGGGCCTAACACTTGGGCCCATCAGGTGGGCATATTAATTTTAGGCCCAACATGTGGCGCAATTGCATTTATGGTCAGACATGTATTAATTATTATAATAAACATTGACCCGATAATTAGGTGCAACCATCCCCAAGTCAGACATGCCAAGCCCGACCCATTAGGTCGAGCGTATTTAGAGTAGATATATTGCCTTGTAACTACTTAGGCCGACGAGTGGAGTCACAGCACGTCTAAATGCCAAATTGGGTTGGTTACCGACCCATTAGGTCATTTGACCAGCCTTTGACAAACATATTCTAGCGACTCGAGCGATCAAATTTCCACTCTTAATTTATTCAATTTCCTAATTTCTCATTTTCTAAAATTCAAGTCTTCCAAAAATTAACGTACTAAATTTTCATTCATCTTTTTTTTTTTTATAACTTTAAATGTCCAATTTTCAAAAATTCAAATTCTCATTTTCTCATTTTCTAAAATTCAAAATTTTCAATTTTAAAATTCAATTTCATTTTTTCCAAATTACAAAATTCTCAATTTTAAAATTTAAGTGTCATAATCTAAAAATTCAAAGTCTTATAATTTCCAATTTCAAATTTTAAAGTTTCCAATTTCAAATTTACAATTTCCTAATTCAAAAATTCAAATTTTCATAATTTAAAAATTCAAATATCTCATTTACTTATTTAATTTAAATTTCTAAATTCCAAATCTCAAATTTATAAAATTCAAGTTCTTGATTTAAAAATTCAATTTCCAAAATCCCAATTCAAAATTCTCAATTTCCAAAATTTCAAACTTTCAATTTTCAAAACCTCAATTTCGAATTAGTTTTCAAAAATTTCAAACACATGATTAATTATATAGTTCCTATAAAATGGAATCTTGTGCAGTTAATTTGTTTAACATATAAATAGGTTTGGGTGGGACCCAACATCTCATGTATCCTTTATTAAATAACTTTGACACTGGATGTACAATTTGTTTTCATAATTTGATCATGAATAATTCCATATTTGTTATTACACTAACATTGTTTTCTATTGATAGCGCTTATGATATGTCGTCAAGATACATATTCTTTCCTATTTGACTTTACTTGTTTATTTTATTTATTTATTTATTTGTTTATGTTTTGATGTACACTTGTGTAATTATGAGAGATAGTTTTTGGTATCTATTAGTTAATCAATCAATGACCACAGTTTTCATAATTGGATTAGTAGAGACTTGACTTTAGGGGCTTAGAGGGGTGCTACGGCTTAATACCATACCTTCCTAATAGGTAACTGATGAGTGCCTAAAACACTCATATTATATCCGCGTCCGCTTTATGTTTTTAGTTGATTTTACATTTAAATAAGCGCATTATGTACTCTCAACATTCGATTTCGATTTTTGTGAATCATGGTGTGGTTAAGGTGGTTTTTAGGCAATTTGGAGTTGAAAAGAAGAAGCAGGAGAAAAACTGGTAGCAACGTCGTGACGTCGCCATATCGCGACGCCTAGTCAGCAGAGAAAAGTCAACAAGTGACCCAACGCCATATGTTCAATGCGCCTGATCAAACGCCACTATCATAAAGGTAATGTCGCGACTACCATGTTTGCCTCTGTAATCATAAAAAGCAAATGAACTCAATGATGAGGTAACAAGAATCACGTGACCGGAGCGAAAAACAGAGAGAGCAATGACTTAATCATCGGAAAAGACAAGAGCTTTTGTATTTTTCTTTTCTCATAAAAGATCGATGATTTATGTAATGATGTATATCTTCGCCTACTATGTTCTATACCTAGGCTTTGTGGGTTTTGCTGAACCCTCGTCTTAATTGAATGGATTAATGCTTAAACTTATTTTTATTATGTTTATTTAAGATTTGCATCGATCGCCTCTATATCTCGTGGGTTCATATTCATGGCGATGACCGCCAACATTGACATGATTCACTACCAGATCGAGTGACGAGACTTTATGATCTCGAATAGAGCGACCCTCATAAATGGTAATAGAAATATCTTGATTCCGAGAGTGGCAAGTAGGGTTTGAACATTTAGGCGTTTTGAAGTATTGGGTCGAGGCAAAGATGCACCCAACCCTACTGGATAGATAGGCGGATATACCTTGAGAAAGGATATCTTGTAGGCACGATCACCCCGTCATCGAGAAATCATTAATAGACTAAATATTAACTCCTCTAGATAATAATCTGTTAAAAGTGGCAAGGGGAGACAAATCCCTAGTCTTTACAAGAAAAGTAATTCCACAAGTTAATTTAGCTTAATTTTAATCACATACGTTAGTTAGATAGAAATTCAGAGTTTAAGTCCAGATAATATTATAAGGCCAATTTCCGTAGTCAACGCACTTCTCCCCGTAGATCGATATTCGTACTTAGGTACACTATATTACTTGATACGACGCGTGCACTTGTGCACATAGGCGCTATATCTAGTTTTTACACATCACGCTTTCGGCCTATCAAGTTTTTGGCGCTGTTGTCGGGGAGAAGTTTTAGTGTTGATATTGATAAGAGTGCAATTAGATATTACTCTGGAAATTTTCTTTTTATTAATTTTATTTTTTTATATTTTTTATTTTGCTTATACAAGTGCTTGTATTTGGTTCAAGGCTAGGTGTGATCATGGAAGTATGCTACCGGTGAGTGTATGCAGTCGGGTCAAGTCAACTACATCCGTTTGATCCTGAACCGAAAAGAACCTTACATCGTTCACGTAGAGAACTGAGAAAAGCACAACATAGAAATCTAGAAATCATGCAAAACAATGTAGAGCAAGATCATGACCAAGAGTAAAACGAGCCACAAGGGGGTCACAATGGGAATAATGGTAGAAAATTAGCACCTAGGGTTGAAAGCCCAAACCCAGATGATCCATTCATGTTGCTGTAAGAGTTCGTTTCACACCTACAATTGCTCGTGACAGCGACCGTTGCACCACCCATTCAGCAAACAATTTCGAAATGGTCTGACCTTGCGCATGCTTCGTAACATCCCGCTCCACTGACGCTGGGCTGAGAATCCGAAATATGCACTCACCAACTTATCAAGTATGTGACACGGTCAAGTATAATGGGGTAACTAAAGAGGCACTCCTACTGAGATTGTTCACACTCTCACTAGGTGATAAAGTTAAACATTGGTTGACAAGTCAGCCACCGAACTCCATTACTTCATGGAATGACTTAGTGCAGAAGTTCCTGATAAAGTTCTTCCCACTTGCGAAAATTGCACAGCTGGTGCAAGAGATCGATACATTCAGACAATTCGAGGGAGAGAACTTGGCGTATACGGATAGATTCCATGAATCAGTATGAGGTGCCCACACCACAAAGCTGACCGTGATGGCTACCATACTTTCTATAACACCTTGTGGATGCAACCGCATCAGCTGATCGATGCCCTGCTATGAGGTGCTAATGAAGAAGACCATGACTGCTATTAAGGAACCTCGGAGTGATGTCGCTACTAATACCAATTAGTGGCCTAGGGAAAGGACTACATCATTAAAGGCTGTGGGGGGCATAGATAATGAGGCGTTCTCAATCGTTACTCATGTCGCAGCCTACTAAATGGGGCTTATCAGGTAGCAAGGTACCGCGACGCTATCTTACTAAATTCCCATGGGAGTTAGTGTGAATCTCCGTGGAGGACGTAAAGACAACAAAGACAAAATGTTAATCGGGGACAACAAACAAAGAGCATGCCCGCATGTGTCGAGGTTTAATTAGATCGGGCTTACACTTAGGGTCAAGATAACAACTACTATAAGAACTAGAATCGGCCAAGTGGCATGAAGGGCGAACACCAGGTTATGGACGGAGGGAAGTGAATCGAACATGCCACCACCGAGTGAGCAACCACCTCCCCGAGAAAAGTGGGCTTGAAACAAGCCCTCGCTTAACAGCCACTCGCATATCGCCTTTATAAATGAGACAAAGGCGAATATGCAACACCAAACCACCCAATCGAACAATCAAGCAAAGACAATTGAGGAATTTAGAGGTGGCAATGTCATTAGTCAATCTTATCACAAAAGGCAAAGCAGGTTCCTTACCAAGCAACTAGAAGTGAACTCGAGACGAAGAATGAAGATGCAAAGCAACATGAGAAGTGGTAGAGAATTACAATACCGGCACCTCACTTGCAAAGAATGGAGGCAGGAAATCGAGAAGTCATCCACTACCATATTGATAAGATAAAAAGGGAGCAGCCCCAAGAGAAAAATTTTTTGGGAGAAGAAACCGAGGCAAAGGATCATCCAATCACGATTGAACCCATAACCCCAATTCCATACCCCTAACGCCTAAATAAGAATAAACTGGACAAGCAGTTCACCAAGTTTATGGAAGTGTTCAAGAAAATACATATCAACATTCCGCTGGCCAAGACATGCTCGGGAACAAATGCCCGCTTATGTCAAATTTATGAAGGGTATCTTGTTAAAGAAGAGAAGGATCATTTGACAGACGCTTAATTCAATCGAAGAATGTAGTGCCATCTTCGCAGTAGTTGCCGCAAGAGCTAAAGATCTAGGCAAGCTTTCACTATCCCCCTAATTCATCTGAACGCCATCTGAGAGAGCTTTCAGGTGACTTGGGAGCTAGTATTAATCTCATGCCCTTATTCATATTTAGACGCCTGGGATTAGGTGAAGCTCTCCCAACCAAAGTCACACTCCAGTTAGCAGACATGTCCTTAAAGCATCCAAGAGGGGTGATAGAAGACATTTTAGTAAAAGTGGCCTACAAGTTCATCTTCCCAAATGTAATTTCATCAGTATTAGATACAAGAAGATAAAGAAATACCCATACATGGGCAGGTGACCATTTCTAACTAGGAAGGGTAATGATTGACGTATAGAGGGGAGAGTTGAAATTGAGAGTGTAGGAAGATGAAGTCAAGTTTAATGTGTTCGACACTATGAGACACTTGACAGAGAGTGATACGTGCTTCATAGTAAAGACCGTGGAGGCTATAGTGTCTAGCCAATGTGGTCTCACTGACCCTTTGGAGGCTAGCCTGGTACAGAGTGATTCAGAAAAATTGGGAGAAGAGGCCGAGGAGTATGTGTAAAATGGACAGAGATCTGATTTTTAATCTAGCAGGTGGTGTTGATATTAGCCTGGGTGAAATATTGAAACGCAATGCATCCTCGCGAAACACTCCAGACGGATGTACTAAGATCAGCATGAGGCATCACTTTGGAACATCTGCCATGATTATTTTACGTCACTGGCACAGAGGAGATGCACAGGCATCAGAGATCAGGGATGTGATTTGATTTGACTGACATTTAGGTGATTCGCCTTCATGTGCATGCCTCAAATTTTGCTAGAATATGGTCATAAGCCTTCAGTGTAAGCACAGAGGAGATTGAATCCAACTATGAAAGAGGTAGTCCGCAAGGAGGTACTAAAGTGGCTAGACGCCGGGGTTATTTATCCTATTTCTCGGACAAGTGTAATGGTAAGTCCCAGATGAAATGCCTAAAAAGGGAGGAACAACAATGATAAAAACAGAGAATAATACATTATTGCCTTCTAGAACAGTCACAGGCTGGAGGATTTGTATTGACTACCGGAAACTGAATAAGGCTAATCGAAAAGACCATTTTCCATTACCGTTTCTAGATCAGATGTTGGATGTGACTAAGAGACACTAATATTGTTGGATGGGTATTCTGGCAATTAGGATTGCTATAGCCCTTGAAGATCGTGAGAAGATTTACATTCACATGCCTCACTAAGACATTCCGCATTCGTGCAGCCGCTCTTTCACTCGTGCAATGCACCGTGCACATTCCAATGTAAGACGTACATATTCTCAGATATGGTTGAAAGGACAATCGAGGTGTTCATAGATGACTTTTCTGTATTGGGTGACTCCTTCGAAAATTGCCTGGAAAACTTGAGATCGATGTTGATTAGATGCGAGAAAACCAATCTTGTGCTTAATCGAGAAAGGTCATTTTATGGTGAAAGGCTGCATAGTACTTGGGCACCTGATTCAGAAGAGGAATAGAGGTAGACAAAGCAAAAATTGAAGCAATAGAGAAACTACTCCAATTATCATTAGTAAAGGCAGCTTTTTTGGGCCAATTTAGGGTTCTATAGATCGTTCTTCATAAAAGACTTTTCTGATTGCAAAGTCGCATCTACCATCGGTCCAAGGGACACCATTCGAGTTTAATGAGCAGTGTGTGCGAGAATTTTCAATTTTGAAAGATAAATTGGTATCGGCCTCTATTGTAGTAGCACTAGATTGGGACCTTCCATTTGAGCTATCAAAGCACGCAAGTGACTATGCTGTCAGCAAAGTGGATGGGACGTAGTATGAGAGCACATTCTCAAGCCATCTACCATGCCAGCCTAGACCTTGAATGATGCCTGGCCGAACTATGCCACCACCGGGTGTCAAACCATCACACACTTCCTTTCAGACAATGAGTCCATTCTGATTTGCACAAAGTAATAAGCACACCGACCGCCACACCCCGATTCCTCGTCCGTCCCGACCATGTGTGATTCACCGAAGCTCAAAAATACGGTACCATCACCTACCCGATTTTTTTCTAAAGCCGAACTTCAGTACTCCATGGGTATGGCCTAGTACATCTTACAAATGCAATCAAAATATACAAATCAAAAGAACTAAACGCCACTAGGTGTTCATCAAAAATTCATACACACATAATCGAGTCCCACGGTCAGGCAAAAACAATCTTTATATCTAATGACAGTCTAATACAGACCATTTGCGATGAATCTACTGTAATCGTTTAAACAGAGGCTATTGTTTTCACGTTTTCTCTATTCACATCGATTAAAACCCAAGTTTCTTTATGGAAACATATTCTTCATAAACAGTATGCATTATACCTAATCACAAATCACATAAAAATGCAAGAATGCATACTCCAATTCAGAATTCATATAACGTATCAATACATATACTTGTTATCATATAACAAATTTCACATACATACTTATCCTTATAATAAATCTTATGCTTGTTCACATCTCTCGTATGCTGGATCGAACTTCTACTTATACTTATAACAAACTTATACTTACTGATCTTATACCATAGCAAAGTTGGTCTTATTCGATCTTATACTTATACATTTAGATCTTCACTTATACAGACTTGTTTCATACCTGATCTCTCGTAGAAGACACATACTTAGTCTCTGCATTCTTCGCATACCCGTGACCGAGCTTATACATATACTTACACTGCCTCCCGTAGTATCACATACCATGCCGTATCGACGCATACCCCTATTCGTACTTCCCAAAAGGACATATATCGCGGACTTATACCGATATCGCTCGACTTACAAATTCGTCTCAGATCTCCCAAAGGACATCTAATAACTTATCGATCGATAATACTTATCCGATCTCTCGTAGTTACTGCAGCTTAGACCTTTACCTACGTACCGTAGGTACCACAAATATATCACAGGTCGCATATCCTCTTGTACCTGCTATCTATACAGAATATCTTGCACTGTGCACCCTGAGGTACTTACATGTGATTCACAAATGGTATACCTGTAAGCACATTTGACTTATGATCTCCTGTGGCACATATTTGCATTTATCTCTGTATTCATATTCCTTATAAGCCAGAATACGATATTACGCACTTCAATGACATATACTTATCAAATCTATTATAATTATAGAGTTTCTATGTGCAATGAGGCAACTCCATAGGTAATTGTTAAGCTCCGAACAGCATCGTGAGTCATAATACATACAAAACATCGTACTTATGCGTTATTATTATCGATACCGATTATTAGTCCATAGCGTACGCATCACAAATGCATACATATACCAAGCCCATAACATTCAACATATCCCAAAAAACAAATGTGTAGTTGTTGGTTCATATCAACATCTCGGGACTTATACAATTTCACGCCTACAAACGTTTCTATACTGTCTGATTTCCTCCCGTAGTGGGAGCCGTGAAAATATTAGCAACAAGACTCATGAGGTGTACTACTGCATTCATTATACCTGGCACCCGTAGGTACGACTGGACTTATACTCTATATTACGTAATCCTATACTTATTTTTCCTCGATACCAGGCACCCGTGGGTACTACGTAGAGATTACTTCGATGGCCGTATGTCCCAGGTACCACGTAACACAAGTACGCAGGTACATTCGCATCTTTACCTTATTATTTATTCAGTGTCTTATCATACGCCTATCTCGACTACCTGTACCAATCATAAGAAATGAAGTAGACGCAGTATATAATAAGTACCGAAGGTACAATATAACAGAGTGCCGTAGGCACCGCCAGGAGTGCCAAAGCACCGCTCAGAGACGCGGCTCGCCACGCACGGCGAGTGCGCCGTGATCACCGCCAGGAGTGCCGAGCACCAATCGTGACGTGCCGCCAAGCAAATGTGATGCCGCATCACCAGCAGAGTACCGGAGCACCAATCGTGACGCGGTTCGCCTCACCGCTGTAACAAGAGTGTCGGTGAAGACTAAATGCGAGTGCCGGAGCACCAATCAGACGTGCTCAAG
The DNA here is from genome assembly GCA_016808115.1 of Tetrastigma voinierianum. Taxonomy (NCBI): domain Eukaryota; kingdom Viridiplantae; phylum Streptophyta; class Magnoliopsida; order Vitales; family Vitaceae; genus Tetrastigma; species Tetrastigma voinierianum. The sequence goes on from JAEQBH010001107.1 coordinate 198,541, forward strand.
CCATGCAACAGAGTGCCGTGAAGACTAGCCAGAGTGCCGGAAAGCACCAATCGGGACGGCTCGTCACGCAACGACGCCCACTCATTCATTCTTCGCCCAGGTAGTCATAAGCGATCATATGCATTTCGTAACTCATAACCTATCTAATCACATTACGTTGGCTCACGACATATCGCTTTTCATGTTCATGCTCATTGCTTTCAGCCGCTGTGCTCATCATATTCAGTTTCATGCCTATTCCATATGGCATTTTAGATACTTGTACTAAGATGATGCTCATCCACATCATTCAAATATTCACCCGGTGATTTTTATTACTGCATTTGAATAATTCACTGATTTCATCGAATTATAAAAATGCATTTTCACAAACTAAATCATACATCGTAATTAACTAGAACAACTGAATTCTTATTTTTTCAGGAGGCTTAACTTCATACCTGACTCTGGTTCTTTGTATTCATTTGAAGCTAAGGTGCTAAGGGTTCGCTTCAACTGAATCACCTAAATCGGAGTTAATCGGGAAACTGCTACGTCCAAACAAACTTCTACCACTCTATGATCAAACCTAGTTGCACTTTTCTTGCACATACTCTTGAGTGAATTTTTGGGCCACATAGAGTTAGAATTCGAGGGTATCTATTTCTATATGTTTGGTTCTCCTTGAAGTCTATTTTAATTATCCACTAGAATCATTCAAATCGATACAAGAATGAAGAAGTTTACGCTTAAACGATAAATACCGGTCAAAATATGTGGTGTACCAGACATGTTCGACCGAACCGTACATGTTGGCTAAAACGACCGTAACCCAACATAAAAATCGCACAGTTCAAGGTGTACTGGTACATGTCACCAAAAATGCCTGTAATGTATTTTTCTCCATTTTCATATTGCTACCCAACCAACTCTATACTCCATATACACCTCAAAACCATTTCCTATGCATCTTGAAATCTCTATTTTACTCAAATCATCCTTCAATTACCTATCTTTCTTCATAAACCTTTCATGAATTTCTCCCAAAACACTCTAATATGGTTCATAACCCATAACAAACCAAACATGATGATTAGTTAGGGTTTGTTCTAAACCCTAACTCAATTACTTTCAATTAAACCATGAATCCAACCTAAAAGGGAGGATTCCATACTTATTTTAACCAAGTTAGAGTTTTTCAACCCAATTTCATTCAAACTTAGAGTTAAGATCAATTCCTACTCCCTAAGGCACTGATTTGGAACTCATAAACTTTTCTAGAATTCATACAAGAGAAGTCCATATGAGTCATACTAGAATCCATCCCTGAGAGTTAGTTCAAAAGCACACTTTTGCTTAGCTTCTCTTATCTCTTCCCACTTCCTCTTCTTCTTCTTCTTCTTCTCCATACCTTTCTCTCCCTCTAGGTTTTTGATTTCTTTTTGCTCTTTTGGAATAAATTTGGTCTTAAATCCCCACGTCTCTTCTTAGGCCTTGTTTGGCTATCAAACCCATTTTGGGTTAAGTTTCTTTATTTGCTTTTAAGCCATGCTCTCATACATTTATAATGCTTTCTTCTTTGTTTAAAACTCAGAGTGTAGCCAACTTTTTGACTTTTGAGTCCCTTTTACAGACAAATTAAAAACGCATTCTTTCATAGCATAAAATTCAGGAGTCTCGTTTCCATGTTTAGCATTTTAACTCTTAGAACATTCACATTACGCTTACAATACTAAACATCATGAAGCCACACTTTAGGGTATATTTTGGGGTGTTACAGCGACCACTCATAAGCCATAAAGTACCTAATGACTAAAAGGACCTTAAGCCAGACTAATACGATTGGGTACTCTTGTTGCATGTGAATTTGACTTAGAGATTAAAGACAAGAAGAGCAGGAGACACAGCAATCATAGGCTCCTCCATCATGGGTTAGAAGGGAAAGAGATGAGGTCATGAATGATGATTCCTAGATGGCTGGCGGGTTCTTGCAATGCAAGAAAGACAAAAAATTTGGTTCATGGTTTGCCAACTATGTGAATTATTTGTTAGTTAAGGTGATCACTCTAGAGTTTAGCTACCAACGGAAAGAAGATGTTCTTTGCATTTGAGCACCTCCCGGGAGGAACCTGTGTATCTGAGCGCTATGCTGACAGTGACAAAGGCGATATGTATCGGAGATGAAATGGTCGGTATTCACAAACCTTACAGCTTATATGGGGGGCATTTAGGAGACGGAAGGGACGACAACAAAGGTAGTAATTAAGGTTTCTCTTGGCTAAGCTTATTTTAAGGATGCTCACGATTTGTATCCTGCGACAAATGCCAGAGAATGGGGAGCATTTCTAGAAAGGATGAACCACCCATGAGCACAATTCTGGAAGTTGAGCTATTTGATTTATACCGGGGATATGGATTTCATGAGCTCATTTTCTCACTGTTTAAACAAAACACTTGCATCACCTTGCGATGAATACGATCTCTAAATGGGTAGAAACAATATCAGTACACTTTTAAAACAAGCGCTGGTGTGGTAGCGAGTTCCTTAGCGACCACATATTTACTGATTCGGTACTCCGACAGCGATCACGAGATGGAGTACTGGCTTGCAGCCGAAAGCAGATGGTTATGAAGTCTTTGAAATATATGAGTGCGGCACACTGCATCCCACTTCGCATACCATCCATGGGTAAATGGGCGAAGCGAGGAGGTGTCGAGCGAGATATAAAGTCTATTATGGAAAAGCAGTCAATGGCTCAGGAAGAAGTTAGTAAGAGATTGAGGATGCACTGCGGGGCATCTGAGGGACAACATTTAAACACACCATTAGTGCGCCGCCATGCATTCGAATAGTTTTTGGGAAAACATGCCACTGTAGATTCAAGATGGAAACCATAGAGCATATTGGGGCGAGCTCGCATGTTGAACAGCGAAACTGACAAATAGCGGGAGAGCGGATGCACTGATAGTGAATTAGATGAATTAAGCGATAGGTCTTGAGAATGCTCTAATATGTAAGGAAGAGGCAGAAAGCACGGCACGTAGACATATCACGGGGAAAGAGTTCGAGGCGGTCGGCGAGTCTCTATTGATTCTTTAGAGCTGAGAGCTTTCGGGAAGAACTAAAGTCACGATGAGTCGGGACCATTCACGATGACCAGGTTTTCCAGCATGGAGGTGACAATTATGCACCAGGAGAAAGGGACCTTCAAAGTTAGCAGGGCAGCGGTTGAAGCCATGCCGTGAAAGCGGGTTCCATCTGAGAACGAAACCTTGATTCGGCTAAGAATACGAGAGGCAGGCGTGAAAAAGTGGGTAGATCTCAGGAAGCAGGACATTGTGAAGTTAAGGGAGAGTCGGTAGCGACGTCTAAACAGCGCTACTTGGGAGGCAACTCAAGCTTTTTGAAACCTTTCTTTTCATAGTCTAACTTTGCGTGTTTTTAGTTTTTTTTTTAGCATAGTTTTTCCATCTCTTTGTATGTCAGTTATTTTTGATTCTGCATTTTGAGGACAGGGAAGCGACGGGAGATAGCTGCAGGAAACATTCGAGTGCGGAGGGAATTGAGAATTTCATTTAGGGGTTCTCTCAAATAAGCAATTTTTTTTGGCATTTTTGTCACCTTCACACTCTGCATCACGTCCGCGGCGGTAGAACTCTCGCAAACCAAAGCGTTGGAAGAACCAAGAAAAATCAGGCCTAACATCAAAATCAGCGTTGGATTTCAACATCAGCGACGTTGGCTATCCATTTTGAACCCCTCTCACAGCGCGACTAAGATGTTCGATAAGTTCGCAGCGTGGGTTAGCACCTCTTTGAACCCTTGACGATGGTTTTCTTTATTGCGGCGTTGCGACCTCAACTCACTATGGAGCGATCGTGAGACCACGGCGATGCGACGTTGGCTTTAATAAACCCTACGGAAGTGGCAAATATTGACGAGCGTCATAGCGTTGCCTTTGGTACTGCTCACGGCAACACCCGAATCTTTGCTTCCCCACCATGCAGCTGAGTTAAAGGCTCACGAACCATGGCTCACATGGCTACTTTGACGCGCGCTTTATCTCCATTCATCAGCGGCCCTAGGATACTTTCCGGTAACTGCGCTCTCACGGACTCGTGCCATTGTTGCTGCAACCTGGTTTGGTGCCCTAATCCAGGCCATTTATAGGTCCACGAAGGTTCAGATTCCTTTCGTTGGAGCCTATATGTCCTGCTCTTTGGGTCTTGTTAGGGTTAGGAAGGGACCTTAGTAGTGTTGAGCCAAAACCCCAAATCCTACAAGCTGAGATCACATAGCCCTTGGTCCCATTGTGCATTGGGTGTTTGCTCAATTGCCTCAGTGAGCTTGGGTGGTTTCATTTGAGCCATTCGGTCCCATTACTTACCTTGGTGGTTAGGAGGTATAGAGACAACGTAATGTATCGGAGTAAGCGGCAAGTGGCCAGCAGAGAGAGAGGTGGAATGTTGAAGAGCTCTCAGACATTACGACCATGACAGGACGCCAATGAGGATGTGGTGGTAGGGATTCGACCCTATTTTCCAAAATCGGTTGTTTATTAAGGAAGGGGTTTCACCGCAGACGACTTCTTCATGAGCAGAAAGATTCTCTTGACTGGGGGTTGAGAAGAGCAGTATTTTGACCTTACACTTAGCTACTCTGAGTGTAGTGTGGGAATTAAATAAATCTCATACATTACAGTAAAAACTGAAGGTTAGGGTGCACTTTGGTGTTCTCTTGGAAGCATTGCAGATCACTCAATCATTATTTTCTTGACTGTGTGTTCCTACGGAGCCTTTGATAGGCTCCGTGCATGACGGAGCTACTCTGCGAAGTCATTAGAGTGACAAATCAGCGAGAGGGCGGGGTGAGTGGAGATGTAAGTGAGGGCAGAGTGGTGCACTTCAGGCGAACATTTGGCCTACATATGTGATAATACGTATCACATCTGTCTCATGTATTTATCTGTTCAGCGACAGATGTGTGTGAAGTGACGTAACGTGTACAGCAATTATGCCATCGTCGGGACCTTACGCTTTTTGATGTGGGGCGGGTATGAGGATGCCATCCTCACTAACGAAATCTGAGAAAAGGAATGAACCTAAAGGGGCACCCCGCCTCTCATTGCCGACTTCACGTGCTCAAACGAGCTGGGATGCCATAGAACAATGAGTGATGCCCAGATTAATGCAATTTTGGTCAAGCGTGACAAGCCAGGTGTACCACGACCCAAAGAGATTTATGACTCGGGCAACGAACCCTCGGATGAGGATGAGCTTAGGAGTGTCGGGGCCAGTTTGGCCTCTGAGTCGACCCAATTGTTGTATTTGGATAGGCCTCCTCCCATCCACCACCACCGCCGGGCATCGCCGGCTCGCGCCTGGCCAGATGCGAGAGGAGGATCGATCAGTCCTTCACTTATCACTGAAGACCGATTACTATAGACCTGTCTTGTTTCGAGGCCTACTAGGATGAGACCGGGGAGCAGAGTCCTCATAAGCACCGGACTGTGGAGAGCCTGTTGGCATCGCATAGTCTGGCCCAGCGAGCTGACCATCGTCGCGATCGACCCAGTTCTTTTGAGGCCGACACCTGACTTCTCAGCCTCCACCGGCCGCATACTTTGCCACCACCGGTGATCAGCCGATCACCAGGGGAGATTTCTACACCCTCCTATAGTCTTTCATTGTTGACCATTGGGACGATACATCCCACCCTTGTTTATGGGGTGTGGTAGGTGTCAGTTTTATGGAGCTCATTAGTTATTTTAAATCATTTAATGTGATGTTTTGTTTTGGGTTATCTTTGTTTTTTGTTTTTCTATTTGTAATGAGTCAGTGCAGAGTTCATATATCCTTGATTAAGAGTTTGTGTGATGATTATCATAGTGTCATCTGTTAGTTGTCTATTTGTAGGGCATTGTTCTATTTCGGTTCCTTTAGGAGTTCTAGTTTTGGTTTTGTTACGGTTGCTGGTTTTGTTGATAATTATGCGTGATGCTATTCAAGGATCCCTTTGGACCACTTCAAAATCTTGCTAGAAAAACATAGTATAAATCGAAAGAGATACATGGAGTCATTAGATGCTCGAGATTTCATGTTGGATAGGTAGGAGGCAGTGAATCACAGGGATATTCTGAAAACCAATTCTGCAAGCTTCTTCTTGCTTTTACCTGGGATGATCTGCTGGGTATACTGAGCTCTTGGCTTTGAAGCTACTGAGTCCAAACAAACCGTGGGGGCTTAAAAACACTAAAGGGATGAGACACCATAGAAAAGGATTGCCTTAATTTGAATATATATATATATATATATATATATATATATATATATATATATATATAACAAAACAAAAAACAAAGCAAAAGCATTATCGGAGCAGGCTCTGATGGGGATGCCCAAATGGAATCTGGGCATAGTCAGGGGCTCAAAACTTCATGCCAGACGGTGGCCAGGGAGCCAGATACATGGGGCGTAGAGGATGGAAGTTTCCCATGGCTTATAAAGGTATGGGTTTAGTTGAGTGTTCGGGGTGAAGTTCGAGGCCCCGAATGTAGATGCCATAACAATTGGTGGGGAGCCACCAGCTGAATCCTGGCTACGGGAACACTCGGCAAACTTAGGGCACTAGTTTTTCATTATGGGATGCAGAGTATGTTAAGTGAATAAAAATGAATGATTCTTATCCCAACCATGATTAGGCACCAAATGAGTGGGTTGAATTCAAGTTTGGGGGTATCGGGCCCAAAGTTATCACCGCTAGGGATCAATATGTCGATGCACATAGGCTCCTTGGGAATGGCTAATGAAACTTGGGAGGTTGAGTCACTTGTCAGGCTGAATCATGTTCAGTGATTCCTTGAAGGGTTGAACATCCGCTTATGGATCCTCTGAAATTCAAGAGTGAAAGAAGGCAAGATTTATAAATTGGTCATTTGAGATCTTCTTTCCTACGACATGGGCATCATGATCATGGCATCGGGTTTGTTATGTGGTTCACTTATGTATCGAGTTTGGGTGTTGGTTTCTTGCGAGGACAAGCGAGAAGCTAAGTTGGGCGTGATGAGTGCCTAAAACACTCATATTATACCGTCAAACATATTACTTACAGATTGATTTTTATTCCAAAGCGCATTATAGCTCATATGACTCTGCATGGATTTGGATTTTGTGATGAGTGAGCTGGAATTTGGGATCTGACCATGAAGCCGATCGCGTGTTGCCGGTGTCGTCTCGCGATGATACGACTGCGTTCCTCGCGTCGATGGCGTCCATGCGATGGCGCCGAATCGCCGAAGTGAACGGTGGTGGGTGATGCGTCGATCGAAATCGAGATGCTCGATCGTGAGTTGTTTATATTTCTTCTTTCTCGCGGCGTTCGGCGGTTGAACCGATGCGCGGTTGTTATGTTCTAGATAGGTTTCCAGGGATGAACGTCTCAATTGAATGGACTAAATAAGCAAAACTTATTTTTATTATATTTCATTACCTGGTTGCATGGATCGTCTCTATATCGTGGTTCATATTCATGGTGATGTCACGGCTTGACATTGACATGATCTTGTGATATCAGATGAGAGATGAGGACTCCCAAGGATCTAAATAGTATGACCCTAGGTAAATCAGTAAATAGAGATATCCCGATTTCGAGAGTGGCAAGTAGGGTTCGAACATTTAGGCATTTGGGAGTATTGGGTTGGGGTAGAGATGCACCTAACCCTACTGGCGAGATAGGAGGATATACCTTGAGAAAGGATATCTCGTAGGCACGATCACCTCGTCATTAAGAAATCATTAATAGACTGAATATTAACTCCTCTAGATAATAACGACACCAGTACGAAAGAGCGCGGGAGGGAGACGATCCTGATCTTTACATATTGGGAGCAAACTCACAAAATTGAAATTTAAATAAAATTTTGATAATATCGTTTATAGTTCAGATAAAAGTGAGTTTAAGTCTGATGATATTATAAGGCCAATTTTAAGTAGTCAACGCTTTACTTCTCGTGGATCGATCTGTAGGCAACTTTGCATTGCAGCCATATTCACTTGATACGGCGTGTATAGTTGCGCGCGTTAGTATTACATCTAGTTTTTACACATCACACTTTCGACTATCATTAACATGACATACTAAATTTAGGCTTCAAGTTTAAGTAGACATGTGCTTCTAAACAAAAGTCACATGGGGGATTTTTAAACTACTTATTTTTTCATAAAAAAAACCAGATGAGTGGCGACTCAAACTAATTTATTTAAAAATGGTTGCAAAAAAATAAAAAATATTGAATCTCATATCAGGGTGCAAGGACATGAAAATGCTAGTCCACACTCTCTAAAAACTTATCAACTGAGTATGAATATGAATAGGACTTGCATGATTATACAAGACCTAAGAGGGATCTGTCGCCACCTCCTGCTGGCTGAAGCTCGACCCGGTAGTGGACGGAGGACAGGGCATGGAGGACCACTAAATCATTACTATAAAACACATTTCATATACTCATTTAAGTATTAGGATATTTAATATCCATTTAATCCATATTTATATATGTGAATGAGATCTCACTATATAATGCATTCACATTACTATAAGAAATATCATTATATCTTTTAAAGGGCCCATAACTTTATACTTCAAGTACAATATTTATATGACACGACATTTCCATACCCTTTCACGAATCATGCACAAATCTTTATGGGTTCTTTATATTTGAGATCTGCCTGATACATAGGCATTCCATGATAAAAAAAAATTGAAAATATAATCTTCTTACTTGAAGATCTTTACATCTACTTTGGGTACATTACAAAGTAGTTCATGATATTATGGGATGAAGTGTATACCATGAGATGAAGCATTCGCACCCATAATCACAGGATGGCAAATAAATACCGGTTACGTGGTCTTTTGTCTGCCATTTGCTCCTGCTGATAACAAATGGAAGGCGACGCACTAAGCATTTTCATGCTTAGTGGTTCTTTGCATTTATATTCTCATTTTAAACAATTATACCACATCTGCATGCATAACAATTAACTTTTGCAATATGCATCACTTAATTATCTCAAAAACATGAGACATATTTTATTAACTTCCTTCAAATCTATTAATTCTGTATATAAATCTATTTTATTGGAAAGTGAGTCTATCAATTGAACACGAAACTAGAAGATATGTTCTAAACTGCAAGGCTACTCTATTTTCAAAAAACGAATCAAGGGAATTTGCAGAAAATAAACTTGATTTGGCAATTTCTAGTCCAGTGAATACAAATTTGAATACACTTATTTCAATGAGAATTTGTTCTCTCTGAGCTCAGTTCCCACCCCAAATTTGAATGAAACTCAGTTACCAGATAGGTAGCTAAACTTATGGCCTAATACATTGTGCAACGAGAACCCGGGAATTTGTAAAGAAATGGAAACTTGGCCTTACAGTACAAATTTACAGGTTCTATCTGAGTCTAAAATTTGAATATACTTATTTCAAGGAAATTTGTTCTCCTAGAAGTGTAGTTTACCCAAAAATTTGAATCACTCAATTTGGATGAGTAATGGCCAAGTTAAGTTATGGTTAAAACAAAAACATGGGTTTGGAAAATTTTGGCGGCATCACTACAAAATCCATTATTTCCTTTATACACAAAATTCCTTAAAGCCAATCATAATCAAAGCAAAGAAAGGCCTTGAACTTTAACTCTGTACCTACCTCTAATTATATTTTACTAATCGAGCACAATCGAGAGAAGTTAGGTGAGTTCCCCTACCAAACAAATAGAATGAATCAATACCCAAACTTAGACAAGTATCCATACCTTAATCTTTTTTAACACTCCTCTATCTCTCTTTCTTCATTCCTCTTCAAGATCAAGTAGAGTCTAAAGATGACTTCTCCCCCTCTCTCAATCGTAGCCACATTCAACCTTGCCCAAATGAGAAATGATCTCATTTCACTAGACCAGAACTGGTCTTATTCTAATCTTAGTATAAGGCCTTGTTTGGCCTTCCTTTTATTTTTCATTTTATTAAAGCCACTTTATTCTATTTCATTGCATAATAAACTTTTATCTTTGTTTCCTACTTTGACATATACTCTTCCTCATTTATGACCTTTGGATCCTCATTTTGACATTTTAATTTAACCTTGGCTACCTTATTAATTCCAGTTTGCATTTAACTTATTTACTTATAAACATATCATTAAACTCTGAAGAAACTAATTGAAGTGCACCTAATCATTAACATCCAATTTTCACTTTAAAAACCCTCTATTTTTATCTACCTTAAAAAATATAGATAATAAAATAAAAATTTGCAATAGCAGGAAAATGTTATAGTAAAATAATAAAACGAAAAGGATTTATTTGGAACGTTATAGGATCAATGACTAGGATCTACCAAAAAGAAAAATCATGAATATGAAAAAAAAAAATGTTGACAACTTAAGGAGACCACTCAAATGGCTTGGGCACTTGAGCGCCTAGATAAGCAACTAAGCAGTTCCAATACTAGGGCACTAGTTCCACCATTTGGGAGTCTGTAATGCATTTTATCTCAAAAACTGTAATAATAATAGTAATAGTAATTGATCCAACCCAATCCTTCAACCATAAAAAAAAAAAAAAAAAAACCCCTTTTTAGATTTAATTTCTTCATTCAAAAAACAATAACCTCAAATCTTTAGTTGTTTATGATTTTATGATGATCTTCCATTGCTCATCTTCACTCATGTTGGTAAGGTTCCTCGTATTTCTATATATTTTCTCACTTTCATTGCCTCTGTGTTAATATATTCGAATTTCCCCTTTTGAAGCTTTGATTAATAATTCTTCTTTCTTGCTTTAGTCTCCAAATTTTCCTAGGATATAGTTTTCTCTAGTATGGATACAACCTAATGATTAATTTTCAAAGACTCCTAATTACTAGATTTGTTACTTTCTTGGTTCCATCTCATAGTACCATATGGTTACACTTGTGTGCTTCTCCACCCCCTAATTTTCCTTCTTGTTTGTGGTTTTTTTTTTTTTTTTTTTTTTTTTGGGGGAGGGGGGGGGGGTGTTGGTTGTTTTGTAAGTACAGCTATTGCGTAGGTTCCCACTTGATGCTTAACTCATTTGATGGTTTTCTATTTTAATCCCATGATTTTCTAACTTCAATGCCATTTTGTGTCTTCTATTTGTTTGGAAGAGAATATTCCACGAACTAATTGTTTGTTTTCTTTTTTCTTTAGTTATATTGATCACATGTCTTGTTCATGGCCATTTGAATAATCTGAATTCAATTGTGGGTTCCCCTTCAATATGGATGTTGAGTTGAGGAAGCTGAATGTTCAAGACATTTGCAAGCAACAATTTGTTGGGTTCTTCTGAAGAGATTTAATAGTTAGGGGATATGTACTTTTAGTGATATAATCCAGTGTTTTCATATTAAAAATAGACAATTCAATTTTTTGTGCTCGATATCGTAACTCAAAAGATTTTCCTGTTTATGTTTCCACTCAACCCTGATGGCTTCTCCTATAATTTGGTGGTGCAACCATTTGCTTACCATTTTTTACAACCATAATTTTATCATGATATTTGAGGTTAATTATTTTTCTTAGTAAAATTATAAGGATGGTTTATCATCTATTTATTTATTTAATGGGATATGTTAAGCTAGTGTTTTAGCATGCATAGAAACCTCTTAAGGTGACATATGGTTTTCTATTTTATCATATAATGTATTTGATATGAAGTTGTGTTTTCATGAAATACTTATTTGGTTTTAACCTAGATACATGTCTTTCCAAGTATCTAAATATACTTATCAATCAGGGACAACCACAATCCTATTGACTCATTTTCTTTTTTCTGAACCTGGGTAGTGGGTACTATATGTTTTCATTGTACTATTATAGCCATGGCTGATGAAAGTCAATTATTGTTTGAAGTATGGTGGCTAGGTTGTTTGGCTTATGAAACAGGTTAATGAGAGTAAAATGCAAGGTTCTTAAACCCCAAATAGCCAAAAACCAATTGGTTTAATGAGCCTAGAATCTTATCTCCTTGCACCAAATCCTTTAAAAATAAAAGGAAAATGAAAGTACTTTTGATTAGTCTCCTTTATATTTGCTAAAACATACTAGTTTGCTATAGTGAAGTCATGAGGTTATCTTTCTACGATCATTATTGTAGGTTGTTGAGATCAAAGGGGGCAATGAAAAAAAAAAAAACTTAGATTTCAGCAATAAGGCATTCAAACTCGGAGTTGTAAGATAGAATATATTCGTACTTTCTTTCAAACCATAGACAAATTCCAAATGAAGTAATCATCTTAAAATACCAGTTTAATTTTCCTTGATATTAAAAATTAAAAGAAATGGACACGGGTTTATCGTACACTTTGTCACTTTTCAAACATAGTTTATGCCTTCCCTCTATTTCTTCTTTCCATTTTTTGTTTCTACAAAACCCAAGGGCGGCTTCTTTATTAAACAATTCTTTTATTTCACCATCAAAGAAAAAGGGGCATGGAGCTCTCACAGTGGAAATAGTAGATGCTCATAATCTTATGCCCAAAGACGATGAAGGGTCGAAGACCAGAAAACTCGAATAAGACAATCCCAAAGAATCTCGACCCCATTTGAAACCAAAAACTTCTCTTCAATTTCGACCAAGCCAAAAATCACCATCACCAAAAACACAGATCTTATGTATCAACAGACCTCTTAGCCGACAAGAGGTAGGTTACTCAAAGATTATCCAAAATATTAATTAATACACAAAGTACTTCATCAATTAAGTAGTTTCTTCGTGACTTTTACTTAATAAAAGTTTCAGACTACTTCAAAGTTGGAACATATCAATACTCTTCATCTATAAATAACTTAACGAATGTTTCAGACTACTTCAAAGTTGGAACATATGAAGCCTCTTCATCTATAAATACATAGTCATATAGTCTTGAAAATGCAAATCCAAGAAACTCATAGATTGCTAAAAAGGAATTCATTGTATAAGATGAAGAAGCTGGGAGCTAACACCCTTGCATACATTATTGCTCTCTTGGTTATGGCATTTTATGTTGCCTCTGCCTTTGATCCTAGTCCTGTTTAGGACTTTTGTGTAGCTGTCAATGATACTCATGACACCGGTAATCTCTAGCATTCTCATCATTGATCCTTTAAATGATACATTAGTACTAATATATTTGATGCTTTTGCAGTGTTTGTGAACAGAAAATTTTGCAAGGACCCAAAGCTTGCAACCCCAAATGATTTATTCTTTCCGGGGTTCGTCTTCCAAGAAACACAACAAACAAAGTTAGGTCGATGATGACACAAGCGAATGTGGCACAGATACCTGGACTCAACACCCATGATATCAATTAAGTAGTTTATTAAACATTCCAAATAGAAAAGAAACAATTTTTCTCTTCCATCAAAGGCGAAGTTAGCCTAAAAATCTCTTTCATAAGAAACAGAACCAAGTTCCCCTATTTTATCTTCTCTGCCATCACCTTCTAGCCCTCCTCCCAGCTTAAAAAATAGGACAAAACCAAGTTCGCCTGCAGCATCATCTTCTCCATCACTACCTTCTAGCTTTTCCTCCTAGCTCAAAAAATAGAACAAAACCAAGTTCGCCTGTAACATCATCTTCTCCATCACCACCTTCCAACTCTCCTCCCAGCTCAAAAAATAGAACAAAACCAAGTTCGCTTGTAGCATGATCTTCTCCATCACCACCTTCTAGCTCTCCTCCCAGCTCAAAAAATAGAATAAAACCAAGTTCCCCTACAACATTGTCTTCTCCATTACCACCTTCCAGCTTTCCTTCTAGTTCGAAGGAATCAAGGAATAGATACGGCTAGCAGTCACAGTCAAGCCTGGAATTTAACTGAGATGGAAAATGTTGTTCACATAATGAGGTTATTGAAGGGGAAGCGTTTTTGACTAATCCTGTCAAAGCCTATTTCCTTTAGTTAAAAAGTTTTCCATCCCCTATTTGGTGTGATGAGTGCCCATTTTAGAGGCCATCATGGCGGCTATGTGTTGGATTGTATCGATAGGAGTTGGAGATCTTTAGGTGGTGATTTGCACAACACTCAAGTATAGGTGGGTGGTTGATTAGTGCTCAAAAATTGCTATTTTGGACCCTATTATTACAGGTTTTGAGCACTTTTTATGTACTAATCAGCGTAATTAACTTGATTTTACATTGAGTCCTGTTATTCCCATAATCACATTTTGTGGCAAAAATTACAGTTTGCAAAGCTATTTATGCCGAAATTATTCAGTCGATCAATACGAAGAGTCGGTGAACTTCGACATTGCGAGATCGAACCCGAAGGAAAGAGCATAAAATGTAACAAATGGAACATAGCAAAATTTCGCATGTTGAGGAAATTGCTCACGCACCTTATTGATTACCTCCCGACCTCATTCACCCCTCCGTAGCTTTGTTCTGCTTTTGGCACTTTAGTGTTTTTGTTATATTTTTGGTTTTTCTTCCCATTTTTATCCACTTCTGTACCTTTTCGATTTTTGGTTTTTTGTATTCCCTTGTTTGAGCATATATAAGCACCAGTGGCACAGCTCTCAATGAATCAATAAAAAAAAAAGTGGCCAGGAAGCTTTCGGCCTCTCGACACCTTTATTCTTTTCTCAGTTCTCTCATTTCTGATGCTTTCTAGGCGGCCAAACCCTTGAGGATGACAAGTCGGAGGATGAAGCGGCTAAACCCTTTTCCTTAGGTGGGAGGCCATTGAAGCGGGATACAAACAACCGGAGGATTTTCCATGTTTTAACGGTATTTTCTACCATTTATGGTTTGGTCAACGTAGGCTTTTAATCCCTTTAGGTTGCTTTGAATGATTAGTATTTGATAAACTTTTGGGTTCATTGATGCTTATTAGTGAATCCATTGACATCAACTGAATTATTATCATTTATAGATTATGAAAGATTGATTGAAGGGATGTTTTTATTTTCCCAATTTTAGGTTTGATCCATAGGTTCATTGTAATAGCCCAATGCTTAGTAGCTTTTTAGGGTTCTTCATGCCTTATTGTTAGATACGGTGATATTCACATTAAGTTATCATTTATTGCGTGTTGGAGAAAGTGGAATTAAAGGGTGAGTATTATTCACTATCAGGGACTATCAAGTGGGAAGTAAATACAAATTTTTCAAAATGATTGTTTAAGTCAGTTTTAGGTTAAATGAAGAAACCGGTTTGGGAGATGACGTATGTGTCTCTCATGTGAAAGGACAACGGAGAACCTCGGTTACCCCGGATTTGATCCTGATGACTATTTACTGAGGAATTCTATTTTTACATTTTTCATATTTCATTTTAATCTTGCAAATCACCAAGCTCACTGTTTTTCAATTTAAATCCCAGTGGAATTCACCATTTTTTGGTCTTGCAAATCATTTAATAGAAGAATCCCATCCACATTGTTCGACCCTATGGCAGATTCTCTTTCGTGCTTCTGGTAATCAGATTTGGGATATAAATTTTGTTTATTCCATTTGATCATACCTAATAACCTGAGTCTGATAAATGCGTGTCGAGATGGTGCTAAGTCGCGTTGACGGTGGAACTGTGATCGTCAATCTTCATTAATTTTCTTTTATTTACATTTACAGTTCCACGGCGGTTTACCCGAAGAAGATCTATATTGTTTTTAGTTAACGTACCCTTTTTTAGTAAAATTGTTTCCTTTTCCTTTGTTTAATTGTTTGCCACTAATGTATAGAGCAGTTCGATGGTGAAAATCAAAGCGACAGATGAGCTGAATCTCCCACAAACACCAGGCATTTGGTGTGACGGAAATGGAAGAGGAAACGATGCGGTGACACCCGACTGGAACTCAAACCTTAGGAGGCATATATGTCTGTGAGGGATTAAGCATTCCATAGCGAGATCGCATTTTTGTGGAAATCAAACCCCAGTCAATTCTCCAAAGTTATAGGGCCAAATGGATGTGTGCATCCTTCTACAGTGTTCCCCCGACTTATACCTCTGGCTTATATATTATGCCCCATG
The DNA here is from genome assembly GCA_016808115.1 of Tetrastigma voinierianum. Taxonomy (NCBI): domain Eukaryota; kingdom Viridiplantae; phylum Streptophyta; class Magnoliopsida; order Vitales; family Vitaceae; genus Tetrastigma; species Tetrastigma voinierianum. Next base: position 214,560 of record JAEQBH010001107.1, read on the forward strand.
AATGACGGCAACCATGCCCCCTCATCCACGGTGAACCAAGCCATCTGATTGAAACCAAACTAATGGATAATTTCATAGAGGAAGCGAAGGAGTAGTGAATAATCGGAAAGTGGAAGTCGACCGTGGAGAGCTCCCAAGCAAAGGAATTAGATGAACTGAGTGGGTGGATCTATAAATTTGAAGCAACTGGGTGTTCGATTTCCAGCTTGCCCGGGTGATAACATGCTCTCATGAGGAAAAGTCGAGAAGAGGTGCTTGGTGAAGCACCATAGTGGAGGGGCTTGATGTCAGCAGAAGATTACTCGGAATCCCTCCGCCATAACATAACAACTGTTGCTCCGTAGGAGAAGAAAAGAAGAATGCCTCCTTAGTGGAGTAAGGAAGATAGGAGAAAAGGGCGTTGGAAGGAACACCGAGAGCATAATTTACACTGCCCTCTCATGACCCAGACCTGATGTATATCTGCTAGTAACACAATATTCACGAAGCATCCACATTAAAGGCTACCCCGTCTTGCCTTTGCACATTGTTGAAAACATCGAGAAAATTAGTAGCCTTGTTAGAACCTTTGCCTTATCAAAGAACATGCGAAATTTTCCACTTTCATGGCATAATGGAGTGGTTAGTCTTTGGTTGAGATTTGGAGCACAAATTCTCAAAACATTAATTTCCGTAGATTCAGTGGCTCCAAAGAAGCAGGAGAATTGGTTTAGAGGGAGCTGGTCTCCAGCTTTGCTCATCTTTCTTATTTAATTAATTAATTTATTTAATTTTTAATTTCTTTAATTTTCTTTTGAATTTTCTCTCGTTTCAATTAATCTTTATTTCAGATTGTTTTATTTTTACACACATTTTTTAAAATTTCTTGTGTTATTTTGGGGTTTTGGAGAGCTGAGAAGTAGAAACGAGGAGATTTGTGACCTTAACGAAATTTATGAATCCTGTATTAACTATGAACTATGATTAAAGTACAAATGCCATGTGCTCCCATTTTCTGGCACATATGATGCACTATTTTGTCCTTTTGTGATATATATATATATCATATATATATATATATATATATATATATATATATATATATATCTCTCATCAAAAATAAAAAATAAAAATTTTTTTGTCTCTCTAATAAAAATAAAAAAACAAAATAAGGAGCTAAAAATAAAAATAAAAATAAATTGTTTGAAAAAATAAAATTGTGATTCACGAGGAAATTTCCTGAGGTGTAGGAATTTTATGACACATGCATATCATTTGTTCGCTCATAACTTTCTCATTAGAACTCAGTTTAGATGTTTTTTGATGCGGGTTGAAAGCTTAGAGTGCTTCAGAATCCAAATATATCGGAAAAAGAACACTTTGAGAATTATGAAGGTGTAATTTTCAAAATCTCAAACTAGTCCTTTTTCCTCTCTTTTCTTCTCTAACTTTATTTTATTTGTTAATAGGAGTGAATAAGAGAATTAATAGATGGAAAGCTTGGCGATATCCTATCAACAACGAGTACACATGTCATCAAGGAGGTAGCACTTCATCACTAACTTTCCAATCAGGCCCCATTGCGAGACTGATGAGACATTTGGTTGGGGGGTAGTTAGCTAAGGAATGACTTTTACATTTATGTTTTTGTTATTATTTTGAGCAAGCCCATTTTGTTATGTTCAGTGGCTTGCTGGTTTTCCTTTTTGTGAAGCTGTTATACTATACAACTTATTTTTTCAAAAATTGCACCCACTTTTTTTGTTTTGCCTAGCCTGTAGTTTGAAAAATTGAAACTTTGTCCAATTCTATTGATGTTAGATTGGTTCCATGCCTAATTGAGTGAATGATTAGTTGAATTCTTGCTGCTTTCGACCTTTTCTTCCACCTTTAGCTAACTAATAAGGCACATAAGGTTTCTTCAAGAATTAAAACTCCGCTAGCCTCCCCGAGTCTTTGCAATAACCTACCCTAGTTCGCTGACCGCTTTTAATAAAGTTAAGGACCCCATGAATAGAAGGCCAATGTGTCTTCCAAAACAAAAAGAAGTGAAAAAGAAAAAGAAAATAAAAAGAAAAAGAAAAAGAAGAAAAATTGCAACGCTTTGCCTTGAAACCCGAGCACTCCGGCCCAAGGGTATACGGCGAAGCCTCAAGCCCAAAGGCTCCTGGGCCAATCGCTGGGAGCCACCGACTTAGTGCTCAAGTATAATGGGTGGACGGGTGAGTTTAACAAGTTGTAGGTGCTGGAGTTTCGAACTCATTAAAGTCCTGGGTGAAACCCGAAGAGTTAGTAGTCGAAAGATCCTCATGACTGGTGCCTTAAGCCTTAATCGTTGGGAGTCACCTGGTGATCCCCGTTACATGGACTTTGGTAAGGTCGATTCCTCAGCATTGCACCCCTACAACACAAAAAGAGTCAGGAATAAGAGGGGTCCTGATTTATTTGGGTTGCTTAGCGCGGTTAGGTCAGGGCAATAGCCTCGTTGGGGAGGAGAGTTCAGCTTTGGTAGTTTATTGTCAGAATTGATAAAAACACTCGTATTGGTGGAAGTTTCTGGTTGATTCACCGAGATGGAGGCTCTTTTGATACACAATTTTTTATGGCACTCATTCTCTCAAGATAGTTATTGGGCAAGGCTTTGATGAAATTGCTCCTGCCTGCCATTGTTCACCTCCCAGCCACTATTCCCCCCTCCAGCACTGTTCACCTGCTTTTGACGCTTTGGTGTTTTTGTTATATTTTTGGTTTTCTTCCCATTTTATCCCTTCTAATACCTTCCGATCTTGGTTTTTTTTTTTTTTTTGTAATTTTCCCTTGTTTTGAGCATATATAAGCCTCAGTCTGTACAAACTCTCAATGAATCAATAAAAAAAATGACGGGAAGCTTTCAGCTCTCCCGCTTCTGCTCTTCTTTCTCTCCATTTTCTCTCATTTTCTCGTCACTTTCTAGGTAGCCAAACACCTTCCGAGGATGACAACTCGGAGGTTGAGTGGCTAAAACCCTTTTTCCTTGGAGTGGGAGGCCACTGGGTAGGGGATCGAAGGCAACTGAGGTTTTTCCATGTTTTAATGGAGGTATTTTCTACAATTTATGGTTTCAAACAACGTAGCTTAATCCCTCTCAAAGTTGCTTTGAATGATTAGTATTTGATAAGCTTTGGGTTCATTGATTATTGGTAGATCCATTGGAGATCCGTTAGTTATCATCTATATGGTTATTTAAAAGGCGATTCAAGGATATTTTATTTTCCCAAATTTTAGGTTTGATCCCTTCTGCCTCCATCAAATAGCCAATACTTGCAAGTTTGAGGTTCATTGAAGCTATTGTTAGATACAAAGTGACATTAATTAGTTCTCATTTATTAGCTGTTGGAAAGTGAGTCAAGGTGATGTTATTCACTGCCCGAGACCATCAATGGGAGGCAAATACCAATTTTTCAAAGATAGTTATTTAGGGTCAGTTTTTACAGTTAAATGAAGAACCGGTTTGGGAGATGACTATATGTCATCCTCCCCAATGCGAGGAAAGGACCCTGGAGAACCTCAGTTACCCCAAGACCCCAGCCCCATGATTAGTGCCCAAATAGTGCTATTTTGAGCCCTATTCGAGATAGGTTTTGAGTGCTTTTTGCGCACTAATCGTATCAATTAAGCCAATTGAGGTGTTCAGGTCTACTTAGTATCACTTATGCCGTTTCGAGGTTATTTTTGTTTATTTTGCAGGTTTTTGCATACCTTGGGAGTTCACATCAGAGTTATGCCGAACCACAAGATTGAACTCCAAGCATCACCATCAAACATATCAAAATTCAATGAAGATCGATGGCAAGGTGATGAAAAAGGATGCAGCTGGAGGCAGCAAGTATGTCAAGAACAAAGTAACCTCAGAAATTCCTCAATATGATTGCAAAATTCCTACTGGATTGCGAAATTACAGCCCATAGCTTAAAATTTCCTCAGTAATCCTAGCGAATTGAGAAATTTCGCTAGGCTAATAAATTTCGCTTATATAGCGGAGAAAATCACCAAGTGCTCACTAAATTCTTCATTTCTCGCGATCAAATTTTCGCTAGTTAGCTTAAATTTCTAGCTAGCTAGCTAAATTCACCGGCGGTACAGCTTGGGGGCTCCTATTTTCGCTATCTCAAATGAATTTCGCAGTTACGAAATTTTCGCTACCTAGCGAAATCCTTCCCCAGATGAACGAAATCCCGCCCGTTGATTTTGTGTAATTAATGCCAAACGCCCTGCTTACAGTTTATACTCTCATTCCCGTGATAGTTTAATACTTAGTTTTTTGTATTTTCATACATTGCGGCCTATATAAGCCCCCATGATTTTGTAACCCTAAGAAATCTTTTGGCAACTTTTCATTTATGTAAATATCTCCCGTAGCTTTCTCGCTTTAGGTTTTGCTTTTCTCTTCTCTCCTCTTTCTTTCATTTTCTAGGGCTACCAAACACCCCTCTGAGGATGACAACTCAAGAGATGCTTGGCTAAGTCTCATAACTTTGAAGAGGAGGCCGCAGCTGGTTTTGGGGCAATGCAGGTTGTCCCTATGTTTTAAATGCTGCTGTGCACCGTATTTATGGCTCCCAAATTTTCAAATTAGGTCAAGACAATTAATGCCATTACTTCGCCAATACTCTTACCATGCTTTTTTAGTAAGTACAAGGCATACTTATTGTTAGATGCAATCGTTATTCTTTAGATGGCCTTACGAGCCACCGAAATGAGGTTGGAGTGCTAGGGTTTGAACTTCAAGGGACCTGTGGAATGCATGTTCGTGGTTGACTCAAATATGAGTGTTTCTGTGGTTAGGTTTTCTGGGGCTTAAACAAAGATCCTAAGTATGGCTCGACTATGTGCTGCTCGCCATGATGCGCAAAGATAAAACCCGAGGAGAATTTGTTACCCCCATGTTGTCAAGCTATTGACCTAAACCTTCAAAGCTACCTTTTCACACTTCACTCGCTTACAGCTTATTTAGTAACCAAACAACTTCCACTGTTTTAGAAAAAAATCCAAAAATCCAAATTAAAAGCCTCACCATTTTCAACACCGACAGTCATTCATAGGATGAAACTCATCCCTGTTCGACTTAGACCATGTCGCAGTAGCTTGACTACGGCAGTAGGAGGAACATAGGAAACAAATTTTGTTGATTCCGCTCACCCTACCGTGGCACGAATCAAATGGCGCCGCTGCCTGGGATGGTGCCAAACTATGTATGATAGGTTGAAGTGTACTTGTAATCCCCACATAGCGAAGGTGACCTTTTAACTCTTTGAATCCTGCTGTCAGAATCAAGTTTTCATCACGGCAAGAACTGCACCGTTTTTGTTTTTCATACAAATAGCTTATTTTAGCTAACCCTAACCCTTTTGCAAGTTCGCTTTGCGTTTTCGTCAGGTCTCGCTTTGTGTAATGTGTGTTTATGCACCACTGGGATAGAGGGACATCAGGTAGACTGCAAAGAATCAGTGCACCAATTGAACAAGGCAGTGAAATCAGTGTGCCAAGTGACCAAATGGATCCCCTACCTGAGGAACAGCAGAGTCAGCCAGGTACCCCAGTGAATCCAACAGCTTATAGGTCGATGAGGGACCATATACACCCTCCTAGAGTTAGTGCCTTCCTGCATCATACCCTCGCTAGCATGTAGCAAGGAGGCCCTATTCGTGCCCCTACTCCCACATATCAGGTATGGAAAATGAAACCCATACACACATATAAGGGATTTTGAGGAAGTTTGCACAACCTTTTAAGGAAGGTATGATGACATGGATTTGCTTAAGTTCGGGAAGCATTTCCATTAACCCTAGCGACAAGGCCAAGATTCGCTTAACTCACCGAGGCCTGTAAACTATAAGAACAATGAGCCGCAGCGCAGCTTTTAAAAAAAATTCTTCGTTCATAAGACCAACAATTTGAAGAGACAAATTTACACCTTTCAGCCAAGATGGTGAGAGGTTCACTAGTGTTTGGATAGATTCATGGAGACTATCGTTGCATGCCCTCACTGGGCGGTTTGATACCTGGATGTTAGTGAACCACTTTTATGGTGGTTTGTCTCCTGCAATGAAACAATTGTTAGAAACCATGTGTGGGGGAGATTTTCTGAGCAAGCATCCTGATGAAGCCATGGATTTTTTAAAACTATGGCCTGAACTCTAAGGGCTTGGACGAACCAAACCCGAGAGAAATGGAAAAATGAGGCCTTATCCAACCCTTAGAGCCGATGCATGACCGGGTCGAGGATATAGAAATGAAAGCTGTAATTTCAACCTTAGCTAGAAGGGCGGAGGAGCTTGAAGGCAAACGGTTCCATGGTGAAGTGCGTGCAAAGGACTCCAAATCCCGCACAAAGCCAATCCATGTACCAATTTCCAAGCCACTACCCACCCCGGGCGATGATCCAATGGCCCCTGGCGCTGAAGGATTTTATGTCGAGTGTGCAACATCGTAGACAACACAGCCACAACAACCCACGCCCCATATGGAAATACCTACAATCCAACCGGAAGAATCACCCTAACCTCCTCTTGGAAACCTAATCCCTCGCCTATGTAAATTTCAACGCCAAAACTACGCTTGTCTCCACCTTCTCAACCACAACCACCTCCATCCTCATCTCGGAACAAGCCACTTTAAATTCGAAAGGTGGTAATTTTGTGAAGAACAAAAAAGGGATCAATGCACAATTCTCACAAAGGATTGATAATTGTAGAGAGCACACCGAACAAGAGAGAAGGATGGCCTGAGCAATCTTAATCGAAACAGACAACTCTATGATATTCAATCACAAAGATCAACAAAATTCGGAGGTACAGGAGGAGAGAAGGTTCCCTTCAAACAAAGGCTAAACCCAAAGGGAATCCATGAGGTAGGGTCATCCAAAGAATTCGTGAATGGATGGAGGTCAAGGGTATAATCACCCTTAGGAGTGGGAAAGAGGTTGATCAACCAATGCCAAACCCGTTGGGGAAATCCAGAGCAAGAAATGAGCTTAACACATTTTTCTCGAAAGAGGACTCCAATGAAACATAGCATGCCACCTGCTCCATTTCCACAGCACTTAGAAGCAAGAAGAAGGCATCTCAACAAGCAGGCATCCTAGAAGTCCTAAGGCAGGTGAAGGTTAACATACCTCTTTTGGACATCATTAAACAAGTCCCTGCTTATGCAAAGTTTTTGAAGGATCTTTGTACAATCAAAAAGGGATTGGGCATTGAGAAAAAGGCATTTTTAACTGAACAAGTCAGTGCCATAATCCAAAGCAAGAACCCAGTTAAATACAAGGATCCAGATCTCCATACCCCGCTTATTGGTGGGACTTGTATAGACAAGTCATTACTTGATCTAGGAGCCAAGCAGAACCTACTCGCCGATTCGTGTACAAGCAGCCTAGGCTCAGTGGAACTTAAGCCTACCAATATCATTACACTATCATCAGCCGATGATCTGCAGATCCCTAAGGGATAGCTGAGGATGTCTTGGTGAAAATAGACAAATTCTACTACCCAGTAGATTTTGTAGTGCTCGACACCGAGCCAATTGCAAATGAACCCAATCATGTGCCAATCATCCTGGGAAGACCATTTCTGGCCACAACCAATGCAATTATCAATTGCTGGAATGGAGTCATGCAACTTACGTTTGGCAACATGACATTGGAACTGAACATATTCCACTTGAACCACAAGCACAAGATGGAAGAAACTGAAAATCAAGTGCCTGGTGAAACATTGGTCAGAATGTAGGGAAGCTAAGTGTCCAGGAATTGCAGGAAATGGACAACCAAGGTGAAGCAGATGTTTTGGTTTTGCCATCAGTGCCCACTGCAGGCCAATTACTCAGTTCAAATTCAATCAGTGAGAACCAAGTCAACAATGGGAAATTCAACACCAAGGAATCGCCAGCAATCACGGGCTGAGGAGATCATCCTCCTTGACCTCTTGGAGTAATTTTGGGATATTGAATCGGTTTGGTGTTCTCAAAACCAAATCATAGCTTCAACAATTTTTGCTTTTTACTTTAATTTAGTCAATTTCACAATTCGCTATTTTTAGAAAGTTTCCTAATTTAGCAGTTTTCCATTATTAGTAACTTTGTAATTATATTATATTACCTTATATTAACTTTTAATTATAGTTTAATATGATAATTTTTATTATAATTTTTTTTTCTAATATTATTAATAATTAAATATCAAAATTCAATTTTTTTGTGGATAATGTGCTTGGTACAAATTTGCTATAACGAAATTAGGTGGAAATGGCTCTTCTACCGCCTCCAAACCTTATAAAAAGGGATGGGAGGGCTATTTCAAGATCATTTCATATTCTCCCTCCCAGTCTCTGCCACGCCCGAGCCCTGAGCCATTGCTGCCGAAGCCACCGCAGCCCCGAAAGACTCCTCACATGAGCCTCGGTCATTCATCGCGCCATTTCGCTGCTCGTAGCCACCGGGGCCATCAGTCGCGCACCGGGCCACTACTCAGCCTATTCGTGCCGAGCCTTCGAGTCATCAGCTTACACTTTACCACCGCCGTCGTTCACTACACCTCACCGCACCCGCCCGAGCACCACACAAACCACTGGGCAAGAGAGCCATCGCCCCCACCGCGCGCACCCCGTGCCCCGGGTCGGCATCAGCCGCCTGAGCCGCCGCCCACACCCGCATCCAAGGCTCCCGGTCCTCCCCGCCAACAGCCCCGGGTTTGTCCGTGCTTCACACTCGCAGCGGTGACTCCAATCGCCGCCAGCGGGAGCCCCGCATCAGCCTCAAAGGCTCGTTACATTTCGCCGCCCCCGCCGCCTGTTCTTTCCCACTACGCTATGGTGCTAAGAGCCAGGTGGGTCCCGCCTCCGACCACCGGGGTCGATTCAAGACTCCCGCAGCGAGAGGATGTGCCCTCGGGCCTGGGCCTCCGGTTCCGTGACCAGACCACTCTGGGCCCCGAGGCGTACCGAGGAGCCCCAGGACTTCAGAGGTAACTGCACGCTGACGGACCCGGCCCCTTCCACTAGTGCCACAAACAGATCCGTGGAGGGCCCGACCCCTCCTGCTTCTGCCTGTGACTTCGTGCCCGGTGAGTCATCCCCACTAGACCCTCACTGCCTCCGCCACTCCAAGAAATCCGAGGCGACCTCTTCGCTCGCTTATCACCACCGTGATCGAGGCCGCGACCATCGCGCACCCTATTCGAACGCCGCTACTCACTCGAGACTTCCAATGGGAGTCATTCGACGACGCCCCATTCACGGCCGATCACAGATTCAGTGGATTCGATGCGACCGATCGAAAGCACTACTCCCGGGCCTACCATTCATGAGGCCGAGGCAGATATTACCCCGGTGGTTATGCGCTCTACCATCTGATGACATCCCGGAGCGCCCTATCCGCCTCAGCCCGGCTCACTATCGACGATCGCCGTGGAGTGCTTGGGAGCAACAAGAGACATTTCAAGATAGGCAGCCCGTTGTATACCGCAGCCAATTCCGGGAGGGTTATCGGATCGGTCTCATCCCGACATTGTCGGGAGATGGTCCAAGCAGCCTTCTCGAGAAACCACCGCCGGACCCATATTATCTCGAGGCGCCCCGCCCCGGGATGCCCCGGTCGACACTGCTCGGGACCGGGCCTCTTCTCGCCGCAAAGACTACGTACGCCGTAGGGGGCCATCCTCGAGGCTCTCAGACCGATCCCCAGGGATTCTGCCTACCTCCGAAATGGGTGATGACCTCCTCATTACACTCGGTGATAAGGTCCATCGTAGGGCCTCGCTCGCCGAGTCTTCCACCGCGATGCCGAGACTATTATGCCAGTCCCGGAGCACTTGGCTTTCCAGAGAGGAGCCCCTGATAGAGCGGGAGGGGATTCGATGCCCTCAGTCCCGGTCGATGGAGCGAGCGACATGGTCATGCCCATATTCTTTCTCCTCCAAAGAGCCAGGACTGTGGAGGAGGCATCGGACTGTGGAGGCGCAGGACTCCCATAGACGGTGAGAATACGCCGAGTCAGGATGGAGAGGAGTCCACTGCCAGATCGTTCTCCTCCATCTCCTACTCTACCTACTTCAGCCAGCAGCCTCGTCGATACTCCCGTCCATCATTTACATCACAAAGATTCACCGGAGAATGCTCATGCCAACCATGAGATAAAGGAATCAAGCATGGATGTCGTATGTTCTTTGGCCACTACCCAGGCAGCACAAGACCAGAGGTTAGGCCACTCTAGGGCACTGTCACTCCATGCTGCAGCAGATCATGACACATTTGGGTATTCCGCGCGTTCCTGACCAGAGAGCTGAGCCCACTCGCAGCTGAGCCCCTTTCGATGTGTCACAAAGAAGAAGTAAAGCAGACAGACCCACCACCACCACAAGAAGTGGAGGTGGTTAGGCTCTTTTATGTTTTGTATAGTTACCAGCCTTTATCAACTCCGCCTACCAATTTGTGTAAGATTCATGTATTAGCCATAGTAGGCAAAGTGATATCTTTTTGTATGTTTAGCTTTGTTATGCATGTACTAGCCATTTTGGTTATATCAAAAGCTATACAAGAGTATATATAGTTTATTTCAATTTTTTGCAAAATCTTTTTATGTCCCCATTTTTTGTAAATCGCTTTTGTCTTCAATTGAACAAATTGAATTGCTTTAATCGCCAATTGAATTGCCTTCACTGAAAATCATTGAAACCTTGCATGTTACCTTACGTGCTAGAACAAGTCCATGTTTGAAGTACTTCTGTCACCAAGTTCCAAGATTACTCAACTGGAACGATCCCTTTGAGTTTATTCACACCACAACTTATTCACAAGAGTTGTGTCCAGTATGCTTCCTTGTGACAGCCAGTCTAGTAAAAGAGCAAACCCATATAACAGGTTACCCATGTATTTGAAGACTTAACCCACAGTCTTCCAAAAAAGAAAGAAAAGAAAAAGCAAAAGAAAAAGAAAAGAAGAAAAAGAAAAAATAAAGTCGTGACACTTCGCTTTGAAACCCTTTTAGCACGGTCCGAGGGGTATATGGCGAAGTTTGAATCCCGATGTTCAAACCTTAATTGGCTGGGAGTCATCTGTGGACCCTCGCTACACGGACTTTGGTGAAGTCTGTGTTTCTTCAGTGGTACTCATGATCCACAGGCAATTTAATACCAGCAGTGAGTGGCCTTTCCCGTTGTCTTCAACTACTTAAGCCATGTCTGTAGCTAGGTTGGGGGAGGGAAACAATTTTGCACTTTATTGGCTCAATCGTTATATTAAGAACCATTAGATCTTCAGGAAATTCGTGCGATTACCATGGATCCGATGTTGGCCTAAAACTGTTCTTATATGGTTTCGCTCTCTCATGCTCTGGCTGCTTGCATCAATTCTTCATTTTAAAGGTAATGCTTATTTGTATATACACCTTTTTGAACCACAAAATTTTTGAGAAATCACTGCATGCATTCCCTTTTTGTTTTAGCATTGCTAAGGGACTAGCAACGTGTTTCCGCCGGGTGTGGATAAGGCTCAAATAGCTATTTCGAGCCCTATTCGAGGATAGGTTTTGAGTGCTTTTGCGCACTAATCGTGACTAATTAAGCCAATTGAGGTAGTTCAGTCTACTTAGTATCACTCTATGCCGCTTTCGAGGTTATATTTGTTTATTTTGGTGTGCCTTTGCATACCTGGGAGTTCAATATCGAGATACGTGGTCAACCATGAAGATTGAACCCAGCTTATCGCCCATCAAACATATTAAAATTCAATGAAGGAATGGGATGGCAAGGTGATGAAAAAAAGGATGCGTTGGAGGTGCAAAGCAGGCAGAGCGTTGAAGAACAAAAGCAACCCGTGAAATTTCGCTATGATTGCGAAAATTTACTGATTAAAATTCTCAAGTAGCCTATACGCGAAAATTTCGCAACTTAGCGAAGTTCGAGAAATTTCGCTAGGCTAAATTTCACTATATAGCTAAAAATCATCGTGCCTAGCGAAATTCTTCATTTTCGCTATCTTCCAATTTTTCGCTAGGGTTAGCGAATTTTCTCTAGCTAGCGAATTAACGTGCATAGCTTAAAATTCCCATTTTCACTATCTCAAAGGTACTCGCTAGGCTAGCGAAATTTCGCTACCTAGCGAAATCCTTCCCCGATAGTGCAATCCCCGCCTCGATTTTGTGTAATTACGCCAAACGGCCCCGTTCGCTTATTACCTCCTTGTCCCCGTATTAGCTAATATTTTAGTTTTCAGATTATACATCATGCCTTATATAAGCCCCCATCATTTTGTAACTCCTAAGCAATCTTTTTGGCAACTTTTCATTTATGTAAATATCTCCCATACTCTTTAAGTTTAGGGTTTTGCTTTTCTCTCTTCTCTCTCTCCTTTCTTTCATTTTCTGTTACCAAACACCCCTCTCGAGGATGACAACTCAAGAGATGCTTCAAGCAAGTCTCATAACTTTGAAGAGGAGGGTTGCTAGCTTGGTTTTGGGGCAACTTGGTGTGTTGTCCCCATGTTTTAAATGCCACAGTAATCGTATTTATGGCTCCTCAGCTTTTCAAATTAGGGTTGAATATCAATTAATGCCTGGCCATTGGCCAATACTACCATGCTTTAGGGCATGCTGCATACTTATTGTTGATGCACCGTTATTCTTAGATGGCCTTTACGAGCCACTGAAATGAGGTTGAGTGCTAGGGTTTTGAACTTAAAGGAACTGTGAATGCATGTTGCCTGTGTTGACTCAAATAGGAATGTTTTTGTGGTTAGTTTTCTAGTTAAACAAAGATCCTATATGACTTGACTATGTGCTGCTCTCGCTATGATGCGAGGATAAAACCCGAGGACACTTGTTACCCCCATGTTGTCAAGCTATTGACCTAAACCTTCAAAGTTACCTTTTCACACTTCACTTTCAGTTTTTATAGTTATTTAGTAACCAAACAACTTCCACTGTTTTGAAACAAATCCAAAAATCCAAACTAAAAGCCTCACCATTTTCAACATTGATGCGAGTCATTCATAGGATGAAAACCCATCCCCGTGTTCGAATTTAGACCACTATATCAAGAAGAGCTTGACTACGGCAAAGAGGGAGGAATATAGGAAACAAATTTTGCTTGATCTCGCCAATCTCTACCGTGGGCACGAATCACCCTGAAGGACTAACAATTACAAGGAATTCTATTTTACATTTTTTTTCACTTATTTCATTTTTAATATGCAAATCACCAACTCCCCTGTTTTTACCAAAACCCCCAAATCCAAATTGAAATTCACCATTTTTTGAATCAATGCAAATCATTTGTACGAAGAAAACCCATCCTTGTGTTCGACCCTAGAGCCACTATATTGCAAGAGTTTCACGGCAAAGAGGATTTGTATTATAAATTCAGTGGTTGATTCGATACACCTATCAGGGTACCTAACTGTGGTTGGTAGGCTCCAATGAAGCACTTGAGTGCTATAGTGGAGTTGGCTCCATATGGCGTGTTCATGAGTGGTTATGACTATGAATTCCTGTATGTCATCGTATCGACTGTTCTACCCCGACTGATCTCCAAACCCATCTAAGTCTTCATGAAGCGCTTTGGGTGAAGTCCTTCGTTTCACATCGTTCTCTTCATCTTCATTCCCGAGCTGGTTTTCCGAGGTAGCTCGTTTGTCTTTTCTCGAGGTGGTAATTTTGAGTTGTCATCTCTCTTCTATCCTTCTCTACTCGGGCTCAAATGCTTGTAACTGGTTTAGGTTCGGATCATGTGTACTCTATTGGTCATAGGCCTGGCTCCCAATAAACGCTATCTACATGACACGTGTCTTGGGACTTATTCCACTCTAGTCATGTTAGCTTGAAGATTCTGGAAGCTACTAGGAGTAATAGAGTCCATGTTCGAAGAATCCACATAAGGGTAACCAATAAGAATTTGTTTATCTACATGATAATATTGACAACAAGATTTGGGTAATGATAAATGGAGTCTTAAAAATGTCAAAACGGATAACAAAATTGATAATAAAAAGAAACCAATAAAATACTAGCAGAGCGCGACATCGCCTTTGCTCGATCAATGATCTATTCGCCAGTCTTAAGGAGCTTCTTTTCGAAAGACCCTTCGGTCTTGCCAATGGAATTGGACAAAAGTAGGTTAGATAGTGTAAAACCCGATAAAAATTCAATTTTTCTGAAAAATGGTAAAACGGTAAATTCGATTGAAAACCGGAAATTCTCTAGATCTCGACATCAAACGATCGTTTTAAATTCGCCTTGCGAAGTTCAAAGTGACCCGTAAAGTTTCGCCAATTCTCGAGACAAATGAATATTTTACGACTGGGTGATAAATCATCGATTATCAGAGATTTTTAAGAACTTAAAGCCTAAATGGCTTGAGTTAAAGTTCATTTAAAACAATTGAACTGAAAAGAAATAAAATTTTTTGGGACAAAAACGGACCCAAATAAGGCAATATAAGTTATGTATCAAAATGATATTAATAATAAATATTAATAATAATAATAATAATATAATAATATTATAACACAACAAAAGTCAAAAAACAAGGGGAGTCCATTTTGGTTCGGAGAGAGCCGTTGAGAGGGTGATTTTTATTTTTTTCTTCTTTTCTTTTCTTAGATCTAATGTAAAAATCTGATACTCTGATTTATTTCTGACCTAAGGTAAAATTGATCTACGCGATGAAAGCTACGCATGGACACCAAAAAGTTAGAGTTTTGACAAACTCCATGAGGTAGGGGTTTTATCCTACTTGTTTTACCCCTTGTTTAAGTGTTTTGTAAATGCTTGTGTTGGTTTGAGGTCGTGAGGGGTCAGTTTCTGACGGTCCCAAATTGGAACTCAAGTGAAAATTTTGAGAATTTTGGAGCCTATCTGGATACCGTGACTGTAGGGGCCGTTGAGTATTTGTATAATAACTTATGAAATAAATTGTGTTTTGGGTGTATAGGCATTGAAGATAAATTAGATTACCCAATTATAAGAAATATAATCAGAGTATAGGCCATTGGAGATGAATTGTGAATTGCTCATGAGCTAATTTGGGTGTTGTTTGATCCATATTGTTGAATTACATGTGGTGAATTGTAAAATGAGAATGTTGCATAATTAATATTGTATATATATTGTATAAATGGTTTTGGAAATGGCATAATGCATTTTCATATGCAATGGGTAACCTAGATTAGTGTGTTGTTGGTATGACATGAATTTTTCAAAACGAAGATGGTTGCGAAATGAATTTCACAGATGATTTTCCGAGAAATTGTCGTAGATGGGCCAACAGATCATTTCGATGAGGACCAGATCAAGCTTTAAAGCTCATCAACTAATTCGCCGAGGGTAGTCCCATATTTTACCGACACTTCTAAGAGTATATTTTCAAGAACAACAAGTTTTGTTTTGAAAATGATATATTTTTCTCATACATAGCTTAGTAAGTGTGAGGGAGTCGGTGAAGACTCCTCGAGACATGGGATCTGCATTTAGACATTCAAGAGGATCACGTGATTTACTTGAGCGCGTGTTTAAATTGAAGCATCAGATATGCACTTAGGGTGGAGAGTAACTCCATTTAGGGTGATTCCACTACTGGACGAGATAGCTCACCCCCGTCGAGGAAATATTTTTTCGTACAGATATTCGAGAAGACTTTCATTTTGAGGCCGATTTTGAAGAAAGCCGGGTTATGGCTTTGATGCTTTTGGATATACCATGTATTAGAATTTTAGATTTTAATATCTGTTTGTATAAAAGTGTAATCAATCATTGAATTATTGGGAGATAATTGGAATATAGTTGTGATATTTGTTTTTATGAGTAGTGGTTTATGAGCCCAAGAGGCATTTTACTCCTGTGTATGCCTCGTGATACTGTATGTATAGATTTTCCGCAGTCACTGGTAGTCACCCGACCCTAAGCCGGGGCGCTGCGTATAGAGTCTTGTTTTCCTCGTAAGCCCCGATTTTGCCAAAAATTATCGTTATTCAAACACACTAAAAAGGAAATTAATTTGAATACCCTATATAGATATTGATGAAATTGAAGAAAATTGGAAAGAGAAGTCAACCTGGGATCACCAATGGCTCTTTCGATTTCGATTAAGTTTGGCTCACACGCCTTTCGATATGATAAATGACTACACTACCCTGATCCAAAGGACTCAAAAGATAAAGCATGATCAGAGAAAGAATTGATTAAATCCATGTAAAAGTTCCAAAAGAATAAGTGGTTTAACGACTAGATTGAGAGGAAATTTTCAAAATATTTGCTCGAGTTAGTAGTAATGTCATCCAAATGGCTAGAATTAATACTAAATCTCTAGTCTAACTTAGGAAATTAGTAGAAAACAACAAGAATGACTAGGATAGCTATTGAATAATATTATTTCTTAGTATATAAAAAAAAATCACCTAGGATCTAAATTTAAGTGGTTTTACTAGAGTAAAAGTGCATAAGCTGTTTGGCTAAAGCAGAGAAACGGCTCTTTAAAATTCTCCTCCGTTGAACAATTCTCCTTACCTTAAGCTCGAGGAACATCCATCACTTATCTTCAACCAAATCTGAATGGAGAAAATTTCCATCAAAAAATCAAATTTAAAGAATATTAACGACTTTCTTTTCAAAGCATTATAGCAAGGCCACATTTCTCAACATAGAAAACCCATGTCAAAGTCATAACAAGCTATATTCCATAGATAGTCCCAGGAGTTATCCTGCACAAGAATCACCACAATCACTCAGCAGACCAAAATTTAGTCATGTTTAACAATGGGCATCCATAGATAAAATAAGGTCAAGTGGTGAAAATTGTTAGCAAAAATCACTTTTGGTCCAATAAATACAGATGATGAAATTTAGAACAAAGTTACAGGAATCACAAGCAAAAGGCATAGTTAGAAAGTGGTTTTGGATCATCAAGTCAATCGGTACCAAAAATGGGGGAGAAAGGAATTGGAGTGGGATAAGTCTCAGGACATGTGCCATACAAATAGCGTTTATCGGGAGCTAGACCCATGCTCGATTGAGTACGCATGATTCGGACCTAAACCAGTTACAAATATTTGAGCCTAAGCAGAGAAGGATATAAGGGGGATGACAACTCAAAATGACCACCGTGGGAAAAGGGAAGCAAGCTACCTCAAACAACCAGCTCTGGCATGAAGATGAAGAAAATGTTGTGAAACGAAGGACTTCACCCAAAGAACTTCATGAGTACCTAGATGGGTTTGGAGATCAACCGGGGTGGACCAATTGATACGATGACATACAGGAGTTCGTAGTCATAATCACTCACGAACAGGCCATATGGAGCGAACTCCACTGTAGCACTCAAGTGCAACATGAGAGCTTGCTAACCACCCACCTATACTTGATCGTTGTGCAGATCGCCACCTAACAATCTCCAACTCCTATTAGTACAATTCGACACGTGGCCGCAAGGATGGCCTATAAAAGGGGCACTCATCACACCAAATAGGGGATGGAAAGCTTTTTAACTGAATCAAAGAGGCTCTGACATAATTGGTCAAAGACGTTTCCCCTTTATTGGCATCGTCTATGGGAACCATTCCCTTATCATCTTGATTTAGCTAAAATTCACCAATTTAGGAAGTTAACCAAGTAAATGGGAGATCTACCCTCTGATTTAGAAACCTCCATGAACTAGTGATGAGTTCTAAACTCATATTTTTAATCTATTTTTCTGGCTTATTTTTAGTACATTCAGATATGTTTTAATCCCAAATTATAAAATATTCACCAACTTTGTGTTTTACAGGTTTTAATTCAAAAATGAGAAAATTCGAGCAAGAAAGAAGAGAAAAAGGCCAATTGCAGCAGTCTATTTCGCAACAGAGTTTTGTGTATCGTGACAAACGTCCAAGCATATAGCAAAAGAATTATGTCACGACAATATTTCCTTTGTCACAATACAAAAGTCTAAATAATTGACAGATGAGCTCTATCGCGACAAAAAACAGCGTGTCGCGAAAGAAAATGGGAAGAATCTAACAATTCAGTTGAGAAAAAGAAAGTTTATGTTGCGACAAGGTTTTTCAGTAGTATGTCAACACCAGGAAGAATTTGTTGCAGAAAAGAAGCCTTTGTCGCGTATTGTAAATGAAACAGTAAAGCAGAAATTCTGGCCGTGATATGATCTTCTCACGTCACGACGTAAGATTATCAGAATACGGAAAAGCTTGTCGAGACGCACAAGAGCTCTGTGAGAAAGACCCCGCCGCTGGCATAATGTATGTCGGGACACTGAAAGAAGAAACCTCTGTCGCGACAAGGTGATGTATGTCGCGACGATGAAGGAAGAAGAAACGCTAGTTGTGACAGATAAACAAGGTCGCGACATGTGATGCCTGCTTAATGAATTGACTTGGTTGCAATAAAAGAATCCAATGCTACGACATACTTCAAGCTGAAGAGATGCTTCTATGTCGCAACAAAGATTTTAAGGTCACGACACAAAGATAAGCTGAACATTGATAAACAAGGTCACGACAGACTTTTCTATTTCATGACAAAGATTCCAACACAAGGAAAAGAGGTATTGTCATGACATAACAAACTGGGTTGCGACACAAAGATGAGATGAATACAAAAAGTCTTGTTGCGACATAAAAACTTGGTCGCAACGGAAAACATCGACAACACCAAGAGACTATGTTGCTAGATCAAAATGAAGATGTAACAAGAAATCAAGTTAAGTGGCGACAAGACTCTGTCGCGACAGACTTTCTTGGTCACGGCAGAAATGCTGACAATACAAGAAACATTGTTGTAACAAGAACCAACATAAATGCTGTCACGACATAAAAACTGAGTCGGACACCAATTTGAAGAAGCTGCATAGAAACACTGTCGCAACGCAATTGTCGATGTCGCAACATAACTATTCCAGTAATCACACATAAGATTGTCGCAACATAAAATAGATTGAACGACAAACCTTGCAAGACAGATAGTTAAAGGGCTAAAGGATTGAGCGACAAACCTTGCAAGGCCAGTTAAAAGGGCTAAAGAAGATACATTGGCAGTGGAGAAACTTCTGTCCGACGATCATCTTGAAGAAAGAATACTATGGTAAAGAAACTTGCTGTGGCTGAATAAGAACCTGCAGGGGCAGTGGCAAACTCGCATCATTGCTGACTGTGATAAGATTTAAAACTCACAGCCATGCTGCTGCACCGGTCGCCTTGACGCGATGCGGGCCTGGGGATCCACAATGCTCGGGTCAGGCCCAAACTAAGTCCTATAACAATTTGAGAGAGGTAGAGCGGGTGAGTGTGGAAGAAACGAAACATCTGGGAGCGAGGACTCTTTGTATTATATTTTTATTTTATTTTTTTCTTTTCTTCGTAGATTAGATTTAGCATAGAATTTCAATTTGTTTACTAGAGCTAAAACAGTGAATTGTTCAGAAGTTTAGAAGTTAAGCCAAATTGTTGAAGATCAATTCCGATTACTGTTTGAATATAATGAAATCTAGATAAAAGTTGGAATTCATTTCTTTCAGTTGATTACAGTTACATTGGAAATTTCATGATCAGTATTTCAGTGTTCACTGTGATTCAATTTTTGAGAAACACAACTTTCGATGGGAAAGATATGATGGTGATTGCAGTCTTTCTGCACAAATTAGAAAAGATTTCTTAAGTGAGAATTTTGAGTTTATTTGAATGGTGTTGTTCATGAAGCTGAATTGTTCCCAAATATTAGTAAGCGATACCCATTTAAGGGCAGATTTATGCGGCTCACGATTTCAGGCCCTCGATGACCAGATGGGAGATTCTGAGCATGGATCATCAGATACTTGGGGCCATCCTTCAGAACTATTCGAAGAACAATGAGCTCTGAGATTACATGATAAATCTGTAAATTACTTATGGTTTGAGAATTAATTTAGTGATCTATCAATTTAATCAATTAGAGATCTCTCATTGGTCTTAAGGAATGATCATGATCCTGTGTTAACTAAGATCTAATAAAGGGAAGGGAGAAATCTTTAAGATCTCAAGGATGAGACATCATTCATCTTGCAGAAATATGGCAATGGCCCTGTGTAACGACCCGTACCAAATAATACAAGTTTTTAACAAGTTTGACCAAGTTTGACCAACCAATAGTAGGTGGGGCCAAGTTGACTTTTTCCAGGATGAATAATTTTGGGTTGACTAAGACACAATTTCATAGGCCTCGTCGATACAAGTTCACAGACGGATTGAACGTCAAAATCCGACTAACGGATAAGAAGTTATGGTCCTGGTAAGTTCAAACAGCAGTATTTTATCAGTTTTCAAGTCGGCAAGGTTTTTGCGAAAACAACCACAGTACATATAAGCCTATTTTTGGGTGCAGTGAGGATCCAGCCCAAAAACTGAGAGAAAATCAACTTAAAAACCGGCAGTTGTTTGACCCATTTTAGACGTCGGGTTGGTGAGGTGGGGCAGATTCACGCCACCATCTAACGTGCAGGCCAGGAGGAGGATGACCGAGCGACCATGCGGGTAAAATTTCTGAGCGGTAGCCTCGGGATGTTGGTCCAGGCCGCGTGAAGCGTGGCCAGCGTGGCCGGCTGGGTCGCCGGATTTTTGTGTTTGCTAGGCAGTTGGTGAGCCACTTCTATTGCCACTACATTTTTTGGACCCTCGAACTCATTTAGTGGTCCTTTGCGAGATTCATCAGTTTGAAAGATCGACAAAAGAAGTTGGCCAGGCGGATCGAGTTTTAAACCACGACCTTTGGACCCAGGTGAAGTGCGATGTGTTCTGGTCTCTTGGGCTTTCCATTGATATGTGGTTTGTATAAATTTTGGGCGTCGTTTGGTTAGTTTTCCATTTTGATTTGTTTAGAGTAATTATTTAGAAGTTTGGTGTGAAATAAATGTAGATTAATTGAGGATTGGAAAATTGAAGTTGGATGTTAAGTGGATGTTTTTATAATTATTGGACGGTTCAATTTGAAATTATTTCTTAGTTGAAAAGCCCCAATTTAGTCTCTTAGGGCCTATAGAACTTTCTTGTTATGTAATTGGACACAATAGTCCGATTTGGATGGTTTCATAGTTCACAAAGTTATTCTGCAGTTGGGTATCGATGTTGTTGATTAGGATTATTGGAGCCCTAAGTGGTGTTTTATTTACATTAGGCGACAACAGCGGCGGAAGCGTCACTCTTGAAGGACGAGACTCGCGTCAGTGATGCGTGAGTGGTTTATATGTTTTAAATAATTGGATTATTATATTTGATATATCTATTGTGATTAAATATTTTACATATATCTTTGTTTGATCAAATGGTTTGGTTGCATACAAGTGATTATGGACTTATATAAAAACGAAATTTATCATTTCATGTGAATTTTGTCAACATTTTTAGCGTTGGAAATGTCTTGAGTTCGTGGATGTGTCGTGGTATTTAAAGATCTTTTGATCTGTGATTGGTTGCAAACCACATAGGAAGTATTGTTTAAAATTATGGACGAGATTTTGTGGAATGACTTATCGGTATTGTTGGAAAGTACATGGAAACGATTTTATTAATTCATTACGTGATGGCAGGTTCACCGGAGGTTTGATTCCGTACAGTGGCGGAGTTGGAGGTTTATTAGATACGTGATTGCGGTTTACTCGGAGTTTCTTAGGTGCTTGATGGCGAGGTTTACCGGAGAGTTTATTAGCCCTTGCGTGATGGCGGGTTCTCCGGGAGAGTTTATTAGTTGTCACGTGATGGCCGGGTCTACCTGGAGGTTTATTAGTTGCCACGTGATGGCCGGGTGTAACCACAGGTTTATTAGTTGCCACGGTGTCGTGAGGTCGGACGTATACCGACGGTTTATGATGGTTACATGGTATGGTACGCTGTTGATTTCTGAAAATGGTATAACTATTTTAATACTTAGGGTTATGGTGCATTTCATGGTTACTTTATTACATGGTGGCTATACATGCTTGATGATTGAATATGGTGTGTCAGTTCAATTATAGTTTTTCTTAATATTGTGTCGTCTAAATTGTTGAGCATGGTTACATATGTTGGACTTGGGTAAAGTTGGGTTTTGTGAAATGTTTCTAAACGGGAACATTACAAACGAGTGGAGCGTGAGGTTTGAGAAGGCGAAATGTTTAAAATAAGGTATTATTTCTCTTACAAACTATGCCACTCACTGGGATTTATTATATCACGTTTATTGTTTTAAATCTGTTCCCTAGGTCCAGGCAGTTCGTAGAGCTTGTTTCGCGCCAGATCCAACACCGCTCTTCCTACCACAGCTGCAGTACTCTATCGCATCTATCCGTTTGTTTTATTAGACTTATTTATCTCTAATTGTACCCCTAAATTGGTAAATACTCTTAGAATGCTCTGATATTCGTATCGAAATTTTATGGGTTCGTATCTATATATGTAGTGGGTCTTTTATATATAATTGGAATATTAAATTAATGCATGTGTTTACTTCCCTCCTTGAGGTGATTCCACAGTATCTTCCTTAGGAATTGTGCAGTGGGACTTCAACTTTACAAGACCACCGGAATTTACGGGAGGGTATAGGGTCAGATCTGTCGCTTGTAGTATCAAAGCTCTAGGTTTCTAAATTCCTTGGGGTTGTACATTGTTGTGCGACTCATCCAGTGTTTTGTATACCTTCCTAACCTTATCATTGGGAAGCGAGGGAAGCTGAGTCCTCGCTACATCGGACCTTTTGAGATTGTTGTGGAGATGGAGTCCAGTGGCACATAGATTAGACTTCTTGGAGGAGCTTGCTCTCGAGTCCGTAATGTTTCCACATCTCCATGCTACGCAAGTATATCTCAAACCCCTCACATGTCTTTGGAGGCACGAGAGGTGAGGCGAGGATGGCTTATCTGTGAGGGCACAAGCAGGTCTGAGTTGGGTAAGGAAGAAGGAGCCCCTTGGCAGACAATATCCTTGAGTGAAAGTCGGCTGGAGGAGAAACCACTGTTGATGACGGGGCGGAGGAATAAATGTGGAGCAGTGCCCTCATCTCTTCCATGACACGAATGCAATTTCGTGGATAAATTTTCTTTAAGGGGTAGGTTATGCTGACCGCATTTTTTAAATATTACAAGTTTTAACAAGTTTGACCAAGTTTGACCAGAAGTTTGATCCAAGTTGGACAACCCGATAAATGGGGTGGGAATGACTTTTTCAGGATGAATAATTTTGGGTTGACTAAGACGCACCATTTCTTGGAAGCCTGCGTCGATATGAGTTCACGAGCGGGTTAGTCAAAAATCCGACTTACAGATAAGAAGTTATGGTCTGGCCAAGTTCAAGCGGTATTTTATCATTTTCAAGTCAGCCAGGAGTTTTGCAGAAAACAACCCTAGGCTCTATATAAGCCTAGTTTTGGGTGCAAGTGAGGATCGACCCCAAAACAGGAAAATCCCAAAACTCGAAAACCTGATGATGGTTTGACCCATTTTGGGTGATGGGTTTCAGTGGGGCCAGGTCGGCCACCATCAGCGTACGCGGGTGTTTGGGAGGAGGATGACCGGACGACCACGCCAGGTCACTTCAGACAATTCTTGGCCGGTTCGTGGATCGGCCGTGGCGGCCGGCTGACAACGTCTGGACACTGTTTTAGACCATTTCAGGCTGACCCATACCTCTTTTCCACCATTTTTGGACCCTCTGAACTCATTTCCGTGGTCCCTTTTTGCAGATTCCTCACCGTTTGAAAGATAAGACAAAAACAAAGTTGGTCGATTGTTGGATCGAGTTTTTATTTTGCAGCAACCTTTGGACCGGGTGAAGTACTAATGTGTTCCTGGTCTCTTAGGCTTTCATTGTCCTGTGGTTTGTAAATTTGGACGTCGTTTGGTTAGTTTTGGAAATTTTAGTTCAGATGATCTTGAGAAGTTTAATGAGGCCAAAATAGAGTACAATTGGTCAATTTGCAGAAAATGAGTTGGATGAAAGTGGATGTTTTTATAGTGTGGATGGTTGAAATTAGCTCTCGGTGAAAAGCCCCAATTTTGATCTGGGCCTATAGGGCCTGCGTAATAGTGGACTATCGGAGTCCGTTTGGTTAGTTTCGTAGTTAAAAAGTTATTCTAAGGCCTTAGGTATCCCGATATTGTTGGTTGGGTTATTGGAGCACAGTGGTGTTTGTTACGTGGAACTCACGCAGTAGGAGTACAACGGGAGAGCGATCCTGCGAGAGGACAGACTAAGCGCGTTTGTAATTACATTGAGTGGTTTTATATGTTTTTAAATGATTTGGGGTATTATGTTGATATATCTATTGTGATTAATTATTTTACATATATATACTGTTTTGATCAAATGGTTGGTTGCATACAAATGTGATTATCGAACTCATATAAAACAAGTTATCATTTCTTGTGAATTTTGTCAACATTTTAACTGTTTGGAAGTTGTATTGAGTTCGTGGATGAGTCTGTGGTATTTGAATATTTTGGGTACATGGATTGAGGTTGCAAACCACCTTGGGAAATTATTGTTTTAAAAAAATTATGGACCTTGAGATTTTGTGGAATGACTCTAATACGGTATTGTTGGGAAAGTACATGTGAAGCGAGGAACTGATTTTATTAGTCGCCACGTGGCGGAGTTCACCGGAGTTTATTAGGTGCCGTGATGGCGGGTTTGCGGAGGTTCTTGGAGTGCCACGTGATGGTCGGGTTTTGGAGGTTTGTGGAGTGCCCACGTGATGGTAGGGTTTATCAGGAGATTTATTAGTTGCCACGTGATGGCCGGGTTTACCCGGAGGTTTATTAGTTGCCACGTGATGGCCGGGTCTACTTGGAGGTTTATTAGTTGCCACGTGATGGTCGGGTCTACTTGGAGGTTTATTAGTTGCCACGTGATGGCCGGGTGTAACCACAGGTTTATTAGTTGTCCGCCCGATTAATACCGGAAGGTCGGACGTGTCGGCCGGTTTATGATGGTTACACATGGTATGTAGATGCAGCTTTTGATTTAAAATGGTATAACTATTTTAATACTTAGGGTTATGGTGCATTTCATGGTTACTTTATTACATGGTGGCTATACATGCTTGATGATTGGCTTTATGTTGTATGCGATTCGGATTACCGTTTTCAATATTGTATGCATCCCCAAATTGTTAGAGCATGATTTACATATATATGTTGGACTTGGGGGTAAAGTTGGGTTTTGTGTGAAATGTTTTCCTAAGCAGGGAACATTCTGTGAGTGGACGTGAGGTTTTGAGAGACGAAATGTTTGAAAATAAAGACATTATTTTCTTATAAACTATGCCACTCGCTGGGATTTATTATCTCATGTTTATTGTTTTAAATTGCTCTTAGGTCCAGCAGTTCGTGAGTTTGTTTTATGCCGTATCCAACATCGCTTCTTCCTCAAGCATACCAAGTAGATTTCATCGCATCTATCCGTTTTGTTTTATTGGACTTATTTATCTTCTAATTGTACCTAAATCGCAAATACTTAGAATGCCTTGATATTCGTATCGAATTTTATGGGTTCGTATCTATATATGTAAAGGTCGTTTATATATAATTGAATATTAAATTAATGCATGTGTTTACTCCTCCTTAAAGTGGAATTAACTCAGGATTTTTTTGAATTGCAAGGGGACTTCACTAAAGTGACTCAAACCGAATCTTCGTGAGGCATCCTGCCTGGGTCCCGCACCTCCTGGCCTCTCGAGAAGCAATAAATCTACTGTCATAAGAAATGGGCATAAAGTATTGGAAAACAAAAATACCTTTATCTTATAAAGAAATTTCGATTATACACTGTTGCACACTGTTTCAACAACATGACTCTCTAATCATGAAATGTATGGTTATGAGAACCAAATTTATTATCTCACTCTTTGACAATTTCCCAGATTCCAATTCATGATAGAATATAATTAGATTATGTTGCAGAATTGGTAATTTACAAAGACTGAAACATGTGCCTCCATTTCCAACACATCCGGTTCATTCCAATTTAGGTCTAGGATTTTAAATTTTCTTTATTATAGATGTAGAAATTCGATAGTGGAATTCTTAGTTAAAGTTATCAGTAAATTTGAAATGGAAGTTCAAATAGTGTGAAACTTAAGTAGTTGGGGTAGTTGAACTTTAAATCCTTTTCAATCTCCGTGGGAACGATATCCGGACTTATAGGTTCACTTTTATTACTTGTACGACCTATGCACTTGTAGCATTATGACCAAACTAAATCTTTAATAAATTCATTGACAAATCCATTTTTATTGCAGGACACAAGTTCTATTTGGTCTAAACAAAGCCAGCCTATCGGGATTAGGAATAGTCATTGCAAGAGTAGTAGAAATTTGATATGCAGCATATTTTAACAATGTTTAGTGTTTGCCTGGGATCAAAGTAATTTAAACTAATATTCGACAAAAGAGAGAAATGATAATTTGACATTTTTCGTTTTACAAAAATTTCGTAAAATAGCAAAAATGGCTAATAAAAGAGGGCTGAATAAACCGCTAATATTATCGTAGTTTCATAGATATATAACTTTTGATATCACTGACTCCATTTGATCTCAGTGTGTTTCGACTTTCAAGAAGAATTTAAATGCATAGAAGACCAGAAGTAGATCTGTTACCTTTAGACACTGAAATTGAGAGAACCCTGCAGAATCTGAGAAGAATCACCAGTGCAAAATCCAGAAATATGGCAAATCAAAGAGAAAGATTGCAGGCTATTCCAGAAGAAGTAGTATTGAAGCAGGAGAGGAAATGAGGTCAATACTATAGAGGACTTTTTGGAGGCCTATTATCTAAGAGGGAACAATTCAAGAAGAAGACAAACCTACAATTAAAGCAAACAATTTTGAGCTGAAACTAGCATTGATTACTATGGTGCAGCAACACTAGTTCATAAGTCACCCATCTGAAGATCCCAATGAGCATATGGGAAGATTCATGAGGATGACCAATATAGTAAAGTTGAATGGGGTGAGACCAAAAGTAATCAAGCTGCAACTCTTCCCCTTTTCATTGAGAAATGTGTCAGCAACATGGTTTGATTCCTTGCCAGTGGGATCAATGAACACTTGGGAAGAATTGGTGGAAGCTTATATGAGCAGATTCTTTCCTCCAGCTCTCACTGCTGAGAGAAGAGGAGAAATAACTGTCTTCAAGCAAGGGGAAGATGAGAGCCTCTACACTGCATGGGAGAGATTCAAAAGATTGCTGAAAAGATGTCTTATGCATGGAATAAATCAATTAATTTATAGGATATTTATCATGCTATGAATTATGCCTCTAAGGGTATAATTGATGCATCCTGCTATGGAGCTTTTAAAAGAAGAAATGCAGAGGAGGCATGGCAACTGATTGAATACCTTGCCCAATGCAACTACAAGGCTCCATCTGAAGCTTCAGGGAGCAACAACAGGTTGAAGGGAAATGATCTTATTGGGCTTGATAGAATGACAACCATAGAAGCAAAGTTGGATGCAGTGATGAACAAACTGGGAAACAATGAAAGAAGAATGCACACTGCACATGAAGTGTGAGCAGTAGAAGAAAGAATTAGAAGAAGCTGAAGGACTAGTAGAAGAAGAGCCCTACCAAGATGAGGAGACCAAGTATTGAATGAGCAAAGAAGCTATCACTTCAAGCCCAACCCTAACTTACCAACACACTATACACTAGCACTAAGGAACCATGAAAACTTTTTCTATATGATGTAGAGAAGCAATAACAAAGGGCCATAGACTTGGAGCACTACTAATAAGCTTATGTCGCCACTAGGTTCCAAGAACAATAGTAGAAGAGGGATGCAGAGGGGAGATTATAAGGGCCGAAAAGGACCTAACTATTTGAAGATCAGATGCTTCGCTTCATGTCAAACAAAAGGTTTTAATTTGCAACAGAAAATTATTTAATCCTGAAAATTTCCAAGCAAACACAACTGTGTTTCAAATAAATACCAATGCCATAATGAGAAACTTGGAGACTCGAGTAGGGAAGTTGGCCTTATCCTTGCAAAGCTAATCTAGAAAAGCATTTCCTAGTAGTACTGAGATCAATCCAAAAGATCTCACACCAACTACATTGAGAGGCAACATGAATTGTACATGCAAGAAGTGAGGACACTATGTTCTTGAACCGGATTAATGAAGAATAGTTCTGTACTTTGAGGAGTAAACAAAGAGAATTAATGAACTGGAAGACATTCTGTACTTTCGTGTCTAGCTAAGGACATTAAACCGAGTAGCTTTTGAGGCAACCCAAACATAGCCTTATTTTTGTTAACTTTGATCGATACATTACTTTTATGATTTTGAAGTTTTACTTTTGATTTTGTTAGAGGTTTTGTTAGGAAATTTGATCATTTGCTAAAATGTTTTTGATTTTGGACAGGAAAGATGAACTGGAATAAGAAGTTATTATAAAGCACACCGCCTCAAACTGAATTGTGCAAAAATTAGCTACAAGGGGGAGTATTTTTATTTCCCTAAATTTGTTTTAGATAATAATGCATAGTTGAAGTTTGAGAAATTTGATGATTTTAGAGCCTAATCAAGTAGACAACTTTCAAGTGCTAAGTGCTTAAATGTTGATTTAAGTATTTTGATGCTAATGATTGTTGTTCATATTGAATTGAGAAATTCTCGTCATATTTATGTTTTTACAAGCCCGACCGTACACCTGACCAATCAGGTGATTAACCGTAATCTGGAAGGTAGTTTAAACTCTCAGACATTTGAGGAATTAAAATCTTTGTCAGCGACACTTGAAAATTAGGTCAGCCATCACTTAATGCACAAGATGAAAATTGTCGCGACCGATTCGCATGTCGCAAACAAACTTTTTTGTACAATGTTGAAAAGTAGTCACGCAGCATACTTTCTATGTCGCAACATAAATAATTTTGGACTCAATTTGAGGGCAATTTTTATGTCGTGGATTAATAAAGTTAGAATGCTATGACACAACCAAATTGAATGGATCAAGAGAGTGGCGTGACATTCTTCTCAATGTCAGCATAATTAACTAAATTTCAGCTCAATTAATCAAAAAATCAGTCGATAATTATTTCTCCTGCGGTTATGATGATTAGGTTAAAATAAGAAGAAGATTTAAGGCAGTTACCGACTGACCTACCTTGGCCTACGTAGTAAATTTCATGACAATATTTTTCTTGTCATGATCAGATTGTAACCCGTAGACAACACTAAGAGTGTCGCCATGAATGTTTTGATAATAAAGGCCGGGTGCAATTTTAATTAAAGTATTTCACAAGATAAATTCCACAATTAAGTCTAAAGGTTATCAGGACCTAATCATTAATTGTCGACAAACGGAGAGAAATATTCATTTATCGAGCCATTAATCAAGAGTGTTTCAAAACCCTAAAGGCCACCTCCCTTCACTGCTCACATCATTCATACTCTCACCAATTTCCGCTTTCTTCCGCTCTTCGACATCTCAAAACCCTAGAATTCAAAGACCCTAAACCCTAAACTTAGATTTCATCCATGGAAGAACCTCAAAACCTGGTCCCAAATCTCAATGAGATGATGGCTGAATATGTAGCAGTAGTTTGAGGTTCATCCGGAACCTCGTATGCAAAACAACCTCAAAGGGCGTAACTAGAAAGGTTAGAAAAGGAAAATGGAAAGGGACAAAGAAAACCCCTTTTAAATCCATTTCTAGAGGAGACTGATCAGCTACAAGGGTTCCATCGATCACTATGTCCTTATGCCATCTAAGAACATCTAAACACAAGCAGAAGAGATAAGCAATCATCCTCTACGATTGGCGTTGCCAAGATAAATGTGGGAAAAATGATTGAAAAGTCTATCTTGGGCTACTCTGAAAGCAAATGCAGGGGGATGATTCCACACTTAGCCACAATAACCAGACTTTGCATCCAAGGAGGAGTTGAGGAAGAATGGGCACCGAGGAAACTCATCTGAGTGAACCCTTCTGACCTTAATGTGCATAACTACTTCGACAAAAGAATGTGAGGGAAGGGCAAGGAAAAAGAAACATAAGAAGAAAAGGGGAATGAAGGGTGCATTGAGCCAGAATAGTGGGAAAGCCAAACTCCAATGCAACCAAAAGCTCAGAAAAGTCAAAGCCAATTCTGGAATGCATCCCTAGAGCTGAGACAAACCCATCAGGAACAAGCTGAAAGTTTCGGGCAAAATTGCAATCATGCAGAATTGATAGAATTGTTGATGTCTATGTGAAAGGAAGTGAAGGAAAAGGATAATCAGTTAAAGACACAGCTTCAGCTAAGGGATGAGTATTTTGATGCAGAGCTAAAAAGAAGGGACCATAATTTAGAGGATGCACTGAAGAAAAGGGATGAAGAGTGGAAAGTAGAAATAGAGAAAAGGGACACAGAGTGGAGAACAGTCTTTAGAGATAAAGACAATGCCATGAAGGCAAACATGGACTCAAGAGATAACAATTGCATGAATAGTCTAAGACACTGCAAACAGAGTCTTTGCTTGATGAACTATAAGATAATAAAAAACAGAACAATCCTGGAATCTCTAGCTATGAGGCAACGAGAACTTACGGAGAGCAATGCCAAGATCCTAGACTGGGCGATGAAGACAGTGTCTAGCAAGAAGAAGATACCCCTGCCACAAATCCGAATCTCAGACTGTAGACCCTACACTATAGTCCCCGTAGTGTAAATTAATTCACCCATACCCTATACTAACCCGCATTCAGTCGAGCAGCCCTTTTGCACCTTTGCATTTAAAATGAAAAAATAAAACTCCTAGAACATCAAGGAAGAAGGAACTCACCCCATTAGAGGAGGTGGAAGAATATCTAAGGATGGAAGCAGCCAAGGAGAGGGCTGCAAGGAATAAAAAATGAACAATACCCTACCTTTTCCATCTCCTTATCCTCTCTGTATTCAATGCCCATTCATCAAAATAATAAATAAAATAAAGAATTCTTTGCAAAATTTTTGTGTTCATTGGTGTGTTTTGATTAATTTTCTTGCTTCATGATTACCATTTACTTAGTTGAATAAAGAAGAAAACAACTACCTGGATCAAATTGTTTAATTGCTATAACATGTTTGGTTGAAATGACTTGATTAGAATTGTGGTTGTGTTGTCTTGCCGTGAGTCGAATGCATGACTGTAAAAATGAACTTCTTTACGTGATTAAACACAACAACAAATTTCAAAGCCAAACAACCATTTAATAGATGCATTATGGTGTAGGCTTAACACTTAAAAATAGTTGCAGCTTAGCCACAGAACGGTTGAATGTCTAGATTTAGGAAGATGTACTTAATAGATGAATAAATAAGGCTCTGAGACTGTTTGTGTAAATAGTAAGGTCGCAAAAACTCCGAAAAACAATGCACACAGATCAAAGTGAGTCCTTTAATTAAATTGTGAAAGATTGGTGGACATCTGGGTTCATTCACGCCAAATAGTCCAAATGTCCTAGAACTTGTTGGGGATACAGTCAAGGCAAAACT
This sequence comes from Tetrastigma voinierianum, assembly GCA_016808115.1. Lineage (NCBI taxonomy): Eukaryota > Viridiplantae > Streptophyta > Magnoliopsida > Vitales > Vitaceae > Tetrastigma > Tetrastigma voinierianum. Next base: position 246,019 of record JAEQBH010001107.1, read on the forward strand.
TAGCAATACTAATAGGGAAGTGATATAGACCATCCTTGGAAGTTTATTTTCTGCTTCACTCCCTATATTATAGCCAAGATAGACTCTGTTCCAAAAATTGAGCCACAAATTGTCTAATTTCTTCATTGAACCAACAATTATAAACCTCAAACCCTTCCTCTATTCTAATCATACAAAGAAAGAACCTTTGTACGTCTGTGTTTTAGGAAAAAACCTCAAAATGTGGGTAAAAGACAAGATCAGGGAATGTAATTTTGATTTGAAGGGAAATAAGAATAAAGATGGAAAAAGAAAAGAACAATGAAGGAAAGGAAAGGAATGCAAAGAAGTCAAAGATTGTAAATTGTCAAATTGAATAGCGGTTCAGCCTTCCTCTCTGAACAATTAAGTTCATAGGGAGTGTTTCAACACTTGGTACCTAATGTCAATCAAAAGGGAGCCGCTAACCCAAAGTTCTCTAAGAGTGGTAGAAAGCCTAAAAAGACAAAACATTGCACTATTGCTAAAAATCTTTGACAAGTAAAAAGAAAAGCAAAAAGGGCTTCTATTTAAAGGGATTGACTTGATAAGAATGACAGTGGAAAATGAAATTACCAAGATGAGAGTATGCAGTATGATACATCAAGATCAAGTTTGAGGGAATATTTTTTTCTGGCATTAATAGAAAAGAAAGGGATGAAGGATAGAGACAAAGAAGCAAAAATTGAAGATTGGAATCTGGGTAATTTTTAGCCTAAATTCTCCAATTATCCACCAATTACCCAAGCCAAACTTTACAAGCCTAAAAGACCTAATTGATTCAAGGTCAGACTGCCTACATTAGTGGAGACTAATATGAAAAGCAAGCATATGAGAGTTAAAATGATATACAGTAACCGTATAAGGCCTTAGAAGATTAGCTAATTTTGCCAAGGAGAAAGGGAAAGAAGACCATCACACACTCACAAATCAAGATGAATTGACTGAATTGTTTACATTTTAGAAATCATTAGTTTGTTTTCAGGACGCACTGAAAATTCCTAAGTCTAAATTGAAACAATTTGTCCATACGCAACTAACTAGTTTCAATCTGGTAGCTGATTGCAAGGATTGCGTATAGCAGAAAAATGTCCTTAAAATAAAGCTAAATTGCTCGAGGACAAACAAAATTTTAGTTTCTTTGTTTCGGGGGACAAGCAAAACTTAAGTTTGGGGAATTTGATGAGTCCTAAACTTATCTATTTAATCCATTTTTCATTTATTTAGTACATTCAAATATGTTTTAATGCCAAATTATGGAATATTCCAACAACTTGTGTTTTACAGGTTTTAATTCAAAAAGAGAGCACTTATAAGAAAGAAAAAGAAAAAGAGCACTCAGCAGTTAGCTTATGTCAGCGACAAACGTCTATAGATATAAAGGAATTCCCCACAGTCACAATATTTTGTCAGCCACAAAAGTTTGAATAATTGATAGATGGGCTCTGTCGTGACATAAAATGGGAAGAATCTAACAATTCAGTTGAGATAAAGAAAGTTTATGTTGCGACAAGGTTTTTCAACAGGATGTCAACACCAGGAAGAATTTTTCTCGACAAAGAAGCTCCGTCACGGCAAAATAAAAACAAAGTGAAATAAATTCTATCTGACAAGGATCTTTTTGTCATGATAGAAGATTATTACAACATGGAAAGCTTGCTGGTGACGTAAGAGCCCCAAAGAAAGATACCTCGTCATGGCAAGGTAATGTATGTCGCAGTCGTTTGCAGAAGAAACTCTGGCCGCGCGACAAGGTGATGTATGTCACGACAATGAAGGAAGAAGAAACGCTAGTTGCGACAGATAAACAAGGTCGCGACATGTGATGCCTGCTTAATGAACTAACTTGGTCGCAATAAAAGAATCCAATTCTGCTACATACTTCAAGATGAAGAGATGCTTCTATGTCGAGATAGAGATCTTAAGGTCGCGACAGACTTTTCTATGTCGCGATAAAGATTCCAACACAAGGAAGAGAGGTCTTATCGCATATAACAAATCAGCGCCGACACAAAGATGAGAGTCAATACAAAAAGTCTTTATCGCTGACATAAAAACTCGGGTCGTGACGTAAAACATCGACAAATATCGCGAGACTATACGCAAGATCAAAATGGCCGCGAACAAGAAATCGTGTTGAGTAGTTACAAGATTCATCACATGGTAAATACCGACAATACAAGAAACATTATCAAGAATAAGAACCAACATAGCGTTGTCGCGACATAAAACCGAGTCGACACCACTCAAGAAGTCGCATTTAAACACCGCTGCCACATTACAATTGTTTTATGTCAGAACATAACTATCTAGTAATCACATAAGATTTGTCGCGATATAAACTGATAGAACGGTTGCACTTAAAGATGCATTGTTAAAGAGCACAAAAGATTTTGTCAATATTGCAGGAAACTTTGTCGCAAATGGGTAACGAATGCGTCGAAGAAAACAATACCGTCGGACGGTGAAACTTATGGCGACTCAACAGTGAATTGTTGTAAGTTTAGAAGTCGGGTGCCAATTGTTGAAGATCACTGACATCGCTTGAATCTATAATCTAGATAAAGTTGACCCATTTTTTCAGCAATTGATTACAGCTACATTGGAAATTTCCTAATCGTGATTTTGTTCATCGATTCACAGAAACATAACTTCTAGTTAAAAGATCATCAAAGAAGGTTATTCTTTCCTACACTGAAGAGATTTCTTTGGATTGAGAAATTTGAATTTACTTGAAATGGTGTTGTTCATGAAGTGAATGTTCCTAATATTAGTAACTTATACCCATTTAAGTACCCAGATTTCCAAGAGGCCTCTGTTAGATATAGAGATAGATTCCTGTATACTGATAAATACTGTATGCTAGACTAATAATAAGAACTAATGAGCTGATAGATTGATTTTGATGGTAAATCATAAATTTACTCATGATTTGAGAATCAATTTAGTGATTCAACAATTTAATCACTAGAGATCTCTCCGGTCTTCGAGGAATGATCTTGATCCCTGTGGTTAGCCTTAGATCTAATCAAGGAAAGTGGAGAAATCTTTAAGATCTCATAGACAAGACATCATTCATCTTATAGAAATATGGCAATGGCCCTGCCTGAGAAGCAAGAAATTGTTAAATTATAAAGAAAGGGTATAATAAATTGGAAAAGAAAACACCTTATCTTATAAAGGAGTAGTTGGAATAGTTGAACTTTAAATTTTTTCACCTATATGGGAATGATATTCTGACTTTATAGTCCACTTTTATTACTATGACGACCTGCGGTAATTTTGGTAAATGATATGACCTAAACCAAATCTTCATAAATCATTGACAACCATTTTTATTATGAGCATACAAGTTCTATTTGGTCTAAACAAGTTTTTAAAAGCTCTTTCATCAGATTAGAATAAATTTTGGTAAGAGTAGCATAAATTTGATCTATACATATTTTTGTCAACTAAAGACCCCAGTACTGAGGCATTGGCTACAACAGACCCCACAAAACACAATTCACCTCTTTCCTATAAACACTTCAAGCGAAGACACGCCGCCCGCGAAATGCCACCACGCGAAATGCCGCCCAAATGTCGCCCCATCCCATTGCCGAACACCACACACCGTGGATGATCCCGCCACCGACGGAGCCTCGTGGTGTCCATGCCCATGGACAACTACTCCCCATCTACGCCACCGACACGCATAGGCATCAGAACGAACGCTTCAATTCTCGGAGGAACTGACCCCGTGTTTGTGCATTAGATGACATCTCGTGGCCATTGTTCATTCATGTTATCCTCAACCAAAAGGCTTCCCTGCATTTTGAATTACCTAAAATCCAGATGTATGATAGGTTGCAGGAGCCCTTCAATCGGGTTTAATGCATTATCACAAATCATGATCATACAGTGGAATGATTCTCATGTGCAATGGCTCCCATCCAACTTAGTGTCCAGCCGCTACGGTTCCATCTCCTGGCCCCAAACTTGGTAAAGTCCTTTCGCCAGTTGTCCGAGAAATTCATTTCCCATTAAATGTGCTCAATGCAACGAAAACAAAGTGTCACCAGTCTGTTTCACGTGCGGATGGGGAGATCCAAGACCATCAGATCATGAAGTGTCGCAAGTTGCCCACTTTACTGGGATCTCGTTAGCTCGGACACTGGCGTCAGCAGGTCGCCAAGGTGTCATCGCCAAACACGCTTCTTTGACTCTATTTCCTTCGATTGATGAACTATTCCAAAGAGCGAATTGCATGGTTGTTCATGATGATGTCGTGGCTAAATGAAGGAACAGCCATGCAAGGCGTCCCGCCATTAAGTAACAAGTAGAGGAAAGGGAAAGGGAAGCCGACGGGATGAGGACACTAAGCACAAACGTCACGACATAGTCCAGATCTAGCACTCCAGAACTCAGGGAAAGCTTAGCCCAAACCCCACACTAGACAACCCTAACTCCACAACGATAACAGCAAGAAGATTTCAGCAATCTACGATACAACCCTTCCAATCATCCACCGTCTAAAGAGTATGGTCTGACGTCATGCACCCTAGATGAGACAATTCACATTCTGGGTGAGCATCATAGGGTTGCCTGGACACTAGACCACTCTCGTCGACTGGGCTTTAATAAAGCTACCTTGTTTTAGCAAGTGGCACCTCAAAGAGCACGTGGGAGTGCACCTCAGCCCAAAGACCACCGCCTCCTCACACACATCGTAGCCCTGTTAGCTCATGCATGAGGGTAGCCGCATGCAAGGATTTTTTTTACCGGGGTTAGCTACAATTTTGCCCCGGGGAGTGCTCGACCTATTGATGGGCTCCTCACCTTCTTCGAGGTCACTTCTAGGTAGTCATTTAGCCACGCGATGGAGTTTTTGTCTCAACCTGAGGTTAGGACGGAATTTGATGAACGATATTGTAGACCGCAATGCGCAAATTAAAATCCTCGGGATTACCTCACCTGACCCATCACACTGAATAACCACAACTCAAGAAGGGTCTACCTGCCAGAATGGTATGTTGGATCACTCGCCGGGAAATCGTGTTACCGATTCAATCGTAATCCGCTACTACTCTTGGTCCCATTAACTAGGCGATCGACGAGTCAAGCCGAACATCAATCGGCTACTGGGGCCATTACCTTAGATCCATGCAATGAATACACGCTTCTTCCCACTAGAGGTTGAATTCTTCTAACCCCGTAGCGACAGTGGACATTAACGTGAGATCAACAGTGAGCCTGTGTACGCCGCACGCCGACCAATAAGAGGGGCGAGGTGCCCATAACTAGAAACGAATGCCTTTAGACTAATCGTGACGAGCAGAGAAGAAAACAAGGATCGCCAAGCCTCTGGGGCTACATCCCTTGCTCCGCCCCATGTGTTTGAGTTGTGTTAGCTGGCTTCATGGTCCCTGTAAAAGGTCACCCATGTCAGGTCTCCTCCGTGAGTTGAAGATATTTTGCTTGTCACTTTAAGATACATAGGGTTTTATCTGAGTTATTCAGCATCAAGTAGCTTAAAAGGTTTGGTAGCCAGTCAAGAAGATTGAGGCTGCTCCATCCAACACAGAGGTGATAAAGAGAAGTGGACATACATTAAAGGCTTTTGCCCATTAAAGATATTCAATACCCAGGGTTCAAGAATATAGTAAAGGTTCCAAAAAGAACGACAAGTGGCAAGTGTATAAGGGATTACAAATTTGAATGACGCCCACTCGAAGGATACTTTTCCCGTGATCAATTAGATTGTCGACAACAGTCGACCATGAGCTTCATCCTTCGACGCCACTCCTGCCATAACTAGATCCCGGCTGTACCGCTCGACAGGCAAAGACCACTTCATAACCCCACCATGCATCATGTAATGCCATTTGATTAAAGAACGCTGGGGCCACCATCACAAAGATGATGTCTCTGCTTTGAACTTTCTAGGAAAGACAATGGCGTTTATACTCCATGACATCCCGTAAAGTCTGGCATTCGAAGGGATCACCTAAATCACATGAAGGAAGCATTCACCTTACTTCGAAGGCATCGGTTGTGATTGAACCCTGCTAAATGCACGTTCGGGGTAGGCTTGGGCAATTTCTTGGGCTTCCTAGTTAGCTAAAGAGAGATAGAGATGGAACTATGGCAGATCTGAGCTATTCGTCAAATGAAGCCCCTAACGACAAAGAAGGAGATACAGTCTGTCATAGGGCGATTGGCAGCCCTGAACAGGTTTATCTCGTGATGCTTGGATGGTTTACAACCTTTCTTCGAGGCGTTGAAAGCGATGGATGCAAAGAGTCAGCCCGAAAGCAGTGAGGCCTTCCGACCATAAAGGAAATACATCGCTCACGCCTCATTCTCCCAATTCCATGGAAGGGGAAGAACCCCCATGTATACTTTGTCTTCCTCGAGGAGGCAACAAGACCGCTTGGTAAGGCTGGATCTCGTAAAAGAAGCAAAGACCACCTATTTAGTTAGCAAGGTGCTCGGGGTCGTGCTAGGGTACTCAGATTTTGAGCGTAGGGTACTAGTACTGAAGTAACTCCCCTGAGATGTCTCTCCATGATGAGCCCCGCATCAGAGTGAGGACCTTTAAGATGGTCTCCATGAGATGAGCCCAGTACTCGGGCAACCTCTTTGAGATGGTCTCCATGAGATCTGAGCTGCATCTGTGCAATTTCTAGAGCGTTCTCCGCCAGAGAGTCATGTAGCCCGCCACCTCAGATGTCCTTCGTGGAGATGGAACCCCCAGATCAGCGACTTCCTTTCGAGACGCTTCTCCACAGAGATGAGCCCCTATACTCTAGCAACCCTCGAGATGTCCTCCATGAGATGAGTCTACACGCGACCTCCTGAGATGTTCCATGCAGATGAGCCCAATACTCGGCAACCTTCTTGGAGATGTTCTCCATGATAATGTTCTAAGATTGGGCGGCCTCCTCAAGATGTTCCCAGAGATGTCGTGACACCGTGACCCTTTGGCCTCTGACGACCAAAGCAATTCAGCACATTCTAAGACACTATGGAGAGATATCCCAGAGCCATACAAATACGCTTATTAGGTTTCTATGCCTATGCAGATTTGAAAATATGATGATTCACTTAAACCATTTACATGCACTTGAGCTTGAGTAAAGAATGATAGAATGGGGATGACATCTTAAAATGACCACCTCGGGAAAAGGCAAATGAGCTACCTCGGATAACCAGCCCGGGCATGAAGATGAAGAGAATGATGTGAAACGAAGGACTTCATCTAAAGTGCTTCATGAGGACCTAGATGGGTTTTGAGATCAGCCGGGGTGGAACAGTCGATAGGACGGCATACAAGAGTCCGTAGTCATAATCACTCATGAACATGCAATATGTAACCAACTCAACTGTAGCACTCAAGTGCGACATGGGAGCCTACCAACTACCCACCTATACTCGAGTGTTGTGCAGATCGCCGTCTCCAACTCTTGTCGGTACAATCTGACATGTGGCCACCAAGATGACCTATAAAAGGGGCACTCATCACACTAAACAGGGGATGGAAAACTTTTTAATTGAAGGAAAGAGGCTTTGACAAGATTGGTCAAAGATGCTTCCCCTTCATATATTTTAATAATGTTATTTATTTTTCAATTACATTAAATGCTAGAAAGCATCTTCTAATTGCTTATGAAAGATAAAACACAATTCATAGAATACAACACACTAGGTATCCTAAAGAAGTGAAAAACAAACATTATAGATTTGGTTAAGCACTAAACAACAATAGAATAGACTTGATTTCCAGAAGTTAGAACTCGGTTATGGAGATAAAAAATTGGGGAAAGAGGTTTGGAGAAAAAACTTGGTTCCATTTCTTGCATACCCACTTATTAAACAATTGCATAAGTGAGTGTCCTTTTGGGGACTTGAAAGAAAATTTTATGCCCTAAATCAATAAACTCGGCATATTTGCATACATGACAATCAAAGCAGCAGCTACATTCAAATATGGAGCGTACTTGAATGCGATGCCACATAGAGGATGAGATTTTCGCCAGTACCATCAGAACCCAGATAAGAGGAGAAGATCTACGAAAGAGATGATAGAATTGGGAGAGAAACAGTGATGGGGTCGAGAAAGCCAGAACACGGAAAGTTAGGTTTCATTTATTTCATTTTTTTTTTCTAAAGGAAATTAATCAAGGATATTTGTGTCTTCCAAAATTTTTGTGAGAACACGTGTGGTATTGATGTAGTTTTTCCACTTCATCGAAATTTTGCTTACTCGTCATCCTAATAAGCAACAATTGGTCTAAAGTACTCTTTTAAATCAAAATCAAGAGTTTAGGCACTCAATCGAACAAAAAAATGTTGAAACACTAAAATAGAAAATTAGAAAAAATTAAAACACTGTTTATGTAATTAATCCTTAGAAAAAATAACGGTTTATTATATTCTACAAGTCGATTACACCAACTATATAAGACAAATATATTAATTGTACAAGAGGTGTACAAGCGTGCAATTCTCATAAGATTTGAATACTTTTTTTTATCTAAAATATTTTTCAAAGGTTGTATGCTCATACACCAACCTAAAACATTTCTATAAGCATTGATTGGAGGCCATATTAGTCTGGTATAAAACAGCTGAGGCAGATTATATATATTTATGTCACAAACTTTCACAATTAAAAATATGGTTGATTTAATTTTTTTTTTCCAATTTCTTTTCACTACACTATGTAAACATATATAGTAGCTGCTCTTAATAATGTAAAATATGGGTTCGCTATAATGTACAAGGTGATTACACTAACTATACAAGGCAAATGTATTAACTGTATAAGGGTTGTACAAACTTGCATTTCTTATAGAATTTGATACTTTTTTTTTTATCCCAAATCACTTTCCTAGGTCGTACAAACTAAGACATTGTTGCATGATTTTTTTTTTGCTTTTGAGTTTAGAATTTTATCATAAGCTTGACGCTGATATGTTATATTATAAAGACAGACATTATTTTTAGATCACTGTTAGACGAGCAGTTTCTGTGGCTGTCAGAAGATCGCCTTTTTAAGCTATACCATACTCAAATTAATCCTCATACGAGCCGAAATTGATCATGCGACTACAAAAACCAACGACAACACAACCTCTATTCACGTATTCCGAACTCGGCATTTCATTTTGTTGGTGCTATAGAGACCAAACCATTTTACTCTACATCTTCGTGGTTTTATATTACATTTTAATTCATATTTGTAAAATTAAAATTATGTATAATAATTTATATTATACTTTTAAAATAAAATACTAAACTGTTTATTACTATTTTTGTTAAATAATATTTTATATTAACATTTTATTTTTATATAAAAAATAATTTAACATGTGGATAGTGCTTTTTTATTTTTATTTTTAAAATTCTAGGTTTAAAAACTTTAAATATAAAAGTATAAAAATAAGATTATAAATATAAATGATAAAATTATCATTTCAAGACATATATTTATTTGCATATTTATTAAATTATCTATTGCTAGGGAATGTATTTATATATACAAAGTTAATTTACTTTAATATTACCAAAAAACATATATAATAAAGAAAGTGAAAAATAATGAATAAATAAAATTTTAAAATAAACTTTTTTAATTAAGTAGATTAAACATAGAAAATAAGATATTATTTCATAACACTAAAATATTTTTTTGACATCTATTCATTAAAAATAAAATATTAAAACGATAAAATATAAATATTATAAGATTAAAACAGAGGCATTTCCTATGAAAAAGTATAAAGAAACTGTGGGCTGGGGAAGAAAAGTTGAGTGTGGGGTGTGGGGGGAGATAGGGTTGTTTTGAAGCATTTTTTGTCTCTTCAACATATAACTCTTAGGGCTTAATTTGCTAGTTTGATAGGCTTCATGAATTATGAGGCCCATCTACTCCCCTTAACCATAATTCCCTTAATGGGTTATCATATAAACTGTTCCAATACATTGCAGAATATATGCAAACATTATAAGAATGATCGACAGATGAAAACAGAATTCTTCGTTTATTTTTCTACAACTAACAAGTTTGGTTCACATTGATCATTTACCCATCTAATGAATCATGAAATCTCAGCATCCCCTGCCCTTTCTTCATCATGAGAAGCATTAACATCATCACTATCCTTGGCACTACCATGACTGGAGTTTGGTTTGTACCATTTAGCACAAACAAGATATACTCCAAAGTTTAGATCATATCCCAACACACTAATAACAGCATAGAAACAATCCAATCATCGTTACACCTAGAGGTGTGCCGGCGTGATGTCATCTTTCCTGGTATTTTCTGACAGATTGACCAAGATGGTAGTCACAAAGTAACCGAAAGCTATGGTTGTGAGAAACAGACTGTTGCTGATTGCTTTCATCCCTTTTGGTGCCTGACCAATGAAGAAAGCAAGAGAGCCACTGTAGATGAAGGCCTCTGCAATCCCCACAATTGCAAACTGAGGAACCAATACGAATGCAGTTAAGGGCAGAGTTGTTGTAGGGGTTTTCTTGTAGGATCTAATTACTTCACCTTTCTGCTCATCTCTGCCACAGTTACAGCTGTTATTATAGAGATTGCAAGGCCCATTTTTATCTTTTTGCAAATGTCAGACCTGACCTAACAAGAATGTCTATGGTACTTGTGATACCTCATCAACAAGGATATTCAAACCATTGATAATAAACAGAAGTCATTGTTACAGTTGGGTGACTTGATCTTATACCTTTACTTCCTCCAGATCTCTTCATGACCAAGCTTTCATCATAGTTACAGAGAGTGGATCATTATTCCCCAATGAAGAAGACATTGACTGAGGCTGGAGGCACTTGGAATTTCCCGATAGACCTGTCCATAGAAGCAGCTTGCTGAACCGAGAATGTTATCATTTGGGCATGAACACACCAGAACATGATTGTTGTGGCCCAAATCGGCAGTATTCTGATCATCATTTTAAGCTCTTCCACCTTTGTCACTGTGCATAGTTTCCATGGATTTGGAGTAGTTGATCCTTCTTTTCCAAAATCCCCATCGCTTATTACAGCTGCCTTGTCCAACCACCTATGATAAAAGAGCATAAATTAAAACAATTTCATGAAAATAATGAAAACAATATAAGAACCCGCTTATTACCATGATTAGTACGATGAACCCTTGATTCGGGAGAAGAATCTCAGTATAATAAGTTTACATCGGAAGGAAAACTCGCTTTTCTTTATAGCAGCGGTAATGACTTGAGCAACTTGAATTAAGGGGCTTCCTGAGCGTTTCTTATACCTATATTTTCATTTGATAAATGATATTATGTCTGCAATCATAGCAGCCGCACAAATCCCATACCCCACTCATGACTTACTTCGTCTTGCAGAACAAGTACGGTAACGGCCAGTATGGTCCCAATATTAATGACCGCTAAAAATCTATTAAAAAATATTCCATTTTAGTTTTTCTTTTGTCATTGCATCAAACTTGATCTGTAGCCAGTGCAGAAACACTAGATTTAACCCCGCAAGTCCCATTCCCACGCGCACAGGCCTATATAGAGGCCACCCATTTGTAACATGTTTGCTTTGCACAATGACGTTTGTAAAGGCTAGCGATGCATGCAGCCCCGGGAGTGTAGCGGAGATAGCCAACACGCCGGCTCCCTGTTCAAATTAATATAACATAGTTTCATTAGTTGGTTGGTTGGTCGGTTATCTAAATAATGTTGGTAATGTGATAAATTGCAATATATAAAAGTTAATTACCAGTGCTTCTACAACTGCAAAAATGGCTATAGTCCAGTAGCGGCCTAGAAAGGAATCAGCAATAACGCCTCCCAAGAGGCAGGTGAGAAAGGCTACGCCGCTGAAATTGGATACAATGGTTGACGAGGTAGCACTTGGTTGATTCATCGTGTGATCCAGATATGTCACCAGGTTCACTGCTATTCCCATTGTGGTAAACCTTTCGCACATTTCGATACCTACTACATTTTTTGCAGATCATGTTATTTGAAGTTGGGCGTAGATTTGAGAGAGAGGAGATACTCAGTAATCTCATCTTCACCTTCCTCACCACTCTCTTTCTTCCCAAGCAATGTTAGGTTGTTCAAAACTTTGGGAAAATGCATGCCACCAAAAGAAAATAGAAAAAAAGTTATCATATAGATATATCATATTATCACCTGCCACTTAAAGTTACATTTATAACTATTCTAATAGGAAGTATAATATATATATATATATATATATATATATATATATATATATAGTTAATATTTGAAGTATTAATAGAATTAAATCGTCCTCAATATTATCTAAATATTAGATACCTAAAACAACTAAAATTCAGACTTAAATACTCTTACAAAAAAAAAAATTCTTTCAACTAAATCTGTAATATCATGTATATGTCTTTTGAAATTAATTAATATCCATTTTCATTTCTGACCTTTTATCTCAAAAATGACTTAATTTAATTAATAGCATGAAACGATTAGATTTATTTTTGGTTGATTGCTGTTAGCAGATAAATATCAGTAATTTTTAATTTTTTGGATCAAATAAAAAAAGAGTCATACTTCTCCATACCTACCTACATCTCCCTTTATTGAACTGAACCACCATGCACAACCTCAATGTTTTCTATTTCGAGGAAGTTAAAGGGTATGTTTGGCTTATGTTTTTTAAAACTGTTATTAAGAAGAATTTTAAAATACAGAAACATTGTTTTGATATTCTTAGAAAACTCTTCTTATTATTTGAATTTAGTATTTTTAAGAAGAAGAAAAACTGAAAATCAAATATGTTTTCCATTTTTTTTTTCCTTATTATTTTTTAGAACAGAAAACAATTTTCAAAAAACAAAAAACAAATAAGCCCTAACTTTTCCCAAAGAACAAATAAAGAAAGAAAAGCAAGAAAAAGGGAATTTACCAAGGATGGTAGCAGCAGACACCCAACCACCGGTTTTAGCCTTCTCTGCCGGAGCACCTTTATAATCAAAGGCATCCGACAAGAACGTTTTCCCTTCCTCCATCTCCACCTCCATGATCTCTGTGTTTTTCTTGTTTTTTAAAACAAAAAACAGTTTTCAAAAATTATAAACAAACATAACCATATTTCTGGTTTGGGATATGGTAAGGACTAAATAGTTCCCACCTGATCGAAGCCGATCTAAGAAACTCTGGAAGAATGACCGAAGACGGAATGGGCGTTGCTGGAAGAGCAAGAAAGTGTCTAGGGTGGGAGAGTTTACCGCAGGTTTGCCGTTAAAGCCACCGGATAAGTCGATCTGAGAATGATTCTTTCCACTTCTGCAGTCGGCTTCCACTGCGATTACTTATAATCATGAGAAGGTTTTTTTTTTTCCTTTTTAAATATCCATATTACATTCAAACAAGCTATTCTCAGATCCTTATATATTGGAAGAATCATAAAAATATTGAAGAATTAAGCTTCTATAAATTTTTTTATCCTTATCTATTTTTTTGACAATATTATCCTTAACTATTTCTTTTTTTAAAAGATCCTTATATATTTAAAATATCTACATTTTGAATAAATATTATAATTATTCCGAATATGATCTTTGTAATTATTATCAACACCAGTTTTACAAGTTGACTATACAAAATTTGTTGCCTTTCTTTTAGAGATGTTCTTTATCTTTTTTTAGTATATTTTGTTTTTATCTTTATCATTATCATTATCGTAAAATTACTAAAGAAATAAATTTTTTTAAGAAAAATATTATTTGATATTTGATTCGCTTAAAAAATAATTAAATGCAGTTGAAAGAGTTGATTCTCAACCCAAAGTTGAAGAATTTCGGGTACCTATCATTATCATCAAGTCACATGGTACTTTAAAGTCAGTACAAAAATAAGTAGTTTTGGGGACTTGGCTTGATAGCCCCTTATGGTTTTTTAAAGTCAAATTTGCAAAGGATTTGCAAAGGATGATAAACAAATTTAAGAAGAAAGAAACAATTTATATGGAATTAAATTGTCAAATTTGATGTTGGCGATGTGATTAGTATATATATATATATATATATAGAGAGAGAGAGAGAGAGAGAAAGAGAGAGAGAGAGAGAGAGAGAGAGAGAGAGAGAGAAAGAGAGAAAGGGAGAGAGAGACTTAATTACTAGTAGTGAAAGATAAACCTACTTATGTTTAAGTCTAATTTTTTCAAACAATTGATAATGAGAATAATTAAAATTCAATAGTGATTCACTTTTATAAAATTGGGCACATATAACAATGTTGAAAATCGGATAGAACTGACAAGACAACAGTCGACCGTCGACCAATGGACTTTCCGAGACTAGGAACCAATTGGTGCCTAAACCGGTAGTTTGACCAGAGAACCGCATGGCTTTGGAGGTACTAATGACGGTTCAAGCATTTCTCAACCCAAACACTTTAGGCCTATTTATTCTAATAGAACCTAGCCCAACGAAAAACCCATAATCATTCACATTGCAAGAACTCCAAATTTCAGCTTCACTTATGGTTTGAACTGCAAACCTCGTGGATAAAATTATTACTATATTCATACTTATATTAAATAATATCAACTAATAAAGATAAATAATATATAATTTTAATTTATTTTTATATTTTTAAAATTTTTTATTTTAATAATATATAATTATATATTTATTACGTCATTGATTCGACTCGCAATTCCATCACTGGTTGAACCAATGAACCGGTAACTTTTCCAGTTGAACCTCTTATTCGGTTTTTAAAACATTGACATATAATAGCACATAAGAATAAAACAATGACATATGATATTTGTGCTTCACCCCATTAACTGGTATAAAGAAAGTGGCTAAATTTTTATTAATAATATTTTTCACATGTTTTTAGAGAGAGTTGTATAATTTCACCTGTTATTAAAAATTATATATTAGTTATTTTGTACTGTCAGATTAAAAACTGATTAAAAACATATCATTAAAAAAAAAACTATACTAATTATTTTTAATCATTATTTATTTAATAAATTAAAATATTAATTTTAATTAAAAGGAAAAGGCTAACAAAGGGTTTTGGAAAACAATACATGGATTTGGTACTATAGACTTTGCTTCCTGAGAACTATAAGTAATACCAATTTCAATTAGTGATGTTGGAGTCAGTAAAAAAAGAACATAAATACATTTTAATCATATTTAATTAAGAGTTTAAATTATAATGTTACTACTACAAATTTTATTATATTATTAGTGTTCTATTTTTATTAAAAATGCGACTTTCAATTGTTAGGAGAATAACATTGAAATTTTATTTGGCCTCCCCTAATTGTTTAAAAACATTGAAATTATTTGGCTATATTATTTATTATCTTCAAAATTCTTATTTATTTATTTATATTATCATGATATTTATTCGAGATAAGTAATAAATTTTTATATTTTAATATAAATATCATTTAAAAATGTTTTTCTTCCTCATAGGCCATTTCATCTATTTGGTATTTGTGGAGACCATTTTTACAAGAATAGTGACAGATTGCCTTTTTTTTCTTTTTCTTTTTTCCAATTGATATGGTGATAGATTGCTAATCAACCAAATTCCTCTAACTGAAATTGATATTTAAATAGCTAATTTAATTCTTCTAATCTAACTCGACCTAACTGAAATCGATTATTAAGGAAAGACCAATCGATACAACTATGAAGACCTAATTCCTTGGCCTAACATTAACCAACTTGAATCACTATTTCAATGAAAGTCATTTTTGGAAGCTTTGATCATTCTATGGACAAATTGTCAAGAATATATCATTTTAATACTCCAATTTTGTGTGATTGATAATTTTGATTGATCCGACTTGTTCGACCAAAACCAAAAATGTTTTTGCGGTGTAATGTTATGGATTTTTGGAGATAAGTGCAAAGTGGTAACTCACCACCGATAAAACGACATCTACTTTGTGGACCTCGCTAGTTTTGATATACCTATAAATATATTAAGTATTTTAAGATTTTGGCGTTCTTTTACTCATGTTTAGATTGTAATAAATTTTTTTTTTTTTCTACTGTGTTTTTATCGAAGGGCTACCCATATATATATAGAAATACCAAGTCCTCCAAAACCCTAAGTGATATAAAAAATAATTTCACATACGCTTTTTCCTCGGTAAATACTCTCAGATCAAATGAGGCATTCTTTATTAGTTTATTCATCAAGGGTCAATTTGAGAAGATCTGGTAGTCGCTTTTCACAAGTAGGTCTTCACTATTCGCATCAAGAAGAAAGACACCAATGGATTCCAAACGTATGTAATTTACAGCTCTTTTCTCCATTAAAATTATGCTTGTCTCCAACATGGTTAATCTGTGACCGAGAATTCGAATCCAACAGCTTGGTGTATCGTGAGCCAACCATAGACAGACCAAAACATGCTAATCGGGAGAATTTTTTTTCGGTTTTATGAAAAACGCGCATTCTCGCTGGGCCGAGTTTTTCGACAAATCCAAAATCTTCAAAATATTTTTGCATATTTGAATCTACACTTACCAGACGATCACATCGGCAGGTCTGTCGCCGGAGGGCTCTGGATGCGCCTCACGCCAGCCGCCACGCACCGAAGACGACGGCGCCGTGGAAGGGACACGCCGCCGCATCTCACGCCCAACGGCTTGCCGACGTTGCCGACGCTTCAAGATACCTAGCCAAGAACCGACCGCATTAAACCGGATTCGCCTGGATCCGTTTGTCGACCGGCTCGCTGCGGACGCCGACGTATCGCCGACGCGGGTCGCCGATGGGTCGCGAACGTGGTGATGACGTACGCGACGCGCGATGAAGTCACCACACGCCTTCGACCACCTTTAATCACCCGACCGACCCGATATTGGACCAATCCGGCCAACAAGCACCACCCGTCTCACCCGGCTAACGACCACAACATAACCTGCGCCACCAGACACTGGCCGCCACGCGCCGCCATTACCGCCGAAAGCCAGCATGCCATGGAGGCTGCTATGTGAGGGTATTTTTAAGTGTACCTGATATTCACGATTCATCGAAATTTCTACAATGTGGTATATTGACTTAGTATGTCTGAAGTTTTTACAGATATTAAAATGCATAAAACCCTATGTACGCCAGAAATTAGTGGTATTTTTTTACGTATTTTTGTATTTCTCTATGGTTTCTAAATACATATGGTTGCTAAGATGAATAAGGACTTATTTAGGACTGTAGAGTCTTAAATTCATTGTCACGAATAAATTGAATAAAGATAATTAGTATTACATATATATATATATATATATATATATATATATATATATATATATATATATATATATATATATATATATATATATATATTGAATGTGATACATAAAAAGTTAATATCCCCTGCATGAGTGATTTTCAAGGGATTCAATTAGGGTTGTGACCGCTAAAGTGCACACTTGATTGGGCTCTTAGAAATACTAAATTCATATCAGGCTGGATGTCTCCCTGTGCTTTATTACGTGACCATACTCCTGTAAAGGAGGTGGGATCCCGTGTTATTTCATGGAGGGATACATGTATGGCATGTGTGCTTGAGAAATGATCGATCTTAGGTTCATACACCCAAAGGTGGTGGATTTCACGCAAGTGATTAGAATATGTTCTCATGGCCATTGGTCATGTGGAGAGTGTACAACTCCGCATGTCATATTTTTCTGCCCAAAGGTGATTATGTGATGATGTATGTAATTCTCATGAGTATTCACATGATGCCGATTGTATTGTTTTTTGTTTATTTTTCAATAATCTTTTCAGTGAGCGGTAATTCCATTTCAATTGAGATCCCATCGATTGAATTTCAAGAAATGGAAAGAGGACTTTCGTTTGGAATGGAGTCGCGGATGTTCATACGGCGCTATAATGGATAAGCCAGATATCACAACCACTAGTACCGGTTTCGAGAAAACCGACTTTGCTTACCCGGGAGGAGCAATAGGATTTTGCTCATCACAAATGAAGAAATCCACAAGAACATTTTTGAAAAGTGGTTACCAAGACTGCATCGCTAAGGAAATGATGCCATAAATGCATGGGAGCTAGAAATCGAGTTTCCATCCAATGCCGAGGTTGGAACACTTCTTCAAAAAAAGCTCTTCAACATGAAGTATGATGGTACAAATTGCTGTAGATTATGTCCCGAGTGACGCATGCGACCTAAAGGCTTAAACCCAAGCTCTTAATGTTACCATTCCCGATGCTTGCATCAGGCATCAAGCTCGAACACCTCCCACCTGTTGATTCGGGGATTATAAAGACAAACTACAATTCCCAAGATGAGACTCGTTAGTAAATGACTTGATAGCAAAAGTGGTACAAGTGCAGAAGAGGCTTTTAAGAAGGAGAAAGAGACAGGCCTTATATACGTAAGTCCCTTAGCAAGAGGAAGAATAAGAAGTTCAAAAGCGAACTCATAAAGGTGCCTTTTCAGTGAAACTACCGGTCAATATGACACAGCAGGTCCAAAGAAGACATTTTGAAAAAGGATGGTGATCACGCTTCTTTTGCAAGAAGAAAGGTCACATGAAGAAGGACTGTGCAAAATTTAAAGCTTGGATGTCCAAGCTGAAGGCCAAGGTGTAATGATTCTTTAATACTTGTTTGTGAATCCAACTCATCTCAAGCACCATCCAGCTTCGTGGTCGAAGGCAGCAACTAATCATGTCAGATTTACCATACAGGATTCATAAACCGGAGGAAGCCAAACAAGGATGAATCAAAGCTCACTATGGAAATAACGAGAAGGCCGTGGTCATGTTCGTGGGAGATGTAATCTTAGTTTTGATTCTCGGGTTTTAAATTGATGTTGAAGACACATTTTGCGTACCTTCCTTTAGAAGGAATTTGCTCCGTGATCATGTTTGATTCATTACTCTTGAAATTAAGAGCAATATTATTTCAATATTTCTTAATTCAAATAAGGTTGGTAATCAGCCATATGTCCAACGGATTATACAGATTAAGTTTATCTCCCGATGACATATATGTAGCTTATACGACTCAAAATGTTGTTTCTAAGAGACCACTACCTAAGGAAGAGTCTTATGCATTATGACATAACGACTCGCCATATTCTAAGGATAGAGTAGAAAGGCCGAGCAAAGACTAATATCCCACGCTCTTAAAAATGACTTAGAGATATGCGTGACTGCTGTAGGGTAAATGACCAAGATAAGAAAGAAAAACCGTAGTCCTGTGAAGTTCGACTTGTCAGAAAGTCATTCACACCGATATAAGTGACCTTATACGCAACCCAGTAGAAATTTTTATTTCATCACATTTATCGGCGACTAATATTCTCGATATGGTTATTGTACTGATTAAAGAAAAGTCTCAGCCCTTGACAAGTTCAAGATTTTTCGGACTCCAAGTCGAGAAACAATTGGGAAAAAGTCATGTTGTTAGATCTGACCGAGGTGGAGTATTATGGCAAGCATGGCGATGCCGATTGTTCCAGGGGCCATTCGCCAAATACTCTAGAGGACTCGGGATAAAGGGCACAGCTTTACTATGTGCCCGGGAGTCCCGAGCAAAAATGGTATAAATGAAAGGCGCAATCATACTCTTTAAGTGAAATGGTAAGGAGTATGATAAGTAGACAAATTTACCCGGTTTCTATGGGGTGAAGCTTTGAAAACAGCTTTGTACATTTTGAATCGTGGTACCTACGAAAGTCGTCTCCATCAATTCTTGAATTATGGACTGGCTAAAGCCTAGCTTAAACCATCTTGCTGGGGATGTCCTCACGTAAATTTATATAATCCAACATTAAGTAAGTCGACCTGCAACTACTAGGTGTTATTTGCATTCAATTTTAACATTCAAGGGATATCGTTTCTCTATAATCCCAATGGAGGCACAAGAATTGTGGAATCACGCATGCCAAGTTTTTTGAGTTTGATGGGTCGAAGAGAGTAGCCGCTCGCGTACTACCGGGCGATGATAGCAGATGAGTAATGTGGCATCTCGGTATTCCTCCCATACAGAGCACTGTGGAAACTCCCACACACCATATCAACCCGTCGAGACTAGGGGATCTCGTTGTCGAGACAGCTCCTAATGAAGTTCATCAAGGCTCTCAAAAGTGTAATGTGGCACATCTACAAAGAAGGGAGATCCACTAGTGGAGAGACGATCAACAATACCACCGGACTATTTAGTCTATATAGGAGAGCAAGACTACGATATTGGTTCTCCGTGGATCGACCCAATAACTTATGCGAGGAAGCTGTTTCGTCCTCAATCGAACTGGTCGATGCAATGAGAGATGAAATTCAACTATGAGGCATAAATCTGAGTTTGGGAACTTATTGAATTACCCGATGGTCATAGACCCATTGGCCGCAAATGGGTGTATAAGACTAAAAGGACTCGAAGGAAAGGTTGAAAAGTTTAAAGCCGATCGGTAGCCAAAGGTTTCACTCAGAGAGTAAGGAGTAGACTATGAAGTAAACTTTTCCGCCTCTTCTAAAGATTCTTCGCAGTGATCATGGCATTAGTTGCTCATTTTGATATGAGTTACACCCGATGGATGTTAAAACCGCCTTTCAACGGAGACCTTAATGAAGAAGTCTATATGGATAACCCGAAGGTTTTGTGGCAAATGATTCAAATCCCAGATGTGTAATTTAAAAGTCTATTTATGGTCTCAAGCAAGCTTCTAGACAATGGTACTTAAAGTTTCATGTTGTTGTTGTTTCATATGGTTTACGAGAACAAAGTAGATCAATGTATATACTGCAAGGCCAGCCGAGGAAATCTATTCTAAATACTCTAGGTGGATGATATCCTCTGGTCATAAGCAAAGGACTCGTTTACTGCATGAGACAAAGAGGATGTTATCAAAGAACTTTGATATGAAGGACCTCGTGAGGCGCTCAGTCTCCATGCATCGAGATCTCATAGGAATCAAGTATCGCACTATCGTTTATCTCGCAGGGCATATGTTGATCGAATTTTAGAAAGATTCAACATGAACAATGTGTCAGAATTGCCCCTGCCTAAAGGTGATAAGTCAGCCCATCACAATGTCCTCATTCGCATATGAAAGCCCAAATGAAGCAATGTACCTATGCTAGTGCACTCGGGAGTATTATGTATGCTCAAGTACGCACTCAGCCCGATATTGCTCTTTGCAACAGACTTAGGTATATCGCCAAACCTGTGACATGATCATGGTTGCCGCCAAGAAGGTTATGAGGCACTTAAAGAGGACAAAAGACTATATGTTGATTTATAAACATGTTCAGACCTGCGCCTTAGTCGGGTATTCGCATTCACTTTGTCGCTGTCGATGAAAAGAAGTCACCAACTCCGGTTATACCTTTTGGTTAGCAGGAGGTGCAAAGGTCATGGAAAGGAGAAACAGAATCAATCGTGATCCCTCTACCATGCAAGCTGAGTTTAGCATGCTTTTCAAAGAACTACTGTGCAATTTGGCCCAAACCTCACATGAGTTAACTGTGGTTTGATTTTGTGGATGTGCCCATACAATCAGACAGACACACTCGCAGTTGTTGTTTATTAACAACAATGTGAGGTCCTTGGCGTCTAAGCACATGGAGGTCAAATACCCGACCATAAAGGAAAAGTCTAAAATCCTGACGTTGAAGGAGCCACACATCAACAGATGATATGATCAGTAGATCCGCTTAATCAAAGGCCTCGCCCCTGTATTTGATCAACATGTCATTAACACGTGGGCTAGAGTATCATGGGACACTGTGAAATTAGTGGGAGCTATTAAGTTTTATGTTGCTCTTATGAAGGATGAATCCACTTCATTACATTCAGACATTGAATTTATCAACCTTTACATTCAATAAGGTATCTGTGGAACGTGAGCTATCGAATGGTACATATAATTGTTGAAAATCTCAAGGTATTGTGTAAACCTTGAATATAGGCTATGGGGGGTTTCTTGGTATCGCCTAACAAAGATGTTTTTTACACATAAAGCAGTTACCTATCAAGGTAACATATATACAAAGTCTCGTTGGAACCATGATGGATATTCTCTCGCACTAGGTTTTGGTGACACTTAAGGAGAGAATTGACTAACAAAATGGATAACACATGAAGTATCACTATTATGAGGTAGTCCATTTAAACACACTACCATATTGAACTATTATCAAGAAAGCTTGAAAGCACTCTCGCGACCGCAAGGGCTTGCGTGAGTACATGCAATTACCGCCTATGATTCAAAGTTGTTCGAGACTTTATGGGATCGGATTGGATTCATTAAGAATAGTTCTAGACCAATATAAAGGTGCGCACGCTTTTGTTTCCACTAATATCGCCAAGTGGGAGAATGTAAGATTTTTCTATTGGGCGGGCTTCATTAATTGAAATTAACTCCGGATTAAGCTCTGGGTCTAATTAAGTGAGATTATTGGGCTTCTTAATAAAACATATGGGCTGGCTAGTGTGTAGGTTGAGTACGGCCCGGCCCGTGATGAGAGGATCCGTGGTCAGAACTCAATATATATGAAGGCCTAAGTCCCTCCCAAACCCTAAGGATACGTACAATTCTCACATACAGTTTTTCTGAGAAATATTTTCTGAGATCAGTGAGAGGCATTTCATTAGTCGATTCATCAAGGGTCAATTGGGAGAAGATCTTGAGGTCGTTTTCTTTGCAGGTCTTCATCGATTCCGCATCAAGAAGAAGACAACAATGGATTCCAAATCAGGTATGTAATTTACAGTTTTTTCTCCATTAAAATTATGCTTTGTGTTCTAACATGGTTATCTAGAATTGATAGAATCGAATCCAACACTGGCAAGGTTAGCCACTTCACATGGAATCCAATATGCTGACAATGACCAAAACGAGCTAAACCATCAGCCACTTGGTTGGCTTCCTTCATCACATGCAACAACTCAACTCTCCACTCTCGGCTAAGAAGTTCTCTACATACGGCCAGCAAGTTGTAATTTCTAAGGTGTCGTCTCTTCATGCAACATTAACCGTTGGAAAACCAACAAAGAATCCACCTCGCCAATTAACTTTCTTATACCCTTGGCCCAAGCAAAACTGAGACCCAACCGCAGTCCGCATAATTCAGCTTCCTTAGGAGTGCAAACACCAAGACGGTTAGCAAAGCCTCCAATCTCGCACTACTCCTCCTGGCCCCTTGAATAATGATTTAGTATGCAACCACCATCAGTATTAAGTTTATACCACTCGTGGAGGGGGGGCTGCCAGCCCACAAATCTAATTGAGGCCGTGGGCGTGAAGCTAGTCGCATGGGTACCAGTGGAGAGAACACGGGTAAGGTTAGGCGTATGGTACTTGATCCTTCAAATTTTGGTGTCAGCAGGGGTCTCCTTATTATCGAAAATTGCTGCATTCGGCCATTGCCAACTTAGCCAAGTGGTCACTACAAATAGCTCTGACCAAGGATCCTCCACAAAATGTAGGGAGGTAGACATAAAGTTCCAAATGCAGCGGTCTTCAAAATTACGGGTTGAGTCTCATTGCCTCACATCACAATTCTTGGACCAGAGGATCTTGACTTTGGAACAATATCTTAAAATGTGGTTGAGATCCTCCACCATTCCTGGACAGTAGTAACATAATGGGTTATGAGTGAAACTTTTACGCAAACGTTCAGCGTTAGTAAGGATCTTCCCATGGAGGAGCTGCCAAATAAAAAGCTTGACTTGAGGGGTAACTTTTAGCTTCCAAATCTTATGCCATGGCCGCCGGTTCGAAAGGTTGGCCTCAGCAACCACCAAATCATACATTGAACTGACAGTGAATTACTGAATTTTCCCGACGTCATTTTACCCCAGCACATCTCGTCCTCTGAACCATCTTCAAGAATGAAATGAGAGGCAAGTTTGGTAATAATCCGGTTAGGTAGCAGACCGGAGGGGGTATCATAATCCCAGCCCCTATTAGAGTCCCAATAATCCCTGACTGTCCGATAAGATTCAACAAGAGTGAGATCATGTAAAACATCTTGACGAAGAGGGTGATCCTCCAGCCAGTAATCCATCCAAATTAATGTTTTCTTGTTATGCACCATCCAAAATAGTGATATCCCTCTAGATATTCGAGGAATGCCCCTTCTTTTCCACTTTCGACATATCAGGTTCCCCGCATGTACTTTCTCCATAAGACAGTAGTTCATAAGCTGTCCTTCTCCTTTACCAACCGCCACCCAAGCTTAGCCAAAAGAGACTTATTCAATGTGCATATGGTTAGTGAATTAAAGGCTTACTTATCACTCATGTGCATTATTGCAGGTCGACACCTAATGGTACATTTTAAAAGTGAAAAAAATAAATCAAATTTCCCAAAAATGTTATTTTATGATTACATGATACCGAAAAAATTAAAAGTATGGAATTGTCACTTATGAAAAAAATTTAGACCATTCCAAAGGGCTAGGGACATAATCACGAATGTAAGAATACTGCATTAGAGCAGTGTTGTTAAAATGTTACATCTCCAAGTCAATTGCCGTCCAAGCTCACACCAAGGCATCATTCCCTCATAGCTAGTTCATGAAAGCCACATTTGCATACAAAGTACCCTGATGATTGAAATTCCAGGAGCACACGTTTTCCCGAGAAAATTAAATTTTCTTTTGGGACGGTGATGGATGTGTGATCTTTCCCAAAAGCAAAAATCTCCAAAGTGTGGAATTTGGAAATTTTTTGAAAAGATTATGAAATAAAGGTGGAGTGAATATGCCCATTGCTCATAGATATTTTTCGGCTACAGTGAATATGGGTTCAATGCCATGCAAAGATTTGTGGTTCTTATCTACTTTTTCCATTTATCTAAGAATATTCTTTTTCTTTTGGATGGAAACTCAAGCTTCCATTTCATCATGTCGTCCTTTTTTTTTAACATCTACATATTCATTTTGTATATCATGTTGTAATATTTTGTTTGAGAATCTCGCATTCTATTCTTACAAATATTCAGAATTTGAAATCTCTAGCATCCCACTTTATCCTTTTGTCATTTAAGTTTGAAAAGAAAAAAAAATCAAAGGCTTCGTTTTAGATTTGGAAAATTTTTTATAGTGTTATTTTGGAATGGATCTCCATGATATGAAGTTGTGTATCTTTCCTTTTTGTTGATTGTAGAAAACTTGTGTGGCGATCTCCATGACATATGAGATTTGTGTATCTTTCCTTTTTGTTTGATTGCTTAGAAAACTTGTGTGTGGCTCTGGGTGTCCTTTCTTAAATTGGCAAGATGACAAAAGTATAGAATATTGTTCAAAGTTGAATTTAAAAATAAGGTTTTGTTAATTCTAAAAATAAAATTTATTTCGAAACTTAAATATAAAAATTAGTTTTCTTAACTTATTATTTATAGTACACCTGAGATGCAGGGTGTCGATGGGCCGTGTCGGCGCGCGGCGCGTTTTTGGTATGCTTGCCCAGCGTGCGGCCGTGGAAACTAATGAGGATTTGAGTACGGAGTCTTGGAGTGCATTGAGAAAAAATGGGTATTTAGCTTGCCATATTATGGATTATTCGTGTCGTACCATGCCATGTCGTGTCGTGCTAGTGGGTCATGTCAATGGGCCGTGCTTGTGGGCCATGCTACTAGGCTATAATAGTGGACTCCTATCTTTCAAAAAATATTAATTTCTAAGTAAATATATTTTATTTTTCATTATATAAATATTAGTTTTTTAATATTAAAGATATAAAAATATAAATTTTAATTTAGTATTTAAATTAAAATTACAAATAAATTTAAAATATTGGAATATAAAAATAAAATATTAAAACTATTTATTCAATATTTCAACAATACATGAAAAATAACGAAACAAAAGTAGAGAATTACATTCCAGCTATAGTTTGAGCACATCCCAACTAGGTTGCACCTACACAACCTTCTCGATCACATGCATTACTCATTTTTAAAATAAATTCTGTCTCGTAAATCTAAAATAAACATATAACATAAAAATTTTGGAAATTTTTTGTTTCATGCTAAAACTTATTCATCTTTAATTGCTGCATCATCAATCTCCAAAATCAGCATGTTAGAGGTTGAATCATTTGTGTCCAACTTCTCAAGCGTTCTTGCATATTACATCTTCCTCTTTTTTGAAGTCTAAGCGTGCATCTCCCAATCAACTAAACATGTTAAACTTTCAAGCATCTCGTCTGAAAGTCTTGTCCTTCTTTCTCCAAGTATATTTGTTGCAATAGAAAAAGTAGATTCAGATATTCTAGGTAGACAGGTGGGGTTAAGTAAAATCGCGTGTCGTTTAGATATGAAAGTGGATTTATGAGATTTTCACCATTTCAAAATATCAAAATGTTTTATTTCATTCGGTGATAAGTATGAACAATAATCTATGTCTAAATATTTTCAAAGGAATCAGATATACTTAGACTAATGAATTTATGCGTTTTACTTTGCTAATTCTTAAAAATGATCAGTTCAAAATGTAGATAAAGTTGTAACAGTTAAAGAGACACTATCATATTTATTTCGGGTACCTATCATCATCATCAAGTCACATGGTACTTTAAAGTAAGTACAAAAGTAGAGTACCATTTTTCAATTGAGGTAATCTTTGTTACATTACATCTCGATTATTATGAGGAATCTAAGTAGTTTTGGGGACTTGGCTTGATAGCCCCTTATGGTTTTTTAAAGTCAAATTTGCAAAGGATAATAAACATATTTAAGAAGAAAGAAACAATTTATATGGAATTAATTAGTAGTAGTGAAAGATAAACTTGCTTATGTCCAAACATTTGATAATGAGAATAATTAAAGTTCAAAAGTGATTCACTTTTATAAAATTAAGTACGACACATAGCAATGTTTTGAAATTGAATCAAAGTAGCGATGCAAACGGTCGGACTAGTTGACCAATAGACTTTTCGGGACTGAACCAATTGGTGCACTTTGAAAGCGATGGTTCGACCGGTAGCAGGCAGAATATTTGGAGGAAGCTTATTGTGGTTCAAGCATTTCCAAATCAAACAACTTCAAGCCTATTTATTCCTAATAGAAACTAGCCCAAACAAAACCCAAATTTATTAATCATCCACATTGCGCAACCCAGCCCAGCCACTTATGGTTTGGGATCCAAGAGAAGAGAATTGAACTTATAAAGAGATTAGTTTTCTTGTAAAAATTCGAATCTTGAACTGCAGACCTCGTGGATAAAATTATTACTTTATTCATACTTATATTAAATAATATCAACTAATAAATGATAAATAACATATAATTTTAATATATTTTTATATTATTTTATTTTTTTTATTTTAATAATATATAATTATATATTTATTACATCATTGATTCGATCGCAATTCCATCATCGGTTGAACCAGTGAACCGACAACTTTTCCAATTCGGTTTTTAAAACATTGACATATAATAGCACATAAGAATAAAACAACACAAAGATATTTGTGCTTCAATCATTAACTGGTTTAAATAAAGTGGCTAAATTTTTATTAATAATATTTCACATTTTTTTTAGAGAGTTGTATAATTTCACCTGTTATTATTAAAAATTATATTAGTTATTTTTGTACCATGTCAGATTAAAACTACTAAAACATATCATTAAAAAAAAACTATACTAATTATTTTTAATCATTATTTATTTAATAAATTAAAATATTAATTTTAATTAAAAGGAAAAGGCTAACAAGGGTTTAGGAAAACAATTCATGGATTTTGTACTATAAACTTTGCTTCCTGAGAACTATAAGTTATACCACTTCAATTAGTGATGTTGGAGTCAGTAAATAAGAACATAAATACATTTAATCATATTTAATTTAAGAGCTTAAATTATAATAAAGACAATACAAATTTTATTATATTATTAGTGTTCTATTTTTATTAAAAATGCGACTTTCAATTATTAGGAGAATAACATTGAAATTTATTTGGGCCTCCTCCATTGTTTAAAAAACATTGAAATTATTTGGCTATATTATTTATTATCTTCAAAATTCTTATTTATTTATTTATATTATCTTGATAGTTATTCGAGATAAGTATTTAATTTTTTATATTTTAATATAAATATCATTTAAAATGTTTTCTTCCTCTATAGGCCATCTCATCCATTTGGTATTTGTAGAGACCATTTTTACAAGAATAGTGACAGATTGCTTCTTTTTTTTTTCCAATTGATATGGTGATAGATTGCTAATCAACCAAATCCCCTCATCTTCACCTTCCTCACCACTCTCTTTCTTCCCAAGCAATGTTAGGTTGTTCGAAACTTGGGAAAATGCATGCCACCAAAAGAAAATAGAAAAAAAAAGTAGAAGAAAAAAAAAAGTTATCATATAGATATATCACATTATCACTCACTCAAAGTTACATTTATAACTATTCTAATAGAAGGTTAAATATATATATATATATATATAATATTTGAAGTATTAATAACCAACTGACCTCAATATTATCTAAATATTAGATACCTAAAAGTCAAACTTTTAAAAAACTTGATCTTCTGTACTCTTACAAAAAAAAAAAATTCTTTCAACTAAATCTGTAATATCATGTATATGTCATTTCAAATTAATTAATATCCATTTTCATTTGATCCTTTATCTCAAAATGACTTAATTTAATTAATAAATAATACATTGAAACGCTTAGATTTATTTTGGTTGATTGCTGTTAGCAGATAACATCAGTAATTTTTAATTTTTTGGATCAAATAAAAAAAGAGTCATACTTCTCCATACCTACCTGTCTCCTTTATTGAACTGAACCTGTGCATTAACCTCAACTTGTTTTTCATTTTAGGAAGTTAAAGGGTATGTTTGGCTTATGTTTTTATAGCTTGTTATTAAGAAGAATTTTAAAAATACAAGAAACATTGTTTTGATATTCTTAAGAAAACTCTTCTTATTATTTAATTATTATTTTTAAGAAGAGAAGAAAAACTGAAAATCAAATATGTTTGTTTTTTAACATTATTTTTTAGAACAGAAAACAATTTGGCAAAAAAAACAAATAAGCCCTAATAACTTTAAAGAACAAATAAGAAAGAAAAGCAAGAAAAGGGAATTTACCAAGGATGGTAGCAGACACCCAACCACCGGTTTTAGACTTCTTGGAGCACGTATAATCAAAGGCATCCGACAAGAACGTTTTCCTTCCTCCATCTCCACCTCCATGATCTCTGTGTTTTTCTTGTTTTTTAAAACAAAAAACAGTTTTCAAAAATTATAAACAAACATAACCATATTTCTGGTTTGGGATATGGTAAGGACTAAAATGTTCCCTCCTGATCAAAGCCGATCTAAGAAACTCTGGAAGAATGACCGAAGACAAAAATGGGCGTTGCTGGAAGAGCAAGAAAGTGTCTAGGGTGGGAGAGTTTACCGCAGGTTTGCCGTTAAAGCCACCGGATAAGTCGATCTGAGAATGATTCTTTCCACTTCTGCAGTCGGCTTCCACTGCGATTACTTATAATCATGAGACGGTTTTTTTTTTCTTTTTCTGGTTATTTTTTTTCTTTTTTAAATATCCATATTACATTCAAACACGTGATTCTCAGATCCTTATATATTGAAGAATTATAATAAAAATATTGAAGAATTAAGCTTCTATAAATTTTTTATTCCTTATCTATTTTTTTGACAATATTATCCTTTAACTATTTCTTTTTTAAAAGATCCTTTTATAATTATTCCGAATATGATCTTTGTAATTATTATCAACGCCAATTTTAAAATTTGACTAAACAAAATTTGTTGCCTTTCTTTTAGAGATGTTCTTGATCTTTTTTTAGTATGTTTTGTTTTTATCTTTATCATTATCATTATCTTAAAATTACTAAAGAAATAAAAAAATTTAAGAAAAATATTATTTGATATTTGATTCACTTAAAAAATAATTAAATGGTTGAAAGAGTTGATTCTCAACCCAAAGTTGAAGAATTTCGGGTACCTTATCATCATCATCAAATCACATGGTACTTTAAAGTAAGTACAAAAATAGAGTACCATTTTTTTTTTTCAATTGAGGTAATCTTTGTCATACATTACATCTCGATTATTATGAGGAATCTAAGTAGTTTTGGGGACTTGGCTTGATAGCCCATGTTTTTTTTTTAAAATCACTTATTTTTTGAGTTTGCAAAGGATAATAAACGTATTAAAGAAGAAAGAAACAATCTATATGGAATTAAATTGTCAAATTTGATGTTAGCGATGTTAAAAGTATATATATATATATATATATATATATATATATATAGAGAGAAGAGAGAGAGAGAGAGAGAGAGAGAGAGAGAGAGAGAGAGAGAGAGAGAGAGAGAGAGAGAGACTTAATTAGTAGTAGTGAAAGATAAACCTGTTTAGGTTTAAGTCTATTTTTTTCAAACATTTGATAATAAGAATAATTAAAGTTCAAAAGTGATTCACTTTTATAAAATTAAGTATTACATATAACAATGTTTTGAAAATCGGATCGGATCGGCCAGTCTAACCAGTCAGACCATCAACCAATGGACTTTTTGGGTAAGGCAGATTGGTGCACGAGCGGTGGATTCGACCCTTGAGCCAGGATGGCCGGAGGAACCAATGATGGATTCGGCGTTACCAGCCACGACGGCTTTAGGCGATTTATTCTAATGGAACTGGCGGGGATATCGAAAAGCCGCGGCTGCCTTAGGTTCGGCGACTGGCAGAAGCGGTCAAGTCTTGCCCAAGCCGGTTCTAAGAAGAGTGGGTCGAGCTTGATTTTGAGCGGCCGATCCACGCGGGCGTTAGGTCATGGGCTTTTAAGCCCGCGAGCCTTGGCTTAGCCTACGGGCCCGACCTAAAAAGCTTTGTCGAGAGCCGCTAAACCCAACCCCTCCCGAAAAGCCCAGGTAGTTAGGTTTTATTGATTGTATTCAAAGTTAAATAAAAAAAAAGTAAGCTTAAAAACAATTCAAAATAAAAAATACTTAATTTAAAAATTTTATTCATCGAATATAATTACATTTGGAAATGTATGAAAAGTTTATATCACTATAAAATAAGTACATCCCAACTAGGTTGGCACCTACTTATTTGTCAATCATTTGTACTTTTCAACCATAAGAAAATAAAAATACAATATACATTTAACGAAACATTTTAATCATAATTTTCTGGTGACGGGGAATTATCATGGATCCATTCACGTTTTGATAAATGTAAGTTCTCTGTATCAGTCACTAATGCAGCTTCTCGAACATGATCGTGCAATCTTTTGTCCGCTAAATTCCAATCTTTTAAACATACTACTACTTCGATTGCTTCAAGTGACAAATTACATCGCTTTTTGCTAACTCTCTTCACTTTCATATTTAAGCGACTTCGAGTGTGGTATCTTCATGAACATGGATTAATATCGCGTCTGATATTAGATAACACAAGGTATTTTATTTGTTGTTTTTTCCACTATTCTAAAATTTCAAAATCTTCATTGTCTTCAATTGGAATTGTTTCTACACTAAGATACCTATATATATCGATTGTATTAATTGGAGAACTAGTTGTTGCATTTTTTCTACTTTTAAACATTTCTAAAGGGCTTTTATAAAAAGATGAGAGGGCACATGGAAGTGGATGATGATTTTATCAGCCAATATCATTTTCATATTTTCTTCTAAATGTATATAAAATATATAATAACAAATTTACTTCATTTTAATTTCTTCAATTTTATTTGATCTTCATTGCTCGCCTTGCAACTATTCATCTAGAGCATCAAATTTTAATCTAGGGTCCCATAATTAAACCAATATAATAAATCTTAAAGGTATTTCTCCCCAATATTTTTTAATCTTTTCTATCATTGCAAAAATTGTATCATTAAAATTTTCATAACTTAAATAATTTTGTAGTACCATATAAATACTAGTTATTTGCATAATGACCCGATGTGAAGTTGGATAATACACAATACAAACAATATTTGTTGAAGCATAAAAAATTTCAAAAAGATCTCGTAGAAGGTTTGCAATGTGCCAATCATAATAATTTAATACATCAACATCTACATCACTATTATTATTAGATAGTTGCATTTCGTATAATTGTCTCTTTGCCTTTTATATTTGTAATAGTTTGTAGAAGCATGGTAGAATTCCATCTAATTAGATATAGTCTAAACTTATATTTTTTCTTTTCATATTTGCAATTTTGTAACAATAAAAAAATAATTCATGTTTTGCTTGGGAACAATTAATATTATATGCAATGTCTCTAATTTTTTCTAATGTAATATCAACTTGTTTTAATCCATCTTTTACAATTAAATTTAAAATATGTGCACAACAACGTACGTGAAATAATTTTGTATGATCCTCTTTTTATTTATAAATCTTTTTAATCTTTGTATTCTTGCATCATTATTAAAAGCATTATCTGAAAATATTTATTGTAAATATTTTATCAAGAACCACCTAAATCTATAATTTCATCATTTATTAAAGTTGCTATATTTTACCGTATGTGGAGTATATATTGTTTTAAATGAAATTATTCTTTTATTTAACATTCATTCACTATCTATATAATGAGGAGTAATACATAAAAAGCCTCTATGCATTAAAGATGTCTAAATATAAGATGTTAAACAAATTTTTCCTTCAAAATTTGCAAAATATTTTTTAAAATTTTCTATTTCTGTTCGAAATTTTTTCATAATACCTCTTTACTTGATATTTGAGACCAACCTTTGAATTGAGGATTAATCAATGTTTGAATTGTTTCTGAATATTCATGAGTTTCCATCATATTAAAAGGTTGTTTAGCTCTTATTATGTAATCAATCATTCCTTCACGACACGAAGACTCATCATAAGAATTTTTTTTTAAAAAATTTCCACATTCATCTTTACCTAATTGCATATTATTTATAATATCTACATTATGTAGCTGCTATTCCATTATGTCTTTTAGATTACTTGTCCCGAATTTGATCCACCACTAAGAAGTTTGCTATAGATTTTACATTTTTCTTTTATTTCTTTTTTATTATTTTCTAAAATTATTTCTATTCTATCAAAAAAATTCCATATATTTGAACTAAATTTTTTGCTTGATGATGCACATGGACTAGAAGAAGATGCACATCTACTATCCATATTAAAATTATTAATAAAATATTATACTAAAAAAAATGAATCAAAATAAAATGTAACAAACAAATAAAGAAAAGTAAAGGTGGAGAAATATTACTCAGTTGGAGGATCGAAGCCAAAAGTGCTAATCCAGAGATTATTGGAGTCGCGATGCTTGATTTGCGATTTTGCGCCTGATAATATCGTATAATATGAAAAAGTGAGGCGGAAAACGATGGAAGAAAATGAAGTATTATAGAATGTGAGAGAAAATTGAGTGAATTTGTGAGAGAAAATGAGAAATTAAAAAACTAATTTGATGAAAAATGGTAAACAAAATATGTAGTATTTATAGAGAAAAAAAAAGTGAAAAAAAAAGTGGGAAAGGTTTCAACGATCACATGACCGTTGGGAAGGGAGAAATGAAAAATATTACCGTTGGAAAAGGGGGTGGGGGGTGGGGGTGTTCTACCAACGGTCACATGACCGTTGGAAAGGAAGGGGGGGCCAGTTGGAGGGGAAGGGAGAAGAGAGGGGGGGTGGTGGTGGGTAGGTGCTGGGAAGGGGAGAGGAGAGGAGAGAGAGGGGGGGAAGGGTGCGGGCGGGGAGAGGAGAAGGGGGGAAGGGGGGAGATATGGCCTTGGCATGCTTTTCTTATTTGGGCTCGTGGGCTGAGCCATGAGCCTTAAGAGTGCCCTCTTGCCGGTCGACGGGCCTAAAGTCGAGGCGACTCGGGCCCTAAGGCCCCCTCATTCTCTCGAGCCGGGGCGGCTCGGCTCGGCCGTCAGGTGGAAACCCTAGTCCAACAAAACCCAAATTTATTAATCATCCAGATTGTGCAACCTAGCCCAACCACTTTTGGTTTGGGATCCAATAGAAGAGAATCGAACTTATAAAGAGATTAGTTTTCTTGTAAAAATTCGAATCTTGAACTGTAGACCTCATGGATAAAACTATACCAAGCAACCATTGAACTACATAGAATTTTGTTATATTCAACCAAATTTCAAATAATATACATTAACAATAGTTAAAATTAAATACGTTAGATATTTTAGGTTTATATATTAAACATATTATATTTTAGAAAATTTAAAATATTACTATATTCATACTTATATTAAATAATATCAACTAAAAAAAGGTAAACAACATATACTTTTAATTTATTTTTATATATTTTAAAATTTTTAATTTTAATAATATGTAATTATATATTTATTACGTCATCGATTCGATTGCGATTCCACCATCGATAACTTTTCTAGTTCAACCTCCAATTCGGTTTTTAAAACATTTGTGATTCAATCATTAACTGGTTGAAATAAAGTGGCTAAATTTTTATTAATAATATTTCACATGTTTTTAGAGAGAGTTGTATAATTTCACCTGTTATTCTTAAAATTTTTATTAGTTATTTTTTTACCATGTCAGATTAAAACTACTAAAACATATCATTTTTCAAAAAAAAAAAAACTATACTAATTATTTTTAATTGTTATTTATTTAATAAATTAAAATATTAATTTTAATTAAAAGGAAAAGGCTAACAAGGGTTTAGGAAAACAATACATGGATTTGGTATATAAAGCTTTAGCTGCGAGAACTATAAGTAATACCACTTCAATTAGTGATATTGGAGTCAGTAAATAAGAACATAAATACATTTAATCATATTTAATTTAAGAGCTTAAATAATAATAAAGACAATAAAAAATTTTATTATATTATTAGTGTTCTATTTTTATTAAAAATGCAACTTTCAATTATTAGGAGAATAACATTGATGTTGTGAAAGTAATGAAAAGGTAGAAGAGTTTAAAGAAGAAATTCTTGTTTTTTATCTATATTTTCAAAGGGTATGAGTCCTCCCTTTTATAGGCTCACAATCTTGAATATGAAGAGACAAAAAGAGTATAAGGTGTCTGAGCTGTAATGGTAGGAGGTTATACTTAGGCAGAATATGGGTGGTCATCCACCATAATGAAAAATATGAGCGGTCATCCACCATTATTACAATACTCCCCCTTGGATGCCCACCATACAAAGATAATGTGACTCATTAAAACCTTGCTAAAAAAAACCTTGAGTGAAAAAATATAGCAAAGGTAAATGAGTACAACATTTTGTAAATCTTAGAGTGATGTTGAACGCACTAAAGAAACTGCCTCGTTAAAACCTTGCCAGTAAAACCCAGTGGGAAAAACCTGGATGAAGGAAAAAGAGTACAGCGTGCATATGATAAGATAAGCAGTAGACTTGAAGATATTACTTCCCCTGATGAGTATCAACTTGACTAATCACAAACTTGACTCATCTCGATATCATATGTCAATTTCTTGAATGTTGATGATGGCAAAGCTTTGGTAAATAAATCTGAAACATTATCACTCGACCTTATTTGTTTCACTTCAATTTCATGACTCTTCTGGAGTTCGTGAGTGAAGAAAAACTTTGGTGAGATATGCTTGGTTCTGTCACCTTTGATGTATCCTTCTTTGATTTGTTCAATACACATAGCATTGTCTTCATAAATTGTTGTTGGAATGCTTGTAATCAAAGGTAACCCATGCATTTAGTGTGGTGTATGATCTTAACCATACACATTCACGACTTGCTTCATGGAGTGCAATTATCTCAGAGTGATTGGAGGATGTGGCAGTCAAAGTCTGCTTAGTTGATCGCCAAGAAATTGTAGTATTGCCACATGTGAATACATACCTTGTTTGTGAGCGGGCCTTGTGAGGATCAGAAAGGTATCCAGAATCTGCATATCCTTTTAGAGTTGATTCATTTGAATAAAATAAACCCAAATCTATAATCCCGTGAAGGTAACGTAAGATATGTTTCACGCCATTCCAATGTCTTGAGTTAGTGCGGGTGAATCTTGCCAACAAATTAGCCAATGCAATATACGGCCTTGGCCTGTATGCTAAGTATAATAAGCACCCGGTGCTAAGTAGTGCTTCATTTTCTTCTTTGGGGCAAAAATGATATTTCTTAGCATCAAGGGATCTAACAACCATTGGAGAACTTAATGGATGTGCTTTGTCCATGTTAAATTGCTTCAATTCCTTTTCGACA
The DNA here is from genome assembly GCA_016808115.1 of Tetrastigma voinierianum. NCBI lineage: Eukaryota > Viridiplantae > Streptophyta > Magnoliopsida > Vitales > Vitaceae > Tetrastigma > Tetrastigma voinierianum. The sequence goes on from JAEQBH010001107.1 coordinate 282,233, forward strand.
TATGTTGACTGATGTATGAGAATTCCATTAGACTTATACTCGATTTGCAGACCGAGACAATATTTAGTTTTTCCTAAGTCTTTCATCTCAAAGTCATCCTTCAAATATGTAGCTGCTTTTGTGAGCTCTTTAGGAGTCCCAAATAAATTTATATCATCAACATATACTGCAAGGATAGCAAATCCTAATTCTGATTTCTTTATAAAAACACAAGGGCATATAGGATTGTTAATATACCCATCCTTGATCAAATACTCACTCAGACAATTATACCACATTCTTCCAGATTGTTTTAAGCCATATAATGATCGTCTCAACTTAATTGAATACATATTTCATGGTTGTGATGTGCTTACTTGAGGCAATTGAAATCTTTCAGGGACTTTCATATAAATATCATTTTCTAGCATACCATACAAATATGTAGTAATTACGTCCATGAGGCCACATGTCTAATCTACAGGACTAACAGACCCAATTAAATAATATGTTGACGTAACATCCATCACAGGTGAATACATTTCATCATAATCAATCCCAGGTCTTTATGAAAAATCTTATGCCATAAGACGTGCTTTGTGTCTAGAAATTTCATTTTTTATCATTACGTTTCCTTACAAACACCCATTTGTAACCTACAGGTTTCACATCATTGGGTGTTGGGACTATAGGCCCAAATACTTTATGTTTTGCTAGAGAGTCCAATTCTACTTGGATTGCTTCTTTCCACTTTGACCAATCATGTTTACTGCAACATTCGTGACCTTCACATTAGTTCATGCTTATCATCTTCTTTTAAAAATTTTGTGTGACTCCACGAAGCAGACATCTCGTCATTAATAAACATTTTGTATGATCTTATGGATTCATTTGATGATTGTATGTTAGCCAGTTTTATCATTTACAAGTATATGCGTCTTCATGATGTTAATATCTCTTTAGGGGCCCATTGCCTCTTCAAGGAGGCATGTGTCACTTCAATGGCACTCCTCTTCGGGGTTATGATTTTGAAAATGTGGGGAATGCTGATCGAGTCTTATTTTCTTGGCGGGGCTTTGTTGCCCTTTTATTTTCCTTTTCCGGGGAATTAAATATTTTGAACCCAAGGGTCGACCATGCTTTAGGTGTGTCATGGATGATTCATTAAATGCCATAATAGTAGTTTTTCCAATTGGTATATTGATCCTTGCTGGTGTGTTTGCAGCCGGTATATAGGACTTGGTTACTTTAGCTGTATCTATAAATGCATCAGGAAATTGGCTAGCAATCTTTTGAAGATGAGTGATTCTCTATACTTCCTTGTCACATTGAGCAGTGCGCAGGTCGAGATGAGACATGGTTGATGCATTCCAAATAATTTCACGTCGTTCCTCTTTTGGTAGCTTATCTTCCCTGTGTTGAAATTGACCTCATCAGGAAAATGTGTCGAAGTAAATCTTGCTTTCTGAAAACATCTCGTATGAGTTGAGATACTTGATGATCGATGGTGAATCAAAACCAATGTATATTGCTGATCGACGTTGAGGACCCATTTTTGTGCGTTGTGGAGGTGCAATTTGAACTTGTATAGTGCATCTAAACACTCGTAAATGGGAAAGATTTGGAATTTGACCAAGTACCAATTGAAATGGTGATTGTTGGTGATTAGCTGTCGGTCAAATGCGAATCAACGCTGCAGCATGTAGAATGGCATGTCCTCAAGCATAAATAGGTAACTTTGTCCTTATAAGTAAAGGTTGAGCAATCAGTTGGAGTCGTTTGATAAAGGCTTCTGCTAAGCCATTCTGTGTATGTACATGAACAATCGAATGTTTCACCTCAATTCCAACTGACATGCAATAATCATCAAAGGCTTTAGATATAAATTCACAAGCATTTTCAAGACGGATCTTCTTGATTGGATAATATGGAAAATGTGCTTGTAACCTTATGATTTGAGCAAGGAACCTGGCAAATGCAACATTGCGGGTAGATAACAAGCAGACATGTGACCATCGAGATGATGCATCTATTAGCCCCATAAAATAGCGAAATGGTCCACATGGTGGATGAATTAGTCCACATATGTCCCCTTGGATTCATTCCAAAAATGTTGGGGATTCAACAAGGACTTTTGTATGAGATGGTATAACAATCAATTTTCCTTGTGAACAAACAGTACATGGATAATCACTAGACAAAAGAATCTTCTGGTTCTTTAATGGACGTCCATGTGAATTGTCAATAATTCACCTCATCATTGTTGACCTTGGGTGCCCAAGTCTATCATGCCAATGCGTAAGAATATTTGGGTGGGAGAGCTTCTGGATCATCACCATATTTAATTCAATTATTGTGATTATGGTATAATATAATCCACGAAGAAAAGCGAAGGCAATTTTTCAACTTCTGAGATACATTTAGCTTAAATATAAGGTAATGCATAAATATTCTTTATTATTGTCATATGTGGTCTCAATATGATATCCCATTATGATGTATATCTTTAAAACTTGCGAATTTCTTACGGATCGTGAATATAAGACATCGTTAATATGGAATATCGTGCCACATGGTAACATAATAAGTTTGGCTCTCCGGCTCATCAAATCAAGTGCGCCAGGACTGATGTTGCTTACATTATCTTGGCTAACGTTATGTGGGAAAAATATTTTGATCTCGAAGAATTGTATGGGTAGTAGCACTATACGGTAGACATATCTCTCCATTTATCTTGGAGCAGAGTGATCAGCACAAAAGATCATACCTTAAATAAAATGTATATTAAAAATTCAAATAAGCATTATGTTCAAATAAATAAAGAAAAAGACACTAAAAAAAACACATGAAACAAAAATGCATAAAACATCCAAAGACAATAAAAATATTAATTGATGTAGACATTTCCATCACCAATTAAGTGATCAATTTTGCCATTTGAATCTTCAAAAAAATCTGAAACATCAAGATGAGTAATATCCACCGGATCGTCACCATCAATCAAATCTGTTTTTATTTTCTATTTACTTTTCTCCTTGAGTGAGGTTTGGTAAAGTTTAACTAAATGGTCAGCCGTATATCATGTATGTGACCAATGCCCCTTCATACCACATTTATAACATTTATTTTCATAATTCCCAAGAGGTTAAAATTGTTCTTTCCCTTGCCGTGCTATATTGTTAGACCACTTCTTGTGGTTTTTTATGGTATTGATATGACTTCCTTGTGATTGATAATTATTTGACCACGACCTCGCCCATGCCAACGGCCACTACCACGACCACAACCACTGCCACAGCTTCGACCATGACCACTAGATGATGCAACATTCACTTCGAGGATAGATGTAGAGCCATTTGGACGTGATTGATGATTTTGTAGTAACATCTCATTATTTTGTTCAGCCACAAGAAGACATGAAATTAATTCATAATATTTTTCGAACCTATGCTCTCGATATTGCTGCTATAGGAGCACATTTGAGGTGTGAAATGTGGAGTATGTTTTTTCCAACATATCCGATTCAGTGATTTTCTCTCCACATAATCGTAATTTAGAACTGATTTTGAATATTGCATAATTATATTCTACGATTGTTTTGAAATCCTGCAACCTTAAGTGCATCCAATCATAACGGGCTTTAGGAAGTATAACTGTCTTTTGGTGGTCATATCTTTCCTTCAAATTTTTCCAAAGGACAAGGGGGTCCTTTATCGTAAGATATTCATTTTCAATCCTCATCGAGGTAGTAGGCGAGAAGAAAAATCATTGTAACAATCTGTTGGGATGCTGATTTTTCTTGAATTGTATTGCCAAGATTCATAGTAGTAAGATGGATTTCAGCATCGAGAATCCAAGATAAATAGTTTTTCCTGGAGATATCAAGAGCAACAAACTCAAGCTTCATAAGATTCAACATTCTTGAATTTCTAAGACAATAATATGAGTAACATTAAAAATAAAAATAAAAATGATGGTGGAAATAACCTTAGAGCCACATATAGATTATAATTAATATTGAATCATAATTGATAGTGTAAGAATATGTTATTTTTATTTATTCATTTTTTTTAAAATTAATTACCAAAACTAATAACAATAATAACAACATATATAATAATAATAATAATAATAATAATAATAGTAATAGTAATAATAATAATAATAATAATATATAATCATATTATTAGCATCAAAAAAAAAAAAAAATCGTGACTGATAGTAAAAAATATATATATATACCCATCAAACGTAAGATCATTACCTTAAAATAACTTGGTTAGAATCTTGTGCTTGGTTAGAACTTCGTGCTCGGTTAGAACTTTATGCTAATAACGTGTTGTGAAAGTAATGAAAAGGTAGATGAGTTTAGATAAGAAATTCTTGTCTTTCATCTATGATGGGGTAGAAAGCTATGTGCACGGAGCTGGGAGCTCGGGCTGGCCTTGAAGCCAGTATGATAAGCGCGAGAGCAGCTAGACCTCCCTTATGAAGGGTTGGGGTACGGACCCTGACCAAGCTTGATCCACAGTAAAATCCTACCCATGCCAAAGAATACGGGCCCAGACCTAGAGTTGAAACCATCCTACAAGGTAATCAAGCGATATAGGCGGCCCAGAAACTCATGCAGAAGGGAAAACACCCAGTCTCCTTGATCCGCGCCCCACGGATTAGGAAAGAAGAATCTTACATGATCACGACTCCTCCATTATCCCTAACAGTCGGTCATGAAAAGGAAAAGGAAACTCCTCCCCCGATGGGAGAATCTGAAGTATCAGCGTCTAACAAGGTAACAACAATTTCTCCTTATAATCTGGGCCATTCTACCTCAGGTATGCGATCATAGCATCGCTCGAGTTAAATTCTTTCCTTTGATGAAAAGGCGACTTAGGCACTTCGGAGAAGTCGAAGTAATGACGCACCCAGCCGAGACCATCTTTCGGTCACGAGATTGCGGGTTATGCAACTGACTCGGCCCAGCGAGCCGGCGTGACTCCGAGAAGATCCAGCCCAGAATCGATAGAAAAAGCACCATCAGTTTGGCGCCGTTTGTGGGAATGATTGTTCCTCTACAAATAAAACTGAATTCTCAGTGACTGATGGTATCGACCTGAAACATGAAGCGGGAGTCCACATGAGCCGAAGGGCGTAAGACCGGTGGGCGACTGAATGTAGATCACGAGACACTCTCGAGCTTCTGAGGCCCGATGCCGGCGGGTGAAGGCACTTTCCGTCTGCAACCCGGCGTTCTTTGAGAGACTTGGAGAACTCACGGAGCAATCGATGGCCAGTGGGAAGAACGACAACACCACGGCGCTCCTCGGGAGCGGCGGCGGAGAAGGATATGCCCCGAGACGAGGAGCATGATCCTTATAAACCCCACGGGACCCGCGTGAAGTTCTGGTAGGAATAATAGGGGCAACGAACCCATCCTTTATTAGCCGGAGATAGGGGAACGGTTGTGGGAGCAGCGCTTCCAGGACATCCAACAAGAGCTCAGCCACATGAAGGAAATTGTGAAATGACGAGCTCCAGTCTGCATGGATGCCCAGTGCGATAAGCGAATCCCAGTTCATGGCAGAGGTACTACTACTTCTCTCCCGGCAAAGTTCGAGAATGCGCCGTCGAAACGTTCGGCGGAGCGAAAGATCGTAGATCACCTCAATGCACATAAGTCGGATGGAGCTACATGGATACGAGGACCAGTTGAATCTGAGAAGCCAGCCGCCGTCACGCTCAGGCGACTTTAGCCTAGTTCAACAAACTCCAACCATTGTCATTCTCATCCTTGAGAAATTTGTCCGCCAGCGTTAAATCTCCCACTTCGCTTCGAACTCGAACATACAGTCATTTATCACTTGTTATTATAAAGCAAGCACGCGGGAGGAACACGAAGTCACCGTCAGGGTTTAACGTAGAGTCGTGGGTGGAGCATCCCGAGATGAAGTTTCCACCATCGCTTTTTCATCGTGGGCTAGGCGTGGTCGAAAGACACGATGTTTTCCATCTCGAAAAAACCACCAAACAAGCATGTGAAGTCTTTCCTTAGTAAGAAAATACATCAGCCGGCGAGAAGCCCTTTTATGCAGCGGGAAACTCTTTGTGCGAGAAGGAGAAGCGAGGTGAGAAAAGCGAGAGCGAATCCACAGGAGACGAGAGGCGGTCGATCCCACGAGAGGGATAGAGGAATGAAACGATCTTGAGGAGGCGAGCGCGTTAGGGGTAGCTTGGGCCCACCTTGCATTTGCGTGCGATATCCACAGGCGATTCACCCCCTTGCGACCTCGATGTCACGGGTCTACGTGAGGCGCGACACGAAAAGAGTTCTTAAGGTGGCCGTCTCTCGAATGAAGACGAGACCCGGTGAAGAGGATCGACGAGTATTGTGAATTCCATAGGGATCATGGACAGGAAACGGATGATTGCATCGATTGAGAAGGAAGTTGAATACGTCCAGGCGTGGACATCTTCGTAAACCGTGGCCTCGAAAGAGCGAGGACCGGGCACCTCAGCATCACCTTGTTAACTGGCTCAACACCAGCAACCCTTAGGGGAGATCCATGTGATCTTCGGGGGATTTGCGGGAGGAGTCCGGTTGCCAGAGGCTCGTCGTAGCATTAGATCGGAGGAGATCCACGGAATTACAGCTGGTATCAAAGCTCACCGGTTAGACACCACCACCATAACTTTTTCGGACCGACATGGAAGAATTTGCCCGACATCCTTATGACGATCCACGATAATAAGAGTAGTCATAGCCCGACAAAATAGTACACATAGGGTCTGGTTGTGATGGAAGCAGTAGGCATCATCTTCGCGTTAACCTTCGATAAAATGGGCATCGGAAAGGAGAAGCTAGAGGCAGGTCAAGCCCACTGCGGTGTGTCGGAGAAAGAGTGCTGCCCACGGGTGTCTGGCTGAGTGCTAACTTTGGGAGATCCCCCGTGCCAGGTCACACTAGCGGTGAGGTTCCTCATAGTGGACGCCCCGTCAGCCTATAATATTCTATTGGGCAGGCCCTCCCTTAATGCCGTAAGGGCCATCATACACTTTGCCGTATGGTCATGAAATTCCCCATTCTGAATGGGGTAGGAATGAATCAGGGGAAATGTTGCATATTTAGGGAGTCTTTACTTGGAATTAATGGAAAGCGAGCGTGGCGAGCATCTACATGGAGCCAGGCTCGACATAAGAGATGGGGAAAGGCATCGACTTACGCCCTCGGAAGAACCGGCAGATACAACTCAACAACCGGTGAGACATCTCGTCTACATCGGATCAGTTGGCCCGAGGCGTCGGGGACCTCGCTATGCGCTTCTTAAAAGCGGATATAGAAGTATTAGCTGAAAGCGAAGGATATGGGAGAAATTGACCCAAAGAATCACACACAAGCTGAACATCAACCCCTCCTTCAAACCTATCAAACAAAAAAGAAGGAGTTTCGCCCCAGAATGGCAGAAGGCGATCAATGAAGAGGTTAACAAACTTCTCCAAGCTAAAGCTATCCGAGAAGTAGAATACCCAGACTGGTTGGCTAATGTAGTCCTCATCAAAAAGGCAAACGATAAATGGCGACTCTGCATTGACTTCACTGATGTCAATAGAGCCAGTCCCAAAGACAATTTTCCCCTATCTCTAATCGACCTTATAGTGGATGCAAAGTTTAGCTAACCTGCCATGAACTTCTCACTTTCCATGATCGCTTTTCGAGATATAACTAGATCAAAATGAACCCTAGCGATCAAGAGAAGATCTCATTTTGCGGATTCGGGAAGGTGGTACTTAATTGCTACTGTGTGATGCCTTCTGATCGGGTTAAGAACCGCTAGGCCACTTATTGAGGCTAGTGAACAAAATGTTTCGTAAGGCATTGAGCATCTATGGAGGTATATATAGATGACATACCAGAAGCTCATTTGCGCCAAGCTCCACGTGAGCCCACTACCGAGTCATTCCTGTGTCTCAAGAACTATACAAAGGAAGCTAAATCCAACCAAATGCACCTTTGGAGTCTTAGCTGGAAAATTCTTAGGTTTCATAGTCAACAGCCGAGGAATAGAGGCAAATCCAGATAAGATAAAATCTGTGCTAAACATGCAACAGCATTTGAACACCAAAGAAATTTAGCGTTTAACTGGAAGAATAGCTGCTACGAGTCACTTTGTATCTAGATCCAGTGACAAGTCCCGACCATTCTTTCAGGTTCTAAAAAAGGCTATCCACTGGGACGCCCAATGCGAAGAGGCATTCTCGGCACTAAAGGCTTACCTGAGCTCCCCTCCCGTCCTGATGAGCCCTGCCGAGGGAGAACTCCTTACCCTTTATTTGGTTGTTTTAGATTTCTCAACTAGCACCGCCCTAATCAGAGAGCGAGATAGAATACAACAGGCGGTCTATTACTACAACCGAGCTTTGAGGGGAGCAGAGGAAAGGTATCCAAAGATGGAGAAATTAATCCTAGCGTTGGTAACAACTGCTAGAAGGCTTCGACCATATTTCTAGGCTCACACCATTGAAATCCCAACAGAGCACCCAATGAAACAGATATTGCACAAGCCAGAAACCTCGGGAAGACTGATAAAATGGGCCATAGAGGTCAATGAGTTCAACATCAGATACAAGCCAAGGACAACGGTCAAAGGACAGGTTTTGGAAGATTTCATAGTAGAATTCACCCCCTCAAATGCCCCGACACAGCCTACCGAAACTACTCAATTGGCGCCCGACCTATCCATTTGGGGGTTGTTCCATAGATGGGGCCACTAATTCCTAAGGAAGCGGTGCGATTTTGATTCTAACCTCCTCGGACGGGATTGACGTGGAATACGCACTCAGATTCGGATTTCAAGCCTCCAATAACAAGGCCAAGTACAAAGTTGTCATAGCTCCGCGACCTTGCCCACCGGCGGAAGCCATCAACCGGAGATTTGGCAAAGTGGATTCCCAATCGTGGTGAAACAAATAGAGGACTCCTACGGCCGGGTGAAAAATGACTTTACCTCGTAGCGTACCTGAACCGCTTGAAGTTTATACGTTCAAGTCGCATGTCCTGCTATGTGAGAATGCACTGCAGATGCTCCGGCAAAGCTAAGAACAAGCATCGGGCAGAGGATCTGCACAGATCGATACCCGCCTGAGCACCTCCTTGAACTCCTGAACGCCGACGATGAACAGTTGTCTCCCAGAATGTCCGAGTCGAGATGGATGGACCCCATCCCGGGACCATTCGTGGATCTCGAACATTGCCAAGCGATCCAAAGGAGGCCTCCAAGCTCAGGACGAGGTCGGCTAGGTTCACTATTCATTAGGGGACCGTTTATAAATGAGGCTTCTCTACACCCATCCTTAAATGCGTATGAAAGGAAGACGCCAACTATGTGCTTAGAGAGGTGCATGAAGGCAGATCCTGGTGGGCAACCATATCGGGAGTTAGGGACCTCGTAGCAAAGACCTCGAGACAGGGTATTATCGCCTACAATGCCTAAAAAGACGCCATGAAAGCAGTTAAAAATGCAAGAACCTGTCAAGAACATGCCCATATCTCTCACCTCCATTCCAAGTCGCTGACCTCAATCACAAGCCCTTGGCCTTTTCAACAACGGCTTCAGACATCGGGCCCCCGCCATCGGGAAGGGGCCAGTGGTAAGTTTTATTGCTGTAGAGGATTACTTCACCAAGTGGGCCAAGGCCGAGCCATTATCTACTATCACCGAGCAAAAGGTACGTAACTTTGTTTGACGTTCCATTATTTGCAGGTTCGGAATCCCTAGAGCCTTGGTATTTGATAATGGGAAACAGTTCGACAATCCCAAATTAAGAGATTTATGTGTCGAGCTTGGTATTAAGAATTATTACTCATCCCCAGCTCATCCGTAGTCCAACGGACAAGCAGAAGTCACTATAAGGACCCTCAAGGCAACGTTAAAGACTAAACTGGGAAATCTAAAGGGAAAATGGGTAGAATACCTCCCCGATGGGTGACATAGCATAAGCCGTAACTACGCGCAAATCAAGAACTCAAGAAACCCCGTTTACTCTAAAGATTCGTCAAGCAAAGAGCGCTCCCATCGAGGTTGGGCTAAAGTCACCCAAAGTTGAGTTCGCAAATTCCGAGCACAACGAGGAGTTTCTTCACCGAACCTCACCTCCTGTAAGAAAACGCGGAAGGTGTCTTCAAGGCGCGCCGAGAATTATCATGGTAAAGACAAGAAAATATACGACCGAAGGTCGTGCCTAGGAGTTTTAAGCCTAGCGGACTGTTTTAAAGAAACTCCGCCTCGCGAAGGAAAGACCCCACACACGGGAAGTTGTATTAAACTTGAAGGACCCTATGTAGATATCAAATGAATAGTCCGACCGGCAACTACGAACTTCAAACAAGAAGGAAACCTCGCTAAGCATTCCTTGAACGTTGAGCACCTCAGCGATTCTATCAATAGACCCCGATTGTAGCTTTTAATAAGAAATTCACCTTACTATAATAACATTCTTTTGAGTTCATTTTTACCTGACACATTTTCGCAAGATCAAGCCAAAAAAAAAAAAAAAAAAAAAAAACAAACAAACAAACATCAGACAAGTACACACGTTTCCAAAAGACTGTACTTTTATTTCAGTTATCTTAGAAGATTACAATCAAAGAAAGCCATTCCCCTACATCCCCGTAGAATTACAACCAAGAAAGTCGTTTTACATCAGCCAACACCCCAATCAAGGAAAAAAACCACAAGAAAGGGAAAAAGAGAAAAGAAGGAGAAAAAGAAAAGAAAAGGAAGGAGAAGGAAAAGAGAAAATAGGGAGGAAGGTATAAATGGAGGAAGCCTGGACTTTAAAAATATTCTAAGCGCATCAGCTCTTCCGAATATGTTCTCTACCCGCCCATCAATGGGCAGGACTAAGGAACAACACAACTCCCACAAGGGAGGAACTAGGGAAAAACACAACTCCTACAAATGACAGAACATCGAAACAAACGATCACCGGACACACACCGTGCAGTGATGATCAAACCTTGAAGCTTCATCATGTACGAACTCCGACACCATCGAAGAGAGGAAGAAGGTTAGGAGCGGAGTATGACACAGATTGTCGAAGAGATGCAGTTATTTATAAAGAAACCAGGACGCTTGGAAAGCTACGCAGTCTGTTCCGATTCTCCATAGATCTGCATTAAAACCGTTCGCGCCTTCTTGAGGGGAGGAAGAGGAGAGAGCCTCGTAGTTCGGGCCAAAGGGCCATGCACTCTGGGCTCTAAAGAACCCGACAACCCGTATACAAATAGCCAAGGAGCCATGTAGCTCAGTTTCAAAAGAGCCTTGTAGCTTAGTTCCAAAGGGGCCATACAACTCGGTTCTTAGAGAACCTGACAACCTAGAAGGCCAAGTAGTCAAGGAGCCATGTAGCTCAGTTTCAAAAGGGCCACGTAGCTCAGTTTCAAAGGGGTCATGCACTACTTCAGTGGGCTATGGTCGATTCTTAAGAACCCAGTCTGTATGGCCTAAGCAGCCCAAGGAGCCAAGTAGCCTGGGCCTTGATGGAAAGCATAGTAGTGCAGCCAATCAAGGGTCGCCTAGCTTAGTAAGAGCCCGACCATTTAAAGATCGGATGACCAGAAAACCTCTCAAAAAAAAAATAAAATAAAAATAAAAAAACCGAAAACCAAGAAGGTAGAAAGACGGATACCCATAGAACAACAAAATTGATGTCATCGTTACAGACGTTCGAGGTTTAGAACTCGAGGTTAGCCAGAATAAGCAAAGACTACACAAAAGGGCTTAGATGTCAGGGGTGTGAGCTAATGAGCGTTCTGCGCGAGCCTGCCAGCGTGTCAAGGCAAAGCCCCAAAGAGGTGAGAGGGAAGAGCCAAATTTCTGATTAGAATCTTAGCTTCACCGGGTGGAGTGGAATTGAGCTAGAGTATCAGAGAACACCTGATCTACCTCGTCCTCGTAATGGATTCTTCGCCCCTTTCATCGAACTCAAGATCAAGTCCAACCCCAAAGCCCCATGTACTCACATGTCGAAAAGTGCTAAAGCCATCTAGAGGCCCATAAGGTGTGCTCATTCCTGGGCCTCCGCTTATTACTCCATCCATTCACTAATCATAGCCTCCCCGCCTCCTCGGAGGTTCCCGTAACGCGTTGCACTCCTAGCAAGCCAGCCCTGAGCTCTCGCCTTAGCTCCTGGGCTTGATCCAACTCCGTCAAGCTGGGTACAGTTCTTCCGCAACCTCGTAACTCTTTCCTTAACCCGCCCGCAACTCATCCTCTACAAACACAGTCCTATGGGCCTTCTTTCTCGGTTCTAGCTCTCATCTCAAGGGCCGATGTGCTCGGGATGGGATTTATATCTCAAAATATCATTATCAAGCTCCGTATTCCACAGCTCCCAATACTTCCTAAGTCGGCGGAGGTGACCTTAGCTTTGTATGCTCGCCTTGGGCAGCTCTCACCAACCCCAGGCTCTCTCCTCGCAAGTCCTTGATATGGCACCGTCACTACGAATGTGCGATTTGAAGCACAGATAACATTAACACAACTACGCGCATTAATAAGTGCCAGCGGCACTCAAACATACAGAGATGGTCCCCTCGAGGACGGCGCCGAGCCTCCTCTATCAGACACAATAAGGCTTCCACTTTCTCGTGACCAAAGTCTCGAAGGATAAACAGCAAATTACCTGGGCGTAGTCAACATTGCAGTAGCGAGTCTCACCCTCAGCCTTTAAACGATCGTGATCCTACGGTCTCCCGTGGTCAAGGAGGGCGAGGAGTTTTACACCGAAGGCTTCCGATGCAGGATAGGAAGATTCTCAGTGAGCCTGGCCTTCTCGAAGAACCCTTGACTCCCGTAGCTGGAGTGGACGAGCGACGCTCGGCGCACCCGCCTTCACCCTGGAACCTCCGAAGAGGACAACACCGCCCCTCACCCGAATCCCTGAGCGCGAGCGGATCAACATTCCTTAGCCGAACTTACCCGAGCCGAGACTGCTCTTCTGAAGATCCCAGCCTAGATTTGACGCCCTCCTTCTTCACAGAACTGACATAGCCTGCTCTCCCTGAGTCAGCTTCACAACAAGAGGCCTCCCAAGAGAGGTTTCCATAGTAAGGGGCGAAGGAGATGTCGAACAAGGGGAATAAGAAAGGCTCACGCCTGAAGAACTTGGAATGTTTGACCTGATCATATCGGAATACGCCTGAGGAAGAGACTGCCTCACCGACGCTTCAAATTTCCCGTCCTCAAGAGGTCAAGACTTTGGCACTTAAAGCAACGCAACCAAAGAAAAGTCAAGAACATGACATGACCTCTAAAACAATCAACCCCTACTAGTATAGACAGAAAACTCACGCAGGTTCTCAAGGGCAGTCCATACTGTTGGAATCCCCAACGTATCGTCTTAATCGGCAGGGTTGTATTCCCAATGTCGACCCCTGAAAAAGAAATAACGCTCCTTCCACGTTTGGGCTGAAGAAGGGAGGCTCAAATGATAGTCCGCAAAGGGCCCGCTTCAAAATATACAAGAAGCCTCAAGTTCTCTTTCAGTCAAGAAACTGTGCACAGAAGCATAATAGGGACCTCGAGGCCTTTATCCTAAAACTGAAGGCCCACCAAGACGCCCCAAAAATTAGGAGAGAGCCGCGGGATGGGCACATTGAAATGTCAGAGGACGCCATGAAAGCGGCGGGAGTTTTAGGTCAGTTCTCAAAGGCCGCTCAAAGAAGCACTCATCTTGGGAACAGAACAACATAAGACATAAGAAGATCGGGTAACTCAGATTCGACATCTAAGTGAGGTCCATAACGGGGTAGTGAAAGTTTTAGCAAAATGAAGGCTCAACCCTAGCCAGCCCATGACATCCGCAGACTCACTCTGCAGAGCCCCTCGATAGCTCCGAGCCATTGTGGATACCTAATCTACAATCTCTTGCCCTTGCCTGGTGAAGGAAGATAACCCACAGGAAGGACCCCGACAACCACAACAGCAGGACTACCTAGCCCGCCGCCGAGTCACCCCGACTAAGAATCCTCAACCGACCTTCCCTCTATATGCAGGCCTACAAAATGAGAAGACCCAGAAGAAGCACGCATGATTAAGCGACGGAAAGAAAGAACGAACAAAAAGACGAGAGAGGCGGGACCCCAACCCAGCACGCCCTAAATTCAAAACAAGGAAAGAAAAACGAGCGAAGAAGAAGAAAGGTGCACCAAACTAAGAAGGAAAGCGAGGAAAACGGCCCCTAAGGAGATAGGACGACAGAGAGCACCACAAGCAGTTCTGAGTGCTGATCAAAGACGCTTCCAAACCCGCAGAAGAAGTGGAAAAGGGTATACAAGGAATGTTTCTAAGGATATGAGAAGCAACAGTCGAAAAGGGCACGAAAACTGAAAGAGCGCCATCATTATCACAAGAAGTTTGATGGCGACAAAGCCCATATCAAACCATCCCCGGATAGCCACGTGGAAGCCCGTAATCGATCCGTTGGAACAATCCAGCCTCGTCTGATCCGTCACCCAAGGGCCGGGGGCCACTGATGGGGTAGAAAACTATATGTGCACAAGCCCAGAGCACAGACCCAAAGTGCAAGCCGAGAGCGCAATAAGCCCCGGGCGCAAGCCCAGACCTCCACCTTAGGAAGGGAGTTGGGGCATAGACCCAACCAAGAAGCTCGGCCCACAATAAAATCCTACCCATTCCAAAGAACACAGGCCCAGGCCCAGAGTTGAAACCACCTTGCCAAGTAATCAAGCGATATAGGTGGCCTAGAAACTCATGCAAAAGGAAAAACGCCCAATCTCCCTGATTCGCGCCCCACGGTTTAGGAAAGAAGAATCTTACATGATCATGATTCCTCCATTATCCCTTAACAGTCTGCCCATGATAAGGAAAAGGAAACTCCTCCCCAGAGAAAGATACCGATCACCGCTTCAACAATAAAAGTAACTGGCCAATTTCTCCCTATAAATACCGACCCATTCTACCACAAAAAGGTAAGCAATCATAACGCCATCGAGAGTTGAATTCTTTCCTTTCAATAAGAAAGAAATTGACTTAGGCATAGGAGAACCGGGTGTGCACACCTCACGGACCATCTTTTCGCATCGCGTTGTGTTGTATGAACGACTCGTCTAGCAAACTAGCCCAACGACTCTGAGAAGATCCAACCCAGAATCGATAGAAAAAGCACCATCAATCTGTATTTTCAAAGGGTCTAAGTCCTCCCTTTTATAAGCTCACAATCTTGAATATGAAGAAACAAAAGGGTATAGGAAGGGTCACGAGCCTTAATGAGAAGCGGTTATATTTCGTATTTAATACGCGCGGCCATCCACCATAATGAAGAATATGGGTGGTCATCCGTCATTATTACAATAATTGAAATTTATTTGGGCCTCCTCAATTGTTTAAAAAAAATTGAAATTATTTGGCTATATTATTTATTATCTTTAAAAATCTTATTTATTTATTTATATTATCATGATGTTTATTCGAGATAAGTAATAAATTTTTATATTTTAATATAAATATCATTTAAAAATGTTTTTCTTCCTCATAGGCCATCTCTATCCATTTATATTTAGAGAGACCATTTTTACAAGAATAGGACAGATTGCTTTTTTTTTTTTCCCAATTGATATGGTGATAGATTGCTAATCAACCAAATTCCTCTAACTGAAATTGATAATTAAATAGCTAATCTAATTCTTCTATTCTAACTCGACCTAAGTGAAATCGATTATTAAGGAAAGACCAATCGATACAACTATGAAGACCTAAAGGCCTAACATTAACCAACTTGAATCAATTATTTCAAGTTGAAAAGTCATTTTGGAATCTTTTGACTACTTCTATGAATCAAATTTGGTCTGTAATATATCATTTTAATACTCCAATTTTGTGTGATTGATAATTTTGATTGATCCGAATTTTGTCCGACCAAAACCAAAATGTTTTGTGGTGTAATGTTATGGATTTTTTGGAGATATGTAGTGGTAACCCACCACTGATGTGCCTTCGGGAAGTATGGGGGCATAGCCACGACAACACGACACTCGATTTATGGACCTACTTAGTTTTGATATACCTATTAAGTATTTTAAGATATTACAATTCTTTTTTACTCATGTTTAGATTATTATAGTTTTTTTTTCTACTTGTGTTTTTTTCTGAAGGCTCACCCATATTTAGATTTATAATGGGTAGTGAATTTTTTTTAGAGACAGAAGAGGGGGGGTCGCCCCATACAGTAAAAGGACTAAAAGTTCAGCATCAGCCTAGGCCATTTATAACACATTTTATTTCGCTGCACTGATTCCTCCACAAGGGGCTGGCAAGGTTAGCCACTTCACATGGAATCCAATATGCTGATAACGACTCAAAATGAGTTTCAACCATCAGCCACTCTGGTTTGCTTCTTCATCATGATGTGTAACAATCCCATCTCCACTGGTTAATATTCACATTGTTAAGATAAAGTTGAATATTCCTGGGTCTGTCTTTCATAAAGACAACCACACATGGAAACCAACAAAGAATCCATCTCGCCGGTCTAATCTCATATACACTCAATGCCAAAAACTGATAACTAAACCCAGTGGCGCATAATTCAATCAGGAGCAAAACACATTTGGTTAGCAAAGCCCCCAATCTCAACACCACTCTCCTGCCCCTCGAATATTGATTTTAGTAGCAACTACCATCAGTATTAAGTTTATACCACTCGTGATGGGGCTGCCAACCCACAAATCAATTGAGGCCGCGGGCGTGAAGCTGGGGGTCGCATGGGTACCAGTGAGAGAACACGGGGTAAGTTTAGCATATGGTACTGATCCTTCAAATTTTGGTGTCATAGGTCTCCTTATATTATCGAAAATTGCTGCATCTGGCCATTGCCAACTTAGCCAAGTGGTCACTGCAAATAGTTTCACCAAGGATCCTCACAGCCGTGTGTGGGAGGTGACATTATAAGTTTCCAAATGCAGCGGTCTTCGAAATTACGGGTTGAGTCTCATTGCCTCACATCACAATGCTTGGACCAGAGGATCTTGACTTTTGGAACGATATCTAAAAATGTGGTTCAGATCCTCCACCATTCCCGGACAGTAGTAACATAATGGGCTATGAGGGAAACTCTTACGCAAACGTTCAGCGTTAGAAAGGATCTTCCCATGGAGGAGCTGCCAAATAAAAAGCTTGACTTGAGGGGTAACTTTTAGCTTCCAAATCTTATGCCATGGCTGCCGGTTCGAAAGGTTGGCCTCTGTGTTGGTGATATTTCAGAACAACCAGATCACGTGAGCAGCTTTCCTACACCTGACCAGCACCGTAACCAAACCCCTTTGGTTCTAGAACCTTCCTTTGTTCCTATAAATGTTCAGATGTAGCTTAGTTTTAAAAAGTGTTGTATGAAGAAAACACTCAGTCACAGAAATTGAAATCAATTACTCTCAGAAATTTCAATATGGTATCAGAGCTTGATGAGCCATCAATGGCATCGCCCATCTCCCATTCATCGGGCCCCGCTTCATCTCAAAGCAAGATATTCCGCTATGCTTCTGTACCTTACCATCAGCCATATACGACTAACCGATCCAATTATAATCTTCGAGATCTCAGATTTACTGATCAGACGTGTTTCATGATTTGGAGAATTATCTACTTGGCATTGTCACACCACCGATCAAGTTCGTGAACGATCAATCCACTATTAATCCGGCATACTCACAATGGCTTCGGTTAGATCAATTTCTCCTCAGCTGGTTGTTATCCTCAATCTCTGAATCTATGCTAGGTCACGTTGTTAATTGCAATTCTTCCTTGAAATCAGACCACTTAGGGCAATTGTTCTCCACCAAATCAAAAAGCTAGACTCTTCATCTCGCATTTCTTCTCCAAACTACCAAAAGGATCCTTATCCATCAGATTATTTTCCGAAATGAAAACTATCGTCAGATCCCGCGTCTACCGGTCGAAAGTGTTTATGATTATGAACTCGGCCCTCATATTAGGGGAGGTCTTGATCTAATTTGATTCAGTTGTTGTTAATCTCACCTCAAAGGACTCTGTTATGCTTCCAGAAGCACAATTTTTACTACAAACACAGGAACTTCGGCTAGAAACTCTCAACACAAATCCAATTGTTGATGTATCTCATGCATCAGAACACCCGCCACCACCGCCATAGACGTGGTAATTTCATTCTTCCTCACAACCCCGCAACCAGGGTATCCCCGCCTCATAGAGCGGTCGTGGTCGAGGAAGATCTTCTTCAAGCTATCGTGGTTCCTATGGTCCTCCTAAGCCTCTTGTCAAATCGCGGAAAACAGCCACCCGCCACTGGGGTGCGTATATCATCGACCAAAGACTAGCGCTTATCATCTGGCTCGAAGATTAGTTTGCGAAATTCTTCTCACTCCAGTTGAATCTCAAATTTCGTCTTTCGAACCTCCCACACGCCAGATCTTTACTCCCGACAACTCCACACTGGCAAGATTGAAACATAACGATCCGATGATGAAATCGGCACCGATGCTGGTGCTACTCACCACAAGACTTCAAATTCACGTGACTAGACATCAAGACTCCAGATATACCCGATTGTACATCGCTGGTTGGTAATGGATCGTACTCTTCCTATTTCTCATATCGACATTCATCTCTTCTACATTCCGTGCCACTACATCTTCGGAATATACTTTTGGTTCCAGCTATTAAGAAAAATTTAATCAGCATTTCACAGTTCACTCTTCATAATAATGTGATTATTGAATTTGATGCCTCTCATTGCTATGTTAAGGACAAGGTCACGAAAGCCACTCTGGTTCAAGGGCGCCCATGACGTGTCTCATCAACCTGACCTTCCATCTCCCACCTCACAAGCCTGCACTCTTCTCTATCCTCTCACACATAAACCTCGTGATTGCACAAACGATTCTACCGCCGTCAGCTTCACAATCCTCCATCTTCCAAATAGATTTCACCGCAATAAAGAACTCAAACCGCTTCTCCTTATGGCACAAACTGACGCTATCCTCTCACCCACGAGTGCTCCGGAAGAAGTGCTCAAACATTTGAATATATCGACTTGTAATACATCTACATTCCACCATTTTGTGAAGCCCCGTCAACAAGGGAAGCTTCATTTCATTTTACTTTCCTACTACTTCTCAAAAGACTTCATGTCCATTACAACTCATTCACTCATGTATGGGGCCCAAATTTCCTTCTTCGCGGGATTTATTATTGTTACTATGTTTCCTCGTAGATGACTTCACAAGATTTGTATGGATTTACCTATCGCATCTCACAAATCTGAGGTTACTTCCAACCTGCTTATCCATTACAATGGCGTAACGTGAATTCACTACTAAAGTTAAGTGTATCCAAACAGACCGGGGGTGAAGGCCGCAAATTCGCCTCTTCTTCACTTCGCATCGACTGGCTATCCCTGTCCTCATACACACCAGCAAAGAAGGGCGAAATGAAAGAAGATCGACATATCAGAGATCTTAGTCTCACTCTTGGCCAAAGCATCCATGCCACCTTCAAATTTTGGATGATTTGTTTCAGTTTCATCTCCTTAATAGATCGCTCTACACAGCTCCTTTTTCAACATAAATCACCCTTTGAATTGTTGTTTCATCTACATCCTGACTATCATTTTCTAAAACTTTCTGGATGTTCCTCGTTATCCCACCCGTCCCTACCATAATCAAAAATTTCGCCTTGATTTCTACGTGTCTTCTTCTCTTGGTTACGTGCCTCCGTGCATAAAGGATATAGGTGTCTTCATAACTCAGGACGTATCTATGTTGTTCGTAGTGTCATGTTTGATAAAACCAATTTTCCTTATCCTCAATTTTTCTCCTCTTCCTCCGCTTCCCATCTTCTCCTCGTAATTAACCTCTTCCGGGT
Organism: Tetrastigma voinierianum; assembly: GCA_016808115.1. Classification (NCBI taxonomy): domain Eukaryota; kingdom Viridiplantae; phylum Streptophyta; class Magnoliopsida; order Vitales; family Vitaceae; genus Tetrastigma; species Tetrastigma voinierianum. The sequence continues at coordinate 302,122 of JAEQBH010001107.1, forward strand.
TTTTCTTTCCTTTCTCCGCTCCTCGGAATTTCTCCTTATGCCTTCTCCTACTCCTCTTCCTGGCCCATGGACAAACACTTCCCGATGAGACTCCGTGATATCACCGGGGCTCTATCTACTACTCATTCCACCACGACGTGATCTCTTCCTCTCCAACTCGTTGTACTTCGGGTAATTCTCGCATTCCTCCCATTCCTTCTTCATCTCCTACCAGTTTCCTCGGGCTGCCCACGTTGCTCAATTCATCCAATGCAAACTCGTGCTAAGTCCGGCGTTTTTAAACCCCGAGTTTTCACTGTTGATCATCAAACTCCTCTCACTATTGCTGAGGCTTTATCCCACCCTCAATGGAAGCAAGCTATGCACACTGAATTTTCTGCTCTTCTCCTGAACAATACTTGGGATCTTGTCTCTCCTCATCCGGATCATAAAATTGTACACAGTAAATGGATTTTCAGAATCAAATACAAGGCCGATGGTACTCTTGACAAGTATAAAGCTCCGCTTCAAGGGCTAAGGGAATAACAAACACCTGGTGTGGATTATTTTGAGACATTTAGTCCTGTAGTCAAACATGCTACTATAAGACTTATCTTTACCTTGGTTGTTACTCATCACTGGGACATTCAACACATTGATGTAAATAATGCATTTCTCAATGGTGACCTTGAAGAAACAATATACATGGCACAACCGGAAGGTTTTGTGGATCCTCATAAACCTCATTTTGTTTGCAAATTGCGCAAAGCCTTGTATGGCCTCAAACAGGCTCCTAAGGCCTGGTATGATCAACTCAAAAGGACTTTACTACAGTGGGGATTTCACAATTCCATTTCAGATTCTTCTCTCTTCTATGTCTGCAAAAATGGCCATCAACTCTTTGCCTTGGTATATGTTGATGATATTTGATTAATGAGCAAATGCAATCGATGTTCACTAACTCATTCATGATCCGAATGGTATCACTCTCAAAACCTTGTTCAAGACACTACTCCTCGGGATTCGAGGTTACACGCTCTCCTTATGAACTTCACATGCGCGCATAAAATATGCAACCGATTTGGCTTCTCTATCACACAAACATGGCAGATGCTAATTCCTGTTCTACTCCCATGTGCCTCTCCAATAATCTTTCTTCTCACTTAATCAGAATACCCCCGCCCGAGAGGTTGTACTCTGCATATGTGTAACCGTATTGCGTACCAAAGGCTTCTTAATTAATTTAGTGCCATATAATAGAATTTTGAAAGTTGTTTTAAGGGTGAAATTATAAAGTTTTCAAAGAATTGCACTTTTACAATTAAGGGAAAGTGGAGGGGTGAAAGTATAATTAATGGAAGTTTTAAATAGTAAAATAATAATAATAAATTGCCAAAATAGTTCAGTGGAAGTCTAGAAAATTCTCTAGATCCTGACGACGAAACTGACCGCGCCGTTAAATTGCCTCGTGAAATTCAGTAACCTAGAAAGTTTCATAAATTTTGAGACAATCTGAATATTTTACGAATTTCTAGCGATCGGGTTTAGAGGAAATTCGTAAAACTGGATTTGCAAAAAATCTCAAAAAAAAATGGCAAATATTTAAAGAATATCTACTTAGATAAATAAAATTTTTCGGGACAAAAATGGACCTCGAATGAGGTAATAGAAATTATTTATCTAAATAATAATAATAATAATTGGAAGAAAGAATAATAATTAGATTTAAAAAATCAAAAGGGATAAAATAAAAATCAAACCTGTGCGAGACATGCATCGAGAGTTCCAAAGAGAGAGTGAGACGATTTGTTAATTTTTATTTTCTTCTCTTCGTTCTTTCTTAGATTTACGGAAATCGGATCGTAGAAATTGGCTCTGAGCAGAGATATAAAGGACGCCAAGAGTAGCCACGCATAAGATTCTCAATATATCCAATTTTTAAACTTAAAAGGTAGAAAATTCGCTACTTGTGTTATTTTGAGCCTAAATGCTATATAATGGCTTGAAATTTTCTTAGAGACCTGAGAAAGGTCGAACTTCGGCCCCAAAATTTACATCGAAGCTTGGGGAATTTTTAGGAATTTTTTGGACTGTGTTCGGACAGTCATGGCTGAATTTCGGATCTGCTTTCTGACGTGGGGCTTGGGTTGAAATTAGAGTGTAGTCTGACAAGTCTGATCGTAATTTTCGTAAATGTTTCTGTATTTTTAGACTTCTCCGGAAAGTCCCTAAGTCAAAAGTTTGTTAAAACAGATAGTTTATGGGCATTTAATGTGTACTCATTATTTTTACTAATTTCACATCATATTATCGACGTCCATATCGAATCGATCAAGACGTAAAGTTTTGTTAGAATCGAAGTCGTTCGATATAGTCATTTTGAAAGCCCTGTGTATGTTTTATGGTTAAAACGTTAAACTGAGGGCATTTTCGTAATTTGAATGAATTGTGTAGGCGATTTGAGCATCCGACGAGAATCTAAAGTGCTTGACAAGATTTGAAAGAAATTAGTAGAGAAAGGTGAGTACTCAAATCATTTTCTAAACGAAGGCGAATATACTAGAAAGTCATTAAAAATATAAGATTTATAAAGCATTTTTTTTTTCCTCCCAATTGTTGTACTTAAAGATAAAAGTTTGATTTCGTGATAAGAAACAGCTTTGGCCCGGTTTAGCAAAACCCCTAGATGGCACACCGCTTCCTGGCCGATGTATTCTGACAGGCATGACAATGGTAGTGGGATATTATGACTAACTATATTGTCTCGTTGGCAATCGGGGGCCGGGGATCTAGTATATATTTATATAAAGGAGTGTTCTCCGCATTCGAGGTATAGTTAGCTACCGACTTAGTACATAGCGATGAGGTGTTGGTTCCGAGGTTCCATCACCGAGCATTTTGGTTATGAGGTTCCATTATGCTATATAGATCCCGCCGTGTTCACCGGACCATCTTAGCCGGGTAGTGTTCCGAGGTTCACTACCGATGCCAGGTTCCGAGGTTCCCAAGCATCACTTAGGTATTTTTAAATGGCCACATTGGTTGGTACTTGATTTACAAGAGATAGCACTTTCGTGATATTAACCACCATCGAATATTTTCACAGTTGGTAAATAGTTTTCGTAATGTATTTCAGCTAGCTATAATTAGTTTTGCACGCACAAAGGTAAAATGGGGCTTCAACAAAGGTAAATAGTTTTGCATCAGCTTTAAAGGCTATAGCAAAATCTTAGTTTTCATAAACAAGCTTTACAACCATTTCTCGTACGTATTATATCGGGAAAGGTACAAACAGCAGACAAGCAGTGATTTAGAACTTATAGTACTCATCGAGCCCTTCGCTTGCCTACGCTGCTTTTAAATAATTTTTCAAAGTGTGTGCCGAAGCCAAAAGATCTTTCCAGATCCTCGCTCCCACGCCGTGGTCGTGATTATATATAAGATAAGGTGTAAATTAAAACTAGTAAAAGTTAAAATGTGGCATTTTGTATATGTAAATATCTTTTGTAAAATATGCATGCATGGTTTTGAGAAAAACATGTTGCAATAAACTTATATTGGATTGATCATTATCTTATATTTTGATGAGGACTAGAGGTCCTTATTGCCTAGAGTTGACATTTGGAAAACATCGAGTGTATTTTCATGATATTGTGTGATTTTGTATTTTGGGCTTCGACCACTGCAGGCAAATAAGTATGTCATTTTCATTAAATTTAAAAGATGTGATTTTGATAGAAAAGTGAAAAATTTTATAACCCATCGCTTCAAATACAAGCCAAAGAAGTGACCCGCTTAGCTTCATGTAACTTGTCGTACTGAGCGAGCTCGCTGAGAGGTTATCGTGAGTCAGTCTCTAAGCAGATTCCGTCACTAGGAAGCCAAGGGTCCTCACTACAGGTCAGAGCAGCTTCTAGCGAGCACTCGCCTGTTGGAAGGCTCTCCCACGTATTTCCTATAGAATTGTTTTTTTATAATGATTTTCCTATTGCAACCTACATTGTTTTGCTAATCCTTGCATGCATCAAATATTGAAAAGTGTCACCGAATCTTTTAACTTTGAAATTCACAGCATTATGTCTGGACGAGGTCTTAGAGGTCGATCTAGACTCACAGACCAGGCACCACCGTAAAGATATGTCGAAAGCACAATCTCAGATCCGAAATGCTTCAATGAATCAGCTCTCGTGCCAGAATCCATCGAGGGCCGCAGACAGGGTGGCTATGACTTTAATGATGGATCAAGTTATAGCTGTGATTGTTACAAGAGAAGCAATTGCCACCTACCTGAGCCTCCAAAAGAGTAGAGCATGATAGAACGTGGCTCTAAATTGTACAAAATCCATATTTTGGTATCGGCGACCCAGAGGCAAACAGACTTATGGAGCCGTACAGGCTAGCTTAGCTATTAAAGGCGACAGGACGAGGTTCTTCCAATCAGACTCCAGATTACTGTGTTTCGTGTTTACTAGGACACAAAGAAAAGCAAGCAAATAGTTTATGAAAAGTTTTTAGAAACTTTTAAAGTAAAGCAAGCAACAATTTTATGAAAAGTTCGAGGTCGCACTAAAAGGTAGAAAGGATAAGCCACTCTAACTCGTGGTGGCCAGACAAGCAGTTAGAGGTGCTCCTGGAAGACTAGTCACTGCACCCCGCCGCCAAGAGAAAGAGAAAGGAAAGAAATGGACCGACTGGTAGAGGCTCGTGATCTAGGAGCAACATTCAGCCGTGGATCCGCATTTATCGCTGCCAACCCCAGGAAGATCTCAGTATTCATCCTTTCCACTCAGTCTCACATGTCGGTAGGTGCATCTCGAGAGCAGGATGAACATGATAGGATGTTTCCATTACATGTAGGAAGGTCACTTTATCCGAGATCACCCACGCTTAGTATTACAAAGACCTCGAGGTAGGCATGAGTTATCTACCCTAGCACCGGGTCCCAACAGTCGGGTAGGGGTGGTTTAGCGTAGGTGGCAGCGACAACACCGGCAGAGGTCGTGGTAGCTAAGATACAGAGGCAAGACTCGACGCGATTCGCAGTGGTACTGCGACTCGGGCTCGTATTTACAAATACACAAATAGAGGCGATGCATCACCGTGACGTGATTACCGGTATGATTTCGCCACGATCATGATGCATATGCATCGTGGGACCTAGGAGCCACTCATTCATTTATTTCGCATCATTCAATCGAGAGGCACCAGATAGAGTCCCACTTATGATGGTCAGATGGTGGTTTCCACATCTAATGGATACTATGATATCCGAAAGGATAGTTCCGTGTAAGATTGGCGATCCGTATCATGATTTTCCAGCCAGAATTTGATAGTGTTAGCTTATCCATGATTTCGATATAGTCTCGGGGTGTATGATCGTTATCCAAGCATGTGAGCCACCTTAGATTGCTATAAGAAAGAAGTAAGATTGGTTCGACCAGAGGAACCAAGCGTGATATTTCTGGGGAACTTAAAAGAGATCGCCCCTAGTCTCATTAATGCCATGACCGCTCGGAAAATGCTTCGTAAAGGTTGCCAGGGTTATTTGGCATTCAGAGTGGATGGGAGACAAGAGGGGGATTGACTCTACCGGAAGACATCCCCATAGTCAAAGAGTTCCCGATGTCTTCTTCCAAATGATATTTCGTGGTTTACTCCCGGGATAGAGAAATTGAGTCTGCTATCGAACTAGCGTTCCGTGGACCGAAATGACATCCATTCCTCCATACGTAATGGCGCCAAAGAGAGTTGAAAAAGAATTGAAGGCACAATCGAGGAATTTCTACAAGGGCTTCATCCGAACACCTAGTACCTCATCGCGGAGCCTGGGGCTCTCTTCGTAGTTAAGAAAGATGGAAGCTATTTGGCCAGGGAGTGACGATACAATTGAATCTGGGCGACAATATTGTCAAATCCGCAGATCCGCTTCCTCAGATAGATGAGCTATTTGACCAATTGCATGGATCTCAGATATTCTAAGATTGACCTATGTAAGGCTACCTCGCTTGAGGGTCCGGAGAATGATGTTTCAAGATCGCCGTGATCTAGATACTGGCCACTACCAGTTCAGCGATGCCAGCCCGCACGACTAATGCCCCGCCACGCTCATGGATTTGATGAACAAGGTATTCATCCAAAGATTGATAAGTCGGTGGATCGATTCATTGATGATTATTCTACGGTACCTTAGCAAACGGCGAACACGCGCATCCATTTGACGGCAGACTTCGCAGTACGCCAACACGCCGGCGTCAGTGGGCGCCGCCAGCTGGTCGCGCAGCTTTCTCGGGTCGCGCGTCATCGGAAAAGGTATTAAGCGCTGGATCCCCGTGAAGACCGCCATAAAGAACTGAAACGCCCACAAACAGTTTCAAAGTCCGCAGCTTCCTCGGATCGCAGTTACTTGCTGCGTTCGTCACGATTTCAAGATATAACTCCGCTGCATCAACTGGTCAGAAAGGACCAGTGCTCCAGCTTCGCCAGTCATCGATAGCTTTATGGTTTGAGACGTAGATTGACGATGCCCAAGATTAGCACTACCGCCGTGAAAGGACTACATGCGGTATAGTGATGCCTCCGCATAAGGGTTAGGGTGTGTTTTGATGCAGATGGCAGAAAGGATAGCTTATGCTTCCGCCGCTAGTTAAGCACGCGTAACTACCCGACTCCATGATTTAAACTAAAGGGTTTTTGCTCTAAAGATCCGGAGACATTATCTATACGGGTGTTCCCCGTCATATATTCATCGATCATAAGAGCCCGCAGATATTTTCACCTCGTAAAGAGCTTAACTTAAGGCGTCACGGTATTGGAGTTGACATGATTATGATCGCAGACGATATAATACCATCCGGGGAAGGCCAATGTAGTGGTCGATGCCTTAAGCCGGAAACCTGAGGGGCCTTATGCTTATCCTCGCGTACAAAGATATCTCCCATTGTTGATAATAGAGTTGAGATCTTGGGAGTTCAATAGTGTGTAAATGATACAGGACACTTTCGCATCATTTTACGTCCGTCCCTTCAAGGATCGATCACAAGTGAAGCAGGTTTCTGCAGATGATTAAGTCGAGGGCAAGAGGATCGAGGGTGGTAGGAAACCGTAGTTCTGTGATCGAGACGATATGTAATAAAGGAGGAGTCGAATGTGTGCACCAAATAGGTGAACTAAAAGGGAAATCTCGAAAGCAGGCTCACTTTCAAGATACGCCATGCACCCCGGTAAAGACCAAGATGTAATTACACTTCAGGAGCATTGCGGAAGGGCATGAAAAGGAAATTGCAAGAGTTTGTATCCGTATGCCTAACCCGTCACAGTAAAGGCAGAGAACTCGAGACAACACGATGCCATACGGGTGATAAGTGATAGACTAACGAAATCACGCATTTTCTTCCGGCTTAGCACGATGACCATCGACAAGTCACGCCCAATTATACGTGGAGGAGATGGCTAGATTACATGGTGTTCCTCTATCGATAAGCCTCGCATCGAGACCCGCAGATTCACATCCAAATTTTCGTCCAATGCATAGATGTTATGGGACTGGACAGACTTTAGCACGTTTTTCCATCCTCGTGATCGATGGTCACTGAGAGAACTATTCAGACGCTTAGAGGATATGCTTAGAGCATATGTGATATGAGTTTAAGGGAAGCCGATACGATTTATCTCTCGATGAGTTTCGCTCTACAACAATGCTTATCAATCCGTATATGCATGGCTCCATTTGAAGCATTGTATGGCCTAAGTGTTGTACTCTCGTGAGCGCCGGATGAAGTAGGAGAGGAGACTGGACAGGCCCAGTTAGTACAGATTACCTTAGATAAGATCCGTGATTGTCTCAAGACTGACCAAGATAGCTGCGACAGCCGTAAAAGTTATGCGACAAACGTCTGTAGGGACTTCAGCTTTAGGTGGTGATAAGGTCTTCCTCAAAGCTCTCCCTCAGAAAGGCCCTCGATTTGGAAGACGCTGAGTTGAGGCCCGCATATTAGCTGTGGCCATACGAGATATCACAGAGTGTGACTCAAGAGTATATGATTAGACCTTCCTCCCGTAGTCAGTTTCAGGTTCATAATTGTTTCATGTATCCATGCTCCGCAAGTACATCTCCATCCTCCCATGTACTCAAAGATCAGCCAAGAAACTAAAGGATAATTTGACCTATAAGGAGGCAAACAATGCAAATAGTAGATCAAGTAGAGAAGGGTATTTTAGAATAAGGTCATTCGCTAGTCGCTCTTATGGGGAATAATGATTAAAGAGTGCTACACGTGAAATGTATACCGATGCGAGTCACTATCCTCGCCTTGTTTTCAAATTAAGGTATCCTCTTTATATTAGTTTTGTTAATTTCGAGGACGAAATGTTCTTAAGGAGGGAGGATTTGTAACACCTCGTCTCCGAGAGTGTCAGATTTCAGATAAGCAAAAACAGAACTCGTATGTGCACCAAAGGTTTTCTTAATTAATTTAGTGCCATAATAAAATTTTTGAAAGTTGTTTTATGCGAAATTATGTTTTCAAAGAATTACACACAAGACTTACAATTAAGTGAGCTTTGTGTAAGGAAGATAATTACCTCTAAGTTTAAATAGTAAAATAATAATAATAAATTGCCAAAATAGTTCGGGGGAAGTTTAGAAATTCTCTTAGATCTCTGATGATCTAAACGGACGTCAGTTAAATTGCCTCGTGAAACTGAAGACCTAGAAAGCCAGCAATTCAGACAATCGAATATTTTACTTAATTTCTGCATCGATGTTTAGAGTGAAATTAAAAACGAGATTTTAGAAAAATCTCGAAAAATGGCAAATATTTAAAGAATATTCAATTAGGATAAATAAAATTTTTCGGGACAAAAATGGACCTGAATGAAGTAATAGAAATTATTTATCTAAATAATAATAATAATAATTAAAGAAAAAGAATAATAATTAGATTAAAAGAAAAAAAGAAAATAAAAAAGGGATAAAATCAAAAAAATCAAACTGCAGGGAGACGGGCGTACTGAGAGCGTCCAGAGAGAGAGTGAGAGACGATTTGTTAATTTTTATTTTCTTCTCTTCGTTCTTTCTCGATTTACTAATTCCGATCATAGACGTCATTTGAGTAGTAAGGCAAATTGGTATATGCGAAGAGAGCTATGCATGTACCAATATCTTTTGTTAAACTTTAAAAGGTAGAAAATTTGCCTACTTGTGTTATTTAGAGCCCCTAAATGCTATAATGGCTTGAGAATTTGAAGCAGTGGTGATAAACCGATCCCAAAGAATTTTACAACGAGTTGAAATTTTAAGATTTGGGACGTGTTCGGACCCGATCGGGAGTTGAATTCGTTGTTTTGAGACAGGTTGGGTTAAGAGAATTCGGGAGTGTAGTCGGACAAGTCGGGGATGAATTTAAAGGAAATGTTTAGTCTTTTTAAGAGCTCTATACGGAAAGTCCCTTGAGTCAAAAGTTGCTAAAACAGATAGTTTTTAAGGGGCATTTAATGTGTGTGGATGTTTTGGTCAATTTCACATCATATTACTCGTGTCCATATCAAATGGGACTAGCACGTAAAGTTTTAATTTAGAATGAAGTCGTTAGATATGATCGTTTGAAAGCGCAGCCAATATGTTTTATGGTTAAGAAAAGCGTTCAGCGAGACATTTTTAAAATAATTTGAATATGAGTGTGTAGGCGATTTGAGCATCAGACGAGAATCTAAAGTGTTTGACAGATTTGAGAGGAAATTGGTGAGAAAAAGGTGAGTATTCAAAATCATTTCTAAAGCGAAAAAGTGTTTAAGTACAATTTTGTAAAGTGCTTTGAAATATAGATTTATAAGCATTTTTCCTCCGATTATTATACTCGTGAAAAGTTTGATTTGATTATTTAAGAAGCAGTTTGGCACGGTTTATGAAAACCCACTAGATGGCGCATTTCTGAGTTCCGGTCGGATGTATTTGGATTCTGCGTAATGTTATAGGATATTATGGTAACTATATTGCACGGTCGACAGTGGGAGTTAGATCACAGTATATGTTGCTTATATGAGTCGCCCTCTGCACATTCGAGGTATACGGATTAGTCTTGACTTAGTACATAGATGAGGTGTTGATTCAGGATTAAATCCTTAGAGCATTTAGTTCTGAAGTTGCATTATCTTTATATAGATCCATAGTGTTCAGGACCATCTTAAGCCGGGTAGTGAATTTCCGAGAGTTCACTCTGGAGTGCGGGTTAGAGGTTCCCGGGCATCACTTCACAAGGTATTTCGGAAATGGGCTAATGGTTGGTACTTGATTTCACGGTATAGCACTTTTGGGATAACCCTTACCAGAAGCGGGTTTCAGCCGGCGAAATGGTTTTGAGCTGATTTGTGGCGAAGTGGATTTTGAGCAGGTTTGGCGGCGGAAGCGAGTTTCAGCGGCGAAATAGTTTTGAACCGGTTTGAAAATGCGGTTTTCTGGCGAAAAACTCGGTTTTCCTGCGCCAGGTTTTCAGCCATTTACGTGCAGTTTTCATATTGGGAGATGAAACGTGACGGCGGCATTTCAAGACTTATATTACTCGAGCCCGTTTGGCTCCACGGTTCTGTTTTTAAAATAATTTTCAATCGCAGTCTTTGACCAGAAAGATCTTTCAGGGATCCTCGGTCCTAGGCTTATTTGCGTATTGTGATTATATATAAGATAAGGTGTAAGTTAAAACTAGTAAAAGTTAAATAGCCATTATTTTGCGCCATGCTAAACATCTTTTGTAAAAATATCATGCATGGTTTTGAGAAAAACGGGTTGCGATAAACTTATATTGATTGATCATTATCTTATATTTGATGAGGACTAAGAGGGTCCTTTATTGTTGTAGTTGGACATTGAAAAACATTAGGGAGTGTATTTTTGTTTCTCTGGTAGATTTTGCCTTTTGGGCTTTGACCACGTCGGTCGTTATCTTTCTGGATTTGATAATTAAAATCATGAGATTTTAGTAGAAAATTGCGCCTACGCCCATTTTCCCATCAGTTTGGCCAGTTTTACGGCAGCTTCATGGTAACTTGTCGAGTTGAAGACGAGAGGTTCTTGTGGAGTTCTTGAAACAAATTTCTGTCTGAAGAGTGCACATCGATCCTCAGCACTTTGCACATCCTTCTCTCTGCGCGAACTATAAGGGCACTTCAGTATCTCCCTGCCAAATACCGCGACCAGATATTGCTTATCTGCATCAGCCTCCCTTCAATGATTTTTAACTCAAATACCGTGCACATTGGCTGCCTTAGCGTCTTCCTCCCGGTACATTAAAGGCACCACTCGGTATGGTCTTCTTTTCATCCTTCCTTCTAACTTCAAGTTTGAATGATTGGAACTAATCTTGATGATCGAAAGTCTATCGTTGGGCTCTGCGCCTAGGTGGAAATTTGATTTCTTTAGTGTTCTAGAGCAAATAGTATAGCAGGTCATCGCAGAGCGGAATATTGCCTCTTACTTCCACCCTTTAAGTATCTGGTCAACATTCTTTATCAGAAAGTAGTGTTCACACCCTTCTCCTCACATATTTGGGTGCATCTTATGAGTACGAGCTCTTTATCAAACCCTATTTACCATGCTCGTACCCGAACATTTGGTGGATCTTCATTTTCTTCGAACCTTGTCACCTCTCATAAACTGGAGGTTACTTTATGTTTCCTGACTCATCGGCTGTGATCTACTAACAAAGCACTTCTCCATTCTCGTTTTCTTCAGATAAATGCAAAACACTGCAGTTCAGCCCGACTCAACGAGCGTGTTGGTAATCTTAAACCATGATCATACGACAGCATTCTACACGTTGGCACATACGCCAAACCCCTTTGGTTCTAGAACCTTCCTCTGTTCCTATAAATGTTGGGATCATGCTTAATTTCAACAAGTATGCCAGGCTTATGAGTCACAGAATTGAAATCAATTACTCATCGAGGAATTTCAGTACTCAACCACCAAATCATATAGACCCAGCCAAACATTACTGAATTTTCCCGACGTCATTTTACCCCAGCGCATCTCTCATCATCTGAACCATCTTCAGAATGAAGTAGAGGTAAAGTTTCGTAATAATCCCGTTGCGTACACCAAACCCAGAAATTCTCATAATCCAGCCCCTATTAGAGTCCAGCCATCCTGACTGTCCGATAAGATTCAACAAGAGTGAGATCATGTAAAAGAGGGTGATCCTCCAGCTAGTGATCCATCCAAAATAATGTTTTCCTCTTGTTATGCACCATCCAAAATAGTGATATTCCTCTACATATTCGAGGAATGTCCCTTCTTTTCCACTTTCGGCATATCAGGTTCCCCGCATATACTTTCTCGATAAGACAATAACCCATAAAGCTGTCTATTCCTCACACCAACCATAGCTCGCCCCAAACATTCAATGTATATGGGTAGTGAATTAAGGCTTACTTATCACTCATGTGCATTGTGCGCATCCACACCCAATGGTACATTTTGAAAGTGAAAAAAATAAATCAAATTTCCCAAAAATTTTATTTTATGATTACATAATACTGAAAAAATTAAAAGTATGGAATTGTCATTTATGAAAATATTTAGACCATTCCAATGGGCTAGGGTCATAATCACAAATGTAGAATGTTACATCTCCATGGAAGACAGAGTGTTATGCGCATCTTGCATCCTCCAGTCAAAGTTGCCACGTCCAACTCACCTCAAAAGGCATCTTTTCATGGCTGGATTCATGAAAGCCCTCATTGCAGCACAAATTTTCCTGATAGATTGAAATTCAGAACACACATTTTCGAGAACATAAATTGCTTTTGGGACGCTGATGGATGTGTGATCCACAAAGCAAAAAACTCCAAAGTGTGGAATTTGGAAATTTTGAAAGATTCGAAACAAAGTGGTGAATATGCCCATTGCTCGCATGGCTTCACCTCTTCTAGTGACTCTGGGTTCATACTAAAGTTTTGCATGTGGGTCTTATCTACCTTTTCTAATTATCTAAGAATATTCTTTTTCTTTTGGATGGAAACTCAAGCTTCCATTTCATCATGTCATCCTTTTTTTTTAACATCTACATGTTCATTTTGTATATCATGTTATAATATTTTGTTCTCACATTCTATTCTTACAAATATTCAAGCTTGAAATCTTTAGCATCCCACATCATCCTTTTGTCATTTAAGTCTGAAAAGAAAAAAAAATCAAAGGCTTCGTTTTAGATTTGGAAATATTTTTTTTATAGTATTGTATTTTTGTCAAAAATCCCAAATAAAGAGTAGAGAATATATTCACTTCCGTTTAGGAATATGGATCTCCATGACATATGAGATTTGTGTGTATCTTTCCTTTTTGTTTGATTGCTTAGAAAACTTGTGTGGTGATCTCCATGACATATGAGATTTGTGTATCTTTCCTTTTTGTTTGATTGTTTAGAAAACTTGTGTGTGGCTCTGGGGTGTCGATTCTTAAATTGGCAAGATGACAAAAGCATAGAATATTGTTCAAAGTTGAATTTAAAAATAAAGTTTTGTTAATTCTAAAAATAAAATGTATTTCGAAACTTAAATATAAAAATTAGTTTTCTTAACTTATTATTTATAGTACCCACAGGCCATATGCATGCATTAATGTCAAATCATAATAAGCAATTAATTTGATGCTATATAAGCAATGGGGATAGTTTAGCAAGATTTTTATGTTATTCGTATCACTTAAAAGTGAAATACCACTCATTAATATGATTAATAAGTATAGATACGATTATGCAATTTATTGTGGCTCCTAATTATTTTTTATTTTTCCAGTAATTTCTATTGTATAGCCTTAATCTATTTTGTCAGCGTTATAGGCATCTGTTCAAATAATGACAATGATGACGCACGAAAATTGAAATAAGTTTAGTGGCGGGTGACTATTGGATACCTCTCATCATATTGCATTTACTTTACATCTATTTAGATTTGATTCAATGTTTTTCTAAAAGGAAAATTGATTTTATTGATTTAATATTGCAATATAGATAAATCCAAGATATAAGTTGCTAAAAATCATAAAAGATGAAATAATATTCAAGTTAATAGTATAATAAATCAATATAAAACCTATAAATTTGATAATATATTGACTAGAATATTTCTAACTCAAGTTATTCAATATACTCACAAGTGACGACTAATTGAATTTGTTTTATCCGTCTGAATTACTGCAACAAGACAACAAGAGGAAAAATAAGAAAATACCTAATCTTAACTAGATAGAAAAAATGTTAATCTTTTCAATGTTAATCTTATCAATGTAAAGTTCTCATTTGTTTTAAATAAATATAAAAGTCATTTTTGATCGTAGAAAATGTTAAAAATAAATTTTAAATGATTTTTATTTTAAATAAAAAGTACAAAAGCAAACAAATATAATTGAAATGGGTAAAAATTGTAGATATTTTTAAATTATTTAATTTTTCTTTAGAAATGAAGAAATAAGTAAAATGAGATTGGAGTGTGTGTGTATATATATATATATATAAATCTTCTTTTCTTTTCTTTTTTAAATTAAAAAATGACGAGACGAATAAAAATGTCCATTCAAAACAAGTATACATGACATTAGAAAAATCAAACACAATGCTTTATTGATGGAAGATAGAGAAGAGAAATGAATCAAAGGCATTTCATATCATGTATATAAATTGAAAACAAACCATGAAAAAAGTGAGACAACTAAGCCAAGGCATTTCATACTTAACAAAAGAAACCTCCATTGTGCCTAGTTATAGTTATATGATTGTGAACATGAAAATAATTTTTTCGATTTTATTTATTTGAGACCATAAGGTTAAAATTTAGGAATTTTTTTTTGTGAGGTATGTGTAAAAACAATTTTGAAAAAAGAGTTTTTGAGAATAAGTTATAATGATAATTTTTTTTTTATGTCTAAGAATTGAATTCTAAAAACATATATAGTTTTTTCTTTAAATAAATAAATTTATTTACTTTGAAGTAAGAATACAATCTCCAAGAGAAGATAAAATCAAAAGCTACAAAACTTTATATGACTTACGCTAACATCTGGTGCAAAGGCCTTAAGCACTTTTCATAAATAAAAAAATTGTTTAGAAGAATACTTGAGGTTTAGATTTGTAACATACTGATTAATATGATTTGATCTAATGACTATGTCGGATCCAACTTTCCCATATCACCAACACGAAACCCATGAAGAAACTAACAATTGACGACATAACTACCCACCACAACAAGTCACCGATAAAACATGTCGCAACAGGTGGATGACTAAAACACAAAAAACAAAGGTAAACCCAAATCGATGTGGAAAAAACCACTTTATTGGAAAATAAACCTAGCTTTGGGGAAGAAAATGATGGAATGGTTGATTTCCGGCCAAGAATGACCCAAAAATCATTTATCATCTCTAACGAATAAAGGCTTGAAAAAGAGAATATAGGGAAGGGGTGGTTTGGTTTCCAATATAAATTGATTCTTAAAAAAAAACAAAAAATAATTTTTTTCTCTTAATAACAAAAGTCATGTCCTATTTTTTATTTTTTATTTTTTATCATAGCAATATTTTAAATATAAGTAATTTTTTATCTAAACATTTTCATTAATTTTTAAAATGAAATCCCCCCTAATCAAATTCTTTTTATACACATTTTCTTCATTCCTCATTTATTCCTTATGCAAATATTTAGGCTGTGTTACAAAGGAAAGAAAAACTAATAAGGAAAATGATGTTCTCATATTTGGTTGTCTAATGAAAAAAATCCAATAAAAAATAAAAAAATTACATATTTTTAAATTATTTAATATTTATATTGATGAATTAAAATGAGTTTGAAGTAGCAAGTAATAAAAATATGTTGGATTTAACTTTAATTTTATTTTCTTTTATTCTTTCATTTTCCTCTCTATTTTTTTTTCATACATTTTTCTTCAAATTTTCTAGAACCAATCATAACATTTCTCTTATATTTCTCGCACCATATGTCTCATTCCCACTCACCCTATACTAAATCTTCACCTCACATCATTTTCTCATTAAAACTTCACAAAACCCCAAAAGAATTCACCCTTCATACCCCTAAAATCTCCTTTGTCTCTAACTAAACTTTGACAGCACTTAAAAATTTTGTGCAAAAAAGTACGAACGTTTCAATGTCAGTTTCTTTTCCTTTTATTGTGCAAAAGACAAGTGAAAATACCATTAATGTGTTCTAAAAGAATAGAAGTAAGTTTTGGGTAGACGAATTAAGTCATGGGGAACAAAATCAACACACTTTATCAAATTAATATGTTTTTTGTCTTTTCATTGTTAGAGTCGGGTGACTTGATCCTCCAAATCTCTTCATGATCAAGCTGTCATAAAGGGCGAGAGTGATTATTTTTCCCCCAACGAAGAAGACATTGAATGAGGCTGGTGGCACTTGGAATTTCCCGATAGATCTGTCCATGGAAGCAGCTTGCTGAACAGAGAAGGTTATCATTTGGGCATGAACACACCAAAATATGATTGTTGTGGCCCAAATCGGCAGTATTCTGTTCATCATTTTAAGCTCTTCCACTTTCGTCACTGTGCATAGTTTCCATGGATTTGGAGTAGCTGATTATTCTTTTCCAAAAGCCCCATCGCTTATTACAACCGCCTTGTCCAACCACCTATGATAAAAGAGCATAAATTACAACAACTTCATGAAAAATTAAGAAGAAAGCAAGAAGATGAACTGCTTGCTTACCGAAACTGATTAGTAGGATGAACCCTTGATTCGGGAGATGAATCCTCATACAATAAGCTTATATCGGACGGAAACTCAAGCTTTCTTTTCTTTATAGCAGCGGCAACGACTTGAACAACTTGAATTAGCGGGCTTCCCAACCGTTCCTTGTACCTATATTTTCTAGTTCTTGATGAAAATATTATGACTGCCGTAATCATAGCAGCTGCACAAATTGATGGGGTCCATCCCCATTTACTTTTGCTTTGAGACATACTTTCATGTCTCCTTGCTTAATTTTTGGCCCCTTGTTTTGTGCATGAAAACCCGATTGTCTTCTTCATATATATATATATATATTTTTTTCTTTCTTTTGCTCTCCACTTCCATTAATCAAGCCACCTTTCTTGGGATGTCTTCTCCTTTCCTTGCCTATAAATTGAAGGCAATATGAAGGCTTCACATATCTATCATTTGAAGAACAAAAAAGGAGAAGAGGGAGAGAGTCAGGAGAGAAATTAGAGAGATACTTAATTGAAAAGGTTGCTCTTAATTGAGAAATTTCCACATCAGGGGAGTGTGAGGTTATCTCTATTTCTTGAGTATACCTAAGATCAATATATTCTTGGGAGGAGTTTTATTGTATACCACTTTGTGATAGTGAAGAATTGTTCAGAATTTGTCCCATGGTTTTTCCCTTCATCTTAAAGGGTTTTCCACAAAAAATTAGTGTTCTTCATTTCTATATTTATTTTCTTGTATGGGCACTATTCACATATATGGTACTATTCATATATACAATACTATTCATCCGACGTTAACAAAAACTACTAGAGAGTAGTGTCGGAGCAAGAGAAGTCGATCATTCGAGCACCCAACAAGTGGTATAAGAGCTAAGTTCTCATAGTCTTGGTATGCCTGCGGGCTGTGGTCGCTGACCGACCTTCCAATTTACAAAAGACTTTGAGATTTTATTATTTCCGCCAGATAGCTCTATTCGTTGATTTATGAAGAAAAGATGGCAAAGTACGAGATTGAGAAGTTTGCTGGTAACAACAACTTTACCCTTTGGAAAAGACAAATGAAAGATCTTCTTATCTAGCAGAAGGTTCATAAGGTGTTATCTGGCAAGTCTAAGATGCTAGAAACCATGAAAGAAGCTGAATGGGAAGAGATGGATGAGACAGCCGCTAGTGCAATACGACTCAACCTTTCAGACGAAGTACTAAAGAACATCATCAGAAGATCAAGCATAACTCGCAGTATTAGATCCGGGAAGAGACTGAGGAATAGTATTATGCAAGAGAACTTGTCAAACAAGTTATATTTAAATAAGGAGTTGTATACTCTGCGCATGTCAAAAAATAAAGACTACAACATTTGAGTAAGTTTAATGGCCTTATATCTCAATTGTTATAGTTTCAAGTAAATTTGGATGACGAAGATAAGGCTATACTATTATTGGCATCTCTATCTTCTTCAAATGAAAATTTGATGACTACCTTGTTATATGGAAAGGACACTTTGAAATTTTAGCAAGTGTCAGGATCCTTGTTGTCTTATAATAAGACAAGCAAAGTTGTTAGCAATGAGTTACAAGCATTGGTTATAGAAAATAAAGGTAGAAGAAAAGGCAGAATGTCAAGACCTAAGAATGACAGATCCAGAGGAAGGTCAAAATCAAGAGGCAAAGACTACGTTTGTTATAACTGTAGCAAACAAGGTCACGTGAAGAAAAATTGGTGAGTATGGAAGCGTGAACAAAATCAAGGAAACCAGAAGAAGGAAGAAAACAAGAACACCACTGCTTCCTTCACGAGCGACGGCGAGGCTGTAGTCGCGTGCTGAAGAATGCCTACGTTGGTGCACCTACGATTTGATCGGGTGGCTGATACCGCTAGATCATACCATGCTACGCTAAATAGAAATTTTTTTAGCACATACAAAGAAGGAGACTTTGGGTGCGTAAAGATGGGAAACACCGTCAGCTCCAACATTGTGGGAATTGGAGATATTTGCATACAAACCAACGTGGGTTACTAGTTGATGATGAGAGATGTGAGGCATGTTCCAGATTTACGCCTCAACTTGATGTCCGAAATTGCCTTAGATAAAGAAGGCTTTAGGAATTACTTCGCAACGATGACGGAAACCCACCAAACAACGATGGTTCAGAAGAGGATAAGTTTTCTATACGTTTTATAAGACCCTTGGGAATATATGTAAAAATGGGTTGAATGTAGCAAATGTATTCCTCACCAAGCTGTGCACAGAGACTAGAGTAAGAAGGGCATAAATTTTGGCAAAGAAAACTTCATTCCCTTTTCCAAAGGTACACTACTTGATCCTTGTGATTATTGTTTACTTGAAGCTTAACATAGAGTTCATTTGCTTGATAAAATCTACGAAAAGTTAAAAATACTAGAACTGTATATTTTGATGTTTGGCCAAGTCCCGTAGAAGTCAAATCTAGGAGGATGTTACTGCAGCTAACCTTTATTGATGATGCTTCAAGAAAAACATGGGTGTATTTGTTGAATTCAAAAGACCAGGTATTTCAGAACTTTCAATAGTTTCATGCCATGGTGGAAAGAGAATCTGGGAAGCCCTTGAAGTCCCTTCGTACAGATAATGGAGGTGAATACATTTCCTAAGAATTCAGAGATTATTGCTCCAAACATGGGATTCAGCATGAGAAGACGGTCCCAAGAACCCTCAACACAATGGTGTAGCAAAAAGGATGAATCGCACCATTGTGGAGAAAGCCAAATGAATGTTTAGAAATGAAAAGCTTCCTAAGTCATGTTGGCTAGCAGTTGTGCTTACTGCCTGTTATCTAATCAATAGAAGTCCTTCAGCTTCGCTCGGGTTTAACTTCCCAGAGAAGGTATGAACAGGCAAAGAAATTTCTTATAACCATCTGAAGGTGTTTGGGTG
The DNA here is from genome assembly GCA_016808115.1 of Tetrastigma voinierianum. Classification (NCBI taxonomy): domain Eukaryota; kingdom Viridiplantae; phylum Streptophyta; class Magnoliopsida; order Vitales; family Vitaceae; genus Tetrastigma; species Tetrastigma voinierianum. The sequence continues at coordinate 321,750 of JAEQBH010001107.1, forward strand.
CAAAGCATTTATACAAGTACCAAAGGAGCAGAGGTCGAAACTAGATGACAAAGCCATACCTTGCATTTTCATTGGCTATGGAAATGAGGAGTTCGACTACAAATTTTGGGACCCGGAGATTAGAAAAGTTATCAGAAGCAGGGATGTTATCTTTCATGAAGATCATACAATGAAAGATTCTAACAAAGTAAAAAAAATTGACTATGGATGTAACTATCGATCTTCCCCTACAATTCACAGGTGAAGAAGATGTTCAGAATGAAGGTGATACTCTATAAGCAATACATGATGACAGTGATGAAGAGAGCATACCATCACAAGAGAATGATGATTAGGGGGCACAGGTTCCAGAATAGGAGAATGAACAACCGCAACTCATAAGATCAAATCGAGAGCATAAGCCAAGTACCAGATATCCATCCTCAGAAAACATTTGGCTGACTAATGGGGGGGAGCCAGAGAGCTTCCAGGAAGCACAAACTCATAAAGATAAGGGTAGCTAGATGAAAGCCATGCAAGAAGAGATGGAATCCCTCAAGAAGAACAAGACTTATGAGCTCATGAAATTACCTAAAGGTAGAAAAGCACTGAGGAACAAATGGGTGTACAAGCTGAAGAAATATGGAAAAGGAAACCTGGTGAAATACAACTCTCTTCACCTTCTTTGCCTCTCTCTTTCTTCCCAAGTAATGTTAGATTGTTCAAAACTTGGGAAAATGCCACCAAAAGAAAATAGAAAAAAAAAAGTAAGAAGGAAAAATGAAATGTCGTATAAAGGAAATGTTGGGTTTTTAGGGGAGATGCTATCAAAATTTTCCAAAACCCATATTTTTGTTTTGGCCATAACTTAACTTGGTCATCACTCATCCAAATTGAGTGATTCAAAAATATAAGTAAACTAGACTTCTAGGAGAACAAATATTCTTGAAATAAGTGTATTCAAATTTGGACCCTATTGGACCCAGAAATTTGTCAAATTGAGGCTCTGTTTTTGGGTCAATTCTTGTTCAGTTCTAATACAGTTTTGGTATTTAGGCCATAAGTTGAGTTTCACTCATCCAAATTGAGTGATTCAAATTTTTGGGTAAACTAGACTTTTTTGATAACAAATCACCCTGAAATAAGTATATTCAAATTTGGACCCCATTGGACCCAAAAAATCATCAAAGTAAAGCTATATTTTTAGGCAAATTCTGGTTCTGTGTTGAAAATAGAATAGTCCGGATGTTTAGGACATATCTGGAGCTTCGGTGCTCTGAATTAGATGATTCTAATTTTTGAATAAAATAGATTTATAGAGGAACAATGGACTTGAAGGAAGTTGGGTAAAATATGACTCATTTGTTCCTAGAAAATTTTTACAAGTGAATGTGTGTTGGGTAGAAAACAACCCCAACTAGAAACCTAAATAAGCCAACTTATATTGTTCTCTAATTGTGATGGATTAGGGGTTGGCGACGAGGAAAACTCGAATTGAAGTTGAGATTTCGATGATAAGAATCGAAGTGCGACGACCTTTTTGGTTCATTCTCTATTATTCTCTTCTTATTTCAAGTATCAAAATTGTTTGTGCAATTATTGAAATGATTTTCAATAAAACTGCATATTGATTTATTTTAAGTGATTTGAGAAAATTGATTGTCAAATGATTGCCATAGAAATTGCATAGTATTGAAATGTGCTATTTGTAGTATAAATGTATATACCACATTGTAAATTTCTATGGTGATTTTTAATGCCCTTAATATAATGTTGTCGTCATATTGAGGTTAAGGATAGATTGGTATACGATAAGGGTTAAAAGCTAGCGATGTGTGAATGGACATAATGTAGTGTCACTCAATCCTTGTGGCAGGCAGTATTGGTAGTATTCTAAAATGATTTTTAATAACTGGTCGTGGCCAGTAGTTCATATTGTGTTATAAAACCTTTTATATTTTGTAGCCAGGAATCGTCTTGGGGTGATTAGTATCCTACGCACCAAAAACATTGGCTAAATTCGTTTAAGGGCAAAATGATAAGAATATTTGTGAAGTGCATGATTTGTGTTTTGAATGATTTATTGCATATGAAAATGCATATTTGGAATGATCAATGAATCGTAAATGAATGTATATGAAATGAATATATGTGTTGTATTTACATTGATCATTAAAAAAGATTCAAAAGCATGGTTTAGAAAAATTGCATGATTTGACTTAAACTGAAATGGAAGGGAGTACTATATAGAATCACTAAGCATGAAAATGCTTAGCGCATTGCTTTTATCATTGCGTAAGTACCGAGTGAACAGGTATGAAGACGTAGATCACAGTGAATCAGAGTCATCGCCAAAGTCACACGGAGGATAAGTAAAGCTCCATCACATGCATACATGGAAATTATTCGACTCATTTTGTACAAACACTATTAGGAAAATTGAACTTTGATTATGTTTTGTAAATATTTGGATATTGAAAATGGCTAATAATGTCGTATTGTATAAAGGTGGGAAATGGACAAAATGGGCATGAAATGCCACATCGAATGAAAAAAGAGTTTTGTGATCAAATGATGGACCCCCTTTATGTTAAAATGGTATTTACGTATATATATTTTCATTGAGTATTTGAATTGTATTTGGAAAAGTAATTGTATTTGGGTTATTCGAAATTATTCAAAAAAAAAAAAAAAGTGAGGGCCGTCCCCGAGGGTTCGGGTTCAGCCTCGGGTCACAGTCGGGTCTGTGTGTGGTATCCATGATCACTTGTGCGATGGTAAGAATCGGGATGGAGTAGGAGCTATCAATGTAGAAAAATATGTATGTTTGGGTAAGTTTGCTTTAAGGTATTTCACTGACTACCCAAGCCTTACATTACAAGCCTATAAAGACCTACTTGATCTTGAGAGTTGTGTGTGCCTACATTAGTGGAGAGTGACAAGAACAACTAGCCTATGGAACCTAAATATATTATCTTAGGAGATCCACGTATTTATCTCAATTCTCATAAACTTATCTAGCTTGCAAATTGATTAGATAGGGGAAGACTACACACACACAAAAATGAGAACCATGGTCTAAATTTGCCTATTATGAGATTAATTCACTATTAAAATAAATAAATTATCTTGATCATATTTTTCATATTCTTTGTAAGGGTAATTCTTGAGACACATATCACATACCCCTTGGCAAACTTGATTACTCAGTTTTTGGTTAAATAAAAAGGGTGAAATGAACTCTTCTCTTCCATTGCTTGGGGACAAACAACTTTTTTATTTTCTTTGCTCGAGGACAAGCAAAACTTTAAGTTTGGGGGTGTTTAATGAGTGTAAAACTCATATATGTTTGAGTTCATTTCACATTTTATTTTGAGTATTTTATATCCATATTCATGTAAAACTCAACATTTTCTCCTAAACTTTAGTTTCTTCGGATTTTAATAGGAAAGCAAGTGATTTAGTGAAAAGATCTGACATAGTTCCCAGGCAGCTTGAGTTAACAGGATGTCTTACAACACGTCATTTGGAAGATGAATTTTTCTGTATTATCTAGAGCATCAAATGGCTCAACTACACCATGGTTGCATTCTACATTTAAAGGGCTTTCCAATGACACATCACACACCCAAATCCGAGTTAAAATGAAGAAGTTATGACCCTAACAAGTTGGAGAAGAAAACAATTTGTTGAGCAAAAACTATGTCGCGACATTTCTAGATTTTGTCATGACAAAGCCAGAAACTTTGTGGCAACAAACCCATATTATGTCACGACAAAGCTAGAAGACAAACTTTGTCACTACAAAGTATTTTTTTGTCGCTACAAAGCCAAAGACAAACTTTGTCGCAACAAAGTTTTTCTGTTGCGATAAAGTTTTTCTATTGCAACAAAGTTTTTTTGTTGCAACAAAGTTTTTCTGTTGCGATAAAGTTTTTCTATTGCAATAAATTTTTTTGTCGCAACAAAGTTTTATTATGTCGCGACATTATGCTAGCCATCCAGAATGCTGATGTCGCGACTTAAGTGTTGGAAAAACTAGAAAAGCCTAAAAATTGATATTTTGGATTGTTTTCAAGCCCATTTTCACCTTAGGACTATAAATACTTGTTTTATTAGGTTTTTAGGGCAACAAGGAGGTGGGAGAACACCTCTCATGGGTTTTCTCTCTCTAAACTGCCCGTTTTTTTTTTAGTTTTGCTACAAATTTTGATTTTTAATAGATCTTAAAGTAGTTTTAGAGCATATATTTATTTGTATTAAAGAGATTTCAATGTTGTACATCAAAGATTCAGATTTCATCACTTTTTAGACAAAATTGAAACTAAAATATGGAATTTTCTCTCATTCCTTATCTCTTGATTTCTTTCTTCATTTTCTTACTTGTTGTTTAATTGGTGATGGTTGGAATCTAGTAATGGAACATTAAACACCCTCTAGGGGTGGGGATTAATTGTTGAACATTACATGTTGTATTAGATTCTCGGTTATTTCATGAGTTTGAAAATGAATTTATATAATTATTATGTTCATGTTAGTTGTTCGAATATTAGTAGCATATACCCGAGAAAGAGCTATATCTTTGCTCGATTTCCAAGAGACCCTCGAGTGGCCACGAGATGGAGATTCTGAGAGGTAAGGTAACTTAGGGGTATGTTATACTAATATTATGGAACTAATGGACTATGAAAGATTACTTTGACAGATCACTAATTTACTCATGGTGTGAGGATAATTAGATGATATATCAGTTTAATGTTTAGAGGTCTCACCTCAATTTGATAGAATGACCTCGATCTCATGTTAGCATAGATCTAATCAAGGAGAGAAAGAACTTTATTAGATTTGATGGATGAGGTGCCAATTACATTGGAGAAGGCTTGCATTATCTTGTCTATGGGGGCAAGTAGTCTTCAATCCTAAGAAAAGGGTGTGAAATAATGAAAAGGAGAAATACCTAATTCTTAGAAAGAGGATTATATCCTACAAGTAACTGATTAGATCCATGTATATGGAAGAAACCTGATTCTCTAATTAGTGAAATGTATAGTGTGGAGGAATTGAGATATACTTTACATTGCTCTTTGACAAAATTGACATTCAACTCACAAATGTTGCGCTTTCAAGGAAATGTAAATTGATTGTTAAATGATTATCACCATCCCTAGTGCCTCTCTTCATACCTTTTAGACTTTAGTAGTTGTTTGCTTGATAGATTTTAGAATTAGTTGATTAGTTTTAAATCAGTTTTTATTTCAGTTAAATTGATTTTATTCTACATCCTATTTGATCGCCTAAATAGTGAAGAGCCCTTGTAATCGGGGTGCTCAAATTCCAATTAGAGAGAACCTCCAATCCTCGTGGGTACGATATCCATATTCAAAGAGTCCACTTTATTACTTGTATGACCTGTAAACTTGCGAAAAGGGGATGAGTGTTGGTAATGCTTTTCATTTTAGTTTTTGAGTACGCTTACTTTTGTTTCAAATCAGTTTTTGAGTATTTACCACATTCACTCCCTTGACCATATTTTCATAGATATATATATATATATATATATATATATATATATATATATATATATATATATATACATACACACACACACACACACACATACATCATTTGGTTCTCAACAAATTTTTTGAATTAAATTTCACAAGGGGACTTTAGTTAGTCTTTGGTAGTGTAATCGTAAATTGGTCAATATGAACAAGCTACCTCGAACAACCCGGCTTGGGCATGAAGATGAAAACGTTGTGAAATGAAGAAGGACTTGCTTCTGGCGCTTCGCGAGACCTAGATGGGTTTGGAGATCAACCGGGGTAGAATAATCGATAAGACGACATACACGAGTTTGTAGTCATAATCACTCATGAACACGCCATATGGAGCCAACTCCACTATAGCACTCAAGTGCAACATAGGAGCTTGCCAACCACCCACCTATACTTGAGTGTTGTGCAGATCGCCACCTAACGATCTCCAACTCTTATTGGTACAATCCGATACATGGCCTCCAGGATGGCCAATAAAAGGAGCACTCATCACACCAAATAGGGGTTGGAAAACTTGAAAGCGAGATGAAAGAGGCTCACAGCAAGATTGGTCGAACCTTCCCTTCATTCTTGTGATGCGTGAGGAACCATTCCCCATTAAAGCGATTTGGCTAAAATTCACGATTTAGAAGTGTAGTAAATGGGAGATCCTCTCCAGGTTAGAAACCTCACATGAACCGGTGGCAGAGGCCCAGCTAGAGGCGAATTTGTGGAAGAGATGATAGGAATCCTGAACAGCAGTTAAGCGTCTTTTCTGGCAGCCAACACTTCTTTATCACGAACAACACCGCCTTGTGGCTTGCCAGGCCAGGCATTTCTTCACTAGAAGTGCTACCACCCCTTTGTGTGGATGACACCTTCCGGCCAGAAAGAATACCAATAGATCCATGTCCATAATTATTTCTCCCCAGTCAGATGCCACCGCGGCGGCATGGGTCCCATCGAGAGCGAATGTACCGGAGGAACTTGGACCAGTGTTGCGACATTGGAATAGCGTCTTGGCACCACTATTCGTTCATGCTATCCTCGACGAGAGGCTCTGCGCATTTTTGCATTGCCCAGGAAATTTCGGATGCGATGGGGTGCATTAGGACCCCGCCCGACCATACGATGCATTATCGACAAATCATGACTCTCCAGACAGGGAATGATGCCCTCTTGTGCAAGGTATTCTCATCTAGCGTAGCAGGTCTAGCCCTATCGTGGTTCTATCGCCTAGCCCCAAACTCAGTCAAGTCCTTTTGCCAATTGCCCGAGAAATTTGTTTCCCAGTAAATATGCTCAGTGCTACAAAAACAAAGTGTCACTAATCTATTTCACATGCGGATAGGGAGATCCGAGACCATCAGGGATTTCATGAAGCGTTTTGGGGTTGCCTTGCTTCAGTTGGATTATGTTAGCTCTGATACTGCGTTGCAAGCTGTCAAGTGGGTCATTCGCCCAAACACATAATTCTTTGACTCTCTTTCCTTGCAGCCTCCGGATTCAATTGATGAACTATTCCAAAGAGTTAATCAATACACGATGCTCGAGGACGATGTTGTGGCTACAAAGAAAAATTGGCTAGTGCGTCAGACGGCCGTAAGAGGAGGAAGGCGAAGAATGAGCCAGCAGATGAGGACAGGTCTGAGTATCACGGTGGAGTCGGACTCGTAAGCGGGAACCTAGAGGAGAAGCCAGCTAGAACCCCAGGCACTCGAGACAACCTTACTTTCGGATACTTGACAATAAGAAGGTAAGATTTACAATCTTGCGCGCCTTCTTCCAATCATCGGTCGGCAGGTTTTAGCGTGGCGCCCCACACTCATGGCGACTTAAGATGAGAGACAAGTCACTATTCTACGAGTAACACAGGGATGTCGAACACAAGACTAATTCACCTTTAGACTAAATTAAACATTGAGTTACCTTGCTACTTGAGGACACCTCAGAGTCTGTGGAGGACTCGTGCGAAAAGATCCTTTGTTGTAACCTCCCAAGAAATACACCTTAGTCGTTTTAAACATAATTAGGGTATATTAAGTGCATTTGAAGTGCCGTATTATTTTGCTAAGTGAGAAATTTCAAAGGCAGGAGATGTCTGAGATACAAGGGCCAAAAATGGAAATATGTAAAATAAGGACACAAGAATTGATTGTAAAAATAAGTTTATATGTCTAAGTGTAAATATGGGGATTGAAGTGCAAATAGAAATTAGTATAGGCTATATAATACATTTGGGAGAACTTAACCCCAATGGGTTTTTGAGCTAACATGGCCTTACACTTAAATGGGGTTTAAAGACGAGGTGCAGTGCAGGAAGCTCATTTTGAGCCAATCCCGTTTTTGGGAGAGAAAGAGAGGAGAAAAGGGGAGAAGAGCTAGGGCTTGAAGAAGATCAAGTTTTGGTTGAGTTTCTTCCAATTTTCTTGCTCCTTTGTGATCAAGCAACTTAGAAGTGAAGATTTGAAGAGGTTAAGGTAAGAAAACAAAACCCTAGCTTTTCCTCTTTGTGATTTTTGATTTGGGGAAAAGGCCCTAACTTGGGTAAAGGGGGCTTTTATTGGTTCTAACCCATTATTGGAGTGGTTTGGGTAGGATTCCATGGTGGGTTATAAGATACATGAGTTTGGATGAAATTATATGAGTTTTGTGGGTGAGAAATGGAAAAATCGCCATTCACGGTGAGAAAACTGCAATTCGATCTTGGTACCAAAAAGGGAGTAGTACCGGTACCATTGAACTTGACAAAGTGAGTATCGGTGCAAAGTTGGTGAATGCGAATGCCAGTCCTGATAAAAGATTAGTAAGTCTTGATCAAAGTTAATATCGGTATCGATGTTTCTACATGTACGATTTTGTATTTGCATTGTTAAGCCCAAAATTCGTACACCGATGGTATAGGAACCCTAATAAATGACTGATGTTGGATAACTTAATGCTCCTATGATAAAATAGTAAGTTCTTGAACACATATAATTGTAGAATTTGCCTAAGGCCAGGATATTGAATGACCTGACACCTACATTACGTGGCGACACGTATAGTAGCCAGTACTCTCGATTAGTGCGACGACACTCTCTATCAATGTACATCACGCTGTAATGCTACAACACCTCGATCTTTATCACCGTACCTTTAGGTACTTATTGTCTTTGTGTCCTTCTCATTTATTCTTTGAATGCAGGTAGTCTGACAGGTTATATGATAAGAATCTGAATAAAGAATAAGAGTAAAGTAATGTTCATCGTTATGCTCTGAATGTACCTATGGGTACCTCTGTACAAGTATAAGCTCTGTAGTACCTACGGGTACCTCTTTATAAGTATAAGCTCTATAGTACCTACGGGTACCTCTGTACAAATATAAGCTTTGTAGTACCTACGGGTACTTTGTACAAGTATAAGATCTGTAGTACCTACGGGTACCTCCATACAAGTATAACCTCTATAACTCCTACGAGATATCTAGACAAGTATAAGTCTGCTGTAAATACAAGTATGTGTATAAGTTTGTTATATGAATTCATGAAAAATTCTAATATCTCCTTCTGTATATCTATTACTGTTATATGCTTACTGTAAATGAGTATTAGTGCATGTGTATACGTATAAGCCATATGTTTTCCACTAAACGTTAAGCTTAGCACGAGTTTTAATCCGTGTAGGTACAGAGGAGGACGTCCGCGATCTTCCACATATTGTTGGGCCAATAAACTAGTAGGAGTCTATTACCTGTAGGTTTTGCGCTTTGATTATGTAAATGTAAATGTACAGTTTTTGTATATGTATATGTAAATGGGACTTAAGACTGTATGTATTGACATTGTAAACACCAGTACGGTGGTAGTTTTAATTTTTGTATCTTTGTATATGATATTTTGATTCAGTTATAAGACTTGGGACTACTAATGTCTGAAAAAGCGGGTAAAGAGTCTTAGTATAATTTCGCACCCCCTTCATCAGCCTAGGCGGGGGCTGGAGGTGTGACAACTGTCCCCTCCCTTGACACAATACTGGTATCCCCTAAGCCAGCTCATGCTCTAAGGCGGCCACATGTAGGGATTTTTGTGGCCGGGGTTAGCTATAATTTTGCCCAAGGGAGTGCCCGACCTGTTGATGGGCTCCTCACCTTCTCCGAGTTGCCCTTAAGGCAGTTGGCTTAGCCACACGATGACGCTCTTGTCCTAACCGTAGAGGTTAGACGGAATTTGATGAAGTGCATATTAGTATACCCGGGCAATGCAACAAACCTCTTATACTTGCCTGCCCTGATTCTACTGGGCTACAAACCGGACAACCTGCGCAACTTAGGAAGGGTCCTGGTCGGGTTTAATGGCACGTTGACTCACTTGCTAGGGGAAATCGTGTTACCAATCTCAACGAGTCTAGTTATTGCCTTGGTCCCGTTAACGGTGATCGACGAGCCGTCAATCGTCAATGCCATACTAGGCCGCACTTGGATCCACGCGATGAAGGCATTGCCCTCTTCCTATCAATAGAGGTTGAGTTTTCTAACCCCGTAGGGACAAGTGGACATTAATGGAGATCAACACGCAGCCCAGGCATGTTGCGCGCTTGATCGATATGAGGGTGAGGCGCTTGCTAAATAGCAACGAATGCTGAGGCTCGATTAGCGTGAAGGAAACGAGTCGCGAAGCCTTTGCATTTACATCCCTTGTTATTTTGTCGGCCCTAAGCGAGGTCGAAGCAGGGGCTTCTTTGAGGTCTAGAAGAGGTCACCTCCATGTTGTGTCTCCTCCGTGAGTTCGAAGATATTTTGTTTTGTCTCATGCTGATATCTGTAGGTTTTAGAGTTGGCGGCATCCAGTTGAGCTTCGTAGTAGTTGTAGGCTAGTTCGGCAGAGATTGAGGCGGTTCCATTCGGCTCGGCAGGAGTGATAAAGCAAGAAGTGGACATATTACTAGAGGTCGGGTTCATTAAAGAGATTCAGTACCTAGATTTTCTCTTCAACGTGGTAGTTGTTCCAAAAAAGAACAGTAAGTGGCGAGTATGTGAGAATTATACAAATTTGAATGAAGCTTGCCCGAAGGATACTTTTCCCCTCCCCCGGATTGATCAGATTGTTGATTGACTGCCGGCCATGAGCTCTTATCATTCCTCGATGCCTTCTCGAATACATAACTAGATCCTGATGTACCCATTCGACGAGGCAAAGACCGGCACTCATAGCCACAATCGGCATGGCATGTTGCTCACGAGGTAATCTTAGTTTGGATTAAGAACAATTAGGGCCACCTATCAGTGCATGATGTCTTGGGTTTTTGAACCTTTGCTAGGAAAGACAGTGGCAGTTTATATCGATGGCATCCTGGTAAAGTCTAAGGCCCGAAGGGATCACCTAAATCACCTGAAGGAAGCATTCACCTTGCTTTGAAGGCATCAGTTGCGATTGAACCTTACTAAATGCGCGTTCGGGGTAGGTTTGGGAAATTTCTTGGGCTTCCTAGTCAACTAAAGAGGGATCGAGATGGCACCAAGGCAAATCCGAGCTATTTTTCAGATGAAGCCCCCAATGACAAAGAAGAAGATACAGTCTCTCACAGGGCGATTGGCTACCCTGAATAGGTTTATCTCACGATACTCGGACAATTTACAACCTTTCTTCAAGGCATTGAAAGCGAAGGATGCAAAGAGCTGGGGGCCCGAGTGCGATGAGGCCTTCCAAATCATAAAGGAATGCATTGCTTCCCCCGTCTCACTCTCCCAATCGGTTGAAGGGGAAGAACTCTATGCTTGTCTCGCCCAGGGTGCGGTCAACAGCTCGTGGGTTGGATTCGGAGAGAGAGAGCGAGAGAGAAGGCCCAGGAGCCGGTTTATTTTGTCAGCAAAAGGCGCTCTCAGAAGTCAAAGTTATGTGCTTGGATTTACTGAGTGGGCGCAGAGTACTGGGAGCGACACCCTTAGGATGTTATCCATGAGGTGGAGCCTTGTCTCAGGCGACCTCCTTGGATGGTGCTCCATGAGATAAGCCCGATTATAGAGGCGACTTCTTGAGCGGTCTCCATAAAGATGAAGCTAAGTACTTGGGCGCTCCTGCCGAGATGTTCTCCATGAGATGAGCCATGTACTTGGGTGACCTCTAAGATAATCGCCGTGAGATGAACCACATGCTTTCGAAGCCGACCTCCTTGAGATGTGCTCCCGTAGAGATGAGCCACATGCCGGGTGACCTCCTTGAGATGTCTCCCGTAGAGATGAGCACGTGTGCTAGGGCAACACCTTGAGATGTTCTCCATGAGATGATCCTAGTACTCAGGCGGCCTCCTTGAGATGTTCTCAAAGAGATGTTGCACACTTAGCCCTTTGGCCACGAATGACCAAAGAGTTTAGCGTCATTCCAACTCCAATGGCTTGAAGCGACGCTAAGGGGGGTAGTGGAGTGGAATATGTCCCAAGACACGGGCCATACAGATAGCGTTTATTGGGAGCCAGGCTCATGCTTGATTCAGTACGCATGATTCAGACCTAAACCATTTACATGCATTTGAGCCCGAGCAGAGAATGATAGAAGGGGGATGACAGCTTGAAATGACCACCTTTGGAAAAGGCAAGCAAGCTACCTCGGACAACCAGCTTGGGCATGAAGATGAAGAGAACGATGTGAAATGAAGGACTTCATCCAAAGCACTTCATGAGGACCTAGATGGGTTTGGAGATCAGTTGGGGCGAAACAGTCGATAGGACAGCATACCAGAGTCCGTAGTCATAATCACTCACGAATATGCCATATGGAGCCAACTCCACTGTAGCACTCAAGTGCGACATGGGAGCCTACCAACCACCCACCTATACTTGAGTGTTGTACAGATCGCCACCTAACGATCTCCAACTCTTACTGGTACAATCCAACACGTGGCTGCCAGGATGACCTATAAAAGGGGCACTCATCACACCAAACAGGGGATGGAAAACTTTTTAATTGAAGGAAAGAGGCTTTGCCAGGATTGGTCAAAGACTCTTCCCCTTCATATATTTTAATAATGTTATTTATCTTTCAATTAAATTAAATGCTGGAAAGCATCTTTTAATTGCTTACGAAAGGTAAAACACAATTCATAGAATATAGAACATACTAGGTATCCTAAAGAAGTGAAAAACAAACATTATAGATTTGGTTAAGCACTAAACAACAATAGAATAGGAAAAACTTGATTTCCAGAAGTTAGAAGCCCTAAAAAAACTCGGTTATGGAGATAAAAAATTGGGGAAAGAGGTTTGGAGAAAAAACTTGGTTCCATTTCTTGCATACCCATCTATTAAACAATTGCATAAGTGAGTGTCCTTTTAGGGACTTGAAAGAAAATTTTATGCCCTAAATCAATAAACTCGATATATTTGCATACATGACAATCAAAGCAGTAGCTACATTCAAATATGGAGCGTGCTTGAACGCGATGCCACATAAAGGATGAGAGTTTCGCCAGTACCATCAGAATCCGGATAAGAGGAGAAGATCTATGGAAGAGATGATAGAATTGGGAGAGAAAGCTTGATGATGGGGGTGAAAGCGAGCCAGAAGGCTGAGTTACCAATTTATTTCAGCTTTTATTTTTGAAAGAGTAATTAAGGATATTTGTGTCTTCCAAAATTTTTGTGAGAACACGTGTGGCATTGATGTAGTTTTTCCATTTCATCGAAATTTTGCTTACTTGTCATCCTAATAAGCATCAATTGGTCTAAAGCACTTTTTTAAATCAAAATCAAGAGTTTAGGCATTGAACAAAAAAAAAAAAAAAATATTGAAACACTAAAATAGAAAATTAGAAAAAATTAAAACACTGTTTATGTAATTAATCCTAAGAAAAAATAACGGTTTATTATATTCTACAAGATGACTACACCAACTATATAAGGAAAATATATTAATTGTACAAGAGGTGTACAAGCGTGTGATTCTCATAAGATTTGAATACTTTTTTTTATCTAAAATATTTTTCAAAGGTTGTATGCTAATACACCAACCTAAAACATTTTCTATAAGCATTGATTGTTGTCATATTTAGTTCGTATAAAATGAATAACATATTACATATTTATGTCATAAACTTTCACAATTAAAAAATATGATTGATTTAATTTTTTTTTTTTCTTATTTCTTTCACCAATACCATGGAAATATACATATATTGCTCTTTAATAATGTAAAATATGGGTTCGCTATAATGTACAAGGTGATTACATTAACTATACAAGGCAATTGTATTAACTATACAAGGGTTGTACAAACTTGTATTTCTTATAGAATTTGATACTTTTTTTTTTTTTATCCCAAATCACTTTCGTACAAACTAGGACATTGTTGCATGATTTTTTTTGTTTTTTGAGTTTAGGAATTTTGAATACAAGCCTGATTGATATGTTATATTATAAATGTTATATTATCATTTTTTGTGAGATCATGAGTTATTTTGAGCGGGTTCATGCATATACAGAAGACGTCTTTAAGTCATACCACACTCAAATTAATCCTCATACGAGCCGTAATGGATTATAAGGGTGATAAAACTCTACCTCATAACACAACTACATTCATAGACCTCGAACTCAAGACCACTTGTTAAGTTGTGAGAGACCCCAACCATTTCATCTACATCTTCGGTTGTTTTATATTATCATTTTTAATTCATATTTTAAAATTTAAAATTATGGGTTAATATTATACTTTTAAAATTAAATACTAAAATGTTTATTACTATTTTTTGTTAAATAATTAATAATTTTATATTACTTTTTAATTTTTACATAAAAATAATTTAACATGTGGATAGTGTTTTTTATTTTTATTTTTAAAAATTCTAGGTTTAAAAACTTTAAATATAAAAGTATAAAAAATAAGATTATAATATAAAAATGATAAAAATTATGATTTAAAATGTTAGTATTTATTTGCATATTTATTAAATTATCTATTGCTAGGGGAATGTATTACTTGTAAAATAGAGAAGAATATTTTTTATTCATAATAATTTTGTATCTTTACATGTACATATTTATAGAGATAGTAGAGATCCTACAATCAAGCTATTCCTATAATTAAGTTATTTAGCAATAGAGAGAAATATCTCTAAAGCCCAGGAAGAAAATAATAGTTTCCTATAATTAGAATTAATTGCCCTAGTAATGAGAAGAATAGTAATAGGAGAGAATTACAATAGAGAATCTTTGACTATTAATCGATATCGCTGACTCATCGAGTTTGCATAGATGTCACGCATCTTGGCTTTTAAAAATTTGAGAACCTCGACTTGGAAACGGCTTTGGTGAGGATATCGGCTTGATTGATCTTGGATCGAATCTTAAATGACTTCGACGATTTTCTCATCCCAATTTCTCATAATAAAGAATTGTCTACCTCGCATGCTTTGTACGATCATGTTATGCTTTAGATTATGACGATATCACATGTTGCTTTATTGTCAATAAGCCGAATCGGTTGCCTAGAGCGGATAGCCCCGAATCCATCGATAGAAGTCTTAGCCCTGATGCTTCACATATTCGAGTGTCATACCCTAAATTCAGCCTCTGCGGCAGATGTGCAACAATATTACCTTCTTGCTTCTCCATGTATGAGATTACCACCTGCAAGGTGAAATATCCGAAGTAGATTATCTGTCATCTATTGCTCGGCCCGGTCGACATCGTATAGCCATCCACACTTTGACAATCTACATTTTAGTGAACAAAATGCCCTTTCGGGAAGCGGACTTAAAATACCTTAAAATGCCCATGCGCTGCGTTCATATGTTGTTCTCGGGATTATGCATAAAGCGGCTAACAATACTCAATGCATAGGCAAGATACGGCCTAGTGTGGGCTAAGCCATCAATCTTCCACTTGGAGCCTCACGATATCTCCTTATCAACGGGCACATGATTAGTCTCGACACATAGCACAATCCTTCTTCCTACTAATTATCAGCTGGTTGACATGCTAACATGCCGAGTTTCTGAATCTAAAACATATTTTCTTTGAGACAAGAAAATCCCTTTATCAGATCGAGACACTTTGATCCCAAGAAAATATTTCAAGTGACCGAGGTCTTTCATTTTGAATTTGCTTGACAAGTAACTTTGTAGAGCCTTCCTTTCATCAGGGTCATTTCCTGTGACCACCATATCATCCAACATACCTGATAAGGAATGTGATCTTACTATGCTGTTTTTTGAAATAAAGTGTGGTCTGAATTACTCACGATGGTAGCGAGCCTCATGGACCGTGAACCTTCAAACCATGCTCTCGATTTTAGCCAGCCTACTTGATTTCTTTTAATTCTTTTCAGACAATGCACTTACGATATCGCTGCACCCTGGTGGTAAATCCATGTACACTTCTTTGGATAACTCGCCATGCAGAAAGGCGTTTTTCACATCAAATTATTCTGATAGCGATCCCGGGTTCTTGTTAGAAACCAAATAAGACTCATTGTGTTGATTTTAGCTACAAGTGCAAATTTATCTGTATAATCAATTCCATAGGTTTGGGTGTACCCTTTTGCTACCAGTCTCGCTTTAAAACGTTCAATTGTACCATCTGCTTTGTGCTTCACAGTATAAACCCGCGCATCCAAGCTGGTTTTTCCACGGAGGGCGATCAGCCGAGTTCACGAGTTCGTTCTTTGCAAGGATTTCATCATCTCCTCATTCATAAGCGACTTTACACCTTTGGGTCAGCTAAGGCTTCACACTGTTATTAGAGTATAGATACGATAGATAATTGATTTACAAATTACCTGTTGATTCGAATAGTGATGGTTAGACACATAATGACTCATAGGATGGCTAACTTTACTAGGATTCGGAGTTCATATGTGGGTTTGGGAATACCTCTGGTTTATTATTTGTGGTAGTTGTTTTTCTTAGTAATTCGAGACACTATAAGGAATGCATCCTCGGCCTTGGCGATTGGTTTGGTGTATCGGTTGCACGTAGTCTTTAGAGATTCGGATGAAGGTTGATCCACAACTTCATTGTCACAGGTCTTAAATCACGTTCATCACCCTTTGTGGTCGAATTTATACCCTCAAATCAATTCACCAACATTCTCATTACCAAGTTCAGGCGTTGTTTTTCATTTCCCATTCGATTGTTACGAGGTTCGAGGAGAGTTCCCTTACATAGAGATCGGAAAATCCATAGTCTAGGCCCGAACTTCTTCGGTGCTCCTCTTGAAGTTTAGGTAGAGGGAAAAATACATCTAGTCTTTATAAAAACTACATCCATTGTAACAAGCGATGTAGTTTGCTTGAAGTGATATTGTCGGTACCCTTTTGATAGCGACATGCAGCAAAAGACATCATGATGCTCTAGGTGTCAGCATTTCTTGTGGCAGCTTATGAAGATGTATAAATGCTACACAACCAAAGACATGAGGAGGTAAGTTTGGACCGACTTAAGCAACAATTGCTTCAATGAGAGCCTGAGATGGTGTCCGGAAATCAATAGTGTTGGAAGGTACTCGGTTGATCAAATATGCTACATAGGTAAGTGCGTGTCCCGATAGGATAAAAACCATGTGATTCACACCAGTAAAAACGGAATGACCTCTAGCAGTGATGATTTTCCGCTCGCCACCAGATTGTTGAGATTGTATCGAAACGAATAGTTTGATGAATGGTTCCATGAACTTCGAATGCAGCTTCAATTCAAAACTCAAATATTCACCTCCATTGTCCTTTGTGGAGAACACGAACTTGGCCATTATGCGACCTGAGACCATTTTATGAAAATTTTGAAATAACAAGTTTACTTCACTTTTGGACTTCATCAGAGCATGAGTCATCTGATACGATCATGATAAAGTAACAAACCAACGATCCATCCAGTAGCAAATTTAGATGGAATTTGAACATCAAAATGTATGATCATAAAAGAGGCTGGACTTTTAGTGAGTTAATGAAATGAAGCACATGTTAGCTTTTTGATTCTAAACATCACATTTGAAACTAGAGACATCAAAGTTTGCAAATAAACTAGGAAATAATTTCCTCATGTAACGAAAGAAGAAATACCCAAAGCATTAGATGCCATAACCAATTCTTAGATTTCTTTTTCTTTTTTTTTTTTTTGAGCCCCGATCTTTAAAGCAGCGCCTTCATGCGAACTTTTAGACACCCGAGTCAGGTAATACAACTTCCTCGCCTAACACACCCTGACGATAAATGCGCCTTGTCGGGATGTCCTTAAATAAACAAAATTCAAGCCCAAAAATGACAGCACAAAATAAAGAAGCGTGGTTATTTGGCGACAAAAGATTATAATTCCCAGAGAGCGGCCAAAGCGGATCTAAATTCCCAAGGTGTTAGTGAGGGACAAGGATCCTTCCCGATAATCGAGATTGAAGTACCATTAGCGGTGGAAACAAAATTTTGTGAGGAAGATTTAAGAACTAAAACTTGTCTAGAATCAAATGTCATAATTAAGTAGCCACTAGGAATCAATTATCCATGCCTTTATTAGAAGCAGTGTGCGAGAATGTTTAAAACCTTACCGTACTTCTTTAACTGGCATAATGCGAAAGGGACTTTTCACCGCTATCATCCTCTGTCTTTGTTTCAACAATTGCAGCAGTAGAGGCCTTCTTGGAATTCTACTTTTGGGAATCAAAGCTATGATCCCACCATTCCGGATATCCCACAAGTTCATAGAATCGACTTTTTGTATGACCAATTTGATCACAGTGAGTGCATTTGTATGATGATTTGTCACCACCATTAGCAGTCTTAGGATGGATGGGTCTTTTTTTGGTCTTGCTAGTGTTGAGGGGACCAGTTTTGATTATACCAGTTCCAAGTCACCATGGCTGAAGCTTCAGAATTTTCTAGTTGTCCATTCATCACCCCGCGTTGAACATCTTTGCAGCGAACTAGGGCATAACACTCTTCTAATTCAGGGATAGGATCCTTCCTCAAGATTTCGTCATGCACTTGCTCGAAATCACCCTCTAATCCAGCGAGAAAGATATGCACCCTTTGTCGGTAGACGATTTGATAGGATGCAATATCTGTCTCATCCACGAGACCGCAATCAGCTATGATCCAACTCAGAAGATTTGATCGGAGTTCTCCATAATATGAGTGAAATTACTGCCATTTTGTTTGGCAGAGAAAGCCCTTTGGTTTAAGGTTAAAACTTGTAATTCATCCGCTCCATCATAAAAGTCTTTAGACAAAGCTTTCCAAATATCTCGTGTGGTAGGTAAGCGAATGTATAGCTTCATAATCTCCGGGGACATAGACACTAGCAACCATCTTTTGACCTTCTAATTGTCTGAATACCACTTTTCATAGCCTTCATCTTTCTCCTTAGGTGGCGGTGATGTGACACAAATGAAGGAGAGTTTCTCCTTCTCAGCAATTTGCATCTCTAACATTTGAGACCACATATCATAGTTGGTCTCATTCAATACAATTCATGAATTGAATGACACTACAACAAAATATGGGATTAGCTATGAAAATTTTGGGTATGAAATTGATTTCATCCCCAAATATATATATATAATTAGGCGAAATTAGAAATTTCGTCTACAGTATTGGCACAATTTTTCCAAGCTAATGTAAGAATTTTAAGGAAGGCGCCATTGAGGAGGAAATATTTTGGGAAGTATATTACTTTTGTGGACGAATTATTTTGCGCTAAAAGTTTGTAATTTTTAAAGACAATTTAGGAATGGATATCTTTGTCCCCTAATGTTAAAATCATTTAGGGATGAATTTGTGATGTCCAAAAAACTTAAAAAACTATAGTGGATGCAAATCTTTTCGTCCCCAATAAAAAATAAAGCAAGTAGACTTTTCCTTTATTAGGAAAAACAAGGGAATGCGATTTGTGTGTAACAAACAAAACAAAACAAACCTCTTCTAGTCTGGTTCACGCTAACAAAGTAAAGAAGTTCTCCTCACCTTGAGACTCCTCAAAACCTAGTTAATCAATTTACTTCTCCTTCTTTGGTCGTTTTCATCATAATGATTGGTTAGATCTCTTTATTTGTTGTTGTTCGACGAGGATCTAACATGGTAACTACTCAAACTCTTACCCAATCTCTTACATTTATATACATTCAATGGTTTTTCTCTATGGATCTGCCCTCTCATGTTTTTTCTTTTTTCTTTTTGGGCTTCTTCTATCATGTGTTCAACAAGTGAAGAGTTTAAGAGGGCAGTCCATAGGGGGTCTCATCTAGAGTAGATATCGCCCGTGAGACGGAGTTTGAGAAGGGATTGTTGGTACTTTTGGGTTTTTGTTTATATATTTTATTTATGATGGTTTTTAGATTTTTTTGTTTGTTCAGAAATTGCAAGGAAAATTGAAACTTTAGGTTCTTTAATTGATTTATTTTGTCAAGTTTTTGGTGACTTAGAACTGAAAAATAAATTGGGTTTTTGTTAAAAGTTCTGAATTTTGTGTTTATAAGTGAAATTGAAGAAAAAATAATGGAAACTTGAGGCTTGAAGATTCAGACTTTAATTGATTTTGCTAAGATTTTGGTTACTAAGAAATGAAGAATGAACTGGGTTTTTGTGTACTTTTGATGCTATGAAGTGAAATTGAAGAAATGAATTAACTTTTGTTGTTCTCTGGTAACTATTAAACTCTGCATACTTCTTGCAATCTTGTTTTTCTTTTCATTTCTTTCTCACTCTGCCACTCCACTTATACAATATTCATAATCAAGAAGAGTAAAGTAAGATTTATGTCTTTAATGGGTAATGGAAGGCACGAAATTTTCATAAATATAGACAACAAATGAATTTAATAACTAGAGTGAGTCTGTGGAAGCCATGTAATTTTCATAAATTTATACATAAGATGAATCATTGATTAAGTGAGTGTTTGTGCCAGGAAGCATATGTTAGAAGGATCACACTATTATCTAAGTTTTGAGGAATTAAGTTTTTAGGGTTCTGGCTTGGGAGGTAATCATAGGTAGAATATTCTTTTGGGAAAAATAGCATGACTCTTATCTTAGGGTCTGTTGATTTAATACGCAATATAAAGGGTGAAATCGTCTGAATCCTATGCAGAGGGAAGAAAACCATTTCTTGTTTTTTCTCTTGTAACTTTTGAATCTTTGTATGCTTCTTGCACTGTGTCTATTGTTTTCAATTTTTTATTCATTGAATTTTCAAGAGTTACTGAGTTTTTGAGGATCATATGAAAAGTGGATAATTTGAATTTAAGAAATATTGCGACAACTATCCCGTGCTGAAATTAGTGCGAGAAGGTTTGGGTCTTGTTGATGAGCTTAGGGCTGTAGTTTGTGAGAATATTAGTCTTTATATGAAGAAAACTGAGGAGTTTAAGGATTATTTGAATGATTTTGCACAAGGAATTTGGACTTTTTTGAGGTTGTGTCCTCGGAGTCTTCAGGGTTGTGATGTTATTTTAATTTATTCACGACAATTGGGTTTGATACGATCATTGCCGTGTTCATCATACTTTGCCTATGGTTGATGGGGTGATAATGTTGGCCTATTGTAACCTTTTTAGGTCCTTGCTGATTCAATTTTCCTTTTTAGCTTTTGAAAATTGGAATTTTCTGTTCCGCTAAGTGGTAGAAACCATTGATTCTCAATATGTAATTAACTTTCAATTATTATGTAGACTACTCATTAAGTGTTTTGTTTTTCATTTAGTTTAACTCTACTTTAAAATATCTTTAGTTCCTAGTGCCAATGAGTGATTTGAAACCATGATTACGTATAGCATATATGATTTTAAGATTATGATTAAAGATGATCATCATGACAATTAAGCTATAACTATTTGAAATTTGGAGGCTTAATTTGTGGACAGATGATATAAATTTGGAAGATTAGTGGAATTATTTGGAGCTTTTGTAGTGGATTGCATTATGTTAGACAATTCATCATTTGCACTATAATATAATATTAGGACGGCTCTTTATCACAACCTCATTCGATTATGAACATCTTAGAATAATAGACATTATTATCCTAATGCATCTTTATTGTCCTTAAGAGCTATAATATTATTACTTTTATATACCATTTTTATTTGTTTTTTACAATATATAAGGTATTGTTTTCTATGCTCATGTGTTCAATATAGAGGATTTAACTAATTTAGCAATTTTTGTTAAACCTTTTGCTAAACAAGGCAGACATCTAAACCAAAATCAATCATGTTTGTGCTTCAAATCTACCGCACCAAAGTCTAAATCTAATTCTCTAGAGTTGTGATTTATAAGCAGCCAATATTGTTGATATGGTTGTCTACTATATTATTGATTAATATTGTAGGTGTCTATGAGACAATGCGGTGCGCTTTCTACGTGGTTAATTACGTTTAAAGCACAAATGGGAAGGCATTGATTACTTGAATATGCTTATCTATGCTGGTTTATCAGGCTAATGGGTCCCTAATATCGTACCTGTGAAACCTCGGAAGATCCAGATTTCTAAGGAAGGGTAGAATGGTAAATTTCGATCAAAATCTTGAATATGGAAAAGCCGTTAGTCGAATTCCAGCCCATGCTGTGGGAGGCATTGGGTGATGGAGCTAGTGGGAAGGGGCATTGAATTGGAGTCGAGTAGGTTGTCCAGAATAAAAATTTGCCCTAGTCGTAGTGTGACCTCGAAACTTGAAGGTCATAACGTCAGAACTCTAGTTTGGGTGTTCTTAGACTCTATGGAAAGCCCATTGAGTCAAGATTCCAGCTGGTTTCTTGTGGAGGGCAGTGGGTGCTGGGGCTGGCCGGAAAGGGGCATTCGGGCAGGTCAGGTAGGCTGTCCGGGTAAGGCTGCCTAGTCATGTGTGACCTGCATTTTCGGAAGGTCATAACTTCTTCGTCCGAACTCCGTTTCAAGTGTTCTTAGACTCTATGGAAAGCCCATTGAGTCAAGATTCCAGAAAGATTATGTGGAGGGAAGTGGGTGCTGGAATTTGGCTGGAAAGGGCATTCGAATGGTCTGGTGGAGTTGTCCAGAGTAAAGTTTTGCCCCCAGTCATGTGTGACCTCCAACTTCGGAAGGTCATAAATTTCTCGTCCAAACTCCATTTTTGGTGTTCTTGGACTCTATGGAAAGCCCATTGAGTCAAGATTCCAGCCAAATTCCCGTGAAGGGCAGTGGGTTCTGGAGCTATCAGAAAAGGGGCATTCGGGCAGGTCAGGTAGGTTGTCCGGGTAAGGCTGCCTAGTCATGTGTGACCTCAAACTTCAGAAGGTCATAACTTCTTCGTCCGAACTTTGTTTTGGGTGTTCTTGGACTCTATGGAAAGCCCATTGAGTCAAGTTTCCATCCATATACTGTAGGATGGTAGTGGGTACTGGATCTTTCAGGAAAGGGGCTTCCGGGCAGGACAGGTAGGTTGTCCGGGTAAGGCTACCTTGTCATGTATGACCTCCAACTTCGGAAGGTCATAACTTCTTCGTTCGAACTCCGTTTTGAGTGTTCTTGGACTCTATGAAAGAACATTGAGTCAAGATTGCAGCCATGTTCATGTGGAGGACATTGGGCAATCCGTTCAGTTAGTTCTGGCTGGTTAGATTGTGTGTTATGGCTTGTGTGAATAACATGCAATGTGAAATTCGTTAATATGCATATGCATGCTTGAATTTGATATGTGGAATGTAGGATATCATGGTTTGGAATTCGTATGCACTTTAACATAAATGTCCAAATGATACAACGGTCTAGACATCCCAAGATTTGTCCTATGCCATTAAATGTAACTAAACATGTCTAGACACAACGATCAAGTTTTTCATGTCTGAATTTGTTGCTTAGCTTCAAGTAACTTACAATAGGCCAACATTATCACCTGATTTGATGTTGTATGTGAGAAAAGATGTGATTTTTTACCTGTAGATGTTGACCATTATGCATTGCCTATCTATACTCATTCCATAAGATCCTTGTTTACATATATTTTTCCTATGTGGACCTAATGATTGATGCAGAGCTGTTATGACGAAAGCATATTGCTTGTTTACATTTATTTTGTTTGTATAGAACATGTATGTTTGGTTGATTTCTAACCCTACTAGATGTAAACAATTCCACTTTTGAACCTTTTATTTTATTTTATTGCATTTCATATTTTTGAAAAAACATAAAAATATGGAAAGGACTCTGCTTCAAGGTTTATATGCATGTAATTAGAGGGATTACTTACTTTAGATATGTCAACAATGTACATCAACTTATTGGTGTTAAAAAGTGAATCTTCTTTCATGTTTTCATCTCATCTTCGAATTTAAATAAAGATTGCGAGTTTAGTCTAGGTGTATGGGTACATTAAAACCTGTTTGAAAATTAAAATAATAATAATAATAATAATAATAATAATAATAATAATAATAATAATAATAAGTTGTATAATGGGGATTGTTTTATGTTGGTTCATGGGCTGATTATACTTATTTTTGTCATGCATGTGCATAGGCTTTATACGATTGGGATAGCAAAGTCAACCTTGGTCAATTCTATAATTAGTTGGTGCCATCAACAAAGCCATCCATCTCAAGATCAGGTACTTAATGTTTGTTTTATAATATCCATAGTATTAGTCTATTTGTTTAATTTTTTAGCGATAAATTTATTTTTTTTCATTATATGCATGTCATTTGATTTTATAACACTTTTTAACTAGCAAAAAATATGAATATTGGTCTTTATTATGATTTATATCTTATGGAAACTTTTTACCTTTTTTATTATGCAACAGAACATGGATAGAACTTGGATAGGAAAAAAATGGTCAGCTAGATATGTGGAAGGAGTTCATTCTTTTATGATATTTGTGAAAGATAATCTCAGTGCAAATTGTAGAATTAGATGTTCATGCATAGATTGTTTGAATTCATATGTTTGGAGCCAACATGTAGTTTTAGATCATCTCTTAATTAAGGGCATTGATGTATTTTACACTCATTGGATCTTTCATGGGGAAAATCTAATTATAATATTAGAGCAAATAATCATTCTAATAATCAATCAGAGGTGGTTGATGATAGAGTTCCACGAAATGATGAGATAGAAGATGATGGGATCCAAGAGATGTTTAGATGACTATGAAAATTGCATAGGCAATAGCCAGTATGTGAAGATGTTACACTGGGAGCTACAAACAAGCTGAGCTTTGATGACTTGTTGAGGGAAGCTCAACAAGAATTGTATTCGGGTTGTTCAAAATTCTCTAAGTTGTCTTTTATAGTGAAATTACTTCACTTGAAAGTATATAACAAATGGAGCAACAAGTCTTTTGACATGTTGCTTGATTTGCTTAAGCAAGTATTACCTAATGGTGGAAGTCTTCCAAAATCTAGCTATGAGGCCCGAAAGATGTTAAACAATTTGGGATTGGGGTATATATCTATCCATGCTTGCAAGTATGATTGTGCACTATTTTGCAAAGAGTTTGAGCATTTTAAACAATGTCCTACATGTGGTACTTCTAGATGGAAAATCAATGATGGTAAGGGAAGAAGATTCCACATAAGATATTGCGATATTTTCCCTTAAAGCAGGGCTTCAAAGGCACATTTATGTCGATAAAAGCATTTGTAGATATGAGGTTGCATAAGGATAAGAGAGTTAATGATGAAAATTTTTTAAAAGGCATCCTCTGGAGTGGTAAATCATGGAAAAGATTTTGATAAGGAATTTCATCGTTTCCCTGAAGACTCGTAATGTTAAATGCCAGCTTTAACGGCTGATAGTTTAATCCTTTTGGGAACATGAGCAATTCTTATAGTATGTAGTATGAATTGCTGCGTCTTTCCTCCATGGAGATGTATGAAAAAGGAATTTTCCATGATGTCTTTGCTTATTCCAGGACCTATTTCACCTGGTAAGGATATTGATGTTTACTTACAACCTTTAATGGATGAGTTAAAAGAGTTATGGGAAATTGGTGTGGAGACATATGATGCATCAAAGAGGGAAAATTTTCAAATGCCTTGGCTGCTCTTTTATGGACCATAAATGATTTTCCAGCTTATGCCATGACTTCTGGTTGGTCAACCAAAGGATACATGGCTTGTCCTACTTGTAATAAGGATACATGTTACGATTGGATGGAGCTAAATTTGTTACATATGGGACATCGTCGTTTTTTAACTCTAAATCACTTGGTTGGCGAAAGAAGCGAGAAATTTAATGGTAAGGTAGAACTGGAGTAGAACCCGTAGAAGATTATCTAGTGATGATATTTTGCTTCAATGCAGGAAATGCGAATGATGTGAAGTTTGGGAAGCATCCTAGTAGCAAAAAGAGAAAATGTTCCCCTAATGAGTTGAATTGGACCAAAAAAGCATTTTTTTTAATTACCTTATTGGCATAAATTAAAATTGAGGCACAATTTGGATGTAATGCACATATTGATAGCATTTTGGGAACATTGTTGAATATCGAGGGTAAAACAAAGGACACATTCAAAGCAAGGTAAGATTTGGAAGACATGAACATAAGAAAGGAGTTGCATTTGATAAAGAGAAGTGATGGTAAATATAATGCGGCGGCGTATTATACTTTATCTAAGGTTGGTAAAGGGTTTTGTGAGAGTTCTTAAATCCATTGAAGTTCAGGATGGTTATGCTTCAAACATATCCAAGTGCATATCGATAAATGATAGCAGGATATCAGGGTTAAAGAGTCATGATTGCCATATTCTTTTGCAAAGGTTACTCCCTATTGGCATTCATGGATACCTTAAAAAGGAGGTGTCACGATGCTTTAAGCGAGTTAGACACTTTTAAGCGACTTTGTTGAAAGACTTTAAAAGTTGAAGAACTAAAGAAAATGAAGTTTGACATAGCTATAATTCTTTGCAAATTGGAAATGATCTTTCCACTAGCTTTCTTTGACATAATGGTGCATTTAGCAATCCATTTACCAGATGAGGCAATGCTTGGTGGTCCAGTTCAAAATCGATAGATGTTCCACACTTAATGGTAAGATTGACTTCACAACATGTGTTCTTTTTAATGACTTATACTAATTTACAAATTATAACCCTGAATATGTTTTTGTAGAGAGTTAGGTGATCATAAACGTAATGTTCGGAACAAGGCTCATCCCAAGGGTTCAATTGCTGAGAGTTATATCGTAAATGAGTGCTTAACTTTTTGTTCAATGCACTTGCGTGGAGTTGAAACTTAGTTTAATAGAGAAGAAAGAAATAATGATAAATCCGAGGATGGTGGATTGTCTATTTTCTCCTAGAAACTTAGACCAATTGGAGCGGCTAAGTATGTTGATTTGAAAGAGGATTTAGAAAGGGCTCATTGGTATATTCTAAGAAATTGTGTTGAAGTAGAACCATATATGGAGTAAGTGTTACTTGACATTCCTATTGATTACTTAATAGTTTTTTCCTATATAAGATCAATGACAATGTTATGTTATTTTTAGAGCACATATGGAACAACTTATGCAAGACAATACATCGAATGTAGAAGATAGACACAAAGCTGAATTTTCTTTATGGTTTAAGAAACATATAAGTAACTAATTTGAAAACCCAATGTTTAAATACAATAATATGGATATAGATTTAGCTTATACAAATCTCTGTCTCTCTCTTTTGTAGATGATGCATTTATACAATAATCATTCATCTGAAGCTACTGAAACATTATATGCTTTAGCTTGTGGACCAGATGTTGAAGTCAAGAAATATGACACTTGCATCGTCAATGGAGTTAGGTTTCATACCAAGGATCGTGATAGTCGGCGTAATACCCAAAATAGTGGGTTGATGGTTGAGGGGAATCATGGTGATAGTGTTATTGATTTTTATGGAGTTATTACTGATATTTTTGAGTTAGATTATTTAAAAGAAAGACGGGTTGTACTTTTCAAATGTCAATGGTTTGATCTTAGTAGTAGGAAATCCAGTATACATATTGATGCCAATATTGTTAGTGTAAATGTTAGTCGCACTTGGTATGAAAATGATTCATATGTACTCTCTTGCCAAGCTAAACAGATTTTTTATGTTAATGACACAAAGTTGGGGAAGAATTGGCGAGTTGTGCAAAAGTTTCAACATAGACTTGTATATGATGTTCCGGAATTGCAAAACGATTCCACGGATATTTCTAATGATGAAGTGCATCAAGATGAACTACAAGAGGAAGTGAATGTTTGATGTGTTGGGGTTCAAGAAATGGATTTATTGTTAAGAAATGATATAGATCCTGAAATTTTAGACTACAATATAATTGAAAACAATAGAAGAAAAGAATTTGTTAATGAGGTGGAAGAAGACATCTTAGAAGACCACAGTAGTGAAGAGGAAGAAGCTGAATTTGTTAGTGATGAAGATACAGATGTTGGGTATTAATACTCTTTACATTTCATATAATTTCATCATGCTCTAAATGTGAATTATTAATTGGTTTCTACTTTAAATTGTTTTTTTTCCATAAAGGTGTAGTTATGCTTTAATATGCTAGAAAGAGTGGAGACTTATTTTCATTTTCTTATTGTAATAGTTATTGAGAGAAAAATGGTTTCGATGCTACGTCGTCGCAAGAAGTCTCCTCCTGGAGCAAGTAGTAGTCAATCACATGCATCCACAAGTTGCACATCACCTTCAGTCAACATTCCATAAGTGGAATCATTTCAGTCAGATCCTCTGGTTGTGCCTTCTAATTTAGAACTTCAAATAGAGCCTATTCAACCTAATCAAAGTAGTAGTGCAACTTCAACAGAAACTAGGGCCAAACGGGGTTGCACTCGAGGCAAAGGATTAAGAAAAATGAACAAAGCAACAGGTGAGAAGCTGAAAATTAATATCGATGTGGAAAAAGGAAGGCCAATTAATAGAGTTCAATCGGAAAAGCTTTCAAATCAGTTGGGATTTATATCTCGAGAGTGCATACCTATGCCAAAAAAGTGGGGTGATTTGAAGGATAAGGATTTCAATCTTGCAATGGATCATTTGGAAGTAAGTTTATTTATTTATTTTATGGTTCAAATTCCTCTCGCTATCTCTTTTGGGAGATCTTTATACTGTAATTGGTTTTTATTATTTGTACTTTGTGTCCTTACTATTGTTCACGGTTATAATCTACGAGTAAATTGTTATTGTTTTATTATTTTTCTCTCTATCAAGATTGCTATTGCTATTTGAGTTCTACGGTTGCTGACTAAACCTACTAAATTTAAAATATAAATTTTGGAAATTGCTACTGCTATTGTTTTCATTTTACCTATTTGTTTATGTGAAACTACATTCTTGATTGAGTTTTGATCCATACTACTTGTTAAACTTATTTGAATTTAAGATATGAATCATTTCTTTGCCATCCTTGGATTTCAATTGGACTGATTTGTGTTCGGTCAAACTTGAACTATATTAAATGAATATTATTATAATGGTTTTAGGTGAAAAACAGGGTTTTATAATTGTGCAATTTAATTACTTTTTCACAAATAATATACTTACTTTCATTTCCTTTTAAATATTTTTGTAATGATGTTACTAGAAACTATGACACGGAACTGGTCAATTAAATCAAAGCAACAACAATATAATGATGTTACTTCTATTATGACAATTAATAAAGGCTACATTTGAAATTGTAAAATCTAATCTATTATGGTTGTTAAGAAACAAATTAGAAGAGTCCTATTTCGAATGTGTTCTTCATGTTTCCATTAACCTTTTATTTACGTTTTATTTTTCTTGTTGAATTGGAGCTCTATCATTTGTTAGGATAACTTTGGAACAGAGTAAGCAAAGAACAAGAGTCTACAAGGAAATCATTAGGAAATTACTGGCCATTGTCACCTAATATAAATGTTAGAGTGTAATTTCTTATTACATACCAAAAGTTCTGTGTTTTGAATATAGTTGCTATAAGCTGCTAAATTAATTATTTGAGACTGGAGAATTATATACTATTCACATGTTAATCCAATGAATTGATTTGGACACAATACTGCTTTCTAGCTTAAATCTAGTTAGCTAATTGCTATCAATGTCAATTCATTTCAACATCATGCTCGATTGTGATTACTGGTTCCCTTATAATTGCTTGGTGTTATCTTAGAGGATTGACATTGTGGATGCGACACTTATATTTCTTTCTAGTTGGTTTATTTTTTCCGTTGCTCATATGTCTGCTATCAACTTACTTTGAAATTTCCACTCCTGTGATCTTAAAAATTGTGTAGCCCGATAGTTATGTTATTTTCTTTGATTGCTAAGGTATGCTAATTAAAGCGGTGCACATTCGCTTGCTCCTTTCATAACTTGTGGGAATGCACGGTATCCTTCATTTGCATGTACTTATATCCTTCATTTGTATTCCCCCTACAGATGCAGTCAGATGTTGTTGATGCAGAAGATGATGATATAATTGACAAGATTCAACAAATTTTGAAACACCGATCTCGAAATGCACGATATAAATTGCATAATCATTTTAAAAAGTTTGATTCAGTTGAGGTTGCTAAAGCAAATAGGCCAAACTTTGGGAAGCTGACTCAAGATAATTGGGAAGATCTTTACACATATTGGAATGATCCTAAGGTTAAGGTACATTATTAGAATTTTAATCTATTAATTTGTTAATGAATTCCACTTTGAAATTGATATTATTACAATTAATCATTGTAGGCAAAATGTACCCAAAATGCTACCAACCGAAGCAAGCTAGCTCTGACATCCTGACGAGATCATTTGCTTTTGTTGTTGTTCGAAATGAAATTGTTTATCGGGAAGTTAACAAAACTTATAATTCTTTAATTTCATTGACTTGTTACTTTAGCTTCAAATTTTATCTTATGTATTAGGAGAAGAAGTTGCTTAATGGGAAAGAGTGTGATCGAATTTCTTTTTACAAATTCACACATTTTAAAGAAGGAAAAGGATGAATTGACTCGATAAATGGAGTCAAACTATGTAAGTGTCATTATTGTGTTTTTATGTTATATATTGGAGCTCTAAATCATGATTTACATATGTTTATGTTAATTTTCTGAAATTTTAGAAGGAAATGATGGAATTATTGGAGAAGTCTAAAGAAGAAAGAAATACTTTAGGTCTGGATGAAATTTGTGATCAAGTACTTGGAACTAGATCGGGCTACATCAAGGGTCTTGGATATGGCCCGAAACCAAACGAAAGAGGAATCAACTCAAATGTCAAAATACAAAAGCTTGAGGAAAAACTTAAAGAGAAGAATGAGGAGATAGATAAGTTGGTTGATAGAGTAGGTGATTTGACTAGCCGTTTGGAAAATCAAGAAAAAGTTTGAGGAAAAACTTAAAGAGGAATCAACACAAACGAAAGAGGAATCAACTCAAATGTCAAAATACAAAAGCTTGAGGAAAAACTTAAAGAGAAGAATGAGGAGAAAGATAAGTTGGTTGATAGAGTAGGTGATTTGACTAGCCGTTTGGAAAATCAAGAAAAAGTTTGGAAAGCTCGCTTTCAACGCCAAGAGAAGATGTTGGATATGTTTCTTGCTGCAAGTGGCCATCCACCTACTCACATTCCTTAGAAAGGTAAGGAAATGATTTAGTTTACATATCATTCAAAGTTACATTTGGTCTTATGTATCTTTGAATTCTAGTTTGTGAATATCTAGATTACAACATTATAGCTATGTTTTTTATGAAAGTTTGAATGCAATTTCATGGATTACTATCAATTAAATATATAAATGAGTTGTTTTTATTATAATTTGTCTTAGTTAGTTACGTAAAATGGGCTTATTATATATTATTATGCGCTTCAATTTTCTAGGATATTATCCTGTAGTAGTGAACACCTTGTTATTTGTAATTAAGCTTTGCTAAAACTTGGTATAGATAGGGCTGGTAACGAGCCAAGCTACTCGGGCTAGGCTCGGGCTCATTTCAGCTTCGACTCGGGCTCGGCTAGTGAAATTTAAGCAGTGAGCTTGGGCATAATTTAGGCTTGATAAATCTCGGGCTCGGCTCGGGCTAGCTCTAAAAAAGCCCGGCTTTGGCCGCCGGGACCCAATCCATCGCTGGAACTAGGCTTCGCCTCACGGTCTCCGGCCAGACGGGGATTTGGTCTTCAGGTGCGATCAGGCTCGGGCGCGCCCAGGAGTAAAATGCCAGTCATGTGTCCGGATATCGATGTGTGGATCTGACTCTAGATCCGGTCGACATGGATGTAGTGCGTGAATCTCGCGAAGCCATTAAGGAGCGTTGACGGCGAAGGCGGTGGAGCTCGGCGAATCCACGTCGTCGGTACGGGGGGGTTAATACCTGGAATCTCCGGATATGCTTTCGGTAGCGAAATGGTGTACGCCGCGATAGCGCGAAGGTGTCGGCCGGCCGGTATGTTTGGTGTGGATAGGCGTGAAGAAGGTGCCGACGAGGGGCGTCGAGGAAGGACATGGATGTTGGGTATGACCCATTAGTACGATCGGTCGATCTGTGTATAAGAATCCGATTCTGAAATAGAGGTTATGGGGGCTCTTGTGGAAACTATGGAAATTTGGTGGCCATGAGCTTAGACAAAGGTTCTAGATCTTGAGTAGCATTGAGGGCAAATCGTGGACCATTTGTCCCGATCGGTCGACTTTGATGAGCAAGGGATCGATCTCAAGTCTTGGGATGGGCCCTTTGGATGCGATGCGGACTTAACTGACGCATCTAAGCGTGGGTATGGAGTAAAACTTCAAGGTGATCGATGGGGTGGGGTTTCATAGAGGAAACAAGGGTAGGCATACGGGTTACCGGAGCAGACGATTGTAACGCCAGGAGTGCAGGTAATTCTTTGGAGTATGAAAATTTAGGCCGGCCGGTTCGGCATGGTGGACGGATGCGGATCTCGGTCTGGCGATGGGTAAAAGCTATGGGTCTTGGGAAATTAATCATGCGCGGTTGGTAGTCAAGAGGTGGTGCTGACTTAACCATGTCTCGGCGGTATATTGTCCCGAATAGTTTATGTTGTTACTAATGAGTTTGCTTAGCGAGATCTTGTTGATATATTATTTCTTTATTTAGGCCAATTGATTAAAACCAATCATGTTTCTTATTCAATGATTTGGTTATCTTATTTCTTCGCTCTGCAATTTCTCTTACATTTTAATTCTATTTCCATAATTTTCCGATTACAAAGCTGTTTTTGGCCAGTGGAGTCTGCGTAATCGAGAAAGGAAACAAATATTTGAAGGAGGTGCCTTTATGACTTTGTATCATTGTAAATCTTTGGGTAATATCGATGGAAGGAAAATTATTATAATTCTAATGTGTGTGGATTGATTAAAAGTTAAGATGCTGGTGGCTGGGGTTGTGAATTCGTCTGAGCTTGTATAGGCTCGAGGATTGGGCTTGAGCTCGAGGTTAAGCGAGCTCGTTCATATGGAGAAAGCAGGCCTAATGAGCTCGAAACCGAAGCTTTTTTTTTAAATCCAATGACTTGAGCGTTTAGCTCGTTCAAAAGCTGGCTGGGCTGGGCTAAGCTACGTAAATTATATTTCATTCAAATGTTCAGCTACATTTCGGCTCGTTACCAATATTTAGGTATAGAATATTTCGGATATCTTAAACAAGAATTAACTTAGCCACACAATTAATGCACATGGCAATTGGCCAAAGGTTTTGCTGCTTTGAGTCATATCATTCACATAATTGAATAAAAATCCAGCTTCAAATACATAGCATTCATGGCTTAATATTGGTCAGTACTTCTGTAGTGGTTGCCTGTTACTTTCAGTATTTGCTTGTCTATGCATTTGTATCTCACTATATAAAGCTTCTTTTACTGCACTGAAAGTATGTCAGATCAAGTTTATATATTGCATGAAAGAAGGGCCTAAGGGTCTCTATGTGCCAGCTTGTTTTTTTTTTTCTTTTTACTGCTTGAGTATTTGCAAATGATGCTTCATCAACTGATGAATCAAACAATCAATGCCTAATGCTTGTAGTCTTTGTTCTTTTCTTTTTTTCCTTTTACCAATGGATGTTATTTTTCTTTGTTGCCAATATTTTGCATGGTTAAAGAAGTTTAATAAATTTTCATTCCTTAACTTCTTTCAACGCTTTGTTCTTGTGTTGGTAGGCACTTGAGGTGGTTACAAGTCGAGCATGATTTTCATCTTTGGTGGATATCCTTGCACATACAAGAAGAAAAAACAAGAATTTGGGAAAAAGTAAGGAATTATAGGTTACTGTTTTTATTCATGAGCTTGTTGAATGTTCCTATTCTATAATTGTTGGTGTAAGTTTAGTACATACTAAGGATTCATGAAGTCTTAGTTTTATGGTTGTTTAATCAAATTAACAGATAATATTTGGTTTTGTTTTAATATACATAAGGCTTCTTTGTGGATCAACACAAAAGTGTAAATATATCTTTTATAAGTTGAAATAAGAAGAGATAAAATACCAATTGTATATATACTAGTAAAAAAAGAAATAAGGGCCCTAAAAGGGTTAATTATTTGCCCCTAATAATTGTGGACGAAATAATTTTTGTCATAAAATGAACAATTATGTCTCTTCCCTACCACTATTCTGGACAACATATTTCGTCCCTAATTCTCACTCAATTGTGGACGAAAACTTTCGTCCCAAAAAATGGTCCAAATAACATTGATAAACCACTATTGTAGACAAAATATTTCGTCCCTAATTCTCATTGAATTGTAGACGAAAGTTTTCGTCCCCAAAAATGGTTCAAATAACATTGATAAACCACTATTGTAGACGAAATATTTCATTCCTACTCCTCACACCACTGTGGATCTAAACTTTCACTCTCAAAAATGTCCAAATAACATTAATAATTCAACTTCTTTGTGGACGAAATTGCTTTTGCGGGGGATGAAAATTTATCTCATATTTATGTGACGCAAATTGGTCCCTAATACAGAGCTATTGGGGATCTAAAATATGCTTCGGTCCATAATTATCAAAATTCAAGGACTGTTTTAGTATTTCGCCTAGATTGATCTTTAGCGACGTGGCTTTGGAGACATATTAGTTTTCGTCCCCAATGACCTTTATGGACGAAATTTTGATATTTAGGGACGATTATTTTCGTAGCCAATTCCATAATTTGTTGTAGTGTGATGAACCTTCGTGTTGAATAATGATGGGGGTAGATTTGGTGACAGATGCTTTAGAACCTGACTTAATTGCTCATGGTTTAAAGATTCAAAAAGGATTGATTTATGGTTTCGTGGCTATGATACCAACTTGTAAAATAGAGAATAATATTTTTATTCATAATAATTTTGTATCTTTACATGTACATATTTATAGAGATAGTAGAGATCTTACAATCAAGTTATTCCTATAATTAAGTTATTTGCCTAACAGAGAAGAATAGTAATAAGAAAGAATTACAATAGAAAATATTTTACTATTAATCCAATATCGCAACAGGATTTATATATATTAAAGTTAATTGAAGTCTTCTAATATTATTATTATATATATATATATATATATATATATATATATATATATATATATATATATATATATATATATATATATATATATATATATATATATATATATATATATATATATATATATATAATAAAGAAAATGAATAAATAAAATTTTAAAATAAACTTTTTAATTAAGTAGATTTTCAAATTAAGTGAAAATAAGATATTATCTTATAAAATTAATTAAAATATTTTTTTTGACATCTATTCATTAAAATAAAATATTAAAAATGATAAAATATAAAGTATTTAAAAGATTAAAAATGGAGGGCATTTCCTATGAAAAAAGTATAAAGAAAAACCTGTGTGGCTGGGGAAGCAAGTGTGTTGAGGTGGGGTGTGGGGGAGATAGGGTTGGTTTTGAGCATTTTTGTCTCTTCAACATATATAACCTTAGGCTTAATTTGGTTAGTTTGATAGGGTTTTTATGAATCTTATGCCCACTACCCCTTAACCATAATCTCCCTTAATACATCCTTCATATAAACTGTTCCAATACATTGTAAATATGAAGGCGCAAACATTATACAATGATTTGATGGAAGATGAAAAAACAGAATTCTTCGTTTATTTTTCTACAACTAACAAGTTTGGTTCACATTGATCATTTACCCATCTAATGAATCATGAAATCTCAGCATCCCCTGCCCTTTCTTCATCATGAGAAGCATTAACATCATCACTATCCTTGGCACTACCATGACTGGAGTTTGGTTTGTACCATTTAGCACAAACAAGATATACTCCAAAGTTGATCAGACCCAACACACTAATAACAGCATAGAAATAATCCAATCTACTGTCATTAATCTTAGAGGCAAGCCAAGGTATACCATCTTTCCCTGGTGTGATTTTCTTGATGAGATTGACCAAGATGGTAGTCACAAAGTAACCGAAAGCTATGGTTGTGAGAAACAGACTGTTGCTGATTGCTTATCCCTTTATGTCACCAGAAGAAAGCAAGAGAGCCACTGTAGATAGCACTTCTGCAATCCCCACACTGCAAACCAGTAACCAATACGAATGCAGTTAAGGCAGAGTTGTTGTAGGGGTTTTCTTGTAGGATCTAATTACTTTCAATCTCTTCTGCTCCATTCCTGCTGCAGCTGCCATTGCTATTATAGAGATTGCAAGGCCTACGCCTATCTTTTGCAAATTTGTCAGACCTGATCAACAAGAATGTTCATGCAAATTTGTGATACCTCATCAACAAGGATATTCAAACCATTGATAATAAACAGAAGTCATTGTTACAGTTAAGGACTTGATTCACCTTACTTCCTCCAGATCTCTTCATGACCACGCTATCATAAAGGGCGAGAGTGATCATTATTCCCCCAATGAAGAAGACATTGAATGAGGCTGGTGGCACTTGGAATTTCCCGATAGACCTGTCCATAGAAGCAGCTTGCTGAACTGAGAATGCTATCATTTGGGCATGAACACACCAGAACATGATTGTTGTGGCCCAAATCGGCAGTATTCTGATCATCATTTTAAGCTCTTCCACCTTTGTCACTGTGCATAGTTTCCATGGATTTGGAGTAGTTGATCCTTCTTTTCCAAAATCCCCATCGCTTATTACAGCTGCCTTGTCCAACCACCTATGATAAAAGAGCATAAATTAAAACAATTTCATGAAAAAATAAGAAGAAAACAAGACAGATGAACTGCTTGCTTACCGAAAGTGATTAGTACGATGAACCCTTGATTCGGGAGAAGAATCCTCATATAATAAGCTTACATCGGAAGGAAACTCAAGCTTTCTTTTCTTTATAGCAGCGGTAATGACTTGAGCAACTTGAATTAAGGGGCTTCCCGAGCGTTTCTTATACCTATATTTTCTACTTCTTGATAAATATATTATGTCTGCCGTAATCATAGCAGCCGCACAAATCCCATACCCCACTCCGCGACTTACTTCGTCTTGTATATAAACAAGTACGGTAACGGCCAGTATGGTCCCAATATTAATGACCAAGTAAAATCTATTAAAAAAATATTCCATTTAAGTTTTTTCTTTTTTGTCATTGTGATCAAACTGATCTGTAGCTAGTGCAGAAACACTAGATTTAACCCCTGCAAGTCCCATTCCTAATGCGCACAGGCCTATATAGAAAATACCCATTTGTAACATGTTTGCTTTTACACAATTGACGGCTTGTGAAGGGTTGCAAGGAGGCGGGCGCAGCCCCGGGAGTGTAGCGGAGATAGCCAACACGCCGGCTCCCTGTTCAAATTAATATAACATAGTTTCATTAGTTGGTTGGTTGGTCGGTTATCTAAATAATGTTGGTAATGTGATAAATTGCAATATATAAAAGTTACCAGTGCTTCTATTAACTGCAAAATGGCTATAGTCCAGTAGCGGCCTAGAAAGGAATCAGCAATAACGCCTCCTGCTATAGGTGAGAGTGCCGCTGAAATTGGATACATTATGGTCGGGAAGAGGTAGCACTTGGTTGATTCATTGTATGATCTAGATACGTCACCAGGTTCGTTGCTATTCCCATTGTGGTAAACCTTTCGCACATTTCAATACCTACCATATTTTTGTAGATCATGTTATTTGATGTTAAGGTGGGTGATGAGAGAGAGAGATAATGCAATCCCCTCATCTTCACCTTCCTCACCACTCTCTTTCTTCCCAAGCAATGTTAGGTTGTTCGAAACTTGGGAAAATGCATGCCACCAAAAGAAAATAGAAAAAAAAAAAGTAGAAGAAAAAAAAGTTATCATATAGATATATCACATTATCACTCACTAAAGTTACATTATACCATTCTAATAGAAGGTTAAATATATATATATATATATATATATATATATATATATATATATATATATATATATATAATATTTGAAGTATTAATAACCAACTGACCTCAATATTAATAAATATTAGATACCTAAAAGTCAAACTTTAAAAACTTGATCTTCTGGGTACTCTACAAAAAAAATTCTTTCAACTAAATCTGTAATATCATGTATATGTTCTTGAAATTAATTATCATCCATTTTCATTTGATCCTCTTATTCAAAAAATGACTTAATTTAATTAATAATATTGAAGATTAGATTTATTTTGGTTGATTGCTGTTAAAAAGAACACTGGTAATTTTTAATTTTTTGGATCAAATAAAAAAAGAGTCATACTTCTCCATACCTACCTACATCTCCCTTTATTGAACTGAACCACCATGCATTAACCTCAACGTTTTCATTTTAGGAAGTTAAAGTGTATGTTTGGCTTATGTTTTTTAAACTGTTATTAAGAAGAATTTTTAAAATACAAGAAACATTGTTTTGATATTCTTAGAAAACTCTTCTTATTATTTGAATTTAGTATTTTTAAGAAGAAGAAAAACTGAAAATCAAATATGTTTTCCATTTTTTTTCCTTATTATTTTTTAGAACAGAAAACAATTTTCAAAAAACAAAAAACAAATAAGCCCTAACTTTTCCCAAAGAACAAATAAAGAAAGAAAAGCAAGAAAAAGGGAATTTACCAAGGATGGTAGCAGCAGACACCCAACCACCGGTTTATTTCTCTGCCGGAGCACCTTTATAATCAAAGGCATCCGACAAGAACGTTTTCCCTTCCTCCATCTCCACCTCCATGATCTCTGTGTTTTTCTTGTTTTTTAAAACAAAAAACAGTTTTCAAAAATTATAAACAAACATAACCATATTTCTGGTTTGGGATATGGTAAGGACTAAAGAGTTCCCACCTGATCGAAGCCGATCTAAGAAACTCTGGAAGAATGACCGAAGACGGAAATGGGCGTTGCTGGAAGAGCAAGAAAGTGTCTAGGGTGGGAGAGTTTACCGCAGGTTTGCCGTTAAAGCCACCGGATAAGTCGATCTGAGAATGATTCTTTCCACTTCTGCAGTCGGCTTCCACTGCGATTACTTATAATCATGAGAAGGTTTTTTTTTTTCCTTTTTAAATATCCATATTACATTCAAACAAGTCATTCTCAGATCCTTATATATTGAAGAATCATAATAAAAATATTGAAGAATTAAGCTTCTATAAATTTTTTTTATCCTTATCTATTTTTTTGACAATATTATCCTTAACTTTTTTTTAAAGATCCTTATATATTTAAATATCTACATTTTGAATATTATAATTATTCCGAATATGATCTTTGTAATTATCATCAACACCAGTTTTGCAAGTTACTATACAAAATTTGTTCGCCTTTCTTAGAGATGTTCTTTATCTTTAGTATATTTTGTTTTTATCTTTATCATTATCATTATCTTAAATTACTAAAGAAATAAATTTTTTAAGAAAAAATATTATTTGATATTTGATTCAAGAAAATAATTAAATGCAGTTGAAAGAGTTGATTCTCAACCCAAAGTTGAAGAATTTCGGGTACCTATCATTATCATCAAGTCACATGGTACTTTAAAGTCAGTACAAAAATAGAGAACCATTTTTCAATTGAGGTAATCTTTGTTATACATTACATCTCGATTATTATGAAGAATCTAAGTAGTTTTGGGGACTTGGCTTGATAGCCCCTTATGGTTTTTTAAAGTCAAATTTGCAAAGGATTTGCAAAGGATGATAAACAAATTTAAGAAGAAATAAACAATTTATATGGAATTAAATTGTCAAATTTGATGTTGACGATGTGATTAGTATATATATATATATATATATAGAGAGAGAGAGAGAGAGAGAAAGAGAGAAAGGGAGAGAGAGACTTAATTACTAGTAGTGAAAGATAAACCTACTTATGTTTAAGTCTAATTTTTTCAAACAATTGATAATGAGAATAATTAAAATTCAATAGTGATTCACTTTTATAAAATTAAGTACTATATATAACAATGTTTTGAAAACTGGATAGAACTGATCAGTACAACAGGTCAGACCGTCGACCAATGGACTTTCCGAGACTAGGAACCAATTGGTGCCTGAACCGGTAGTTTGACCAGAGAACCGCATGGCTTTGGAGGTACTAATGACGGTTCAAGCATTTCTCAACCCAAACACTTTAGGCCTATTTATTCTAATAGAACCTAGCCCAACAAAACCCAAATTTATTAATCATTCATATTGCGCAACCCAGCCCAGTCACTTATGGTTTGAACTGCAAACCTCGTGGATAAAATTATTACTATATTCATACTTATATTAAATAATATCAACTAATAAAGATAAATAATATATAATTTTAATTTATTTTTATATTTAAAATTTTTTATTTTAATAATATAATTATATATTTATTACGCCAATAACTGACCGCAATTCCATCACCGGTTGAACCAATGAACCTAAGAATCCTTCCGCTTGAACCTCTTATTCGGTTTTTAAAACATTGACATATAATAGCACATAAGAATAAAACAACACAAAGATATTAGCCTTTTCAATCATTAACTGG
This sequence comes from Tetrastigma voinierianum, assembly GCA_016808115.1. Classification (NCBI taxonomy): domain Eukaryota; kingdom Viridiplantae; phylum Streptophyta; class Magnoliopsida; order Vitales; family Vitaceae; genus Tetrastigma; species Tetrastigma voinierianum. The sequence continues at coordinate 362,113 of JAEQBH010001107.1, forward strand.
TATAAAGAAAGTGGCTAAATTTTTATTAATAATATTTCACATGTTTTTTAGAGAGAGTTGTATAATTTCACCTGTTATTATTAAAAATTATATTAGTTATTTTTGTACCATGTCAGATTAAAACTACTAAAACATATCATTAAAAAAAAACTATACTAATTATTTTTAATCATTATTTATTTAAAAATTAAAATATTAATTTTAATTAAAAGGAAAAGGCTAACAAGGGTTTTGGAAAACAATACATGGATTTGGTACTATAGACTTTGCTTCCTGAGAACTATAAGTAATACCACTTCAATTAGTGATGTTGGAGTCAGTAAAAAAGAACATAAATACATTTAATCATATTTAATTTAAGAGCTTAAATTATAATAAAGACAATACAAATTTTATTATATTATTAGTGTTCTATTTTTTACAAAATGCGACTTTCAATTGTTAGAGAATAACATTGAAATTTATTTACTTCCTCGATTGTTTAAAAACATTGAAATTATTTGCCATATTATTTATTATCTTCAAAATTCTTATTTATTTATTTATATTATCATGATGTTTATTCGAGATAAGTAATAAATTTATATTTTAATATAAATATCATTTAAAAATGTTTTTCTTCCTATAGGCCATTTCATCTATTTAGAATGTGGAGACCATTTTTACAAAGAATAGTGACAGATTGCCTTTTTTTTCTTTTTTTTTTTTTTCCACTGATATGGTGATAGATTGCTAATCAACCAAATTCCTCTAACTGAAATTGATATTTAAATAGCTAATTTAATTCTTCTAATCTAACTCGACCTAACTGAAATCGATTATTAAGGAAAGACCAATCGATACAACTATGAAGACCTAATTCCTTTGGCCTAACATTAACCAACTTGAATCAATTATTTCAATGAAAAGTCATTTTTGGAAGCTTTGATCATTCTATGGACAAATTGTCAGTAATATATCATTTTAATACTCCAATTTTGTGTGATTGATAATTTTGATTGATCCGAATTTTGTTCGACCAAAACCAAAATGTTTTGCGGTGTAATGTTATGGATTTTTTGGAGATATGTAGTGGTAACCCACCACTGACAAAACGACACTCGATTTGTGGACCTGCTTAGTTTTGATATACCTATAAATATATTAAGTATTTTAAGATTTTACAGTTCTTTTTTACTCATGTTTAGATTGTAATAAATTTTTTTATTCTACTTGTGTTTTTATCTGAAGGCTTACCCATATTTAGATTTATAATGGGTAGTGAGTTTTTTTTAGATACAGGGGAGGGGGGTGGGGGTCGCTCCATACAGTAAAAGGACTAAAAGTTCAGCATCAGCCTAGGCCATTTATAACACATTTTATCTCGCTGCACTGGTTCCTCCACAAGGGCTGGCAAGGTTAGCCACTTCACATGGAATCCAATATGCTGACAATGACCAAAACGAGCTAAACCATCAGCCACTTGGTTGGCTTCCTTCATCACATGCAACAACTCAACTCTCCACTCTTGGCTAATAAGTTCTCTACATACGGCGAGCAAGTTGTAATATCTCGGGGTCGTCTTTCATGCAACATTAACCATTGGAAAACCAACAAAGAATCCACCTCGCCAATTAACTTTCTTATACCCTTGGCCCAAGCAAAACTGAGACCCAACCGCAGTCCGCATAATTCAGCTTCCTTAGGAGTGCAAACACCAAGACGGCTAGCAAAGCCTCCAAGACAGTCACTATTCCAATCTCGCACTACTCCTCCTGGCCCCTTGAATAATGATTTAGTATGCAACCACCATCAGTATTAAGTTTATACCACTCGTGGAGGGGCTACAGTCCAATAAATCTAATTGAGGCCGTGGGCGTGAAGCTAGTCGCATGGGTACCAGTGGAGAGAACACGGGTAAGTTTAGGCATATGGTACTTGATCCTTCAAATTTTGGTGTCAGCAGGGGTCTCCTTATTATCGAAAATTGCTGCATTCGGCCATTGCCAACTTAGCCAAGTGGTCACTGCAAATAGCTCTGAATTCATGATCTCCTCCACAAAATGTAGGGAGGTAGACATAAAGTTCCAAATGCAGCGGTCTTCAAAATTACGGGTTGAGTCTCATTGCCTCACATCACAATTCTTGGACCAGAGGATCTTGACTTTGGAACAATATCTTAAAATGTGGTTGAGATCCTCCACCATTCCTGGACAGTAGTAACATAATGGGTTATGAGTGAAACTTTTACGCAAACGTTCAGCGTTAGTAAGGATCTTCCCATGGAGGAGCTGCCAAATAAAAAGCTTGACTTGAGGGGTAACTTTTAGCTTCCAAATCTTATGCCATGGCCGCCGGTTCGAAAGGTTGGCCTCAGCAACCACCAAATCATACATTGACTGACAGTGAATTTTCCCGACGTCATTTTACCCCAGCACATCTCGTCCTCTGAACCATCTTCAAGAATGAAATGAGAGGCAAGTTTGGTAATAATCCGGTTAGGTAGCAGACCGGAGAGGGTATCATAATCCGAGCCCCTATATTAGAGTCCCAATAATCCTTGACTGTCCGATAAGATTCAACAAGAGTGAGATCATGTAAAACATCTTGACGAAGAGGGTGATCCTCCAGCCAGTAATCCATCCAAATTAATGTTTTCCTTTGTTATGCAATCAACTGGCATATGATATCTCTAGATATTCCGAGGAATGCCCCTTTCCACTTTCTCGACATATCAGGCTCCCCGCATATACTTTCTCCATAAGACAGTAGTTCATAAGCTGTCCTTCTCCTTTACCAACCGCCACCCAAGCTTAGCCAAAAGAGACTTATTCAATGTGCATATGGTTAGTGAATTAAAGGCTTACTTATCACTCATGTGCATTATTGCAGGTCACACCCAATGGTACATTTTAAAAGTGAAAAAAATAAATCAAATTTCCCAAAAATGTTATTTTATGATTACATGATACCGAAAAAATTAAAAGTATGGAATTGTCACTTATGAAAAAAATTTAGACCATTCCAAAGGGCTAGGGACATAATCACGAATGTAGAATACCATTGAAGACGAGTGTTGTTAAAATGTTACATCTCCAAGTCAATTGCCACGTCCAACTCACACCCAAAAGGCATCATTCCCTCGCTAGCTAGTTCATGAAAGCCCTCATTGCAGCACAAATTTTCCTGATAATTGAAATTCCAGGAGCACACGTTTTCCCGAGAAAATAAAATTTTCTTTTGGGACGGTGATGGATGTGTGATCTTTCCCAAAGGCAAAAATCTCCAAAGTGTGGAATTTGGAAATTTTTTGAAAAGATTCTGAAATAAAGGTGGTGAATATGCCCATTGCTCATGGGCTTCTTTTTCAGCTACAGTGAATATGGGTTCAATGCCATGCAAAGATTTGTGGTTCTTATCTACTTTTTCCATTTATCTAAGAATATTCTTTTTCTTTTGGATGGAAACTCAAGCTTCCATTTCATCATGTCGTCCTTTTTTTTTAACATCTACATATTCATTTTGTATATCATGTTGTAATATTTTGTTTGAGAATCTCGCATTCTATTCTTACAAATATTCAGAGTTTGAAATCTCTAGCATCCCACCTTATCCTTTTGTCATTTAAGTTTGAAAAGAAAAAAAAATCAAAGGCTTCGTTTTAGATTTGGAAATTTTTTTTTTTTATAGTGTTGTATTTTTGGAATATGGATCTCCATGACATATGAGATTTGTGTATCTTTCCTTTTTGTTGATTACTTAGAAAACTTGTGTGGCGATCTCCATGACATATGAGATTTGTGTATCTTTCCTTTTTGTTTGATTGCTTAGAAAACTGTAGTACTTCTGGGTGTCGTTTCTAAATTGGCAAGATGACAAAAGTATAGAATATTGTTCAAAGTTGAATTTAAAAATAAGGTTTTGTTAATTCTAAAAATAAAATTTATTTCGAAACTTAAATATAAAAATTAGTTTTCTTAACTTATTATTTATAGTACACACAAATAGAGGTGTCCAATGGGTCGTGGTTGAGCCAAAGACGCACGTTTTTTGGCTGCCATGCGTCAACGCGGCCCTACCGCGTCGGCCTAATGAAGGATTTGGGCCGCGCCGCGCACCAAGAAAAATAAAGGCCCAACACCGCCCATAAGCCCATGGATTATTCGTGTCGCACTACGCCATGTCGCGGTCGTGCCAGTGGCCGCGTCAATTTCCAGTCGGCTTGTAGGCCATGCTACTAGGCTATAATATGGACCTCTATCTTTCAAAAATATTAATTTCTAAGTAAATATATTTTATTTTTCATTATATAACATAGTTTTTTAATATTAAAGATATAAAAATATAAATTTTAATTTAGTATTTAAATTAAAATTACAAATAAATTTAAAATATTGGAATATAAAAATAAAAATATTAAACTATTTTATTCAATATTTCAACAATACATGAAAATAACGAGAACAAAAAGTGAGAATTACATCACTATAGTTTGAGCACATCCCAACTAGGTTGCACCTACACAACTATCAATCACATGCATTACTCATTTTTAAAAATAAATTACATCTCATAAATCTAAAATAAACATATAACATAAAATTTTGAAATTTTTGTTTTCATGCTAAAACTTATTCATCTTTAATTGCCATCATCAATCTCAAAATCAACATGTTCTGAGTTGAGATCCATTTTGTCCAACTTCTCGCCGCTCTTGCATATTCATCTTCTCCTTTTGAAGTCTAAAGCTGTGCAGCATCTTCCCAATCCTTCAAACATGTTAAACTGCCATCTTTCCTGGAAGTCTTGTCCTTCTTTCTCCAAGCATATTTGTTGCAATAGAAAAGTAGATTCCATGTTACAGACAACCCAAGGGGTTAGTAGATCACGTCAATAGATAAAGATAGAAAAGTGGATTTATGAGATTTTCACCATTTCAAAATATCAAAATGTTTTATTTCATTCGGTGATAAGTATGAACAATAATCTATGTCTAAATATTTTCAAAGATCAGACCTACTTGAATGACCAATTTGTCGTTTTCCCTTTGCTAATTGCTTAAAAAAATGATCATTTCAAAATGTAGATAAAGTTGTAACAGTTAAAGAGACACTATCATATTTATTTCGGGTACCTATCATCATCATCAAGTCACATGGTACTTTAAAGTAAGTACAAAAGTAGAGTACCATTTTTCAATTGAGGTACCTTGTTACATTGCCATCTCGATTATTATGAGGAATCTAAGTAGTTTTGGGGACTTGGCTTGATAGCCCCTTATGGTTTTTTAAAGTCAAATTTGCAAAGGATAATAAACATATCTAAGAAGAAAGAAACAATTTATATGGAATTAATTAGTAGTAGTGAAAGATAAACTTGCTTATGTCAAACATTTGATAATGAGAATAATTAAAGTTCAAAAGTGATTCACTTTTATAAAATTAAGTACGACACATAGCAATGTTTTGAAATTGAATTAAACTGGCCAGTACAACAGGTCGGACCGTTGACCAATAGACTTTCCGGGACTAGGAACCAATTGGTGCCTGAAACGATGGTTCGACCAGAGAACCGCTTGAACCGAATGGCTTTGGAGAAACCAATGACGGTTCAAGCATTTCTCAACCCAAACACTTCAAGCCTATTTATTCTAATAGAAACTAGCCCAACAAAACCCAAATTTATTAATCATCCACATTGCGCAACCCAGCCCAGCCACTTATGGTTTGGGATCCAAGAGAAGAGAATTGAACTTATAAAGAGATTAGTTTTCTTGTAAAAATTCGAATCTTGAACTGCAGACCTCGTGGATAAAATTATTACTTTATTCATACTTATATTAAATAATATCAACTAATAAATGATAAATAACATATAATTTTAATATATTTTATTATTTTATTTTTTTTTATTTTAATAATATATACTATATATTTATTACGCTATTGATTCGATCAAGAATCTATCATCTACAACCAAGAACCGACAACTTTTCCAATTCAACCTCCGATTCGGTTTTTAAAACATTGACATATAATAGCACATAAGAATAAAACAACACAAAGATATTTGTGCTTCAATCATTAACTGGTTTAAATAAAGTGGCTAAATTTTTATTAATAATATTTCACATTTTTTTTAGAGAGTTGTATAATTTCACCTGTTATTATTAAAAATTATATTAGTTATTTTTGTACCATGTCAGATTAAACTACTAAACATATCATTAAAAAAACTATACTAATTATTTTAATCATTATTTATTTAAAAATTAAAATATTAATTTTAATTAAAAGGAAAGGCTAACAAGGGTTTAGGAAACAATTCATGGATTTTGTACTATAAACTTTGCTTCTTGAGAACTATAAGTTATACCACTTCAATTAGTGATGTTGGAGTCAGTAAATAAGCAACATAAATACATTTAATCATATTTAATTTAAGAGCTTAAATTATAATAAAGACAATACAAATTTTATTATATTATTAGTGTTCATTTTTATTAAAAATGTGACTTTCTAAATTATTAGGAGAATAACATTGAAATTTATTTGGGCCTCTCAATTGTTTAAAAACATTGGAAATTATTTGCTATATTATTTATTATCTTCAAAATTCTTATTTATTTATTTATATTATCTTGATAGTTATTCGAGATAAGTATTTAATTTTTTATATTTTAATATAAATATCATTTAAAAATGTTTTTCTTCCTCATAGGCCATCTCATCCATTTGGTATTTGTAGAGACCATTTTTACAAGAATAGTGACAGATTGCTTTTTTTTTTCCAATTGATATGGTGATAGATTGCTAATCAACCAAATTCCTCTAACTGAAATTGATAATTAAATAGGTAATCTAATTTTCTAACCTAACTCGACCTAAGTGAAATAGATTATTAAGGAAAGACCAATCGATACAACTATGAAGACCTAAATCTTTTGACCTAACATTAACCAACTTGAATCAATTATTTCATTGAAAAGTCATTTTTGGAAGCTTTGATCGTTCTATGAACAAATTGTCTGTAATATATCATTTTAATACTCCAATTTTGTCTGATTGATACTCTTTATCGATCCGACTTGTTTCGACCAAAACCAAAATGTTTTGTGGTTTAATGTTATGGATTTTTTTGGAGATATGTAGTGGTAACCCACCACTGATGCCTTCGGGAAGTATGGGGCACAACACGGATACTCGATTTATGGACCTACTTAGTTTTGATATACCTATAAATATATTAAGTATTTTAAGATTTTACAATTCTTTTTTACTTATGTTTAGATGTAATAGATTTTTTTTTCTACTTGTGTTTTCATCTGAAGGCTTACCCATATTTAGATTTATAATGGATAGTGAATTTTTTTTAGATACAGAAGAGGGTAAGCCTTCAGATGGGTAAAATGTTACATCTCCAAGTCAATTGCCACGTCCAACTCACACCCAAAAGGCATCATTGCCTAGCTAGCTAGTTCATAGAAGACGCTCATTGCAGCACAAATTTTACTGATGATTGAAATTCCAGGAGCACACATTTTCCCGAGAAAATAAAATTTGCTTTTGGGACGGTGATGGATGTCTGATCTTTCCCAAAGGCAAAAAACTCTATAAAGTGTGGAATTTGGAAATTTTTTGAAAAGATTCCGAAACAAAGGTAGTGAATATTCCCATTGCTCATGGGCTTCTTTTTCAGCTACAGTGAATATGGGTTCAATACCAAGCAAAGTTTTGTGGTTCTTATCCACTTTTTCCATTTATCTAAGAATTTCCTTTTTCTTTTGGATGGAAACTTAAGATTCCATTTCATCGTGTCATCCTTTCTTTTAACATCTACATATTCATTTTGTATATCATGTTGTAATATTTTGTTCCAAAATCTTGCATTATATTCCAAATATTGTAATATTTGGAAAATATTTTTTTATAGTATTGTATTTTTGTCAAAAATCCCAAATAAAGAGTAGAGAATATATCCACTTCCGTTTAGGAATATGGATCTCCATGACATATGAGATTTGTGTATCTTTCCTTTTTGTTTGATTGCTTAGAAAACTTGTGTGTCTGGGGTGTCGATTCTTAAATAAGTAAGACATCAAAGTATAGAATATTGTTCAAAGTTGAATTTAAAAATAAAGTTTTGTTAATTCTAAAAATAAAATTTATTTCGAAACTTAAATATAAAATTTAGTTTTCTTAACTTATTATTTATAGTACCCATAGGCCATATGCATGCATTATTGTCGAATCATAATAAGCAATTAATTTGATGGTATTTAAGCAAGGGGGATAGTTTAGCAAGATTTTTATGTTATTCGTATCACTTAAAAGTGAAATGCCACTCATTAATATGATTAATAAATCAAGATGCGATTATGCAACTTATTGTGGCTCCTAATTATTTTTTATTTTTCCAGTCATTTCTATGGTATAGCCTTAATCTATTTTGTCAGCGTTATAGGCATCTCTTCAAATAATGACAATGATGAGGCACGAAAAGTGAAATAAGTTTAGTGGTAGGTGACTATTGGATACCTCTCATCATATTGCATTTACTTTACATCTATTTAGATTTGATTTAGTGTTTTTCTAAAAGGAAAATTGATTTTATTGATGTTGCAATATTGAATTAATAGTCAAAGATTCTCTATTGTAATTATTTCCTATTACTATTATATTCTTTTCTAGTTTAGAGATATTTCTCTGTTAGACAAATAACTTAATTATAGGAATAGTTTGATTATAGGATCTCTACTATCTCTATAAATATGTACATGTAAAGATACAGATTTATTATGAATAAAAATATTCTTCTATGTTTTACAGCCAGACGAGCCACGAAACCCAAATCATTCTTCTTTGAAACCTTAAACCATAATCAAGTCATACTCAAACGTCCGCTACCAAACGGAATCTACCCCATCATTATTCAACACGAAGGTTCATCATTCAATTAAGAATTATCAATGCACCAACGCGATCTGGTATTCTAAATGTTAGAGATGCAAATTTGGCTGAAGGAGAAACTTTTCTTCACTGTGGCACATCGCCGCCACCTAAGGAGAAAGATGTAGCGCTTATAAAAGCTGCATTCGCACAATCGTGGCGTCAGTGACGGCTGATGATGTCTATAAAGCCCTGAGATTATAGCGATACATTCGCTACCCACCGCACAAGATATTTTAAGCTCTATTTAGTTTTCTTTATGATGGAGCGATGAATTGTGTGTTTACCAACTGCAGGGCTTTCTCTCTCGCAAACAAAAAATGACGTATCACTCTATATATTTGGAGAACTGACCGAAATCTTCGCGAGTTGGATCATCATGATATGTGTCATGGTGGATGACATGATATTGCATCTATTGAAATGGTCACGACAAAGGGTGCATATCTTTCACCGGGATTGGGAGGGTGATTTCGAAAGCAGGTGCGGCGAAATTCGAGGAAGGATACTATCCCCGAATTAGAAAGAGTGTTATGCCCAGTTTGTCACAAGATAATAATACAGCAGATGAACGACAACTCGAAATCAAGCTTCAGCCTATGGTGACCATCCGCCTAATCAAAACTAGTCTCCTCAACAAAAACAAGACCAAAAAAGGCCCATCCATCCTAAGACTGCTAATGGTGGTGACAAACCATCATACAAATGCACTCACTGTGATTAAACTGGTCATACAAAAAGTCGATGCTATGAACTTATGGGATATCCAGAATGGTGGGATCATAGCTGTGATTCCCAAAAGAAGAATTTCAAGAATGTCTCTATTGTTGCAATTGTTGAAACAAAGACAGAGGATGATAGCGGTGAAAAGTCCTCGGCATTGGCAGCAGCAGCAGGTAATGGTGGTAAGGTTTTAAATATTTCTACACCTGTTTCTAATAGTGCATGGGATAATTGATTCCTAAGTGTTACCATCAAAATGACATTTGATTCTAGACAAGTTTCACCTCTTCAATCTTCCTCAATAAATATTCGCTTCCACCGCCAATGGTACCCCAATTCGACATTGGGAAGGATCCCCAGCCTCACTAACACCTTGGTGACTGCTTTGTCAGTTCCCTTTGAATTATAATCTTTTGTTAGTTTCTCAAATAACCATTGCCTTATTTTGTATTGTCATTTTTTGGCCTGAATTTTGTGTATTTATGACATTCTGATAAAGGCACGATCTGGTGTTAGGGCGAGGGAAGAGACATTTGGATTGGTTTCTAAAAGTTCGATGAGTTGCGCTGCTTTAAAGATTGGGATTCTCAAAAAAGAAAAAAGGAAATTCGAGATATGGTTATAGTATCGACGCCCTGAGCATGCTTCTTTAAGTTACATGAAGAAATTATTTCTAGTTTATTTGCAACTGATTGTCTCTAGTTTCCAATGTGAAGCTCAGAACTTGCAAAACCATCGTGCTTCGTTTCCATTAACTTTGAACAAAAGTCCAGTTCCTTTTATGATCATACATTCTGATGTTTGGGGCCCATCTAAATTTGCTAATTTGGATGGATCGATTTGGTTTGTTACTTTTATTGATGATTGTACCATGATGACTTGGGTATGTTTGATGAAGTTCAAAAGTAAAGTAAACTTGTTATTTAAAAATTTTCATAAAATGGTTTGTAGTCAATACAATGCATAGGTTCAGGTTCTCCGTAGTGACAATGGAGGTGAATATTTGAGTTTTGAATTGAAGCTAAGATTTGGAAGCTCCATGGAACCATTCATCAAACCATTGTCTAATACAATCCCAATAGAATGGTGGGCGGTTTAAAAATCGTCACTGGGTGGAGGTTGTCCGTTTACCGATAAGCACATATGCCTTTATCCTATTTGGGGACACGCACTTATCTTTCATATAAAGATATTTGATCAACCGAAAATCTCCAAAGACTATTGATTTCCTCGAACACCATCCCCAGCTCTCATTTAAGCAATTGTCGCTCCACATTCAAACTTACCACTCATGTCTTTGGTTGTAGTATATGTACATCTTCATAGTGTCAAAGATGAACAAGTTGGACACCTCGAGCATTGCGATGTGTCTTTTAGGGTATGTGTAAGACTCTGAAAATTCCACTTTCTAAAAAGGGCAAATGTCGTCGTAAAACTGAAAATTTTCTAGATCTCGTATAACTAAAGTCCATTTAACCAGAATCGCTCAAATCTAGCTACCATCGTCGGATTGGTCGACTCGAGACAAATACCTTCACATTTTTCAAGTAATCGTATCTGTGCAAGTAGTAAAACAGTTTCAGAGACATGTGATTTGACAAAGTCACCTACTCAGCATGTACTCTTGCGACAAGTTGCAAGATTAGAGAGATGATTGAAACGGACGGCCTGATAGTGCCAAGTGTCAAAAATCTAAGACTTGAGGACATGGATGGTATTAAATGAAAGTTTAATGAGATAATAAGACAAAATTTGGAATAGTGGTCATCTCCTACATTTGAAAAGCCAAAAACGTGCAACAAAGGGAAAACGATGCAGTAGCTTGGAGATTTGATTTTTAGAGAGAGAGAGTGTGTCTTCTCTCTAGGATTCTACCGACGACCGGGTTTGCCGACAGAGCAAGAAGGAAAGGTCGTTTCACGCAAGGAGAGCTACGCCAGGGCACCGAGCCTGTGGAGTTCCGACAACCCAAGAGGTAGGGATCTTTTTCCTACTTGCGTTATTCTTAGGCTAAGAGTCGTGTGTAAATGGTTAGAATGTTCTCGAGACTTGTTTTAATATAAACCTCGATCTCAAAAGCTTTGAACCGAGGGAGAAATTCCTATTTGTGTGGCTACGAATAAGCCACCCGAGGGTTTGTACCAAGCACGTGAATAGCACGTGAATATTTTTATGTGAATTTCATGGTGTTTGATGATTCAAAATGAATCAAGTTAGGTTTGTTAATTAGCCCATGTGAGCTAATTTTTGATGTAATTGGTTGAGAATTTACATAACATGCTTTTCTTATAGATTTACTCATGTTAGTCATATATGCATGTGAATATATTAGCATGAAATGTTGAATTGGCATCATGCATCTCCATATGCATTGGGACAAATTGTAGTATTAGTGTGAGTGCATGACATGAAAATGTTTGTGAAAAGAATTGACGGAAGATTTTCCTCCTAGAATCGTGTTGGGAGATGTCCAACAATTCACGCCTGAGAGCCCATGAATTGAGTTTCGGAAGGTTATCCAACTGCATTCGCCTGGGAGGGTCCAATATTTCATCGAAACTTAGTTGTGTTTTCAAGAACAAAGTAGTTTTTGTTTTGAAAACTATGATTTTGGCTCGCATTTGGCTTAGGCATATGTGAGGGTTTTATGACTCGAGATACGGATTATTATAGACATTCAAGTAGGTTCATGTAATTGCTTCAATGTGTTTGTTTTTCCATGCACGTGCACTTAGATGTGGTGCAACCCAGTAGGAAATTATCTCTACTGGGCTTTGCTCACCCTGTCGAGGGATCACCATTTCAGTAATGTGGAGCGATCGAAGGCGGCACTCATTAGAGGTCAGTTGAGAAGAAATCCGACTTGTGGCTTTGATGTTGTTGCATAACATGTGCCAAAATGTTGTAATTTTAATATATGTCACTTGCAGTACGTAAAAAAACTCTCAACCATGTAATATATCTGCTGGGATATATTTGTGAGTATTGGATGCAGGGGCCTAAGTGGCCATTATTATTTTACTCACATATGGACCCCGTGTGGTAATTGTAAACTTAATGGGACAGGTTTGTACCTTGCAGAGCCCCCGTACAAAGGAGACTCGTCCGATTTTTATGAGGGTATCGAGTCTAACATCCACGATTATATTCCGCGTGGTTGTCAACGGACCCCGGATCGGGGCCACGCCTTGGCACGAGCTTAGCCACACGAGTACCTGTGGCTTGCGAACTCGGGGCTTCCTAGCCACCTGGGCCTTAGAGTGTAGAACTTAGGCATACGAATACCTAGCTCGAGGGTGGGGAGCTTGGTAAAATCTGATGTTAGTATATGATTACCTAGACAATCATGATGATTAAATACTTACGCACTGTGTTTTATGTGATTAAAGGACAGTTGTGATTGATGTGTGAATGGTGTGCATACCATGAATTGTTATGAATCAGATTGAAATTGTGTGCTTAGGTAATAGCACATAGGAAAAATAAAATAAAATGTTGAACACTAGGGTTAGTGTGAGAACAAGTGTTTGAGAAATTTTGGGCAAATAGTCCAGAACTTAATGAAAAAAAAAAAAAATTGATGTGAAGACATTTTTCTAAGGTTTTACAATGTGTAAAACTGAAGAAAAATAAATAAAATAAATTTTAATAAATTTATTTGGGTGTACTGGAAAATGAGAAAATAAAAATATTTTTTTAGGTGTTTTTTCTAGTAGCCGAAGCAGAGAAAAAAAAAAATGTGAAAAAGGCTACATGAGGCTGGCCATCGCCCATTTTCAATATGCCGGGTCACACAACAGACATCAGGACACAAAGCCGAGGCAAAGACGCAGGGCGCCACCCACACCAAGATAGCGAGCCACGACACGCACTGCCGTCTGGCCACGATGATCGGGCCAGGGGAGGCCCGCAATACGGCGCCACACAAGAACACCCGCGCACGCTGTGCTCGGGTCAGAGCGGCGGTCTGATGCGCTGGCCTAGATCGCGCGCCGAGGGGGCGACTGGGGTAAGCGATATCGACCAGATCGTCGCGATACAAATGCGAAGAAGAAAGCAACCACTCCGCAAGCAGAGTCGCGACACCTGCCAACCACAAGCTCGCGACACGGCACACAGACGCCACCTATTACCCGCCAGTACTGGGCACCATCAGGCAACCATGGTCCGCTGTGCACCCTAACCCCAGGCTTTGACTCGTAATCAAGCTTCGAAGTCATTGTTCGGGACTGCTCATGAACACTGCTCATGATAATCGGCTCACAAAAAAAAAAATAATAATAATAAATAAATAAATGAAATAAAATAAAATCACATGAAATAATAAAAAAATTTAAAAAGGGAAATTTTCTAAAATAAAATTTTTGTTGTTGATTTTGATTTGATAAAATTAAATTATGTCTTGCATTACCTATAAATGCATGGACATTGTGTATGAAATATTTTTCTGTATATGAATAGTGTCTCGGGGCTGTGTTTATGCCTTAGAGATACTGCATTAGAAATTAACTTGCCATTTGACATGTGTAGATGGCTAGTCGAGGGCGAGGACGTAGAGGTCGTCCACGAGGTACTGGTCAGGCACCACCGGCATTTGACTAGCCACCGGCTTTTGACGCCAGGCTCACGAGGCCGTAGGATCGCGGCCGCCGCCGTTGCATAGGCCAGCGCAGCAGCCGTGGAGGTCCCGCAACCTCCAGGTTTAAAGTACACCATCCTCCGACATTCGTGGGGAAGAGATCCGACGGTGGCAAACCACGGTTCTCAGCATCGGTGGCTGCTGGTTATAAATTACCGACATCAGATTAGGACTAGTCAAGGCTCCAAATAGAGGGCGAGGCCCAAGTATGGTGGAATCGGGCAAAAGACTCCTGGGGAGACCTAAAGGCAATGACACGGGCGTAGTTCCGTAGGAGTCGCTCACGGGTAGTATTTTCCTGATACGCGTATTACGGCTTAAGAGTTCCCTAGGAAACAAGCCAGTGGGACGATGACTGTGATGGAGTATGTGGCTAGATTCATGGAGCTAGCCCGTTTTGCTGATGATTACATGGCCATGGACATGGCTTAGGTTAGGAGATTCGAAAATGGGCTAAAGTTGTCCATTCTGTGGGCGTGATCGTAGGATTCTCACCATGGGGATACGGACTCCATGGTCGGGACGACTCACCATGTGAGAGAGATCGAGGATGCTCCTGAGCACTCGATACGTGTCGCGCAAGAGGGAGATCAAATTTCTTCAGTTCGCAAAGAGGGAAGAAGACTTCTACTTCACACTCGCCGTGGATCAGTACGTGGGATCGGGCATTTAATACCGTAGATGATATGTTATTTCGCCGACAACCAATGTGGGAGACAAAAGATCGCCTCAGAGACGTGGATCCTAGATTTCAGACAGTCCTGGCTACCGTGAGAACGTGAAGAGTATACGCTCATTCTCCACACCCCAAGACGGCCGAGGAACCTTCGCCTGGTGCTATACAAGCACCTTTGGCAAAGACAGGGGCCGTAGAGGCCGCAGTAATGGGTCGATGGTCGCACAGGACTCATGCCGGACTCTAGTCAGCAAGGTAGATGATATGTTACTCACGACAAAATGGGCATATGAGACGCAGATCGGCCTCTAGGAGGCGCAGGTCTCACATGGTACCACAGTCGAAAGCATACAGAACGTTTGACATGTGGCACGCTTCTACTCGCGACTTGTCGACTGTAGCAACATTTAAATCGATGCATCAGTATTCATTCATCGCTGCATCTGCGCGATAGATTCAGCTGTAGGTCGAGGCCTTGTAGAAACCAGATGTTTGGTTCTTCCCTAGCGCAAAGCAGAGTCGAACGGATTGACGGGATCGTGAGTTGAGATCTCTAAGATTCTCGCCATGGTGGACCCTGATCGGGGTGTCACAAGATGGCATCATCAAGGCGATGCGGTACCTGCAATATCGCGCCGAATCAGCGGTGATGGTATGGTCATTATTCACCACTTTCAGGAGCGTGGACTGGGTTTGTTCGGGACTACGCCCAATGAAGACTCATAGTTCGACCGAAATGAAGAGTAATTAAAATGTGTCTGGGCAAAGGCATGGGGTGCGTTAATCCCCTAAGGTGAAGGAGTTAGGGTGAAGGAGACCCGCGGTAGTATCCGAAAGGTTCTGTGTGGGTGTAAGAGACCCGGGGAGATATCTTAAATTTCTGTGTGGGTGTAAGAGACCCGGGGAGAGATCCTAAATTTCTGTGTGGGTGTAAGAGACCCGGTGAGGTATCCTGAATTTCTGTGTGGGTGTAAGAGACCGGGGAAGGTATCTGGAATTTATGTGTGGGTGTAAGAGACCCAGGGAGGTATCCCAAATTTCTGTGTGGGTGTAAGAGACCCGGGGAGAGATCCCAAATTTCTGTGTGGGTGTAAGAGACCCGAGGAGCTATCCCGACTGGTATGTGGGTAAGAGACCCGTGGAGTTATCCGAATTTCTATGTGAATGTAAGAGGCCTGGCAAGCAGCCGAAGAGTTATGTCACTCGAGAGAAAACACACAAACCATGTTATCAATAAGACTTAGAGTCGAGCGACAGAGCTCTGAAAGTGACTCGAGATGAAAACACACGGCCAAGGTTATCGCAGAGGTTTAGAGTCGAGTGACGTGAGCCGGAGGACTCGAGATCGATACCCCTTTGAAATCGTGATTGCGCTGTTAAGCCGACAAGGGCTCGTATATGGATGTCATTCTATGACATGTACTAGGCCGACGCACCCATCGGGTCGTCGCTGATCGCGGACCTTCGGGAAGGTCGTCAGACACCAAGGAGTTGTGTAGGGTTACATGTTTGTGGTGAATTATATAATACGTTAGAGGACATGTCATGGCATGCGCCTGATCATAAGGGTAGTTGGGAAGCAGCACTTGCCCTTAGTGGAATTTACCCACGAACGATGGGCTTATCGCGAGCATGCCGATACACCATACGGCATTGTAATGGGAGGCCATGCGCAGCATCACCTATATGTCGGGACCGAGGTGGGAGCAGGAGCCCCATCACTAGTCCCCGATCTAATTGGGGGAGACACCTCCAAGAAGGCGAGCTTGATACGACATCGTTTTCTCACGCCAGAGTCAGAGAGTTAGGTAGGATGTAACACGTCGACCCTTAGAGTTCGAGGTCGAGATCACGCCTTCTCAAGGTGATGCCTAAGAGGAGTGGTCAAACTATAAGCGCGGAAGTTATCACCAAATTATCGACCCTTCGAGATACCGAGAGGGTAGGCATCGTAACGCGCCGGGTTATTTTTACCGCCAAAGATGTCGACAGCCATTTAGACACGTTCCTAAAATCAAGCTTTAGTATACCCGATTCAGCCCATGTAAATGGGATCGTGGTAGATCGAAAGTTAATCGACAGACCTCTCGAGGAGTGGACCAAAAGATGCATTATAGATACCGAGATCGCCTTGTGACGCAAGACCGTGAGGCTAGTGGGGGTGTTATGGCAGCACCGTGATAAGGAAATTAACGCGGAAATATGAGACACGATGAGGCCAATTTTATCCCTTCTGTTTGGGGATGAAGGTACGGGTTTAGTCACATTATTTCAATGACTAGCTTATACATGTACGGGTGTGAGTGCACGTTGCATATGCATGTGTTTCGAGGATGTCTAGAATTTCGGACTAAATTCCTTTTGAAGAGGGGAGAATGTAATCCAAAAATTCCAATTTTCTGCGGAAAGGTAAATGGTTATTTTCGTAAAAATCCGAATTTTTCTAAATCTCTGACGACGAAACTGATTATCGTTGGAATCATCTCAAATCTAGCTACCACGCCGACCGAGACAAATGTAATTTCACATTTTTCGAGGTACGAGTGTCTGGGTGTCGCAAATGGGTTCAGAGACTCAGGATGCGACAAAAGCCACCTACTACATGTACGTACTCTGTGACACATGTTGCAAGATTAGAGAGACAGATGGAAAACGGACTTTACTAGATAGTGCCAAGTGTAAAAAATCCAAGACTTAAGGACATGGATGGTATTAAATGAAAGTTTAATGAGATAATAAGACAAAATTTGGAATAGTGGTCATCTCCTACATTTGAAAAGCCAAAAACATGCAGCAAAGGGAAAACGATGTAGTAGCTTGGAGATTTGATTTTTAGAGAGAGAGTGTGTCTTCTCTCTGTGATTCTACCAATCGAACATTTCTGGCTGACAGAGCAAGAAGGAACGGCGAGGGCTACGCGCAAGACCGGATTCGTGAGTTCCAACAACTCCAAAAGGTAGGGATCTTTTCCTAATTGCATTATTCTTCGGCTAAGAGCCGTGTAAATGGTTATGAATATTTTGAGGCTTGTTTTAGCCGTAAACTCGATCTCAAAAGCTTTGAACCGAGTGGAGAAAATTCCTATTTTTGTGGCCGTGAACAGTGCCACACGAGGGTTTCACTGTTCATGTGAATAGTAACGTGAATATTTTTGTGTGAATTTCATGGTGTTGAGTGATTCAAAATGAATTAATTGTGTTTGTTAATTAGCCCATGTGGAGTTAATTCTTGGTGTAATTGGTTGAGAATTTACATAACATGCTTTATGTGATTTAATTATGTTAATACATGCATGAATATATTAGCATGAATGTCGGAATCAGACGACAGCATTCCATATGCACTGGATGTACTTAGAGTATTAGGTGTGAGTGCATGACATGAAAATGTTTGTGAAAGGAATTTCGACGAAAGATTTTCCGGAGAATCGTGTTGGGAGATTGTCCAACAATTCACATCGGAGGGGCCCATGAATTGTTTCGGAAGGTTATCCAACAGATTCGCCTCAGAGGGTTGTCCAATATTTTACTGAAACTTGGTAGTGTGTTTTCAAGAACAAATAGCTTTTGTTTTGAAAACTGTGATTTTACTCGCATTCGACTTAGGCATATGTGAGGAAGTTACGAGACTCCTGACACCCGGATTACGTCAGCAAACATTCAAGTAGGTTCAGCGTAATTGCTTGAACGTGTTTGTTTTCACATGCATGTGCACTTAGGTGGGGAGTAACCCGTAGGAAATTATCTCTTACCTGGCTTTGCTCACCCTTGCCGAGGGATCACCATTTTAGGTAGCTGTGGACTGACGGGGAAGGCGAATCCATTAGAGGCTTTTGAGAAGAAAGGCATTTGCGGGTTCATGTTGTCAGAGCAACATGTAATAATGTTGTGTAATTTTAATATATGTTGAATTAAGAGTAATAAAAAAACTTCAACCATGTAATATATTCAAGTTAGGATATATTTGTGAGTATTGATGCAGGGCCTAAGTGGCCATTATTTTACCTTTCGCATATGAACCCCGCAGGGTCATCAGAACTTGTTAAGACAGTTTAGCCCTTAGGTAGAGCTCCCCGCACTGCGCCGAGACTCGCCTGATTTTACGAAAGTGGTGTCAAGTTACCCGACATCCACGTATCATTCCACGGCCGACGGTTGTCACCGTGAACCCCGGATCAAGGCTACAAAGATGTCGCGCATCAAAAGGTACCGATGCTATCACCCTCAAAGCAAACGAATATTTGTTACAATGGATGTAGTTTTTCATGAAGACTCGATGTATTTTTCCTCTAAGCCCTAACTTCGCGGAGCACCTGGGCTGAAGTTCAAGCTCTAGACTATGATTTTCAATTCATGTAGGGGAACCGTCTGAACCTGGTAACAATATGAATGGGAATGAAAAGGAACGCCTTGAACTTAGTAATGAGAATGCCGGTGAATCGATCGGCGGTATACCACCACACAGCGTGATAAGCGTGACGAAGACCTAGAAATGAAGCCGCGGATCAACCTCCATCCGAATCTCGCACCATACAAAAGTAACCACACACCAAACCAATCATCACGAGGATGGTCTTGTCAGAATGTCTAAAACCACCAAGAAAACAACTACCACCGCTTCAAACTAGAGGTATTCCCCAACTCACATATGAAACCGAACTTTCTAAGAAGTCAACATTCCATGAGTCACTATGTGTCTAACCATCGTCTCTAAATCAAATAAGTCATTTGTAAATCAATTATTCATCAGATCTATTCCTAACAAAGGTGCAGAAGCCTTTACCGACCCTGGGTTGCGGAAAGTCGCCATGAATGAGGGATGAAATCTCGTAAGAATGAAACTCTGGAACTTGTCGAACATCCTCCAAGGAAGAAACTGGCTTGATGTCGCGGGGTTTATACTGTGAAGCACATAGCAGATGGTACAATTGAACATTTTAAAGTAGACTGGGAAGAAAAGGGTACCCAAACCTATGGAATTATCATACGTAATAGTATTTGCACCGCTGTGAAAGAATCAACAATGGGGCTTCGAAGCTCCGGTCACGGATGCGAACTCGATCGCCATCGCGAACAATTTTACGTGAAAACGCCTTCGTATGGCGAAAGGTCTCGAAGGTGCGCGATTTACTACTGTGGTGCATGATACCGGCATTGTCGAAGTGCAAATTGGGGTAACTGTTAAATGGCTAAAATAATCTCTAAGAGCATGGTTTGGCAGGTTCACGAAGTCCATGAGGTTTTTTGGCTACCATCAGAGTAATTCAGACCACACTTCTATTCTTCTTGTGTCAAAGATGGTAAGATCATGTCTCTATTGTGTATGTTGACGACATGGTGGGTTACAGAAATGAATTTACAGTGAAGGCTCTACAGTTACTTGTCAAGCGACTGTTGAAAGACTTTACACTCAACATTTTCGATCGGTGTCTCGACTGATAAAGTGGATTTTTCTGCCTTAAAGAAAATATGCTTTAGATTTATTCAGAGGAAATTGGAAGGCCAAGATGTCAAATCCACCGACACTAGTAGAAGAAGGATTGAAGCTATGTGTTGAGACTAATCAAAAAGCCCGTTGATGTGAGATATCGTGAGGCCTGGGGCTGAAGATCGATGGCCTTAGCCCACACTAGGCCGTGACTGGCCATGCATTGAGTATTGTTAGCCAATTTATGCATAACTCGGAGGAAATCGAAGATATGAAATGAAGAGCGATTTAAGGTATTTGAAGTCCGCCTCCGAAAGGGAATTTTGGTCAATAAAAACGATTGTCAAAGGTGATACATAGCGAGCGTCACTGGCCGGAGTATGATGACAAACTATCTACTTTGGGATATTTCACCTTGAGGGTAATCTCGTTACATGGAGAAGCAAGAAGCGTATCGTTGTTGCAACGCTAGTTTCCCAAAGGTCAATTTGGGGGTAAGGACATCGGAATTTCCAGTAGCTTATCAAAGGTGACTTTATTACGGATTTAAGCATTCGCCAGAAACTAATTCGCTTATTGTGACAATAAAGCAAAGATGTGATATTGCCCATAATCCCGCACAACATGATCGTACAAAGCATGGAGGCAGACAGATTCTTCATTAAGGAGAAATCGATGAGAAAATCATCGAGTTGCCTAAGATCTGAACCAAGATCAATCGTCGATATCCTCACCAAAAGCTCGTTTCAAGTCGAGTGTTCTCATAAGTTTGGGCAAGTCAGGGCATGCACATCTATGCACCAACTCGGAGGGGAGGGAGTGTTGCGATATTGGATTAATAGTCAAAGATTCTCTATTTAATTCTTTCCTATTACTATTATATTCTTTCATAGTTTAGAGATATTTCTTTGTGAGGCAAATAACTTAGTTATAGGAATAGCTTGATTGTATGATTTAATTATAGGAATAGCTTGATTGTAGGATCTCTACTATTTTTATAAATATGTACATGTAAAGATACATATTTATTATGAATAAAAATATTCTTCTATGTTTTACAAGTATTGATTCAATATTGCAATAGATCGAAAAATCCAAGATATAAATTGCTAAAAATCATAAAAGATGAAATAATATCTAGATTAATAGCATAATAAATCGGTATAAAGCCTATAAATTTGATAATATATACACTAGAAGATATAATTTAAGTTTTTCAACATACGGCAAGTGAAGACTAATTAAATTTGTTTTGTTTGCCTAATTAACAAAATGACAAGAGGAAAATAAGAAAATACCTAATTTTAATCGGATAGACAAAATGTTAATCTATTCAATGTTAATCTTATCAATGTAAAGTTCTCATTTGTTTTAAATAAATATAAAAGTCACGTTTGATTGTAGAAAATGTTAAAAATAATTTTTAAATGATTTTTTATTTTAAATAATAAGTACAAAAGCAAACAGATATAATTGAAATGGGTAAAAATTGTAGATATTTTTAAATTATTTAATTTTCCTTTAGAAATGAAGAAATAAGTAAAATGAGATTGGAGTGAGTATATATATATAATCTTCTTTTCTTTTATTTTTTAAATTAAAAAATGACGAGATGAATAAAAATGCCCATTCAAATAAGTAAGCTAATATGACATTAGAAAAACCAAACACAATGCTTTATTGATGGAAGATAGAGGAGAGAAATGAATCAAAAGCATTTCATATAATGTATGTACATTGAAAACAAACCATGAAAAAAAGTGAGACAACTAACCCAAGGTATCCTGAACAACAAAAGAAACTCCATTGTGCCTAGTTATAGTTTATATGGTTGTGAACATGAAAATAAATTTTTCGATTTTATTTATTTGAGACCATAAACTTAAAATTTAGGGTTTTTTTTTTTTTTGTGAGGTATGCTTAAAAACAATTTTGAAAAAATAGTTTTTGAGAATAAGTTATAATAATAATTTGTTTTTGTCTAAGAATTGAATTCTAAAAACATATATAGTTTTTTTTTAAATACATAGTTTATTGATTTAAAGTTAACAAATACAATGATAAAACATAAATCAAAAGTACTAAAAACTTTATAGGATGAAGTAACATTCAGGTAAAGTCCTACACATTTCATAATCCAAAAATGTTTAGAAGAATACCTAAGGTTTAGATCTATAACAAACTAATTAACATGATTTGATCAAACGATCATGTTAGATCCAACTTTGTCATACCGCTAACACAAAACCCATGAAGAAACTAACAATCGACGACATAACTACTCACTACAACAAGTCGCCGTCAAAACATGTCGCATTAGGTTGATGACTAAACACAAAAAACAAAGATAAACCCAAATTGATGAGGAAAAAACTATTTTATTTAAAAAGAAACCTAGATTGGGGGAAGAAAATGATGGAAGGGGTGATTTCCGGTCAAGAATGACCCAAAAATCATTTCTCATCTCTAACGAATAAAAGCTTGAAAGAGAGAATAGAGGGAAGAATTGGCTAGAAGCTCTCCAATATAAATTGATTTTAAAAAAAATTAAAAATAGTTTTTTCTTGATAATAAAATCATGTCTAATTTTATTTATTTTTTATCATAGCAATATTTTAAATATAGTACTTTACTAACATTTCAATAATTTTAAAATGAATCTCCCTAATCAAATTCTTTTATACAATTCTTTCATTCTTCATTTTGTCCTTATGCAACATTTAGGCTGTAAGTAGCAAAAGGAAAGAAAAATCATAATATAGAAAACATGTTCATATTTGGTTGTTCAATGAAAAAAATCCAATAAAAATAAAAGGTATATTTTTAAATTGCTTAATATTTATAGTGATGAATTAAAAATGAGTTTGAAGTAGCAAGTAATAAATAATATGTTGGATTTAACTTTAATTTTATTTTCTTTTATTCTTTCATTTTCCTCTCTATTTTTTTCATACATTTTTCTTCAAATTTTCTAGAACCAAGCATAACATTTCCTCTTATATTTCGCACCATATGTCTCATTCCCACTCACTTCCAATACTTCAAATCTTTACTCCTACATCATTTTCTCATTAAAACTTCACAAAACCCCAAAAGAATTCACCTTCATAATTCTAAAATCTCCTTTGTCTCTAACTAAACTTTGACAGCAATTAAAAATTTTGTGCAAAAGAGTACGAACGTTTCAATGACACTTTCTTTTCCTTTTATTGCGCAAAAGACAAGTGAAAATACCATTAATGTGTTCTAAAAGAATAGAAGTAGTAAGTTTTGGGTAGACGAATTAAGCCATGGGGAACAAAATCAACACACTTTATCAAATTAATATGTTTTTTGTCTTTTCATTGTTAGAGTCGGGTGACTTGATCTTATACCTTTACTTCCTCCAGATATCTTCATGATCAAGCTGTCATAAGGGGCGAGAGTGATCATTATTCCCCTAATGAAGAAGACATTGAATGAGGCTGGTGGCACTTGGAATTTCCCGATAGATCTGTCCATGGAAGCAGCTTGCTGAACAGAGAAGCCTATCATTTGGGCATGAAGACACCAAAACATGATTGTTGTGGCCCAAATCGGCAGTATTATGTTCATCATTTTAAGCTCTTCCACCTTTATCACTATGCATAGTTTCCATGGATTTGGAGTAGCTGATCCTTCTTTTCCAAAATCCCCATCGCTTATTACAGCCGCCTTTTCCAACCACCTATGATAAAAGAGCATAAATTACAACAACTTCATGAAAAATTAAGAAGAAAGCAAGAAGATGAACTGCTTGCTTACCAAAACTGATTAGTAGAATGAACCCTTGATTCGGGAGATAACTTTCACAATAAGCTTATATCGGACGGAAACTCGAGCTTTCTTTTCTTTATAGCAGCGGCAATGAATTGAACAACTTGAATTAGCGGCTTCCCGACTGTTCCTTGTACTTATATTTTCTAGTTCTTGATGAAAATATTATGACTGCCGTAATCATAGCAGCCGCACAAATTGATGGGGTCCATCCCCATTTACTTTTGCTTTGAGACATACTTTCATGTCTCCTTGCTTAATTTTTGGCCCCTTGTTTTGTGCATGAAGACTTGGTTGTCTTCTTCCTTTTTTATTCTTTCTTTTGCTCTCCACTTCCACTAATCAAGCCACCTTTCCCGAGATGCCTTCTCCTTTCCTTGCCTATAAATTGAAGGAAATATGAAGGCTTTTCATATCTATCATTTGAAGAACAAGAAAGAAAGAGAAGAGGGAGAGAGTGAGGAGAGAAATTAGAGAGATACTTAATTGAGAAGGTTGCTTTTAATTGAGAAATTTCCACATCGGGGGAGGAGGGCCCTATTTCTTGAGTATACCTAAGATCAAACAGTATTCTAGAGGTTGTACCGTATACCACTTTGTGGTAGTGAAGAATTGTTCAGAGTTTGTCCCATGGTTTTTCCCTTCATCTTGAAGGGTTTTCCATGAAAATCTAGTGTTCTTCATTTCTATATTTATTTTCTCATATGGGCACTATTCACGTATATGGTACTATTCACATATACGATACTATTTATTCGATCGGCCAACAAAAATACCACAGAGTAGTGGTTCGAGCAATATAAGTCGATCATTCGGGCACCCAACAAGTGGTATTAGAGTTAAGTTCTCATAGTCTTAGTATGCTCTGTGGTTGTGGCTGTTAACCGACCTTCTGCATCATAAAAGATTTTTGAGATTACTATTGCTCTAAGATAGCTCATCGTTGACGTTGAAGAAAAGATGAGAAAGTACGAGATTGAGAAGTTTGCGGGTAACAACAACTTTACCCTCCGACAAAGACGAATGAAAGATCTTCTTATCTAGCAAAAGGTTCATAAGGTGTTATCTGGTAAGTCTAAGATGCTAGAAACCATGAAAGAAGATGAATGGGAAGAGATGGACTATGATAAATCAATAGAAAGTAATACGACTCAACCTTTCAGACGAAGTACTAAACAACATTAATGTGGAAGATTGCACAACTACAGAAGAGATCTGGAAGAGACTAGAGGAATAGTACATGACGAAGAACTTGTCAAACAAGTTATATTTAGTAAGAGTTGTGACGTCCCGCGTGATGTCATAAAAATAAAGATGCTACAACATTTGGCAGTTCAATGGCCTTATTTCAACTCGCATAGCTTCGCAACTCGATGACGAAGATAAGGCTATACTATTATTGGCAACTCTACCTTCTTCATATGAAAATTTGATGACTACCTTATTATATGGAAAAGACACTTTGAAATTTGTCAGGATCCTTGTTGTCTTATAATAAGACAAGCAAAGTTGCCAACAATGAGTCACAAGCATTGGTTATAGAAAACAGAGGTAGAAGCAAAGGCAGAATGTCAAGACCTAAGAATGACAGATCTAGAGGAAGGTCAAAATCAAGAGGCAAAGACTACGCTTGTTATAACTGCATCAAACAAGGTCACTTGAAGAAAAATTGTCGAAAGTATGGAAGTCATGGAACAAAATCAAGGAACCAAAAGAAGGAAGAAACAAGAACGCCATTTCTCCTTCCACTATGTTGATGAAGATGTCATAGCTTGTCGTTGAAGAATGCCTACATGTTGGTGACCAGGTGATTGAATGGGTGGTTGATACTATTGCATCATACCATGCTATGCTAAATAGAGAATTGTTCAACACATACAAAGCAGGAGACTTTGGGTGTGTAAAGATGGGAAACATCGCCAGCTCCAACATTGTGGGAATTGAAGATATTTGCATACAAACCAACTTGGGTTACTAGTTGATGCCGAGGTGACGCGGGAGCAAGACGTTCTGCATTTATTTCTCAACTGATGTTCGACCGTTCAGATAAAGAAGGCTTCCCAAAATTATTTCGCACGATAGATGGAAACTTACTTAAAGAAACGGGAAGGGTTGTTTGTAAGAGGAGAAGTTTTCTGTATGTTGTATAAGACCCTTGGGAAGATATGTAAAAATGGGTTGAATGTAGCAACAGATTCCTCACCAAGTTTGTGGCATAGGAGACTAGGCCACATGAGTGAGAAGGGGCTACAAATTTTGGCAAATAATAACTCCATTCTCTTTGCCAAAGGTACACTATTTGATCCTTGTGATTATTGTTTACTTGGAAAGCAACATAGAGTTTCATTTAGCAGTAAATCTACCAAAATGTTATAAATACTAGAACTTGTATATTTTGATGCTCTGTGCATTCCATAAGTCAAAAGTCTAGGAGGATACAAATTTTTTGTAACCTTTATTGATGATGCTTCAAGAAAAACATAGGTGTATTTATTGAAGTCAAAAGACCAGGTATCTCAGAACTTTCAACAGTTTCATGCCATGGTGGAAAGAGAAACCAAGAAGCCCTTGAAGTCCCTTCGTACAGATAATGGAGGTGAATACATTTCCCAAGAATTTAGAGATTACTGCTCCAAACATGGGATTTGGCATATGAAGACGGTCCTAGGCACCCTCAACACAATGGTATAGCAGAAAGGATGAATCACACCATTGTGGAGAAAGCCAGATGCATGTTGAGAACTACAAAGCTTCCTAAGTCATTTTGTCACATGGGCCAGGCTATCGTTGTTATCTAATCAACATAAGTCCTTCAGCTCCGCTCGAGTTTAATGTCCCAAAGAAGGTATGGACAGGTAAAGAAATTTCTTATAACCATCTGAAGGTGTTTCGGTGCAAAGCATTCATACATGTACCAAAGGAGCAAAGGTCGAAACTAGATGACAAAGCCATACCTTGCATTCTCATTGGCTATGGAAATGAGGAGTTCACCACAAATTTCGGGGACCCTAGATGAAAAGTTACTTAAGTAAGATGTTATCTTTCATGAAGATCAGACAATGAAAGATTCTAACAAAGAAGAGCAACAGTAAAAAAAAGTTACTATGGATGTAACTATCGATCCTCCCTTACAATTCACAGGTAAAGAAGATGATCATAATGACGGTGATACTCTAGAAGCAATACATGATGACAAAGGATGAAGCAGAAAGTATACCATCAAGGAGCATGACGATCATGCTAGGTTCCGTGGATAGGAGAATGAACAACCGCAACTTAGAAGATCAAATCGAGAGCAGAAGCCAAATACCAGATATCCATCCTCAGAATACATTTTGTTGACTAATGGAGGGGGGGAGCCTGAGAGCTTCCAGGAAGCACAAACTCATAAAGATAAGGGTAGCTGGATGAAAGTGATGAGTATATAAAATACTCATTACAACCCTAAGTTTTACTTAGTTTTTAGTAATGTTTTCATGTTAAATAAGTTCCCTAATGCTCTAAATGTTCATATTTATGATTAGGTCATCCATTTGGCGGGGTGGTGCGAATTTAGAGCGAAAACAATGAAAAATTGGAAAATCAGCAAACATAGCACAACAGATCTGACATTTCAGTTTTTCTGTATTAATGGGGAAATCAAATGGTTCTAAACTACCAAGAACTACATTCTAGACTTCACAATCTTTCTAAAAAGACCAAGATCACTCAATTCGGAATTTGGACAAGGGAGATACACACTCGGGAAGTCAGAACAAAAACAAGGAAGCAACTGCAGAGCAGCAACAACCAATTGGTTCTGTTCTATTACATTTTAAATCTATAAAATGACATATGATGGAACTATTTCCTTATTTGTATGGATTCCTGACTTCAAGAGTTTTCCGTAGAGTCCAAAAACGCGTAATTCGGAGTTCGGGTGAGAGAGTTATGGTTGTGCAAAGGCATAAAGAAATAAAGCAACACAGGGGCCATGCCCCTGCATGGACCCTACGCCCTTGCTTGCCTGAGGAGTAGTTTTTTTGGTGCTTTCCCATGCACCTTCGTGCGGGAACCAAGCACCTGCGTGGGAGACAAATATGAGCCCTAATTTGGTCTATTTCAAGGCCCATCCAAGGGGATTTGATGGATAGCTATAAATTGGACCTCGGGAGACATAAAGAGGAGCTTTTTGGGGGCAAGGAGAAAGGGATTTTTGATGGGAGAAGGAGAGGAGAAAAGGCGATTGGAGTGCAAGGCTTGAGAGGATTGGATTCGTAGCATCTCATCTCATTTTTCTTACTCTACTCTCATGACTATGAATTCTAATTGTATTTTCTTCATCTCATAATGTTCTAAAATATCTGGAACTAGGTTTATGATGTAACTTTGACTATACACCATGGATGAACTTTAATCTTTCATTTATTTAGCTTAATTCTTGCAATTGTTGGTTACCTTATTTATGATTTGATTACATGTTGATACTTGGCCATTATTTACATGTATTAGGATAGGGCTTTGAGGTCGAAAGACGAGGAACTCTAAGGAACTGAATAAGGTATCATACAATCAATCATATGATAGAGATATCACGGTTTTGTATGTGGTAAATAAGGATATTAGGTTAGATCATCCCGCATTAAGGTTAGAGGTAGATGCAATAAAACCCGCTCGAGATAGGTGCTCAACGCCGAGAGAGGTTGATGCATAGAAAAGATCACCTTTACCATCAATATTCGCATAAATTATAAATTTAAATACTTATCAATTCACTATGAATGTAATGTAAAATCATAAACCCTAGTGCTTCACCCTGAGAAAGAGACCGTCGTTAGTTATTTCACTTAGTTTGATTTAGAGTAGTGACACAATATCCATAGCCTAGATAATATTAGGGTGATCTAATTCAGTATTTGGCATTCAAACTCCTTGTAGGACGACCTTGACTCACCTTTATACTGCCCTTCCACGACGCATACACTTGCGCGAACAAGATTAATTCTAGTTTAACCTTATAGCTTAGCGCCTGGCTGCTAGCGCTGTCGAGGAAGCTGGGTAAAAGCTGGCACATCGATACACATTTAAAAGATACTTTAGGAAAATTTTAATTTTAATTTTACTTTTATTTTTATTTATTTTAATTTTAAAATTTTATTATTTATTTATTTATTTTTAATTCATTTTATCTAATAAAGAATTCTATTGGTGGATTTTGTAGTGTTTCAAGGAGTTTCGGTCACTTGTATGCATGACAAGGCAGAGGGAGAAATGAAAGCCTATGACCTGAAATCATGTGGAACAATCAACACTCCCGAAAGAGAAGATTGTTACTAAGACAACTACTACCTTGCGACATGGCCGAGAATCTGCTAAATATAATCGGAATTTGAGGAGGAGAATGAACTCACTGTGTGGAAATCGAGAAACAATAATGCCCATCGACCAGCATGTCCAACTCCTCGATGACCTGGGATATAAGCATTGATGAATTTGCATTACCACTTACAAACACACAAATTCGTGATACGCAAAACCCGATCTGCCGACAATTTTGAATTGAAGGTCAGACACTACAACTACCTGTATTCAATTTCACAAAAGTCGCGAAGATCCCAACACTCACTTGACAAGCTTCTTAGAAGTATGAGACAATGTGAAATATAACGGGGTAACAAAAGACTCAGACTATTTCCGTTATCCTTGAGTAACAAAGCCAAGCAGTGGCTAACTTCTAAACCACCAGACTCCATCATAAGTTGGGCGGATTTGGTCTATAAATTTTTGATAGATTATTGCCCCCTGCTAAGACTGCACAAATGAGAATAAAGATCAATAGCTTTGCCCAAAAGGATAACGAAAGCTTAACTGAAACGTGGGACAAATACAAGGAATTTATGAGGAAGTGTCCCCATCATGGATTGACTAGGTGGATACAAATCTACAATTTTTATACTGGCCTAAATGCCCATACACGACAGATGATTTACACCAAATGAGGTATTTTGGCAGACGCATAAAACAAAGCTAATTTGTTAGATGGGATAGCGACAAACAGTTATCAATGGTCGCAAGAAAGAATGGTAAAAGGGAATGGAAACAATGGAGTAAGTACTGATGTGTTCTCTAATTTAGCAGCACAGGTTTCATTGCTCACTAAGCAGTTACAGAATTAGAAAGCCTTAGCCCATGCCATCCGTACTTGGGCTTAGTGCTATAGAAATTTGCGTGACAAAGACTATTGCCAATGGAATGCCAACAAAGATAAATGACACTGGCACAAGCCCAATACATAGTTAGGTACAATCAACAGCAACAGAATCCATATGTAGGCAACAATTTTCAAGGTCAAGGCTGGAGAAATAATAAGAACTTTCCTTGGAAGAATACTCAAAACTCAAGGCAACCAATGCCGAGCAATAATAAGCCAAAGGAGAAGAAGGTAGACCTAGAGGAAGCTTTAGCTCATATGATGACGTCTCATACTGCTTTCATGAATGAGACGAAGGCTAATTTCCAAAACTGCTCAAAGAATCGCAAACTAATCAACCCAATTACGTAATCAAGGAGCCCAACTCAAGAACTCTAGAAGTACATATGCGCATGTAATAATAACAGCATCTAAAGACCTCAAGGTTCATTACTGCCACCACAGAGGTAAACTTAGGGGAGAGGGGGAAAGGAAATACCCCGATTACTCGAGAAGTGAAGGGAAGTAGTCGACTCAAGACCCTACCAGTTGATATTACAATAGAACTAAAACAATGACTGGGGCTTCGGGCGTAGGTTGACATGAGCAAAAGATGGAGTCGTCTAACTAAACAGCTTCGTGGAAACAAATGAGGTAGAGAAGGTGGATAAGCCAGTCTCACAGGATCCAACCCCACTCATCCCATACCCACAGAGATTGAGGAAGAGTAAGCTTGACAAGCATTTCACAAAATTTATGGAGGCGTTTAAGCAACTGCATATCAACATCCCCTTCGCGGATGCACTAAAGCAAATGCCAACCTATGTTAAGTTTATGAAGGACATTTTATCGGGTTAAACGAAGGTCGAGGAATACGAGACTATCATTCGACTGCAGGAATGCAATGCCATAATACAGAAGAAGCTGCCCCATAAATTAAAGGATCCCGGGAGCTTCACCATTCCATGCACCATAGGTAATGCAGTTTTTGAGGAGTATTATGTGATCTTAGCGCTAGCATTAACTTAATGCCTCTTTCCATATTCAGAATATTAGGGCTTGGGGAATCTAAACCAACAACAGTCACCCTTTAATTAGCGAATCAATCACTCGGCTTCATTCTAGAGGTCTATCAAGATGTATTAATGAAGGTTGATAAGTCTATCTTTCCCTGGCAGACTTCATTGTCTTGGACATGGAAAGATATGAGACACTATCATCCTAGGTAGCCATTTTTAGTCAATCGGAAGAGCTTAATCCCATGCAGCGAGAGTTAAGGTTGAGAGCATGGGATGTGGGTCATATTTAGTGTTCGAAATATAAGACACCAAGCAGAGTGACCTTGCTATCTGATTGAGAACATTATGCCATAGTGTCAACCATGAGGATATCAATTTATCCCCTTGAGACTGTGGGCCTCTTACAAGTCGATTCATAACTGTGATGACGGCTGTTAAGGCGTTCAGCCTGGATGAATTCCTAAAGAGAATCGCAGTGAAATATTATGTTTCTGAGAAAGTGTGAACAAGTCAATACTATCTACGGGAGAAGGCACCACAAATATGAATGCAAATACTACTTAAGATACTGGTGGTATGCGATTGGGAACTAATCCACGTTACTGGGCCATCATCTCAAAGATCACTAACTGGGTCAAAGAGGAAAAGAAGTTGTTGAGGGTAGAGGATCTAGGCTGCGATTGGATGGTCACTAGCCCACTTGAAAGAATTCGACACACTATGTGTGCAGGTATCTTGTTAGAAGAGCCGGTTACAAGCGTCGAGAAAGGCTGAATCGGCTTGATGAAGGAAGCGTAGAAAAGTTACGAAGTGGTTGGATGCTGGGGTAATCTACCTTATTTCCGACAAGCCCATGGGTAAGCTCGGTGCAAGTAGTTCAAAGAAAATTTGGAATAGTATTAAAAAAAAGCTGAAAACGATATTTTCTTTCTTGAGAACTTAATGGATGGAGGATCTTCATTGACTACAAAAGGCTAAATAAGGCCACCCGTAAGGACCACTTCCCCCTTCTTTTTTTTAGATCAGATGCTGGATAGATTAGCTTGACATGATTATTATTGTTTCCTAGATGGATCCTCAGGCTACAATTAGATAGCCATCGTACCCGAGGACCAAGAGAAGACAACCTTCACATGTCCATATAGAACATTTGCATTCCATAGGATGCCTTTGGTATGTAATGCTAGGTACTTTCGACGATTGTATGATGGCAATATTCTCATATATGGTGGAGAGGACAATTGAGGTATTTATGGATGATTTTTTTTGTTGTGGGAGTATCATTTGATGATTGCCTTGAAAACTTGAGAGTTGTGCTAATGAGATGTGAAGAAACTAACCTAGTGCTCAATTGGGAGAAGTGTCACTTCATGGTACGAGAAGGTATCGTTCTCGGTCACAAGATTTCAGCAAGGGAATTGAAGTGGATATAGCGAGTAGAGGTGATTGAGAAGTTGCCACCACACCATACCCGTGAAGAGAATCCAGGATTTTAAGGACATCTTGAGATTCTATAGGCGGTTCATAAAGACTTCTCTAAAATAGCTAAGCCACTATCTAACCTTCTTATGCAGGGAGTAGTGTTCACTTTTGATGAGTAGTGAAATCAAGCCTTTATGACTTTGAAGGAGAAATTGATTTTAGCACCAATAGTAGTCACACCAGATTGGGCATCTCAGCACGGGCTTATGGCACTAGTACACCACTAGTTGTTTTAAACATGAGTGGGAGTGCATTATTGATCAGTTTGGTACCGTAATTATTATTTTGCTAAAGTGAGAAAATTTCGAAACCCGGAGCTAATACAAGGTCTAAAGGGAGTAGAATTTGTGCAATCAAGAATGGGACACAAAAGACATAATATAAGAAAATGGTGGGTTATTATATAAATGGCATAACTTGATTCGCAAATATAGGAGATTTTGATGACAAAGTGCAATAAAAGGAGAATTAAAAGTCAAAAGGGAGTGATACCAAATTGGTCTCTCATTTTGAAACCATGCAATTAGAAGTAGAAGAAGGGGAAGAAGAAGAAGAAGAAGAAGAAGAAGAAGAAGAAAGAAGAAGAAAGAAGAAAGTCGAATAAAGGTATGCCCACATTACTTTTATTGGGCTTTATTAATAACCCTATTTAAGAGATGCCCATGCTTATGTATCGACTGTGATAGGTGTCAAAGAATGAGTAGTATATCTAGGAAGATGAAGCACCTTTGAAAGAGTATTCTTGAAGTTGAAGCATTTGATGTATATGGGGATTGATTTCATGGGCCCATTCCCATCTTCCTATAATAACAAGTACATTTTACTAGCAGTGGATTATGTATCCAAGTGGGTGGAAGAAATTTCTACTCAAACAAATGATGCTAAGGTGGCGCTTAAGTTCCTCAAAAGAAATGATGGGTGGAAGAAATTTCTACTCAAAAAAGAATATCTTCACTAGATTCGGTACGCCCCGAGCCTTAATAAGTGATGAGGGTAGCCACTTTTGTAATAAGTGGGTTGAAAAATTGTTGTTGAAGTATGGCATCCGACACCGAATTGCCCTAGCCTATCATCCCTAAACCAATGGGATGGCAAAGGTATCTAATAGATAGATTAAGGCAATCATCGAGAAAACAGTGAATTCTTCTCGAAAAGATTGGGCAAATAAAATCGATAATGCTTTATGGGCATATCGAACGGCTTTTAAGACCCCAATAGGCCTGTCCCCCTATAGGCTAGTTTTTGTCAAAGCTTGCCACCTTCCAGTGAAGCTTGAGCATAAAAATTTGTTGAGAGGAAAAGAGGAGAGAGAGGAGAAGCTCTGACAGAACATGGAAGTAAGTAATTTGGAGAAAGAGGTTACTTCTGAATTAGTGAACTAGATGAATTAAGGAGTAGGGGCTTATAGATCTGGGGTTATAGAATAAAGAAACTGAGGCATGGCATGTGATAAGACATAGAAAGGCTTACTTTACACTTGGCCAACATGTTTGTTGTTTAATTCCAAGGCTGAGATTATTCCTGTAAGCTAAAGTCTCGATGGTGCCGGCCCGTTCATTGGGGAAACTTCGAAGTGTTCCCGTATGGTACCATTGAAACCACGCTTTTCGGACGGGGCACGAGTGTGTAAAGAGCGAGAGGCGGCTTGTACTTTGTTGATGAGTTCAAGAGCGACAACGTCTCTATCTTATTAGACGAAGCAAAATCAAAAGGAAGAGCAGTCTTGTGAGCAGGTGTAGAGCTGTAAGGTCGCAGAAATTTAGAAGTATAAGCGTTAAACAAAGTTACTTGGAGAAACGGCAAGCATAGGAGTTTCTTCCCGATTGTTTCTTAATTTCTTTAATTAACTTCATTTCATTGTTTGTCTATGTTACCGATTAATTTCGATTTTGCTTTCTAATTTTCACGTAGTAATGTATTGCAGAAATAGAAGATTACCTTGAATAACTAATTCATCTCTTATTGTTTGCATATTCGGTGCATGTCGGAAATTCAAATTTTTCGAACTTCGAACGATACACTAGGTAGCCACGCATTAGAGTACAATCCATGCAACTGTGTGAGATAACAAAATCAAGGAGTAGGAATTTTGAAGCCTCGGGCGCGCTATTTGCGTGACCCACTAATATATGTTATGCGTTTGCGTGACGGAAAAAACACACAAATAGCGTGGCTTGAGAGATGCAAAGCGCTCTTGGGCATGCCATTGCTTTCTTTGAGGCGATTAGTATCTTGAATTCATCCCATTTACTTTTGCTTTGAGACACTTGGTGTTCGAGGCCTGCCTTTATTTTGGCCCTTGTTTTGTGCATGAAGACCCAGTTGTCTTCTTCATTTTTTTTGTTTTTTTATTTCTTTTGCTCTCCACTCCATTAATCAAGCCACCTTTCGAGGATGCCTTACTCGCTCTTACCTATAGAGTGGAAGTCAGATGAAGGCTTTACATATCTCTCATTTGAAAAAGAAGAAAGAAGGAGAAAAGGGAGAGAGTAAGGAGAGAAATTAAATAGAGACTCAATTGAGAAGGTTGCTCTCAATTGAGGAATTTCCACATCGGGGGAGTGTGAGGTTATCTCTATTTCTTGAGTATACCCAAGATCGGTATATTCTTAGGAGGAGTTATACTGTATATCACTTTGTGATAGTGAAGAATTGTTCGGAGTTTGTCCCGTGGTTTTTCCCTTCATCTTGAAAGGTTTTCCACGTAAATATGGTGTTCTTAATTTCTATATTTATTTTCTCGTTCGGGTACTATTCACATATATAGTACTATTCATTCAACGTCAACAAACACTACCAGAGAGTAGTGTCGGAGCAATAAAAGCCGATCATTTGGGCACCTAACACAAATCCCATACTTACGCCACGACTCGCCGACTTGTGCATAAATAAGTGAGTAACAACTAGTATAAATTGATATTGATGAGGAAGAAAAACATGTTAAAGATGTTAGTCACTGGTAGTTTGGTGAGGGTTGAAACTAGAGTGACTGTCGAAATCAACAGGATTAAACTGAGGCATGTTTTATAGCACTATCCTTAAGAATTTTCTCCCCCGAGATTCAGCGAAATGATTCGAGAGATTTTGTGGGCGAGGTGATAGAGAGAAGGAGAGAAGAATAAGATGGAGAAGTTACGTGTTTCAACACTAGCGGATGTTTAATTTATAGAAACCGGGTGTAATAGTTGATTTGAAATTCGAAATATGGTTGATGGAGTCATTATAAAATTTGAATTAAAGAAAATTTGATTGTTTGCGGATTCATGATGGAGTTACATAAATTGATTTAAAAAATTGTTGGATAAAAGCGTTTTCAAATGCTTTAAAACTAAGGTTTTCATATGGGCGAGCAAGCGAAAAATAATGCGGAATGGCAAATTGGTCCAATGACATTTACGCTGTAGGAAATCCGTTGTTTGCACTAGAATCGGGCTTTTGGCCCATTTCTTGTTTGCGCAAGGGCTCTCCTCTTCTCAAGCCTTTTACAAGCCTAAAGATGAGTTTTATAATATAAACCTAAAAAAACTCGTCTTTTTTTTCGTGGGACAAGTTCTTTTTGAAAAAAAAACTACTATTTACTAACAAAAGAAGTACTGCATTTGAGTTTTTTCTTTCTTGTCTAATTGATCAAATTGGTAGGTCGTTAGTGCCGAAACACTGGATTTAATTCCTGCAATTCCCATTCCTAATGCGAATAGACCCATAAAGAAAACACCCATTTGCAAAGTGTCTGCTTTTACACACTTGATGGCTTGTGAAGGGTCGTAAGGAGGTGGACAAAACCTTGGCAATGTAGCTGAGACGACCAACACATAGGCTCCCTGTTCAATATAGTAGGTTGTTATCTAAAAAAATATTTGGTTAAAAGACATCAAATAACATTTAATATGTGAATCTAACATTTCCCATGTTTTGTCTTGAAAAATAACCCACTTTGGACAAAAATATCATTTTCCATTTTATGTATTTACATTATTTCTTAAATAAATGAATTATTTTTGCAAGAAAACAAGAATGAAAATGCTGTCGAAAATTGATAGACTTGAATTTCCAAAATTTACGGCTTGTTTGGTTAATGTTTTTGAAAATTGTTTTCTGTTATAAAAAAACAAGGAAAACATGGAAAACACATTTGATTTTTAGTTTTTTTTTTTTTTTTGTTCTGAAAAAACAAAAAACACCAATTTCAAAAAAACAAGAACAATTTTTAGAAAACACCAAAATTGTAAGACCCTGAAATTTCATGTTTCTATGAATAGTAAATTTCGTTTTCAATAAATATGTATTTGAATAGAAACGGTCAAATGAATAGTAATTTTCAAAAAATGAGCCCCGAAGAATAAAAAATGTTCAGAATAATGTATTGAGTCTAAAGGAACATAAATGATTAAAACGAAACTATTTTAAGGGGTGAGAATGTAAAACCCTGGAAAAATGTAATTTTTCTGGAAAAGGGCAAAACGATAATTTGCCGCTGGAAAAAAATATGTAATTTTTCTAGTCTTGGATGACAAAATGGACTTCATCATTGAATTAGTCTCGCGAAATCTAGCTACCCAGTCGAATTTCGTTAAATTTCGAGACAGTCAAAATTTCATATTTTTCGAAGTACGGGATGTCGAGTGCCACATGGCATGACTATGTGGTTGCCACATGGCATGACTATGTGGTTGCCACATAGCTCCATATGAGGAAGACACATGAAAAGTGGGGAGAGAGAGGATTAGAGAGAGATGAAGATATTTTGCCAAAATATCTTAGAAAAAAAAAGGAAAAGAATATTGGAAAGTGAGAGGAAGTTTCCTCTCACTTGCTTAAAGTCAAAACCATTTTTGGTCTTGGAAGACCAATTCGTTGGAGGAGTGGAGGAGAGACAACAAAAAAAAAAGAAAAGGAAAGAAAGGAAAAGTGAAAACAAGGGAAAAGTCAAAAAAAAAAAAAAAATGAAGAAAGAGAAACGGAGAGTGAGTGTAAAGAGAGAGAGAGAGAGAATAGAAGCAAGCTACTCTTCCATTCCGCAGTTTTTGTCGATCAAAAACTTGTGACGGGGAGTTAAAGTTGCTCAGAGGAACTATGTCGCGGCGTCACGGGATCGGATAAGATTTGCGGCTTGGGATTACGGTTTTTTGAAAACGAGAAGAAGCGATGTCAGGAAATCACGCTATTTGAGGTCGGGTTTTTCTCCTACTCGGGTTAATTTTTGTCTAAGGCATGTGTGTGTGTCCAAGGAAGGTGTTGTTCCGTTTTTCCCTTCAACCCCATGACAATGTTTTGGCCATAACCTGACCATCACTTATTCGAATTAAGTGATTCAAATTGCAGGGTAAACTAGACTGATAGAAGAACATATCTCAGTGAAATAGGTATATCCAAATTCAGATACCTTGGAACTTAGAAATTCATTCAAAGTGCACCACCACACTAATTCTCGGGTGGGACACAATGGTCATTTTTCTAATTGTTGGCCTCCAACTTCGAACGACCATAACTTCTTCGCTCGAACTCTGTTTTGGGTGTTTTTGGACTCTATGGAAAGCCCATTGAGTCAAGATTTCATCCATGTGCCCGTAGAGGACGGGTGGACAGTGAACATGGATGAAAAATTTATGTTTTACCAAGTGTGAAGGTTGCTTGGTTATGTGCGTTTGTGAATAGTAGGGTTTTGACATGACCATTTCATGGCGTGTTGTGAAATTTGTGTGTATTTGGTAAGAAATTGCCATGAGTTAGCCCTACGAAGCATGAAAAAAGAAAAAAAAGAGTTGAGTTAAATTGATTTTAATCAATTGTAAATGATTAAATGTTTAAGGGTTTCTTGAGAAGTATATTAAGTTAATGGGTTTAATTGAACATCAGATTAAGGTATGGATGTTAATGGATTTTATGGATAATGTGACTTGTAGGAGAAAGTGATTGAGACAGGGTAAAGGTGGAAAGTTTTTTAAAGGAGGAAAAAGGGCTTAAATAACTAAGGTGAGGAAAATGTAAATGTTTATGAATATATATATATATATATATATATATATATATATATATATATATATATATATATATATATATATATATATATATATTATGTTTACCAATGTATATGTTTTCAAATCTATGTTATAAATGTTCAATCAAATGAAAAAAAAAAGTGGTTTTCTTGACTTTAAATTATGTTGAGAAAATATGAAATGATTATGGTTTTCATAGTGTTATAAAGCATGTGTTGAGAAAATATGCAGTTTTATAAATTATGATTTATGGTTTCTATGTTAAATGAAATGTTTATGAACATATATTTTATATATATATATATATATGTTTATATGAAAATGTTTGAATCCATGGTTACCCTATGTTACAAAGATAAAGTTTAAAGGAAAGTCGACTAAAGTACTTTACGCGTTATGAAGATACGTAGGAAAGGGATAAGATTTTTTAGAGGGGAAGGGAAGAGTGATGCATGTTACCATGCACGTGAAGATCTGAAAAGTTCCTGCACAATGTGATTTATTCCATAAGTGCGATGGTACATTTAAAGAAATGCACGATTTATCTGAGGTTCCTTTTGGGCCATCGGTGATCGTAAGACTGTTTCCTCGAAGGTTCTTTCATGGACCAACGGTGGTTAACGGTAGGTGGGTTCCATTGGATATGAAGGATTCAAAAAGGAAAAGAAAGTAAAGTAAATGTTTATTGAAATGATATGCTTATACAATTGTTTTACACATTGTATTTGAACTATATGGGAAAGAAAGTAAAGTAAATGTTTATTGAAATGAGATGTTTATCCAATTGTTTTACACATTGTATTTGAACTATATCTGGAAACATTATTTTCCTATGAAATGTACTCATTTGAGCTCCTTTAAGCTCACCCTTCTTTCAATGTTTTATAAAAATGTTTTAAGGTGAGTAATGGCGGAGTTTAAGCATCCTCCGGCCCAGTGACACCTCCACCTCACGCGACGACTACTTTTTGAAAATATAAAGACCTTTTTGTAAATAACTACTTGTGCACCTTTATTTTGTAATGTATATATGTTTTAAAATATTGTTTATATTTCTATGGTGTTTAGAAAAGGATTTTAAAGTTTGATTTGAAATTTGTTATGGTGGACTTGATGTCCCATTGTTGAATGTAGAGTAAATTAAATTGTTTTATTACAGGTGTCGTAAATTGGGAAAAGTTCGAAAAACAGAGGAAACTCTGCCCAATTTTCTATATAATGTTTAAGCGTATAAAAAGGGGTCGATGTTTAAAAGAAAAAAAAAGGAAGTTTTTCCTACCATGTTTCATAAGATTTTAATGGAAAACACAACTATATAAATGGGTTCGCTTCATGAATTCACTTTTAAAAAGGGTTTAAAATAAATGTTTTCTCAAATCCGTTGGAGTGCCGGGAGGGTCCCTCGGGTTAGGAAGAGAAGCAGAGTTAGGTCTCTTGGCTGTGGCATCGGGCTGGGTTTGAAAAATGTTATGGTGGTTTGAAAAATCTCCATGTCCTAAAATGATTTAAAGTTTTATTTAAAGGTGCATGAGTTATTTTGACAATTTAAATGTCATATGAACTTTATAACATATGATATGTTTAAATGTTACAGAAAATGCATCGTCGGCGAATCCTAACCAAGATGAGGGTTCTGCTTGGTCGTGCTGCTCCAGGCGAGGAACATATGGATGAGTACGTGTGTTCTATTCCGGCTATCACATTCCTTGAGCCTTCACGAAGGTAGGGACCATCACGTTTTCTAGAGCCAGCGGGAGTTCATATACCGCTTGATCAGATGGCTCATATTTTAGCCACAACATTTCGTTGCCTTAGTAGCGGTGTCCATTGAGAGGGCAAGGAAATTAGAGCAGAAATTATGGAATAGGGGATCCTTGAAAGGCATGGTCGTGGCTAGAGGGTAATGAGAGGTGTTCGGTGTTATGGGATACTCAGGTGTGAGATGGTGACATATTTTGCTTTCTATTGAGAGACATAGCACTTGATTGGTGGGAAGGCAATACGGGGCGATTTCGAAAGGGGTGTCACTGGACACGAGTTTAAGAGGAGTTTCTAGAGAAATTCTGCGATCCCCATGAGATAATGAAATTGAAGAATTTTGGCTCGGCGAGGGACCATGTCGAGTGACGGATTACGAAAAGTTCTCAGAACTAGGTGCGACATGTTCCTCTATTTTATGACCA
The DNA here is from genome assembly GCA_016808115.1 of Tetrastigma voinierianum. NCBI lineage: Eukaryota > Viridiplantae > Streptophyta > Magnoliopsida > Vitales > Vitaceae > Tetrastigma > Tetrastigma voinierianum. The sequence continues at coordinate 403,152 of JAEQBH010001107.1, forward strand.
CAGGAGTCTGAAGAGAGTAAGGGTTTGTAGTGGGCATGAGAAGAATTCGAATTATTGTGGCATCAATCTCTCATACTCAGTATGGACAGGTGGTTGAGTACGCCATCGGGAGAAATAGAGAGGAGATTTGGGGATGCTCCTCGGATTGTGAAAGAGGTTCGCAAGGGTAAAAAGGAGATGGATCCTACTTAGACTGGGATGGATCAGTAAAAAAGTCAAGAAGGAGGAAAAACACCATGGGCAAGTGGTAGATCTCGTCGGAGCGCGGTTCGAGTCGGGAGTTGATCAAAACCACCCAGAGCTGGGGCTTCTTTGTCCTGAGACAATGATGTAGTAAGTGTAGGAGGTTTCATGAGAGGGAATACGGATGGGGTGCGATGTTTTATTTGGAATGTGGAAAGTCGGGACATTTTGCGAGGAATGTCCCACAGTTCGCCTCGATGGTGGAGACGACTATAGTGGCACACAATACGGAGGCCATTTTAGTTGGTAAAGATTGATGAGTCTTAAACTCATCTATTTTAATCCATTTCTAACATTTTATTAGTTTGGTGAGTTTTAATGCCAAATTATGGAGTATTTACAAACTTTGTTTTGCAGGTATTAATTCAAAAATGAAATTTCCGGTAAAGAAGAAAGCTAGCAAACTCAGGTACGATAGTCTATGTCGCGACTGAAAAATGTGTGTCGCGACAAACTTCCAAGCAATTACCAAAGAAACATGTCGCAACAACATTTCTTGTGTCGCAACACCATAATCTAATTGTTAACAATTGAGCTAGGTCGCGACAGAGAATAGGAGAAACATATGCAAGTCATCTGGGAACAAGATAATTATATTGCGACATAAAACTAAACTGGAGGCAAAATATCTATCGTGACAGAACACTCATCTGTCGTGACATTGACTTCTGCAACATGGAAAAGATTGTTGAGACAGAAAATATGTTGAAGAAGAAGTTTGGGTCACGACAAGAAAAACTAGGTCGCGACAAAGGGTGCTTAATGGATGAACCGACCTAGTTGCAACAAGGAGAGTCAATGTTGCGACATACTTCAAACTTAAAAGGTGTTTTGATGTCGCGACACGAGAATAAGATGAAATAAAGAGAAACGAGGTCGTGACACAACGTCTAAGTCGTGACAGAGGTTTCAACACAATGAAAAGAAGTCATGTCGTGACATAACAAGCTAGGTCACGACAGCACAAGTCAGTTGAAAAAAGAAAAGTCCTGTCACGACAGGAAATAAGGGTCGCGACACGAAGACAAGCTGAAGGTAGAAAAGTTATGTCGCGACCAAAAAAACTAGGTCGTGACAGAAAAATATGCTACATGCAAAAAAAGTGTTGTCGCAACATAACATATTAGGGTCGTGACATCACGAAACATCCCAACCTGAAATTACAGGTGGCAACATAAAAATGAAGTTGCGACGGAAGCGAAACTAAGTGGTGATAGAACTGTGTGCGAATCGTTTTTTGATTAAGCGGCAGAATCAACTAATATCATGATGGTGTTATGACCTGACTAGAAACAGAGAGATCTTTGGGCATTGACGGTGCCATTACAGATTTGAAAGTATCTCAGACATCATTGTCCAGACAAGAAAACCATTGTTTGTAATAAGAAAAACATTGTGATGACTTAAATCTGGAAGAACACCAAACATGTCATGAAATCAGGCAGTTGTACTCATGATAGAATCTGATAAAATGCAAAATATATGTGATACTGGCGTCTGGGATATTTCATTTGTTTAGTTGGGATTATAAAGCGGTGGATAAAGTTAGAATTAAAACTTCAGACTCATAATGAAACAGTAGTGGAAGCGATGATCAGTTCATGCAATCGACAGAACACAGGAGTGAGGACTCTTTGTATTGTTTTTCTTTTATTTTTCATATTTTCTTCTTCAGTGGGTAAGCCAGCGTTGATTTAATTCATTTGTGGATGCAGAAAACGATGTTCGAGTTTTGAAGTTGAAATTAAATGGTAAAATCATTTACAATTACTTTTGATTGCGATGAACTCGAGACGAATCTTGGAACTCTTTTAGTTGATTGGAAGTTTATTGATTTTCGTCAGTATTTCAATGTATGTTTGTAATCCAATTTTGACACAACCTGTTTGGGAAAGATCGTGTTAGTTATGGTCTTTTCTGCAAAATGAGAAGAAAATTTCCTGGGTTGAATTTTGAGTTTATTTGGATGGTGTTGATCTTGATATTAATGGTTCCCAATTTTAGTAGCTTATACCATGAAAGGACTATTGTTTGGCTTTGATTTCCAGGAGGCCCTTTGAGTAACACAGAGATGGAGATTCCTGAGAGCTTAGATCAGTTACTTAGGGGTATGTTAGACTAATATTGAAGAACTAATGAGCTCTGAAAGATTACTTAGATAAATCCTCAATTTGCTCATGATAGAGAATGGGTTGAGTGTTATATCAATATAATCAATTAGAGATCTCTCCTTGGTCTAGAAGAATGATCTTGATCCCGTGTTAGCATGAGATCTAATCAAGAAAGAGAAAACTCTTCAGATTTTTAGGATGATACATCATTATTGTTGTAGAAATCTTTGCTAGTTGCCTTGTCTTGGGAGCGAAATCTGCTTGATCATGAAATGGGTATGAAGTATTGGAAAGAAAAATACCGGATCTTACATAGAAATTCTAATTACAAGTAATTGATTAGAATCATGTTGAAATGAACATGAACCTCCCAATCAATGAAAAGTATAGTTAGAGGAGGAATCAAACTATACCGCTGCCTCTTGACAAATTGATTCCAACTCAGTGGAGAAAAATAATAACATGAGATTGGGATGCGAGGTGTGATTTACAACAGTGAAAATTCGATATTTACTTCGGTAAATAATGCGGTTCGAGATCGATTTACATTTAAGTTTAACTTTTCCCCTTTATATTAGATGTAGGATTCTAGTTATTAATTTTATTAGTTTACTAAATTTTCATCTAAAATAGGCGTTAAATAGTATAGAACTTGAGTAATTGGGGTAGTTGAAGTTTAATTTCTTTCAATCTCTATGGGAACGATATCCAGACTTATAGATCCACTTTATTACTTGTACGACCTGTGCACTTGTAGTTTTAAGGCCAAAGTAAATCTTTAAATGAGTTTAATGGCAAAACAATTCTTCTTATGAGCATACAAGTTATCTTTGGTTACAACAAGTTTTTGGCGCAGTTACCGAGGATTAATTTTTAGTCTTCTAGTAATGGTTTTAATAATTTGAATATGCACAACTTTTGGTCAACAGAGGTCGAGATCAGAGAGGGGCACCGGTGGGGTTCTGCTCCTTCCGGTGGGCCACAGTGTACTAGCGGTAGAATTCGACCGCAGCGGAAGGGACCTCAGTGATCTATGACCCGGGCGGGGTATTTTAGTTTCCCGACGAGGATGCGATGTGTAACTCACGATGTTGTGATAGGTATAATTTTAGTCTTTGGTCGTGATGCTCATATTCTCATAGACCACGGACCTACACATTCTTTTATTTCTGTGGGTTTATTCAAGGTTAATGTGGAGTCGACTATGGAGCCATGACATAGTGGTATCTCTTCCTACAAAGGATTCATGAATAGCAGAGAGTGTTTATCTGGATAGTAAGGTGATTATTGGACGCCAAGAGTTTCTAGCAGACTTGATATTATTAGACATCCATGACTTTGATGTTATATTAGTCATGGATTAGCTATCTAGACATCATGCTACAGTGGATTGTTATAGAAAAGAGGTTAGGTTCTACAGACCAGGGGAGACAGAGGTTGTGTTCTATGGGTTACGGAAGATACTACCTAACAATATTATGATAGCTATGAAGGCTAGTAAGATGCTCTGGAAGTCATATCAAGGGTAGCCATTGAGGTGAGGGATAGTGGTAGTCGGAAGATGTTAGGTGAGTCGAAGGAATTTGGGATGTAATTTCCTGAAGGATCTTCGGGTATACCTCCAAATAGAGAGATTGATTTTCAGATTGAATTGGCCCCTGGGACAGAACCAATCTTTAAGGCACCTTACAGGATGGCTCCTTCAGAGTTGAAAGAATTGAAGGTCCAAATGAAGGATCTTGTGAGTAAAGGTTTTGTCAAGCCGAGTACTTCTCCTTAGGGAGTGTCGATTCTGTTTGTGAAGAAAAATGATGGAAGTTTGAGATTGTGTATTGATTACAGAGAGTTGAATAAAGTGACAATATGAAATCAATACCACTTCTATGATTGATGATCTTTTTATCAATTACGAGGGCGAGGTATTCGAAAATTGATCTGAGGTCAGGTTACCATCAATTAAAGATCCGGTCATAGGATATTCCCAAGATAACTTTCAGAACATGGTATGGGCATTACGAGTTCTTAGTCATGCTATTTGGACTAACTAATGCCCCAGTTGCTTTTATGGATCTTATGAATAGGATCTTTCAACCTTATTTAGATCAGTTTGTTATAGTATTCATTGATGATATTTTGATCTATTCAGGTAATAAGGAAGATCATGAGGAGCATTTGAGAGTTGTTTTATAGATTCTGAGGGAAAATCAGTTGTATGCCAAATTCAATAAATGTCAGTTCTGGTTAGACAATGTTGCTTTTCTAGGACATGTGATTTCAACAAAGAGGGTTTTTGTTGATCGCCAGTGAGGCAATTGTGGTGGAAACCACATGAATGTGAGAAACGAGGAATCACGGAGTTTTAAGGTTTGGCGGTACTATCAGAAGTTTATTGAGGGTTTTTCGAAGTTAGTGGCTCCTTTGACTAAATTGACAAGGAAAGAGGAAAAGTTTGTATGGTTAGAGGCATGTCAACAAAGCTTCGATGAACTAAAACGGAAATTGACTCTCACCTCAGCTTCGCAAGCCCACTAAAGCAGATGGATATACAAAGGTATTCGTGATGCTTCCAAAAGTGTGGCTTAGTGGTGTGTGTTAATGTAACATGAAAATGTGATAGCATATGCTTCGAGACAATTGAAGAAGCATGAGCAGAATTATCCGACACACGACCTAGAGCTGGCTGTTGTAGTCTTTGCTCTATGGATATGGAGGCATTACTTATATAGGGTACCATGCAAATTTTTATAGATCACAAGAGCCTACAGTATTTATTCACACAGAAGGAGTTCAATATGAGACAGAGGAAATGGGCCGAGCTCATTGCTGATTGCGGAGTGCACTATCGAGCACTCCATCCGTGAAAAGCTAATGTGGTAGTTGATGCTCCCAATAGGAAACCCACGTGTTCCATATCTCAATCTAAAGGCTACGACTCCCAGACTCAGCTGGAATCGAGGTCTTTAGGTGTGGGACTAGAGTTTTACAGATACCGGGAGTTTACTATCTACATTTCATGTCTGGTCCTAAGACTAATAGATTGCAAGGATATGAGCATGCACTCAAGATCCCAATTCATGATTATTGAAAAGGGAAGTCGAGTCTGTGCAAATTTAAAGGATTTTCAAGACGGAAGATGGTACATTGATGATGGGTCACAGGTTATGTGTACCGTATGTAGGAGTATTACAAAAATAAATTATGGAAGAAGCTCACTCTTCTACATATGCGATGCATCCGGGAAGCACTAAAATGTATCATACCCAGAGGGAACACCATTGGTGAAGGGGTATGAAGAAAGATGTTGCAGAGTTTGTCTCCAAATGTCTCATTTGTCAACAAGTCAAGGCTGAGCATCAAAGACCGCAGGGCTCTTACAATCTCTTCTGATTCCCTAGTGGAAATAGGAGAGAATCACAATGGATTTTGTGGTAGGACTTCCGCATTGCTAGAGTGGTTATGACGCGATATGGGTGATTGTTGATAGATTGACGAAATCAGCCCATTTCCTACCTATGAAAAACAATGACTCGGTTGAGAAGTTGGTCGAGTTGTATGTAAAAAAGATTGTACGACTTCATGGTACGCCAGTATTGATAGTATCGCATTTTTAGATCCACGGCTTACTTCCCGACTCGCCCAAATTTGGCAGAGCTCTGGTACTAGGTTACATTTCAAGATTTAATTTTCCATCCTCAAACTATTGACCAACTGGAAGAACCATAGACATTTCAAGATATTCTCGGCTGGTGTGTTATAGTTTAAAGGAAGTTGATAGACATCTACCATTAATGGAGTTTGCCTACAACAATAGTTATCAATCAAGCATTGGAATGGCTTCTTACGAGGCCCTATATGGAAGGAAGTGTAGGACTCCGTTATGTTGGGATGAGGTAGGTGAGAGAAAATTGTTAGGTCTAGAAATGGTCTAGGTCACAACAGATAATGTTAAGGTTATCAGGGATAGATTAAAGATAACACAAGATCGATCGTAAAAGCATGGTCGATAACTCACGAGAGATCCTCAAAATTTCAGTAGGGATCGTGCACATCGAGGATATCACCCCGAAAGGGGTGTCACATTCTAAAGAAAGGGAAGTTAAGTCCTCGCTATATGGGACCTTATGAAATTGTGGAAAGAATTGGGGAGGTAGCGTATCGGTTGAGGTTGCCACCTGAATTGGCCAGAATACATGACGTCTTTCATGTTTCTATGCTTCGAAAGTAAATGGGAGATCCTTCACATGTGTTAAGGGATCAACCGATTGAATTGAAAGAAGACTTGACTTATGAAGAAAGACTCGTTCAGATTGTTGATCGAAAGGATCAGGTTCTTCGGAACAAAGTAATTCCTTTAGTGAAGGTGCTGTGGATGAATCACGGCAGAGAAGAAGCAACATGGGAACGTGAAGATCAGATGCAGACTCAGTATCCACACCTGTTTTAGTCAAGTATGATATTTAAATTTCGAGGATGAAATTTTATAAGGAAGGGTGAATTTTAAGACCCTAAATTTCATGTTTCCATGAATAGTAAATTTTGTTTTCGATAAGTATGTATTTGACTGAAAACGATCAAATGAATAGTAATTTTTGAAAAATAAGCCTCGAAGAATCGAAAATGTTCAGAATAATGTATTGAGTCTAAAGGAACTAAAACAGATTAAAACGAAACTATATTAAGGGGTGAGAATGTAAAAGCTTGGAAAAACGTAAATTTTCTAGAAAATGACAAAACGGTAATTTGTCGCTGGAAAAAAATCTGTAATTTTTTTAGATCTCAGATGATGAAACGGACTTCACCGTTGAATTCGTCTCGTGAAATCTAGCTACCTACCAAATTTCACACTCGGCATACCGAAATTTCACGCCGGTACGGTATCGAAAAGCCACATGGCATGACTATGTGGCTGCCACATGGCTCCGTATGAGGAAGACACATGACAAGTGGGGAGAGAGAGGATAAGAGTGAGATGGAGATATTTAGCCAAAATATCTTAGAAAAAAAAAAGAATATTGGAAAGTGAGGAAGTTTCCTCTCACTTGCTTAAAGTCAAAACCATTTTTGGTCTTAGAAGACCAATTCGTTGGAGGAGTGGAGGAGAGACAACAAAAAGAAAAAGGAAAAAGGAAAAGGAAAGGAAAAGTGAAAATAAAGGGAAAAGTAAATAAAAAAAAATGAAAGAGAAGAGAGAAACGGAGAGTGAGTGTGAGAGAGAGAGAGAACAGAGTAGCAAGCTTCTCTATTCCATCCACGAGTTTTCGTCGGTCGAAACTTGACAGGCTGAGAGTCAAAGTTGCTTTACGCGAAGAGAACTATGCATGGGTACCGGAATCACAAAATTTCGCCAAAGCCCAAGGTTCGGGTTTTTCCGGAAACCGATAAAAGGCGGTGTCCCAGGAAATCACGCTATTTGATGTTGGGTTTTTCTCCTACTCGGGTTAATTTTTGTCTAAGGGCATGTGTGTGTGTGTGTGTGTCCAAGGGAGGTGTTGTTCCGTTTTTCCCTTTAACCCCAAGACAATGTTTTGGCCATAATTTGACCATCACTCATTCGAATTGAATGATTCAAATTGCTGGATAAAATAGACTGATAGGAGAACATATCTTCGTGAAATAGGTATATCCAAATTCCGATAATCTTTAAAATCTATAAATTCATTCAAAGTGCACCACCACACTAATTCTCGTGGGACACAATGGTCATTTTTCTGATTGTTGGCCTTCAACTTCGGACGGCCATAACTTCTTCGTCTGAACTCCGTTTTAGGTGTTTTTGGACTCTATGGAAATCTCATTGAGTCAAGATTCCAGCCATTTTCCTGTAGATGATCAGAACATGGCTGAAAATTTATGTTTTGCACCAAGTGTGCAGGTTGCTTGGTTATGTCGATGTGAATAGCCGGGTTTTGACATGACCATTTCATAGTGTGTTGTGGGCTATTGTATTGGGTAGAAATTTTCAAGAGTTAGCCTAAGAAAAGCATGAAAAAAAAGAAGAAGGTTGAGTTCAATTGATTTTAATCAATTGGAAATGATTAAATGTTTAAGGGTTGCTTGAAAGTATATTATAGTTAATGGTTTAATTGAACATGATTAAGGTATGGATGTTAATGGATTTTATGGATAACGTGACTTGTAGAAGGAAAGTGATTAAGGACAAGGGGCAGATAGGGAAGTTTTTTTAAAAGAGGAAAATGGCTTAAATAACTAAGGTAAGGGTAAATGTAAATGTTTATGAATAGATATATATATATATATATATATATATATATATATATATATATATATATATATATATATATATAAATAATGTATATGTTTTCTACTTATGTTATAAATGTTCAATCAAATGAAAAAAAAAATGGTTTTCTTGACTTTAAATTATGTTGAGAAAATATGAAATGATTATAGTTTCCATAGTGTTATAAAGCATGTGTTGAGAAAATATACAATTTTATAAAGCATGATTTATGGTTTCCATGTTAAAGGAAAGTCTGCTTATGAACATATATTTTATATATATATATATATATATATATATATATATATATATATATATATATATATATATATATATATATATATATATATATACATATATGTTTATATGAAAATGTTTGAATCTGTTAGGTTACCCTATAAGTCACAAAGATAAAGTTTAAAAGAAAGTCGATTAAAGTACTTTACGTTATAAAATGGTACATGGAAAGGGATAGGATTTTTTTGTAGGGAAGAGTAAGAGCGACGATATCATTACACACGTGAAAAGTACAAAAAGGTTACTAACACACAATGTGATTTATTCCATAGTGCAATGGTATTTAAAATAAAGGCACGATTTATCGGAGGTTCCTTTTGGGCCATCGATGATCGTAAGATCAAGTTTCTTGAGGTTCTTTCATGGACCAACCTGGCTACCGCAGGTGGGTTCCGTAGGATATAACGGATTCAAAAAGGAAAAGAAAATAAAGTAAATGTTTATTGAAATGATATGTTTATACAATTGTTTTGGTTACATCAGATTTGAAACTATAAGGGAAAGAAAGTAAAGTAAATGTTTATTGAAATGAGATGTTTATACAATTGTTTTGTCATTACTGTATTTGAACTATATCCGAAACATTATTTTCCTATGAACTGCACTTTACTCGAGCCCTTTAGCTCAAATTCTTCCAAATGTTTTATAAAATAAGCCGTGGGTGTAGACCGACTAAGCTTGAGCATCCTCCGGCCCAGTGACACCTCCGCCTCACGCGACGACTACTTTTTGAAAATGTAAAGACCTTTTTGTAAATAACTACTTATGCACCTTTATTTTGTAATGTATATATGTTTTAAAAGATTGTTTATATTTCTATGGTGTTTAGAAAAGGATTTTAAAGTTTGATTTGAAATTGGTTATGGTGGACTTGATGTCCCATTGTTGGATGTGGAGTAAATTAAATTGTTTTATTATAGGTGTTGTAAATTGGGAAATGTTCGAAAAACAGAGGAAACTCTGTCCGATTTTCTATATCATGTTTAAGCGTATAAAAAGGGGTCGATGTTTAAAAGAAAAAAAAAAAAGTTTTTCCCACCATGTTTCATAAGATTTTAATAAAAAATACAACTGTATAAATGGGTTCGCTTCACGGATTCACTTTTAAAAAGGGTTTAAAATAAATGTTTTCTCAAATTCGTAGGAGTGTCGGGAGGGTCCCTCAGGTTAGGAAGAGGAAACCCGGGTTGGGTCCCTTAAAAAATGGTGTTCTCTATGTTTTCAAAAACCGTTTTCAAAAATAGAAACCAAACATGCCCTTAGTTTTCAAAAGGTCTTTTAATTAAATCACCCTTGTCTAAATAATGGTGGGTTTATTTGATTGAATATAATTTAAATAGTGTGGTTAAATGCAAAATAGTTAATTACCAGTAGGGATGGCAACGAGGCAGGTTTGGGACGAGCACCCCTATCCCATTCCCGTCCTGAAATATATAAATATTTTTCATACCCGTCCCAAACCCAAGACGGGGCGGGATAGTTTCTTCCTGTTCTTTTTTAAAAATCCTATCTAATATCCCAACCCGACCCGATAAAATTTCAAAAAAAACTACGTCATTTTCTCAACAACCAAACAATCTGCATTCCTCATTTTCTCAACAACCAAACAGATCCAATAAAATCACAAAATAACATTTAACTTTATTATTCAATCAACAATAACCATCTTGAATTACAAGATCCAGTATAGAATGGAAAACAAAAAAACGCATAAAACGATTGATCATAAACACCACTAACATTCAAAAACCAGTTAGATCTATCTTTAACACAATTTCTTCATGTTCATAAAAAAAAATTATAAAAATTTGCTCTCAGATCTAACCAAAACAACACCAAACTGGATCGAAAACATATACCACTAAAATCTAAAACCCAACTAGTTAGCCACAAATTAAATATAGATGGTCGGAAAAATGAACAAATCAAAACTTAAACCCCACAAACCACGAGCATCGCTTTGTTTCATCGATAAATCTAACCTAAAATAACACCAACCTAGATAAAAAACATCCCTAATCCATCCAAGAATGAGAATGATAAATAAAAGATTGAGCCCTAAGTCGACCGATCCTGTTATAACCATCGTTACTGGTAAAAGAAGAAGAGAAAGAAGAAGACGAAGAAGAATAAGAAACAAAGAAGTTGAGCCCTAAGTCAATCATCCCTGTCGTAAACCATCAATATTAGCAAAAAAAGAAAGAAGGGAACTCACAAAAAAGAAGAAAGAAGGGGGAGAAAAAGAAAGCATAAGAGAAGAAGGAAGGGCGAGAAGAAGAAAGCATAAGAGAAGAGAGAAGGGCAAGAAAAAGAAGCAAAAGAGGAGGCGTTGATCTAGTGTTTGCTACTTAATGGGTTTATATACCCAGATTTTTTTTGGTATTAACAATAGATTAAGGGTAATTTTGTAAAATGCTTATCGGGGCGGGGTGGGGCGGGTCTTACATATATTGAACCCGAGCCCGACCCGACCCGGATCGAGTTTGAAAATTCAAACCCAAACCCATCCATACTCGTTTAATTTTTGTCCAAGCCAACCCCATTAAAGAAGGACCAAAAATCCCATCTCAATAAGAACCCTAATTACCAAGCCATTAACCGCAAATGGCTTTAGTCCAAGCATCGACTAGAAAAGAATCAGCAATGAAGCCTCCCAAAAGGCGTGATCTGCATACGCAGGGTCGAGTCGAATCAACAATATTTATATACCTGTACTTTCTCCCACGCGAGTCAAGCTAACAAGTAAAGATAGCTGGTTCAGGGCCGAACACGGGATGGGTTTCATCCTAGAAATGGTTTGCATTAGGCATGAAGGTAAGGCTTTCATTTGACTTTTGGATTTGTGTCAAAAGTCAGAAATGGTTGAAACTGGAAATTGCAAAAACTGAAATGGTAAAACTCGAAATTTAAAGTGAAGAAATTAAACTTTGAAGATTTAGGTCACCAACTCGACAAGCCAGGCAAACACATGTCCTCAGGTTTCATCCTCCTATGTAGTCAACACAGATGCGCTATGGTCCTTTTGTTTAAAACCCTACATTCTTTATCATTTTTCTAAGGCTAGTAAAGACCATCTAAAAGAATCACAACAAGATCTCTCACCCGAGTTAATCAACCCTAAAGGTATGGAGAGTATCACAAAACAATAAAAGTCAATGTTATTTAACCCTAATTTGAAGAACCCTAACATGTGAATGCTACCCGTATGGCTCCTCAGAAGACCATCTAAAGAACAAATGGGCCCTAAAGCATGAGAGTATCGTCAAGACAATAACATCCCATGTTATGCAACCTTGAATTTTGAAAATAAGGCCATAAATACACTACCCGTGACTTTAGTAATAAGAGGACAACATGCTTAACCCCACCACCAAATCTAAACTCTTCCTCTTCAAAGGAAGGAGGTTTAGCTACAAGCATCTCTCGTAGTTGTCATCCTCAAGAGCGTGGTCAAGAACGGAAAGTGAAAGAAAGAAGAGAGAAAGAAGAGAGAGAAGAGAGAAAATAAAAGCAAAGCTAAAAAACAATTCTATTTACAAAAGCAAAGAAAAGAAAATAACTTACAAATCACCAAAACTTGTATTCACCTCTATCCTCCTCTCCTTATTACAAAACACGAGGGGGTATTTATAGCCTCAAGGGCATGAAAATACTAAAACCCTAATAACTAGGCTAAGTTATAGACACTGGGTAATAAACCAAGTTTGGAAGGCGCTTACTAATTACGTAGGATGACAAGGCCTCGCAAATTTCTTTAGAGGTGAGAATTTCATTAATTAGCGAATTTGGTGCGGTTAGCGACTTGGCAATGGTCTAGCGAATTTGGCAAGTGTTTAGCGACTCAGTGTTGAAATTTTTAGTTAGCGGTAAATTAAGCTAGCTAAATTAAATAAATAGAAGCTACCCTCGCAAATGCATGTAAGGTAAGTTGGCTAGCGAATTTCGTGAATTTGTGCCGAGATTGCGAACTCGCTTGCGAATACGAAATTGCCAGGATTGCGAATTGGTTGCGAACAGTCATAAAATTCCTATTTTGTCGTTCGCATGCCTCTGCCATGTCTTCAATCGTATCTCATTTCCTCCACTTTCCTTTGTTTTTCCATTGATTGGGTTTGGTTGGATGTATCGAGACTAAACTTCCAACCTCAAGGATTGATCATTTGCATTGTGGTTGAAGCCTAGAAGTGCATAAATACCTACAAAACAAACTAAAAACATGCTCCAAATGGCAAAAAGTGTTACTAAGATAAATACGAAATACTTCAATCGATATATGACATGATTAATGATCAAAAAGTACTAAAACCTATCTTAATATGTGGTTCAAAATTGTACTTTTGAGCACTAATCACACCCCCAACCAATCGCTATAACCCTTAGCAAATGCAAAGAAAAGGGAGATGATGTGGTGATTTTCAAAAGGTTGTTATTCAAAAAGGTTATTGTACTCTATATACAAACTAACATTACTTTAAAGTGAACAATTGAAATCAACATTTGAAACCTATATACAAGAATAAATCCATAAGAGAACAATTTTTAGAATGTCACTGCTTCCAAGGATTTTCAATCCTGGATTTCCACCTGTCTAATGGTTCATTTGTATCTAGATTGAATAATAAATGCAAAATTTGTTTCCCCAACCTAGCATCGATATACGGCCTTAAACTCGTTGAACAATTAAGATGTATCGGTTACACTTCTCTGCTTTCAATTATATTGTAGGATGCAATGCTTAAAAATCCGACTTCACCAAAGTCCATGTAACGGAGGTCCACCGACGACTCCCAACCAATTAAGGTTTAGGGCATCAAGCCAAAAGGATCAAAGACCACTAACTCTAAAGGCTTCACCCCGGACTTCAACTGACTTCAAAATCAAGCACCTACACCCGCAAATTCTACCTATCCACCCATGTAACGTAACACAAATCGATGACTTTCAACCAATGAAGGCCAGGCATCTGGGTTTCAAAGGTTTTACCATATACCCCTGACCGTGCCTCCTGCTCTAAAGCAAAACTCACGATTTTATTCTTCTTTTCTTCTTTTCTTTTCTTTTGCTTCTTGGAAGACAACATTGGTCTTCAATTGTCGGTAACTCAAACCGATTCTAGGTTGTCAACATGCCTAAGGCCTACTTTTGCAAAAGTGGAAGGAGGCATACAAATTTACAACCTATTGAAGCACCCAGAGTAAAGGTGTGAAATAGCATAAAGGGGGAAATTCCAAGTCGAGCATGTCGAACAAAGGACTTAACACAAATTGTTTCAAGCATGGCATTCGGCTCTAGCATATAGGTGACAAACAAAGGATTCAATTTTCCAACAAAAGCAATTCAATTGTCCATTTATAAGAATTCAATTGTTCAATTGAAAAGAAAACCATTACCCAATATGGAAATACAAAGTACTACATCACTGTATAAAGATGGGCATACTTCTACTCGCAGAATCGCTACCATCGCCCCAAAAAAAAATCAATCATTAAGCTCTAATTGATATCACTATTTTTAAACACACGATAGTTTAAATAACTAAAAATGAGAACAAAGTGGGTCTGAACCGCAAGAGCCACCTAAATTTACAAACATGGATTCGTGGAGGGTCCAGGAGGAGAAGCTCCTCCACGCATGCAATGGTGTGTGCTGCAGTGCCTTCATGCTCACCCATTGTTTCGCCGCACCGTCTCCGTGGCAATGATCGCTGCGTGAGGGATGGTGGATTCTGGCATTAACCGCTTCCATTGTTCTCCCATCAATTTTTCCCCGCCGCTTGTTAATATCATGCCTTCCTACCCGCTGCATTCACTGTGCAAACTTCATCGATGGTTCTGTCCAGTTGTTTGGCTACTGCTCGCGAAATGTGCGAGTCGCGTCCATGCCGCCAAACGTGAGCCGTACGACCCATTCCTAGCAATTGATAATGGCATTTGATGTGGGCTTAAATGGCCTTCCTAAATATAATCTGCACTCGACAAAGGTTCCCCGCCTTCTGGCTTCCACGTCGAGAACCACTTAAATCCACCTGATAGTAGAACTTATCTACTTTACCAACACATCTCCACTATCCCTTTGGTATTTTCACCGGATCCATCTGGGCCAGAGATAGTGGTGATGTTGGTTGGTTTCACTTTCTCCAAACCTAGCCGCTCATACACCGAGTATGGCATTAGGTTGACACTGCACCCAAGTCTAACAAGAAGCTTGTCAATGCAAAAAGTTCCTCCAATGTTAACTGAGATAGTCAGTCCCCGGATCCTCAGATTTCACCATTGTCTCGCATTGATGATGGAGCTAACTTGTTCGGGCTTAGCACGCCTTTTGTTAAAGCCCAACTTTGATCAGACAGATCTTTCAAAACTTTACAGGCAGGGACTTGTTTGATGATGTCCAAAAGGGTATGTTGACCTTCACCCGTCTTAGACTCTAAGATACCCGCCGCCGATGCCTTCTTCGCTTCTAAGTGCCTCGTGGAAATGGAGGTGGCATGCGTGTTTCATTGAATCCTCCTTCAAGAAAATGTGCTCGCTCCAATTCTTCCTCTTTTCTCTCGTTTCTCAACAAAGTTCGGGTATTATCGATCAACCTCTTTTCCACTTCTTAAGGTAATGACAGCTTTGACTTATCCATTTTTGGGGAGGTTCACCGGAATAGTCACCACGGACTCTTCGATTTGGCAAGCAATGTGAAGGGAACCTCCCGCCTCTTGGCCGATGATTTTCCATTCTTGTTATGGATGCCCGCAGTCACAATTCCTCTTCTAGCTAAGGCTACTTTCCAATCCATCTATTCTCTGCTCAAGGAGCTTACATTTTCAATTTTTTTGTCAACTGGAGCATTGATGCCTTTTGCTCCTCCACAAACTTCCCACCACCTTGCCTGTGATTCACAAATGGCTTGCCCAACAGAGAGGAGGTGGGTGTCACGGGCCGCAAGTGGTGGGTGTAACATCACGCGTGGCTCCCCGGGGTACATATACAGAGGTTGAGGTTTCCAAACAAGTTTGGACAATATCTCCAATTAGGGTTATTAGTGCTACCATATGGAGCATCTATGGTGGTTGATTTTGACTTATGGCATGGGTATCTCTAGTGTAGTGCTCCTCAGTGGTAATTATTTGACTGAATTGAAGCAAGAAAATTGGGATGAAGATAACTCATTTACCGCTTGTATTTCATGCCGGTTTTTCATTTCCGTATCATCCACCTTGAGTTAAACTAATCAATTTTGCTTATCTCCGTGTCTTCAAAGAAATGCGAACTTTGTCGCCTTCGGGTGGTTCAATGGCTCCAATCTTTCAACCCTGTGACTAGGTTCATCCCAAGCTTTGGAGGTTTCAACTTACATAGTCTAAAAACGTATAGCTTCACTGTGGATGTTTACTCAAAAAGTTACCCCACAATATGTTTCCAACACCGTTTCATGGTAGGCATACCACCATGTAAGTGGTTCACCAACATCCATGTGTCAAACCCATGGTGTGACATGCACTGATGGTTTCCCATAAATCTCTCCCAACACCGGTAAATCTCTCACCATCCTCCGGAATTTGCAAAGGTATAAATTTGCCTTTTCAAATTATTAGTCTAGTGAGTACCAAAACTTCTTCAGAATCTAAATTTTTACACTTCAAATTCTTCAATTTCTTATGGTTCTAGGCCTCAATGAATTGAGCCATATCTCGCCTTGTCCTTTAGAGTCAATGGAAAATGCCTTTAGCTTCAGCAAATCCATGTCCATCATACCTTCCTCAAGGTAAAGTGGCAAACCTCCTCAAAACTCTTTATATGAGTGTATGGATTTTCATTTTCCATACCATGATAGTGGGGAGAGGGGGTATTAAATAAGGCCTCACCGCTTACATCTTCAAAGCAGAGGAATGATACAGATGGGGCAATCAACCCAGGAGGGGCGGATGTGATCCCTCATAGTCTCTATATGCACTGATTCATAGGTTCCCGGGTCAGCTCCGCTTGTTCCCCGTACGGGATCCATGGTATCCTGTGCTGACACTAACTTCACTAGCTAGGTCAAGTTGTATACTTATCCTATTCAATCTACCCGGCGTTCTATCCCATAGCTTGCATACACAAGAAAGCACAATTGAAGAGACAACAAAGAGCAACAAACAACCCGCAAAAAGATTAAAATTAACTAAAAAAAAAAAAACTGGATCGAATGAAAACTCGAAATCAAATGCTGCGCTTATCGCAAAGTGAAGCAAATCGGCGCTTCTCGGCAGAATCGAAGCTAAAAAGAGGTAAAGTTACCTTCACTTGTGATGTTGATCACAAGTACACTCTAACTTACCATTAGTAGTTTGCACCATCCCCGCATCTAGCGCCATTTGATCTGCAAGCACAAAGAGTCGAGTCAATCAACATTTATATACCTAGGTCTCTCCTATCGCCGTGTGAGTCAAGCTACCGCAAGATAGTGTCTAGGGTCGTTGACGCATGGGTTTTCATCCTAGAAATGGTTTGCATTAGGCATGAAGGTAAAGGCTTTCTATTTGGACTTTTGATTTGTGTCAAAAGTCAGAAATGGTTTAAACTGAAATTGCAAAACCGGAAATGGTAAAAACTTAAATTTAAAGTGAAGAAATTAAACTTTGAAGATTTAGGGTCACCAACTTGATAAGCTAAAGGCAAACACATGTCCTCGTGTTTTATCCTCCTATGTGAGTCAACATGATGCTTATGGTCCCTTTTGTTTAAAACCCTAACATTCCTTTATCATTTTTCTAAGGCTAGTAAAGACCATCTAAAGAATCACAGTGCATCTCTCACCCGAGCACTGAACCCTAAAGTATGGAGAGTATTGGCCAAAACAATAAAAGTCAATGTTATTTAACCCTAATCAAAGAACCCTAACATGTGAATGCTACCCCGTAGGCTCAGAAGACCATCTAAAGAACAATGTCCTAAAGCATGGAGAGTATCACAAGACAATAACATCCCATGTTATGCAAAATTAATTTTGGAAAATAAGGGCCATAAATACACTACCCGTGACTTTTAGTACAAGAGGACAACATGCTTAACCCCACCACCAATCTAGCCTTCCTCTCAGCTGGGCGAGGCTTAGCCAAGCATCTCTTGAGCTCACATCCCCAAGAGGTGTGCTCATACCGAAAGTGGAAAGCAAAGAAGAGAGAAAGAAGAGAGAGAAGAGAGAAAATAAAAGCAAAGCTAAAAAAAAACAATTTATTTACAAAAGCAGTAAAAGAAAATAACTTACAAATCACCAAAACTTGTATTCACCTTCTATCCTCCTCTCCTTTATTACAAAACATGAGGGGTATTTATAGCCTCCCTAAGGCATGAAATAAAACCCTAATAACTAGGCTAAGTTATAGGATAATTGGGTAATAACCAAGTTTGAAGGTTGCATTAATTACAGAGGATTTATGAAGGCCTCGCAAATTCGCTAGAGGTGGAATTTCGCTAATTGTGTTAATTTGGCAAGGGTTAGCGAATTTATAAATGGTCTAGCGAATTTGGCAAAGTGTTTAGCGATTCTGGCAAGGTTGAAATTTCACATAGGCTAAATTTCGCTAAGCTAGCTTAAATTAAAGTCGTGAGAAGCGAATTTCGCAAATGCACAAGGTAAGTTGGCTAGCCAGAATCTCTCGCAATTTGTGCTGAGATTTAACCGCTTATGGTCACTTATAAATTCGCTAGGATTGCGACCGTTGCAACAGGCTGGGCGGTACCCCTGCTTTGTTGCTCCCCGCATGCCTCTCGTCCCGTTCTCTTCAACCGCATCTCATTTCCCACTTTCCTTTGTTTTCCACTGATTTTTGGGCTTGTTGATGGCTGAGACTAAACTTCTCCAACCTCAAGGATTGATCATTTGCATTGTGGTCAAGCCTGGGCGCATAAATACCTACAAAACAACCAAAAACATGCTCCAAATGGCATAAGTGTTACTAAGATAACATGAACACTTCAATTGGGATATATGACATGATTAATGATCAAAAAGTACTCAAAACCTATCTAATATAGGGTTCAAAATTGTACTTTTTGAGCACTAATCAGCAGGTAAGAAATGATAAGCCGCTGAAATTGGATACAATGGTTGACGAGGTAGCACTTGGTTGATTCATCGTGTGATCCAGATATGTCACCAGGTTCACTGCTATTCCCATTGTGGTAAACCTTTCGCACATTTCGATACCTACATTTTTAGGTAGATGTTAGTATCTTGGGTTATCAGAACTCACAAATCACAATCCCATCCTACTTCATTGTCTGCAATATTAGATTAATTCGGTAATCAATCCTAGAAATCCTGTTAGTTGACTAATCTTGTATATAGATATAGAAACAATTTGTGTAATTAATCCTATAAATTATGTTAGTTGACCAATCTTGTATATAGATATAGAAACAATTTGTTTTTCCTTTTTAGGACCTAATTTCTAGAGACAATCAGATCTATATTGCCTCTATTTTAGAGAAGAATACATCTCTTTGAAATCTTTCTCGCGTAAACTCTATCGCTTTGATGATGGTATCGCAGCAAAGCCATCCCAAAGAGTCTGCAAGAAACCATCGATATATTTTTCCCCTCGAAACCCATCATCACCCTCGTAAAGCCGCCGTAGTTCAGAAGTATGGACTCTCAAAGAAGCCTCAGAAAAGATTACCGAAAGCTATGATGACATCGGTTTTAAGAAAATCAATCACGCCATCGCAAATGTTGCCCATCTAGGTATTATTGGTAAAGGATCAGATTTTCTGCAACTTCTAAGAATAACTGGATTATCGACACAGTGCATCCGATCACATGACATGGGACTCCAAACAGCTTAAAATATGTTCTCCTTCTCTCAATCGCTTATTTCACCTAATGGTAGCACCTCCCTGACATCGTGAAGGATCCGTTATCTATCTAATACTCACATTAGATATCCCGGCCCTTGTTGCTCCATCTCTCGATCACAACCTTTGTCCTGTTAGCCAACCTACTTAAACTCGCTAGAATATAACTTTTTGCCCTCATTTTCAGGTCTTTCAGACATTCTGAACTTAAGATTCGGGTTATGGTGTTAGACTCCAGGCAAACTTTACTACTTAGAGTTGACAGAGAATTAGATCGAAATCACGTGCAAATCAAACTAGCAGAAAGACAAAGGATCGAAAGCAACTATATGATTATAATCAGATTAGACATCTTCTTAAGTTATCTTAAGAAATTGCAACCACAATTTTTTCAGATCAATGATGGTGGAATTCTCTATCAGACATTCTGTGAACTCGGCTAAGAGCCACCGTATTTTATTCACCAAGTCCGAATAAAAGTTCAACCTGCTATTCACTCGATGTTTGGGGTCCCGCAAAGGTTCCTCTATATCTAGAGCTCATACTTGTGACATTTATTGATGAATGCACTAGAATGACTTAGGTGTACCTACTTATTAAAAAAAGTGATGTGTGTCTAGCATTCCAGAATTTTTACAAAATGGCTCACACCCAGTATCAAAAGCAGATTCGTGTTTGGCAATCTGACAATGGTATTGAATTTATAGATGCCTCTCTCGGTAATTTTTTGAGCAACCATGAATCTGGCCATCGACCTCATGCAATCATGCTCCACAAACAAAATGGATTGG
Organism: Tetrastigma voinierianum; assembly: GCA_016808115.1. Taxonomy (NCBI): domain Eukaryota; kingdom Viridiplantae; phylum Streptophyta; class Magnoliopsida; order Vitales; family Vitaceae; genus Tetrastigma; species Tetrastigma voinierianum. The sequence goes on from JAEQBH010001107.1 coordinate 423,664, forward strand.
CAGAGAGAAAGAATAGATAACTTCGAGGTAGTAAGGCAGCCCCTTCAAGCATTTAACATGCCTCGATTTTATCAGTTTAAGTCGTGAAATCGATGCCTACCTCATCAACCGAACACCTTCTCGAAAGTAATAGACTTTCAAACTCCTCAAATTTAAATTGCAATCCTTACTTTCAATTCCCCATTCGACCCAAAGCAACCTCAGTTTTTAGATGTACCGTATATGTTCACATCCCCAAAATCTTGAGAAATAAACTTGATCCATGTGCAAAACGATGTGTTTTTATTGGCTACTCTGAATTTCAAAAATGATATAGGTTCTATGATCCACAAACCCGAAAGCTACATGTGGCTCTAGATGCCTCTTTCCGAGAATTAGAGCCTTATTACTCCGGGGGAGTCTCTAAAAATTCTCTGTGGGGAGCTCAAATGAAGAGAATGGAGGAGGTGATGAGTTTATTGAGTCGGGAAGAGGTGAATGAAATGATTTACATGTCAGGCAACAAGGTCAGATCAAAATCAATATGAAACCGAGAGTGAATCACCAATCATACCTCAAAGCAGTTCCCATCTGCCCATTAACTCCAAGAATCAACCTGCATTGTTCCTCCTTCCCCGAGTTGCCCCCATCTACACCATTAACTGAAGAATCAACCTGCACGTTCCTCCTTCCTCATAGTCAGCCTGCATCTATACCATTAATCAAGAATCAACCCGTATCGTTCCTCCTCAAGTAAGTATGAACTCAGGTTTGGAGAGTCTAATGAAACATATGTTCCCGCAGTAAAATACAGCCCGATATCCACAAAGATTGAATAGGGAGTTCCAAAAAATGTGATGAACCCGATCCTCGGCCAAGACCAAATACCCAATTAACAACTATGTGTCATCTCATAGGCTGATCAATCGTATGCATTTACTATTAATCAATTGTCCACAGCTTCTATTCCTAGTAATGTGCGGATGTATCATGATCCAAAATGGAGAAAGGCTATTTAACGAAGAAATGGAGGCTCTACAAAAGAATGCCACTGGGAACTTGTTCCACGCCTAAAGGAATGAAGCCAATTGATGCATGGGTGTCATAAAGAAACTTCAAAACCGCATGGAAGTATCGAGAGATATAAAGCCCGATTTGGGCCAAGTAAAGGGATACGAAAGCAAAGGTACCGGGATGTACCATCAGATACTTTTGCAATTCAGCATAAGATCAATACACCAGATTCTTATATCTATAGCAAAGAAATCGAGGCCACTGGCCTCGCAACAATTTGATATTAAAAAATGCTTTCTCAATGGAGATTTGAAGAAGAGGTCTATAATGAGCTACCAATTTTGAGTTAAAAATGGTCTCTTCAGTGCAAAGGTGAAGTCCGTAAATTAAAAAGTCATCGTATGGGCTGAAACAATTACCTAGAGCATGGTTTGGGAAATTCTGCACTACAATGAAGGAGTTCGGGCTATAAGCAAAGTAACCTAGCATCACACTTGTTTATAAAACACAAAGAAGGAAAAGTAACAATAATTGTGTGGCGGTTGATGATATGGTCTCGATCAGAGATGACCCATGCGAAATGAAAGCTTTACAGAGCATTAGCTACTAAATTTGAAATGAAGGATCTCAGTAATCTTAAATATTTTTTGGGGAATGAGGCAGGAAGATCAAACATGGAGTCTTGCTTTCACAAATAAAAATATGTGTTAGATCTTCTAATCAAAACTGCACGTTTGGTTGCAAACCAAGAGAGACGCCTATGGAAATGAATCATAAGCTCTAATTCTCCTGCACTAAGCCCCAATGCATGCGGTCATGACAAAGGACATGGAAGATTAATCTACTTATCACACATAAGGCCAGATATAAAGATATGCGTGAGCTGCCAGAGCCAATTCATGCATGCACCGAGTGAAGAACATATGGTGCGCCATCTGACTAAGATACTTAAAGAGTGCTCCAGAAAAAGGTTTGTTGTTCCCAAAAAATGGCATCTCTAACATTGAAGGATACACGATTCTGGATTGGGCAGGATCAAACAACCGTAAGGTTCACATCTGTTACTTTACTCAGGGAAGGTAATCTTGTCACTAGAAAAGCAAGCAGCGTAAGGTAGCAAGATCAAGTGTCAAGCTGAATTTCGAGGTATGGCCTGCGGTGTATGCGAATCTTGTTGCGGATAAGGAATATACCGAGGGACTTGGGGATTGAATATGCTACACCTATGAATCTCCATCGATAATAAGGCAGCCATTCAAATCGCATTGAAAATCCCGCTCAACATGACCGCACTAAACATGTTGAAGTTGATTGTCATTTCATCAAGTGAGAACCTCGATGAAAAGATTATACAATTCCCATTTAATTAACTGATAATGTGCTACCGATATGCCTACAAAGGCGGTTTCGTGGAAGGGTGTTTCATGGAGACTGACAAGCCGGGCATGATAGACATCTATGCACCAACTGAGGGGAGTGTTCAGAATATTAGATTGATTCAAGAATCAATCTAAATCCCGTTAGTCAATTTCAATCTTTCAGATATGTATATAGAAACAATTTGTGTAATTAATCCTAGAAATTATGTTAGTTGACCAATCTTGTATATATAGATATAGAAACAATTTGTTTTTCCTTTAGACCTAATTCTTGTGATGTAATCAGATTTATATATTATTCTCTATTTCAGAGAATACATCTCTTTGAAATCTTTCTGCAGAAACTCTATTGTTTGACATTCATCAATCCTGTTGTTAAGAAGCATGATATTCATATTAAACCGAAATCTTATAAGTTTGAACTTCCAAGAAAGTTGGTAGACTTGGTTTGGTAGGAGGTCATTTGAATACTTGATTTTTCATGTATGGCCTCATGCATTTGTGTATGTGTATTTGAAAAATCTATAATAGATTTTGTTTGGTTTATTTGATTCTTCACGTTCGTGTATGAGGCCATACATGAAGGGGGTGTTAAAAAGCATGATATTTATATTAAACTTAAATCCTACAAGCTTGAACTAGTAGGAGAATTGATTGTTTAATAAATCTCTTGCTCCCAAGCACTATAGGATTATCGGATTCGAAAATTAAGGAAAGCGAGGAAAAGGAAATTGAAAGTAAGAGTAGAAAAAGGAAATAATAATAATAAATTAATATAATATATGTTTAAAATTAATAAATTGTTTATTTATTACTTCATTTTTTTATTTAATTATTTTACACATAAATGAAATAATTTTAATAAATATAATTATTTTCTTCATAATTTTAATGTTAATTTATTTTTTTTTAAATGTTTTTTCTTTACTTATGTTTTAAAAAACCTAACATAGTCCAAATTTATACTTTCAAATAGTTGCGTTACATTCTTCAAGAGATATATTGTTTCCGCTTAGTATTATTTTAAAAGTAGGATTAATATCACTCATCATGTTTAGCTCAAATAGTAGAGTGTTCACCGTTAAAACAAACATAAAGAGGGAGTCCTAGGTTCAAATCTTGATGGCGACAAATTCCTAACTTAAAACTATAGTGTATTCTATAAAACCCGATGAAATTCAAATTTCCGAGCGGTAAAATCCAGACTTCTGAAGATCCGAATTTTTCTGATCTCACGATGAAACGACATCGCTGAATTCGTTTCACGAAATCTAGCTACCACATCGAATTTCGTTGATTATGAGATAGTCGGAATTTCACGTTTTTCGAGGCACCGAAAGAGTGGCAGGGGATACTTGGCACACGATGAATGGCTCACAATGCGCCACGTGTCAAGTGTATGATGCCTCAAACATGAGCCTGGGCGGGGCCATAGACACGCCATGTGGCACCATGGGATTGATGGAAATCCAGCAGATGGATAAAGGGGATAAGGTAATCCAAATGAGCCACGATACCATACGTGGCAAGAAGTACTTCTCCTAATCGTCTAACTCGGGACCAAACGGTGATTGAGAGGAGAGGGAGAAAGGAAATGTAAAAGAAAAGGAATGAAAGAGAGAGTTTTAGAGAGACACACCATATTCCTCTCTAAATTTCAATGGGACCGGATCCGTGGGTGTCGCTAAGCAAAAGAGGGAGAGTCCATCCTCACTAAAGTGGGCTTCCTCATAAACCGGAGTAGTGGAGTTTCAAAATACTCCAAGAGGTAAAGCTCCTACTCGCTATTCTGGTTTAAAATGCCATGAAAAAAAATGGGTTTGGAAGTTGTGAGGCCGAGAACGGCCGTGTATTTTAGTCCCAAAGAAATGGGACTGAATACTTGATGAGGGGATTGTCCTTGGACAGTCCATGGCTTGATTTGGGATTGTTTAAAACAGTCCGGAACTGATTTTGGACTGAAATTGGTCATGTGAAATTGCTTGCATGTTATTGCTTGATATGAATAACATGTTTGATGTGTGGAGAATGAGATTGTTGATGCATGCTAAATTGACGCTAACACGATTGCTTGAATTATATGAAATATAATTGAGTATGAACCATGAGAATTGAATATATGAATTGGCATGATCAGACATTCATAGCGTGTAACATCGCAGACGAAGCCTGGTGGAGAATTAGATGTCGACCACCATTCTCAGAACGGGTGTGGGGCTCTAAATGGACAACGTCCAAGGTCGAGACCCACGGTCCATAATTGGAAACAAATAAATAAATAATAATAAAAATCACGTGTGTTGAGCTGAGCAAGTTGGGGGTAGATCCCCTGCAGAAAGTTTCCAAATTCACATGCTAGACATGATTCGATGCTGAAAGTCCATAAAATGCCTGGCGTACGTCGATCCTGCGATGTGACCCCAGAAAGACGTGGCCCATTACACGAAATTTGACAACGATTCAAATGTGTATTGGAGGTTGGTCCAATGAGTGAGTCACTGGGTGGAACACCAATGACTATTTTTCACACTTGTTATGGCATGTGTGAGGGAGTCTGTCGAGACTCGGGGTATGTCATGGGGGGGTCTCATCTCATGCATGATATAAATCATTCCATGTGTGAGATTTAAAATTTGTATGAAATGAGTATATTGTTGTGTGCTATCACATGCGATTTTAGGTGGAGAGCCATCAGAGGGAAAATTCAACTATCGGACATCGCTTCACCCCACACTGATCCCCTTTCGTGCATACGAGTATCTGCAAGACAAGGCTCACTGTGAGGTCGCTGGTAAGAAAAGTCGAGCATGCATTGACATATATTTTTGTAAAACATGTATAAAACATTCTCATTGATACATGTTTGTATAGGAGTGTAGTAAACTCTTGAAACTATTGTAATATAGTTGGTTATATTTTGGTGAGTATGGATGTATGAACCCGACTCGAATTATTTTTACTTTGCTGAGTCTCTAGTGAGAGACATTTATTTTCAGGGCATCGAGAGACACTCAATGGCTACATGGCCCGCGAAGGATTTTGATTGTTGTCAATGGACCCTGTGCTCGGACGTCACATATTCAAAAGAAAAGAAAGTAAGATTGATATTTTGGAAATTATGAAACATTCTTTCAAAATCAAAATGAATATTAAAAAATATATTTAATATAATAATAAATTATTTTAAAATAAAAATAAATATTCACAATTCTAATTCTAAGAAAGTACCAAACAACAAGTTTTGGGCAAAATTCATATAATAAATATTAAACAACTAATAAATCAATTTTTTCCAATCTAAAAACATTATAGCGCATTTTCTTTCAAAATAATAATAATAATAATAATAATAAATAAAATATTTTAATATTCAGTTATAAAAAATATAATGAAGAATAGAGATTAAGAAGAAAAATGAATAACCATAAAGTGTTAGAAATTGAGGAGGAAAATTTTATTTTCATTGTATATTTTCCTCTTTCATTCTCTTCTTCTATTATATTTTCTTACACAATGACCAAAACTAAACTTCTTACAAACTTGGATATATACATTAATAATTATTGAATATATACATTGAATAAGAGAGATGAGCATTAATCTGTGAGAATCAGATTCACCGAATCTCATATAATAGATACATTGGAATATTAATAAACACATATGGGATTAATTCTGGCATAATAGGTACATTGAATATAATGAATATTCATTCATGTACCCCCCCTGCCTCCAGAATATTCATTGTGTGCTGAATACGTGAATAATACATATCATTAAAACCTTAAATGGAAAACTGATGGAACAGCAGATTAAAGAAAAAGAGTATATTATAAATTTTATGATCTTCTCTCTTTTATGGATTATTAATTGCCCTCATTAAAACATAAATGGAGAAAAACCCATGGGACAAAAGCAGGACAAAGGGAAAAGAGTGTAATGCATAGTTCACAATATCTCCCCCTCAATTTGAGCTATATAGCCACTAGGGCTAATTAATCTTGCATCTTATGAACTCGCCGCATACAGTACCTGCTTTACCCTGTTTCTAAAGTTGGCGTTGGCTTGATATGATTTGGTAAGGTATAAGATTATTTATGGATTGAATCTTCTGCCTCGATTTGTCGACTCTTGGGTTAAGTAATTATAAAAAATTTAAACAAGATGTAGCGGTCACATCACCTATGATGCTCTCTCACAACGTCAAACCTGGCGCATTATCTTCATAAATTACTAGTGGGAGGAATTTGTATGGAATATTAAACAAAATTACCCATGATCTTCTTCTAATGGATCTACCTTAATGCACACTAACAGACTATATAAAGCAGCGAATCTCAGAGTAGTTGAAGATGTAACCCTGGAACCACGTAGAACACGAAATGGCGATTGCCATTATAACCAAAATCAAATAACCCAGATTTAGGAAGCGGGCTATATGTGGATCGGATATATATCGGCATCGAATATCGGCTAAACTGGAGGAGTGTGATTCCTTGGAATAATATAATCCCAAATCTATGGTTCCTCGGAGATAACTATGAAAAGCCATTTTAAATTATTCAGTCTCCCGAGTTGGCTGGCGGAGAACTAAAATGCAAATAAATTTCACCAAAAGCGATGTAGTGCCGTACATTGTACTGAGTACATCAGCCAATTGCATTGAGATGCGGTGCCAAAGGACCAAAGTATCTCTTCATCGATTCTCGATGGCCAGTCACGGGGATCTGAGACCTTACAACCATGAAATTCTTTGATAGGTGAGTCTTGTCCATGTTGAAGCGTGTATCACGTCTTTCAATGTATGATGATTGATGGGCAGATTGCCATTTGCTTTATGCTCAATTTGTAGACCAAGACAAGTTGTGGTTTACAAATCTTACTTTAATTCGCCCGAATACTCATGGTTAGCTAACTCTTCTGAAGTTCGATTAATTTATATGGAATTAGACATAACTTTACTTCTGTGATCAGTTTACGGGTTTCTTAATAAACACGCATGGGGCGGATAGGATCGTTCTGTGCACTTTCCTTAATTAGTGATTACTCCTTGAAGATATGATACCACATCTTGACAGGATGCACTTTGTACTATACTGAATCTTCTGTTTATTGAGGAATAAGTTGAGGGAGTGCGCTTGTGGGCATTTGAATCCTAGAAATTTTCATAAATATCTGAGTCTCATGGCCTATATAGATATCTTTTAGTCACAATGTCCATAAAGCGCATTTCCAATTTTTCAAAAGTACGGACTAATGAGAAAACAAAACCGATCATATCTATCACAGGTGATACTGATCACTAATCAATCGGTCTCTAAGGAGAATCCTTTGAAGCGGCAGTCGAGCTTTATGCACGACTTACTTCAGTTTTCTCATTTCGTTTGGGAAAAATACCCCGACATTATCCAACGGGTTTTATAGGATCGAGTTATGATTTAAAAACCTCTCGTTTAGCTAAGGGAAGCTAATTCAGCTACCATTGCTTCCTCCCGCGAGCCGATCTTGCCTTTGGCGGCATTGATAACTGGGTGTGGCTCTGATAATCATCCATAATTTTATAAATATTGAAATAAAACTCGCTATTAGTGATTTTATTTAGATCCAAAATCTCATTACAATATGTAATGGAATTCTCAGTATTCACCAAGTTTGTTGATCTTTTCATGGGTTTGTGCACTCTTGAGGATTAAGCTCTTTAGAAGTAAGCACAACGGGCTGAATTAGTTCAGTTTCCTTAGTTTTGAAGGCGATTGTCTTTTGACCTTATTGGTCTCTGCGGCCATTGTGGAAATTTTCATCATTTTAACTGTCGCCGGAACGACACTATCTAGCTAAACTTTACCAGGCGGAATATCAGTTTTCATTATAATGGCATCATTAAATGCATGGGAAGTTTATTAATGTCCTTGTAAATGGATTATCTTGTGCACCTCGTTTCGCGCTCGAAGTTGTTTTGTTGGAATAAATTTTTCTCATTCAAAAACCTTAAGCGGTTTTATTATGGCTCATTTCAAATTTTAAGGTGTCCTGATAATTGACATAGTCTCATTGAAATGACAATCACAGAATCGCATTCAAAGAATCGCACCCGATGATCGGTTCGAGAACATAATGATGAGCGGTGAATTAAACCTTTGCCAAATCCACCCCGAAGCGATTGTTGGGGGACCTATTTTCGTTCTTTTGTGGTGGTGTGAAGTGTTTTCTGCACAACTAAAATTATGAAGCCGTATGAAATATGCGAGGGTTCATAACGAACCATTTGAAGGGAAGTGATGGCGACTAGCGATTAGGCGCAATCTTATTAGGGCAGCCGCATCGTAGCAGCATGACGTTGTATCGTTGGTCCGTTCTCCATCAACGGTGCGGGCAATGATTTGTATATATTTTTAAATCAAAGTTCTGCCAATCCATTTTGGTATATGAACACATACTCGACCCGGTGCTCAACCTCGATTAAGTGAAGCACAATATGTATCAAAACTCTTTGATGTAATTCACTAACATTATCGTCCTTATACCTTGTTGTGGACTGTCAGGGAATTATTGCACTTTGAGAAGCTTTATATCTGAGTAAGCGTGCAAGAGGTGACATTGGCGTGAATGTCTGTTCTGACATGGGATGCATCCGGGGTGTCCACTGGTACCATAAGCTATAAACTGATTCACTTGGTGGTTATATGATTACCTGAAATATCACCTGGTGCTATTAGGAATAAAGGGTTCGAATCGACCTTTATTGCCGAAGGTTTGATAATGAGTTTTCCTTACATGAACAAGCTTCACAATTATAATCTTTGAACAACAATAACTGTATCCTTTAAAGGATGCCCTTTTGTAATCCCAGATTATTCTCACATCATTATCTGGCGTCGGGGGTGACCAAAGGCGATCATGCCATAATCAGCCCGATCGGGATTTACCAATCTCAGATGCTGGTGATGAGGACTGCGACCTTAATCATGACACAACCTGATTACGAAAGCTTCTAGCTTCTCATGGATGATCTATTAGGCCTTCCATAAAGAAGTAATTCAATATATTCTTTATTTTGCTCATAAATAGTCTTAACATAATTTTTATTCTGTGGCGGCGCATCTTTGAAGAATTTAAGTAGATTCCTTTTTGATCTCGCTTGAAATACCATTCTCAATATCACGAGGATGGAACCTTTTAGCAAAAACTATTGCATTTAAAATATCAATAATTGAATGGATTGAATCATTGTATGGACTGCATACCATATGTCATGCTGAGAAAAAAGTGTCTATGAAATATGAGTATGCGGGTTGATGCACTATCAGAAAGCCAACATCTTAAACTTTTGGTGTTTTTCCATTTTGCATTTATGTTGACAACGGTGTAGTATCATAAAATTTTCATAATGATTATAGGATCAAAATGGAGCTTCAAAATAATATTATATCAAGTTCACCAGCACTTCATTTATAACCATATTAAAATAATAAGGTAATACAACAAAGAAAAACAGCCCAGAAAAGTATCAAAATCACGCCAAATATGAAATCTAAGTGTCCACCCATTCGATGCCGTCAAAGTAATCAAGGTCCTCTCGTGAAAAGTGAGACATCGGGGATACATTGCTGCAAGGCAGAGGAGTCCACAAGCCAGAATGTATTGGCTTTAAGCGATGGTTTATAGTGGATTCATTTGTGTGATTCACCCGACGTGATACCAGATGTGCTAGATCAACGAGTCGCTGGCATACGGCAGCATGCGTGGAACACGTTAGTACCATAGCGATGTAAATACTTTCATTAGTCACCTTATTCGCTTCCACTGCTGGCATAATGTTTCGGACCAGTTAAGATTTCCTAAACTGTTCAATTTTCTGCCCTTATGCGAGGATATATATTTCTTACGCTGCCCGCCTTTAAATATTATGTTTCTGGGTTTTACGTGTTGAACATTGCTTTTGACCGAATTAAATCGTTGCGAAAGCGACCAATTCATTGTTTACCTCAGATGTGAAGGCTTCAATTAATAAATGCTATGGCAAATTGACTGCCGGCTATATATTACAAACCCAATATTTGAAGCATGGAAGGTGGAGAAATTTTCTCTATAACAAATTACCGCTGCTGACAAATCACGCGCCAACTCAATGCAGAAACAATATCGTCGCGGGTTATAGTGGAGACAGCGATTTAGCGTCTTAGCAGTCTGAGATTTTACCGATCATATTGTGCCGAGAGAATGCAGTCTTAGTATGATCATACCTATCCTTCAACCTCTTCACAGATTTGAAGGTCTGAGCGGTTTAAATATTGGTCTACGCAGGCTCTCCATACCTTACCAAATAGGCAAAATAAAAATGGAAGTGCATTGTTTATCTGCATGAAGTTTAGTCTTGTGTTGCGTTAGCAAGATCTTTATGGAGGTGCACTATATAAAGACAGGATAGATAGTACTATCTTTGAGTGGAATTTGGGCTTTGCAATATTTGCCATATTCTTTAAAACAAATGAATTCTTAAATTAAACTAGATTTTCAAATATCTATGCCAGGCAGAGAAGAAAGTTTTTGGGTTAGAAGTGACAGGGCGAAAGAAAAAAAGAAAAAATTAAGCTAAAAAGGCTAGTATATAGTTGATTAATAAAAAAATTATACCTTGCAAAAAATATTTACTCGATGTTTGATCTTAAATGCACGATGCATGTGTAAAATGTTTCTGCGTTACGAGAATAATAGAGAGAATAGAGAGAGATTAAGAAGAGAAAGTGAATGGCATAAGATGGTAGAAAGTCGGAGGATTATTATTTTTCACTTGTATGTTTTACTGCTCATTACACACACACGTTGCCTTCTTCTGTGATGATAATGAACTATTTATAAGGACACAAGGATGCACATATCATTAATGTCAATGTATTGAATATATATACATTGACAGGAGATGGGCAATTATCTATCATCTACGGTTACAGTGTGTATAATAGATAAATGATATTTATTGATGTATATAGGACTAGATGCTCTGTATGTTCACATTGAGTAATATAATGAATATTCATTCATGCTTCCTTTATAACAAGCCATTTTATCTCATTGCTTTATTTATAACCCTCAAGATTACATTTATAAATAAATAAGGAATCAATATATATATATATTAAATATAAATCCATGTGCAGTCTCAATAATTCATGACTCAATATATTAAAGAATTTATCCACCCAATAAAACATGACTAAATCATCTTTCATCCATCAGCTTTTATAGATCCACTCTTGTATAAACTTGCCCTATATAGATAGCTGATTACAAAGTAAACCACAAATTTAAAACTTACTGTTGCTCTTATTAAAATATCAAAATTTTATTTTTTATCATTCTTTCCATATTTACATAAAAGACTCTTAACTGTCTTGAAAAATTTAAGAAAATAATATTTTAATTATTTTAAATAATTCATAACTTTCATTACTTTTTGGCAATATAATAAGAAAAAAGTAAGCAATACTAAATGTAAATTTTATTTAAAATTAGTTCAGAATATCAGATGCAAGATATAATCTAGGTCGTAATATGCGACAATTAAGTTTGTTAATTTATTATTATTTAGAAATTATTTTATTTTATCATAAATAGATTTTTTACTGTTTTTACTACTGTGATAAATACAAATATTATTTTAATAAATTAGATATTCATGTAAATAATTTACAAATATTTATTTATGTAATAAATATTCTTATATTTATAAGTAAAAATAAATAATATATATTTTATCATTATATAAAACTAAATCAATCATAAACTACTTTAAAAATCAATCAAATAAAACTTTAGAATCTAAGGTAACCTTTGTCCTTTTTCTTACAAAATTTTTTTTATCTATTTTTTTATTTTTTATATATGCATATTGTTTTTATATCACTATGTCATATCTATATAAATAAATTAATAATCAATCAACTACTTCTAAGTTCTAATCAACTACTTTGGCAAGCCGTCATTTATAGAGCTGCAATTGGGTCGGGTTGACAGGTAACCCAAGCCAAACCAAACATAAAATACATGAATTCAAACATAAACAAAAACAAAAACAAAAACCAAATCAATCAAATGCCCTCCAAGATTAACGTAAGACTTCCGAAAACATCAAAGCAGAATATTTCTAATCTGATCAAAGCCGAAGAAACCCCGGAAGGATGACCGAAAACCGGAAAATGGGCGTTGCTGGAAGAGCAAGAAAGTGCGTAGGGTGGGAGAGTTTACCGCAGATTAGCCGTTTATGCCACCGGATAAGTCGATCTGAGCAAGTCCACTTCTTCAGTCAGTTTCCCCTGCGATTACTTTACCAATCGGATCATGACCGCTTTTTTTTTGTAAGCAATTATTTTCTTCATTTTTTAAATAACATCATGGCCGTTAACATACGAGAAATGACCTTAACTAATATGTAGTTACTAAATTTAATACCATAATAAAAATATTGAACAATTATGCTTCTGTGGAAGAAATTATTGTTGAAGAGTATATTGCGTCTGCATTGTTTTTTATCCTTATCTATTTTAAAAAAAAAATTTAATTATCCACATTTTGAATAAATCTTATAATCATTCTAATATGATCTTTGTACTTATCACTTAGGTTATCAACACCTATTTTACACGTTGATTCTACAAAAATTGTTGCCTAATTTATTTTAGGGGTGTATTGGATTGGAATTTTAATGACATTTACAGACTTATTTTTTAAGATAACGACTTTTACAAAGTTTGATAGATTTTTATAGAGTTTGTAAATGTATTGATGATTTTTATAAACTTTTATTTTAAAACACTTTTATAGACTTTGAAAGAATTTTATAGATATTGATAGACTTTTATAGGTTTGTAAATATATGGATGACTTTCATATACTTTTATATTAAAAGACTTTTATACACTTTGACAAAATTTTGTGGATATTAATAAAATTTTACAAACTTTTATAGATATTGATAAACTTTTATAAATTTGAAATAACTAGAATAAATTCAAAATTTTAATATAAATAAATAAAATTAAAATATTATAATTAAGTAATTTGTCCAAAAAAAGTACCAATACTATTTAAAATAGGTTTGAATAAATAAATTTTCATTACTTCTTTTGTTTAAAATTGTTATAAATTTTCATCTAGACATTTAAAATTAATTCTACTCATCACTTCTAAGAGTTTTTTTTTTAATTTAGAAGAATTACACATTTCTCATTTTTTCCTTATTTAAATAATCAAAATTCCTAATTTATCAAATTTCAAAATTTCCTGATTTCCAAAATTTACAAGAAAGATGTATTTGATGTGATTTAACATTAACATTAACAAAGTAAAAAAATTAATTTTATTTACATACTTATATGAAACTATTCAAACAAAAAAACAATACATAAGTAATTTTATGAACAATCAAGAACTATAAAAAAAAAATCATATTTTATTTCATCAATTGCAATAGGCATACATGAGTTTAAAAATTAGAGCAAATTTTAAAAATCAAATTAATCAAATTACTATAATACGAATAGATATAGGTTAAACCCTTACCTCAAAAAATATCTATTATATACAAATAACTTTGTTTGATAATGAATAGATCTTGGGCTATACGAATAGATCTATGTTGATAATGAATAAAAAAGAAGAAAACAATAAAAAAAAAACCTAATAATAAATCAAGAAAAAGAAATTTTGTAGGGTGGGATAAGATGTGATGATAAAAAAGCGGATATAACTTTGCCTTCATCTTCAATCATTCTTCCTTCATGGATGATGAATGAAAATCATGGAAAACGAATATCAGATTATGATATTTTATGATTCTGAAAACGAATATCAGATTATGATATTTTTTTTTTTTGAAAAAGATCATGATATTTTTAGTTTTTAAAATTCCAGATTTTTATGTAAAACGATTAAAAAAAATCATATGTGATTTTAAGAATAATCATATTTTTTAACTTCTTAGTTCTTATAATATGAATAACTAAAAAATTATCTAATTTTAGGAATCGTATGAGTTTTTAGGAATAATTGATTCTTTTATTAGGATCTAACTCATAAGGTTAAACCCTTAGCTCTAATTTTAAAGGGTGAGTATTTATACTCCTATTAGAAAAGTCATTAAAAGTAATTAAAAGTCTAATGTTTATGAAACAATACCGATATACTTTTAGAGAGTCTATAAAAATTGTAATTAAATACATCTTACTTTTTAAAAGGCTTAATCGAATACACTATGACTTTTATAGAGTTTTTAAAAGTCGTAATCCAATACAATTCACATTTTATAAACTTGTAATTCTATGAAAGCTGGGCTGAATGTCTTAATCCAATATTTTTAGAGTTTTAGACACAGCCATTATCTTAAAAATTATTAAAGATATCAAAATTTTTAAGAAGAATATTATTTGATATTTGATTCACTTAACAAAAGCATAATTAAATTTAAGTAAGAACATATAGTGTTTTTTTCATGGTGAATTACACATGATTCTGAATTTCGTAGAGAATAAAATTTATTTTGTAAATATTTTTTTGTTTTGAAGAGAAAAATAATTTCATTGATTCAAACAAACAATACATCGATAGAAACATAAAATTAAAATCGCTATAATCCATAAATGATGAAACAACATCCAAGTTAATAGCATAATGAAACGACTCAAAACCTATACATTTGATAGTTAAGTCTATACATTTGATATTACTATTATGACTAGAATACCTTTGACTCCAATTGACAACCATTGTAATTCGATTTATTGTTTCTGATCGCATATACTTTGCTCATTTGAATCGTCCAAACACAAATAAACGTAGCACCATGATAACAGGGAACCAAACCGGCCGCTCGAGACGATACAAATCCATCCAGCAATCGTGATCAAACGACGATAACCACGCGCACAGCTACGAATGATAATCATACATCGACGCCCCAACGGGGTGTCCATTGACTACCCGTCAACCTGCGGAAAATCTATACGTCTCGTATCACGAGACACACACATGAGTAAAATGGCCACTTGGGCCTACAAGTCATACTCATCCATATACATTCAACCAATTATCTTACATGGTTCAAGAGTTATACATTACTCTTAATACAAATACATATTAAAATTTACAATTCTAATACATATTATCCCAAAAACATCAAGCCATAACTCGACTTTCTTCAAAATCGGCCTCTAAAATAAGCCGTTTTCTCGAACGCTCCCTGTACCTAAAAAAAATATTCCCTCGACAAGGTGAGCTATCGCCCAGTAGTGGAATTACCCTAAATGAGTTACTCCCCACCTAAGTGCATATGCAATGATCCAATGTAAACACACACTCAAGTAAATACGTGATCCTACTTAAATGTCTACATGCCCATTCCCATGTCTCGAGTCCTCACCGACTCCCTCACACTTGCCTAAGTCATGTATGAGAAAATAATCGGGCTTTCAAACAAACTCATGTTCTCGAAACACACTACCGAGTTTCGATAAAAGTATTGGACTACCCTCTGAGGCAAATTGGTTGGGGAACTTTCCAAAACAGTCATGGTCCTCATCCGAAATGATCTGTTGGCCGATCTTCCAACCCAATTCTCCTGATAATCATCCTGTGAAATTCCTTCGCAACCATGTTCGTTTTTTAGAAAATTCATGTCATGCACTCACACCTAATTTCTAGGTTACCCGGTGCAAATGAAATGCATTATGCCATTTCAACCCAACTTATACCAATACATCAAATATGCATATATTCTCGAATTTACAATCACACCACATGTAATTCAATGTTTATCAACCATCACCCAAATTAGCTCACTTGAGCTAAACACAATCCCATTTCCAATGGCCTATACACACAATTATATTCCATATAATTGTGACATCATGTTAACACATCAAACTTATGCATTAACCTATTAATTTCCACCCAACTCAAGTCATTCACTTTAACAATTTCAATACCAAAACACATGGACGTTTTTGGTCCAATTCAAGCCAACCGGGACTGTTTTTAACAATCCCAAAAACATAACAGTGGGTTGTCCATGAGTAGCCCACTCAACACACATCGGTTCCACTTTGTGGAACCGAATTCCATGGCCATTTCCGGCCTCACATACACCAAAACACAATTTAATGCATAGATCACAACACAAGCAGCCCAAACAGTCCGTGGACTATCCAAACGAGCTCCAAAAATTCCAACAATTCGGTCCCAAGTTTTAGGATCGATCAAACGGCCATTCAAGGCCTCAATCATCAACAAAACACTTAAACAAAGTATAACTCAAGTAAGATAAAACCCCTACCTCACGAAGTTTGTCAAAACTCCCCCAAACCGGTGTCCACGCGTAGTCCTCGTCGCGTAGAGCAATTTTCCTTCTTGGCCCGAAGAAATCTGACGGTCCGATCGGCCGAGATCTTAGAGAGAAGGTGCTCTCTCTCTCAAGATTTCAAAACCCTCACTCACTGCATCCCCATTTCTCTCTACACGTTTTATTTTGGCTTTTCAAATGTAGCAGATTACCACTATTCATGTTTTGTCATTTTCCTCATTAATCATTCAAATAATGTCATCCATGTCCCTTCTCTTGGATTTTTGACACTTGGTACACTCTAAGCCGTCCATCTCCATCATCTCTCTACTCATGCAACATGTGTCACATGAGTACATGTTATAAGTGACTTTTGTCACATCACATGTCGCTTTACGACACCCGATACTCAGTGCCTCGAAAAACGTGCAAATTCCGATTGTCTTGAAATTTGACAAAATTCGACATGTTAGCTAGATTTCACGAGATGATTCCAACGGTGAAATCCGTTTCGTCATCCGAGATCTAGAATAATTTCGGATTTTTACCGAAATTATGATTTTGCCCTTTTCGTAAAATTGGAATTTCTTTTCTCGGTCTTACCCTACACGACTAAGGGATGAAAAGTAAATTACGAAAACATATAAAACCTACATCCGTGCTAAGAACTACTTTAATGAGGGGGAAAAGATGGAAAAGAGCTATGAAAGGACAGTGCCAAGACGATGGGTAAAAATCACCCTTCAAGCTTAAGGATAAGAGGCTAGCAAAGAAGAAATTGAAAGAAAAGGGAAGCTAGGATTTGTTTGTTTGTTTTATTTTGCAAATAATTTTACAAAGTAAATTTGTAAATGTTTCGAATTTTTTTTTTTTTACTTTGTAAATGTATTAGAAATTTAATAATTTTAATTACATTTAATTTTCTCTTATATTTTTAGATGATTCGAATCATCAAAACAATATTTTTCTTAATTACTCTATTTATTAAGCGTTTTTTAGAAGAAGATGATATCATAAACATATCTAAAAAGGATAATAAATATACTTAAAAGGAAAGAAACAATTTATATGAAATTAAATTGTCGATGTGTAGAGAGAGAGAGAGAGAGTTTTTTTTTTTTTGGCTTTGAAAGAAAATTGCTTTCTGACTTAAAGATTGTTTGGCATAACTTATTTAGGAATTTTTGAAATATTAAAAGCCAAAATATTTGGTTTTTTAATTCAAAAAAGTCATATTTTAGAATTTATACAAAATATTTTAAAATTCACAAAATATTTCATAATATTTTAAAAACACCAAATATTTTTAGTTTTGGTTTCATAAATCTATTATTTGAATTTTTGTAAAATAAAAACAAAAAAAAATTATTTTTTGTTAGAATAATAATAATAAATTATTTATCATAATACTTTTATCATTTTAATTTTTTATAAATATGTTTTTTTGAAAGGAAAAATAATATTATTAATTCAAATTTGCAATAGATCAATAGATGAAAGATAAAATTAAATAGCTAAAAATCACATAGGATGAAACAATATTCGGGTTAATAACATAATAAATCAGCATAAAGCCTACAAATTTGATAAAATGATGACTAGAATATCTACAACTCTAGCTTTTCAAAATACTTACGACCATAATTTGATAATTTGATATCTTCGATTAATCAAGTATGTTTTGCCTCTTTGAATCGCCCTCACACAGATAAAACGTCACAACAAGACGACGGATAACACCATGTCATAACAAGCTGACGACAAACCATACATCGATATAACGACGACAAACCAAATGTCTATAAAACGACGACAACACAAAAAACAAAATAAAATCTAAAGTTTCAAGGAAGAACCACTTTATTAATCAATAAAATGAAAGAAAAAGATTCAGATGGTGATTTCAAGCCAAGAATGGCCAAAAAATCACTCCCTCTTGCTTGAGGAAAACAAGCTACAAGAGAAAAAGATGAGAGAAAATAAGATAAGGGGGGCTAGGGTTTTTTCCCATCTCTTCTTTCTTTTTGGTTGACATTTTATAAATATGTTAATATGTTATAAATATATTATACAAATATTTTTTATTTTATCATAGGTGATTTGATTAAAAAAGCTTTGGAAAACTAAAATTTGAAAATCTAATATTTCATTAATTTTTTGCCTCATTTTGATAAAAATACTCTTGTTATTTTCTTGTAATAATAATCATTTCTTTTCAAAGATATATGTAAATACATGAAATTGAAAACGACATTTGTGTCCATTATGAGTCATTCTTCAAGGAAAACGTGGATAAGATTAGCTTTACAAATTTTGATTCTATTCTTTGAAAAAAAAAACCAAATATTTCTAATAATAAAATTATATCATCATTATTGTCAAAAAAAAGTTTTATCATCATTAGACAAACAAGTATGAACCTAAATTATATTTAATTAAGATGTTAATTTTAAGGATATAAAAAACAAACAACTTAATACTTAACATGAATACATTATTAAAAAAACAAACTATTTAATACTTAATATTATTAAGTCTTATCTTAAATAAAAGTTCTATTTATCATTAAGTAAAAAAACTGTGGACCCCGCATTTTGTGCTATTATGCGCTTCCCACTTACAAGACAAGTGTGACGCCCCAAAACCCGGGGGTCCGTTGACAACCCGTCAACCCCGTAATTACTCGCGGGACGTCGTAACCCGACACCGGGCCATAGAAAACGCAGCCTCCTTGTACGGGGAGCTCTACCCAAAACACAACCTGTCCCAATAATTTCACAACGACCACTCCGGGTCCACATATGAATAAAATGAGTAAAAATGGCCACTTGGGCCCATACATAAATACTCCCCAAATTACATCAACCAACTATATCCCAATAGCTCAAGAGTTATTACATTACTCTTAATACAAACATATTAGCTATGAATTCTAATACATGTTATAACAAACATCAGAAGCCACAACCCGATTTTCTTCTAAAATCGGCCTCCCAAAGAGCTGCCTCTTGAATGTAAATTCCATGTACCCGAAATATTGCTCCGATTAGAAGTAGCAAATGCCCAAGAGTGAAAAATCTCCTCATATGGTTACTCCCACCCAAGGCATATGCAATGATTCAAAATAAACACACACTTAAGCAAATACATGATCCTACTTGAATGTCTACACACCCAATCCCGTGTCTCAAGTCCTCACCGACTCCCTCACGCATGCCTAAGCCAATGCGAGAAAAACCTCATTTTCATTTCTTTCATGCCATGCACCCACACTTAATATTCTAGGTTACCCCGATGCATATGAAGTGCATTATGCTATTTCCAAACCACACATGCCAATATATCACTTACACATATATTAACAAAATTTGCATACATGCCACATGTTATTTAATTCACATCATTAGCATCAAAATTAGCTCACTTGAGCTAATTACAATTCATTTCAATGGCTTACACACAATTCTATTTTTATATAATTCCACATTATGTTAACACATTTGATTACATGCATTAACATATTAATTCTCACACAATTCCAAGTCATTCATGCTAATATATATATATATATATATATATATATATATGCATGTATTAACACAATTAATTCTATAATTCATATTATTCAATTCTCAATCAATAACACCAAAATTACTCACATGGGCTAATTCTACTCAATCAAGCAATTCATTTTGAATCAATTAACATCATAAAAATCCACACTAAAATCACGCCACTATTCACATGAATATGAAACCTGCTGGTAATCGCTCACGACCACAACAATGGGGATTTTCTCCACTCTGTTCAAATGTTTTAAGACCAAAAACACGACTAATCCAAGCCTCGGAACATCCCCAACCATTTACAAGGCTCTTAGACAAAGAATAACACGAGTAGGAAAAGATCCCTACCTCTTGGAGTTGTCGGAACTCCACAAAATCGGTGCCCACGCGTAGCCCTTGTCACGTATATCGACTTTGCTTCTTGCTCCATCGAGAACCGACTGACGGTCTGAACGGCCGAAAATCTAGAGAGAAGGAGCTCCTTCTCTCTCTAAAATCACCACTCCAGCTACTACCGATTTTGGTCTTCAAAAATGGAGAAGATGACACAATTTCAACTTTTGTCTTTTCCATTTAACATTTCAAATAATTCCCATCATGTCCCTTTTCTTGATTTTTAACACATGATTTAATCTAAGTCATCCATCTCATCCTCTCTCTACTCATGCAACATATGTCACATGGGTACATGTAGTAGGTGACTTTTGTCACATCACATGTCTCTCAAACCGTTTTACGGCATCCGACACCCTGGCTCAAAAACGGAAATTCGAATGTCTCGCACTGATGAAATTCAACGCAGAAGCAGATTTTTGCAGATGATTCCAACAGTGAAGTCCGTTTCATCATCTGAGATTTAGAAAAATGTCGGATTTTGATCGAAATTACCATTTTACCATTTTTTCATAAAATTAGATTTTCTCGAGGTTTCACAACAAAACTCGTTTTTATTTTTAAAAAATCATTTTAAAAACAATTTTGAGTTGCCACTTATTTTTGTTTTATTTTTAAAAGGGGAAAACAAAATAAGAAAGAAAACTCTAAACGTGACTCATGATAAGAAAATGCAGGTGTGGGAAAAACCGAGTATAGGTCCGGGGGTCAAGTTACTTATCAAGAATGTATGATGGAAGCGTAACATCCTTCTGAGCCCTTAAAGTTGCGACTAAACAAATTAAAAAATATATAGTTTTTGACTAATCAACTAATGAATGCCGAAAATAAATAACAACAATACAAAAACATACGCAAGACATATATATATATAAATAATCAAGTAAAGTCAGACAAGAAAAATGTGTACCTAGATAGCATGTTAAAAACAATGTCAGTTAGGAAACAATGTTAGGGTAATAACAAAATACAAAATATTCACATTCAATTAGAAATTGGTCATAGATCATATGTCAAATTATTTATTCACATTCAAATTATTTATACATGGAATGTAGGGCCCCACCCAAGCCCATTTATCTTTTACACAAATTAATTCCACAAGATTCCATTTTATTAGAATTTTAGAATTAATCATGTGATTCAAATTTTTGAAAATTGATTTAAAATTGAAATTTTAGAAATTGGAAGTTTGAAATTTAAGTTTGAAAATTGAGAATTTTGAATTGATATTTTGGAAATTGGATTTTGAAATTGAGAACTTCAATTTTATAAATTTGAGATTTTGAAATTTGCAATTAGAAATTTAGAAATTTGAAATTTGAAAGTGTGGTGGGACTTGAATTTTAAAATTATGACACTTGAATTTTGAAATTTGGGAGTTGTAATTTTGAAATTGGAAACTTGAAAATTTGAAATTGGAAATTAGAGGACTTTGAATTTTGAAATTGTGAATTTTTAATTTTGAAATTTGAGATTTGGGAAGTTTAAATTGTAAATTGGAGAACTTGAATTTTGAATTGGAAACTTGAAAAACTTAAATTGGAGACTTGTATTTTAAAATTAAGAATTGGTAATTTTGAAATTGGAAACTTGATAATTTTAAATTAGAAATTGGGGGAGTTGAATTTTGAAATTAGGACACTTGATTTTTGAAAAATTAAAATTAGAAATTGAGGGACTTGAATTTTGAAATTAGGAATTTGTAATTTTGAAATTGGAAACTTGAAAATTTGAAATTAAAAATTGGGAGAATTGAATTTTGAAATTAGGGCACTTGAATTTTTGAAATTTAGGGATTTGAATAAAAGGTTTGGTAATGATTCATGTGTTAAGGAAAATAAATTGAATCATTAAACAATATACAACTAAAAGCATCAACAACCAATCTAATTAAATAAATAAAAAACAACAATATACTCACAAGAAAAATAAAACAATAATAATATATTTAAATAACTATAAATTAAATGACTAATTAAAGAAATAAATAAACTAAATAGATATACAAGAAAATTAATTAAACAACAAAATAACTATATAAAAAGAATTTCTAACTAAAAAAGAAAGTAGAGGGAACTTACCTAATAGACGCACAGTTTACTAGGCCAAGTCACCTTTCAAGCCAGGACCGCCTTCAAAGCAAGGATCGCCTCCTAAGATTGCCCTTGAGCCAAGATTGCCTCCAAGGCCATCTTAATTAAAAAAACTTTAAACTTTGAAACTACTTAGGGCCTCCCACTCAATGTGGGAAGACCCATGATCTCCTTTAAAAATTAAACTTCAAGGACTAGTAGAGCCTAAATTATAAAGGCCCATGTCCCAATTCATTCCCTTGATTATTTTAAAAATATTTACCTAAGGGCCACTTAGTACCTCCTACTCTTTGGAGGGGGAGACCCATGATTTTCCTTTCCTACTAACCAAGGGGGAGAGCCCCCCTTTTATAGGGAAAGGAAGGCCTCTCTCCCTTATCCCCTTTCGATGTGGGATTACCTCACACAAAGGAAAAAACTTTCTAAAACTCCAAATTTGAGGGTCTACAAATATGTCACTTTTTGATAGAGTTCATGAGTGTAATGAACATGAACAATGAAGTGAAGCGAAAGTGTGAAAAGCAAGCGAAACAACATGAACTTTATCAAAGAACCAAGGAGACCCGTAAACTTAACCACTAAGAACACCTACTCACTCAAACTCAAGCAACTAAATGAGTTCTTAAAAAACATAAAAATTAAACAACAAAAGGACAAGACAACTTGGAAGCCAACAAAGTCATGATATAGATCCGAGCTCTCTCCAAGAAGGTCCTCTAAAAGGTGAAACCCACATCAAAATTTGAAGCAAGTGGAAGTCGGCTTGATGGATACTCAGGTGATCGACACCCGTCATGCTGACACAAAACTACGAAGGTTCAACAAAATGGTGAAACCAATAAGGGAATAAGCTCTGAAGGCAAATGGTTTGTTGATGAGAACTCTATAATGGTTAGATGTAGACTCACAATAAACTAATGAGCTAGCAGGTGCAAAGTAAGACAACCGAAAGAAGCCATGCAATCAAAGTGGACAATGCTAGCGACCGTGAATATTAGTAGCAATATCTCTGAATGCACAAGTAAGGAGAAGAAATATGAAACCACAAGAGACAAGGAGCCTCAAAACATTACCAAACAATGAAAAAAAAATGAATGTTATGCTATGACAATGGCATAATGAGGATGAAATCCGAGTATTTGAACTATGGTGATGACATTGGAATGCGTGATCCGAAATGAAGAATGCAAAGGCGAAGTCTGAATGCCTTTATCTGTATAAGACGGAGTTTGAATGTCTTAACTTCAATGTAGAAAGTGTGATGCAGACGAAGTCTGAACATCTTATCCATATAAAGGTGAAGTGTGAACACCTAATTTGTAGAAGACGATGTCTAAACGTCTCAATTGCGATGCTAGCAAATGTGATGCAGATGAAGTTTGAACTTCTAATCCATATGAAGGCGAAGTTTGGACACATGATCTATAGAAGACGAAGTCTGAACTTTGATGCCAACAAAAATGATGCGGATAAAGTCTGAATATTTGATCCATATGAGGTGAAGTTTGAAAGCCTAATCTGCAGAATACGAAGTCTGAACGTCTGAATTGCGATGCTAGCAAAAGTGATGTAGATGAAGTCTGAACATTTTATCCATATGAAGGTGAAGTCAAAATGTTTGATCTGTAGAAGACGAAGTTTGAACCTCTCAATTGCGATGCTAGAAAATGTGATGCAGATGAAGTCCAAACATCTAATCCATATGAAGGTGAAGTTAGAACCCTTGATATGTAGAAGACGAAGTCTAAACTGCAATGCTAGCAAATGTGATGCAGATGAAGTCTGAACTTTTGATCCATATGAAGGTGAAGTCTGAATGCCTAATCTACAAAAGACGAAGTCTGAACGTCTGAACGTCTGAACTGCGATGCTAGCAAATGTGATGCAAATGAAGTCTGAACATCTAATTCATATGAAGGTGAAGTTTGAACGCCTAATATCCAAAAAATGAATTATGAACGTCTGAATTATGGTGCTAGCAAAAGTGATGTAGATGAAGTCTGAACATCTAATCCATATGAAGGCGAAGTCTAAACATCTTATCCATATGAAGGCGAAGTCTGAACACGTAATCTGCAAAAGACGAAGTCTGAATGTCTGAACTACGGTGCTAGAAAATGTGATGTAGATGAAGTCTAACAATCTGATCCATATGAAGGCGAAGTTTGAACGCCTGATCTGTAGAAGACGAAGGCAAAGGCAAAGTATGAACTCTTGATCCAAAATGAAGAGAGTAGAGGCGAAGTCTGAATGCCTAAAATCTAGAAAACAAAGGTGAAGTTTGAACGCCTAAAATCGATGAGGGCAAACATGGCCCAATGTGCTGAGTCCTCAAACTCCTGAACAATCTGTTATGAAATCCTCATCTGGTATAAACATATGTAAAAGGCTGAATAATATATGCATGACTCTCTGTAACTCAAGAACATTGTTATTAATGTAAAGGGGATCCCCTAAACAAATAAGAACCACCAAGTAATTGCCAATAAAGCCAAATCATCTCATTAATAAAATAGGGAGATATGCCCTAGTATGGCAAGTGGAACACCATATCGAGTGGATATCCAAAGTGAATCTAGGCAATCAACACTATGCTTAAAAGTTAAACCATCCACATCATTAGAAATAGTATGAACATGTCTATTTATCATGAAGGCTCAATGAGAACTAAAAAAATTGCCCAATACATCCAAAATGATGCAACTCATGCCATCGACTCAAAATGCCTTACTAGAAACATATGTTGAATCTGACTCTGAAATCTTAAGACACAACAAGCAAAGTGTCCTACAATAACTCTAGCAATGGATGAAAAAAATAACATTTGAGAAATGCTTGGTAACTTGCGTGGTTCAATAAAGATCCACTAAACAAACACTACTAAAGCAAATATGTCTCAATGAAGCTCATCCTCGGCAAAAACCATCTACACAATAAGTAGGGAAATATACTCTAGAATAGAGTTTGCCTGAAATGTCATAATGAGGCTCATCCTCTCAACGAAAGTTGTCTAAACAAAATGACCAGCTCCATATGGTCTCGACAACTGGAGGATATGCCTTAGTATGACATCCAACAAAAAAATGGTGAAGTCCAAAATTGTCATAACAAAGGCTTATATCCTCGATTAGAACTACCGATACGAACCAACCACCTCCAAATGATCATGATAGATAAGGGATATGCCCCAATGTGGCATATAACAAAAACATGATAAAATCCCAAAAAATGTCATAATAAGACTCATCATCTCGATAAGGATTGTATGCATAAACAAACAAACTCCGGATGATCTCGACGAATAAGGGGTATGCCTATGTATGTGTTAAGTAATTGGCGTAGCTACCAAAGACTCGTTGTTGAGTCCCCGACAACACCGCTAAAACTTGTTAATGATTTTCCACAAGCGCATGGGTCGCACAAGTAATACAGTGGACTAACAAGTCTAGATATTGATCCCATAAAGAAGGTGTGGTTTTAGCGAGGATTGAGTACCCTGACTATTGAAGTCGTTCACTATTTGAGCGACTCGATGGTTAGGTGAAAAAAAAGGTTTCCCAAACTAAAGTAAAAACAAAACAAAATAGGATGTGATCAATGTCCACTCACAAGGAATTGAGTAATATCGGGAGTATAACTCAAGGAAAGATTCCAGGGTTGATTGTCTCCATTGATGCATTTATGATTTATATTCATTAAGCATTGATTAAATGAACGTACACTTGTGCATGTCTAAGGAATCTGACATGAGTTTACACTTTCATGTCTCCCCTTAATTTCTCACACTAACTATCTATTCTTCTTTTGGTCCATCTAGGTCATTAAGTATGATACTTTTATAAGGAAGTGCTTTCCTTGGGAATCCTATTGGTCACTTCTAGGTCCATACAATAGGATTACCCGAACTACGCTTGAATCGATCACCTCTTGGTCCATACAATCCTCACATAATGCTTAGATGGTGCTACTCCTAATGAAATCCAACTAGTACTAAGCATCCCCAATTCCCTAGACTTCTTTGATTATGTTAATTAGTATTTCAATTAACTAATTCATACTCCATTTGACTGGACCTCAGATTTTAGGTGCAATCCAAGGTCACTATGATGCCCTAGTATAGGGATCGAAGACTCCATCCTCGCATGGATTAGTTAGTTAAAACCATAATAATCCTAATAGCTACACCAACTAACATCCACACAAACATGTATTCACAAAACCATTCTAAATCAAGCATCAACTTCAACAATCAACCCTAGAGGATGTTTAGCCAT
This sequence comes from Tetrastigma voinierianum, assembly GCA_016808115.1. Classification (NCBI taxonomy): domain Eukaryota; kingdom Viridiplantae; phylum Streptophyta; class Magnoliopsida; order Vitales; family Vitaceae; genus Tetrastigma; species Tetrastigma voinierianum. Next base: position 450,697 of record JAEQBH010001107.1, read on the forward strand.
TCATTGCAACCAAGTAATCCAACAAAATCATACTTAAGATAAACATAATAATGAAAGATCGACAAAGAGAGTAGAGTTTAGAGATACAAAACAAATGAGAGATGAAATTCGTCTCAAACTCAACACCACAGTTGCAAGAGCTCTATTTATGAGCTAGATCTTCAATATCAGCTCTAAATCCAAAGTAAAAAGGAACAAAATCAAAAACCCTAAAATGGCTCAAGAAGAAGAGAGGAGAAACCCTAAGGAGGGTGTTCTCCTTTCAAAAACTGAATCCCAGACAATTCTAAAGAACCAAAATTTATAGGCTTTAGCAAAAAAAAAAAAAGGCTAATTTTTGCAAGGCCTGATGTCCTTCGTCGAGGAGAAGGCTCATTCCCCTCAGCGAACCAGTAACTTTCTTCTTTGCATGGCTCTGGTTCACCAAGGCGAAGACTTCTTTGTTGCGGCGAACAATGGCTTTGTTGTGGTAAACATCTTCTAACTTCAAATGATCATAACTCTCTCATCCGACCTCCAAATGCAATGATTTTTGTCTCTACGAAAAGCTAAGAGAGATTAGAATCTATCTATATCAATCTTGGAATCATTGGAGGCCACTAGCTAGATTGAAAATGCACAAAAATTTAGGGGTGTTGCATGTGGTGTTTTGGAAAATCCTCTCTTGACTTCACGAGGTCATATCTTTTTCATATAAACTCCAAATTGGGTGATCTTGGACTTGTTGGAAAGATTGGAAGGTGTATAATCTATTAATATCGTGCTTGAAGCCATGGGAGGTCATGGTAGAACTAAGAAATTCATATTTTTTGCCCTATTTATACTCTCTTTGCTTCAAAATGTTCCTAGAGCCATAAGATGATAAAATTAAGCATTAGAGCTGTTAAAAACACCATAAAAGAATATGATTGATAGGTGATTAATGGTATAAAAGAATGTATGAAAAGCACTTATCAAATACCCCTAAACTTGACATTCTGCTTATCTTCAAGCAAAGAACAAGACCATTTCCCTTTATTCAAAAAACAAAACAAGTATGTTGAGCATGAAATTGAGATAATATATGATAAATTGCCTCAATGATCTAACCTTCATATAACACAAAGAAAACTTTGAGATTGCCTTTTTCAAGAAATAATAGACTGACCATGGGTTGAACAACCTAAACCAAAGTTCTCAAAAGTGTGTGTGTGGTCTTCCCCTCTCTGGTCAATTGCAGTTCGAATGAAATTAGATGAGTATGAGTGGAATGGGGATCACTCACACACATGGTGAGTGTGTGTAAGACTCAGGCTTATTGGGCATCATCGACTAATGTAGGCTATACGCAACTCTTAGGATTAATTAGGTCTTTATATAGTTTGTAGTGTATGGCTTAGGTTAAATAGATCATTGAGGCTTTAGTTTACCCAAAACATACACATTTTCCTTTTTTTTTCTCCACTAATTGTTCATCCTTTTGCATATTGCCTTCTTTTTCATTGAACCTCTTAAGCTTCCCCCTAAACTTAGCTTATTGCATCTTTTTATCTCATAGCTCTTCCAAACTTGCATGATTTTCACCATCCTCTCAAGAACACCAAGTGATTTATTTTTCATATTACAAGGGACGAAGTAATGCAATGCTCAACCCCTTTAAGCTTTCTACCTACCCCATGTAACGAGCTTTAGGTTAGTAACTCTCAGACCAATTGGCCTTAGGGTATTAGGTGTAGAACACCCCTAAGAACTTACTTGCTCAAGGTAAGAAGGTTACAATGCCAAACTTACTCCTCCTTGCTTTATTCTTTCTTTTTCTACTTTTTCTATTTTTTTCTTTCTTTTTCCACCCCAAAACCTCCATTTTTCATAATTAAAGCACACTCTTTTCAACCAACTTCCAAATTCACACTACATGTATCCACAAGATATAGGCATTGAAATCAACATGTTAGGGTAAACAAGGGCTTTGACTGATAGGTATTCAACAAAAATAGATAAGGGATTCATTCTTGGCTTTTCATGAAATAATGGCTAATATGGCTCAAATTGTGTGACTATGGACATATGCGCGAAAAAGTTAGCTAGAAAGGCTCAATCAATCTAAGGATGGCCTATATGTAGACCCTCAATTTTGTCTCTCAACACTTGCATTTATCCTATGGGTGTCACACTTACCCATCGTTCTCATATGGCACAGTTAGGGTCCTTTTAGGCTTAGTCGATCTCTGAGCCTCGGGTGGGCTTGTATGTGGTCCATTAAGTGCGTAAGTAGCTATTGGCATCATACCATAGGAAGCAAGTGGGGCCTCTTGAGGTTTTAACTCAATCGGAGTTTATTGGAGTATGTCGAATGATGAAAGCAATCATTGTTTTCGACTATATCTCCTCATCCAAACTCTAATCTTGCAACTGCTTTTTTTTTTATTTTATGGACTCTTGTTCTCCAAGGAATATTCATCAAATTTTTCAAATTTTTTCCCAACCGACTCAAACGGTCCTCAAAGTTTCGCTTTAGGTGACTATTGAAGCATGTCCAATCTCTGAGCACTTTGGGCTTTGTTCGAATATATCTCCTCTATCCGAACTCGAAATCATGCACTGTTTCTTTTTTTGGATTCCCTACTCATTGAGGAATTCTTTGACAAAATTTGATAATTTTATCAACCGGATCAACCGGTTTGGAACCGGCTCAGTTGGTTTAATGGATTTCAATTAAAGTTCATTATTGAATTAGGTTCAAATTCAGAGCACCCGAGCTTGCTTTGGTCACATCTCCATCATCTGAACTCGGAATTGCACTCAATTGTTTTTATTGGATTCCTTATTCTTCAAGGAACATGCTGTCAAATTTTCAAAAATTTTCTCAGCAAGCTCGACCTGTTGGCATCCGATTCAACCGGTTCATCGAGTCAGCTTGTATGGAGCACTGATTTTGGTGGTTTTGGAGCCTAAATCCTACTTGGTTCGGGCCCATAAGCTCCAGATTAGTCCTAGGCACGGTTTGGGTCCATTTATGGGCCATTTGTTGTTTCAGAACCCACCTCGAGTCCATTTTGATCTCGTGGTTAAGAAAATGAGTTAATGTACACGCCTCCTAACCTCGTGAAATGTAAGAGTGTTTATGGAGTCGGGGGAAGTTCGAAATCAATGGGAGTTCCTCAGGATCAAGGTGTGCAAAATCGAGTGAGCTCAGATGTTTATGGAGGAGAAATATATGAAAAAAAATGTAAGAGGAAGGGGGGAGAAAGGAAGAAAAATGAAGAAAAGAAAAAAAGAAAAAAAAAAAGAGAAAGGAGAAAAAAGAAAAGGATGAGAGATTCTCTAGATCTAGGTAGGAGTGCTTTCTCTCATTTTGAAGGGGATTTCCTAAAGTTTTAAGGGAGTGGATACCTGGTTTTGGAGATAGAAAAGAAGGAAGACAAAGGGGGAGTAGCCGAATCCTACAGGTATGAATGTTGTATGCTTCTCCTGTTTCTTTTGCTCTTGTCTTTGCCTTTGATGTTTGCAACCTCGTTTTAGGGCACTAGGCATTGTTTGGATAAGTTCTCACTCATTCGGAGTTAGAATTGTACACCGCTTGTTTTGTTAGATTCCTTACTCTGTAAGGAATGTTTTGACAAACTTTAAGAACTGTTCTCAACCAGCTCAACTAGTTGGGGAATTTGATCATCCGGTTCATTAGGTTCTATTTTTAGGAACAACAATTAGGGCACTAGGCATTTTTTGGGTCAGTTCTCACTCATTTGGAGTCAGAATTGTACAAAGTGTGTTTTGTTGGATGCCTTACTCTGTAAGGAATGTTTTGAAAATTTTTTAGAACTGTTCTCAACCGGTTGGGGAACCAGATCGTCCAGTTCATTAGATTCTATTTTCAAGAACAATAGTAAGGGTACTAGGCATTGTTTGGGTCAGTTCTCACTCGTCCAGGCTCGGAATTGTGTGCCATTTTTTTGTTGGATTCCTTACTATTTGAGGAATTTTCTGATAGAGTTTCAGAATATTTCTCAATTAGTTGAACCGGTTGGGAACCTATTCAACTGGTTGTACAAGAAAGATTATGGGCAGCCCCCCTATTTTAGCACTTTTCAAGCTCGAATCCCTTGAGGCTCAAGTCTGTTTGCACTAGTGCATTTATGGGCAATATTTGAGGTTTAAAGTTGAGCCTAACTTGAATTAGAGGGGACCCGCTCTGGAGTTAGGACATTGGGGTTAGGTGAGTTTGATTATGAATTGGTGATTGTGGTTAGTGAATTGTCATTTGGGGAGTGTGGAAAGAAAGAAACATCTGAATCCCCTCATTTCCCATTCACTTCCACTTTGAACGCGAACTTTGGTTCCTTGATCATGGATGTATGCTATGTGCTTGTGCTTATTAACTAACCATATCTACAACACATGGCTAGGGACCTCAGGTATGTGCTAGTTGTGAGATTCGCATTTATACGCGCACATGGTATTTCGACTTCGAGCATTCGAGTCATTGACGACCTTACGCAGTCATTGCCAGTGGACCACACCTATGCACCCATTGTTTTGTTCGGGCCGGCATGTTAGATACTAAGTAGGCTGGTGTGATTCGAATATGTTTGAAATTTCGGGGTGATCGATCGATTCGACCCATATGCTCCTATGTACCCAAGTGTTTATGCATGTTAGATAATGAGTAGGTTAGCAGGATTCTGAGTCATCCGTCTAGCTCGAGTGATCGATTGATCTTGACCCATATGCTCCCATGTACCCAATTCATTAATAGAGACCAAGTTTCGGGCTTAGAGGGGTGCTACCTCACATGAGGTACCTTCTTGATAGGTAACCTGATCCTCGAACCTAGAAACCTAGTTTTCGTGGACCGCTTTTTCCTGACTGGAGTCAATGAGGGGTTTTTGTTCGTACTTCATTTTCCCCATTTAAAAAATAAAATAAATAAAAATTAAGTGGCGACTCCAAACAAAACCATTATTCCTAGGGGACGGCTTTTCCAAAACTCGAAAACACTAACCTTTTTTTTTTCTTTTTTAAAAGCGAGTTGTGCCGACCCGTGGATTGGGTTAGGTCAACAAATTGGCGACTCCATTGGGGATCGAACCCAGAATCTCTGGTTTCATAAGAGGGTCAAGCTTGAACTTGAGTTGGGTATATTAGAGCACATGGTTCATTGACAAGTAGACTCTTAGGCTACACAAACAACCGTGATCACTTTTACCGGTTGGTATTCGGGTATACACTCGTGTTTTGTTTGTGTCAGGTGTTCACTTACTGATTCCTAGCATGCTTGCTCATGGTTGATTGGTACCTAGCCATATGTTTCATTGGCATATATGGTTAGTTTGTGCGAGATTCTGCGGTAGGCTCGTTTTCGCTGATCAATACGTACGGCTATGCTCTCGCATGACCGCTGATGATTTCCAGGTTTCGCTGGCGCCAGATCCCCCTTGCTTCGAACCCTAGTCTTAGCCGACATTCCTCATTGATGTTTGAGCTGCTTTGGAGTCATTCCAATTATTCGCTCACCAAGCCAGAGCTCGAGTGTGGTCTAAATAGGCTATATCGATGTTTGGGAGCAAAAGATGGAGATTTACTTCGATATCCAAGCAATGAAGACCTATATAGCCCTGAGCTTGATTTCATGGATACATGCGTGGCTAGTGTGTCATTTTGATTGATGGTTAGGATCTAGGTTACATATCCCGTTTGGGTATAATCATCTAGCTTTGTGACTCGCTTTCCTATTATCGCCGGCAGCCCGCATTACCCCGAGGTATCACCATGTTAATCCCGCTCCTACTAGAAGCCATATATCGCTTTAGTTGTCGACATCACATGTCGCTTCATTCTCTTGGAGGATTTAGCTGTATACATTACTGGTTTGATTTCAGGATTGATAGTCACAGGGGACCGACATACCCTTTCCTTTGAAGGATTATTGATCGAGACCGACTCTAGTTCCCGAAAGCTTAGATCCTGATCGGAGGTGTGATTTCAGAGGATCATATTCACATAGTCAGTTATAGCAGATATAAGATTATAGAGATATGGACCCTCAATAAGCTACTGTTGACCAGTTTGATGAGATTACCGATACCATGGCATCTCTCAACGATGTCATATTGGGACTAGGATAGAGGATTGATGGGCATCAAGCCCAGCCATTGCCGATTCCGGGAAGCACCCCGCAGGACTATACAGTTCCACCTCCACCACCACCATCACCATCTGGACCCACTATACAACAGGACTATACAGTTCCACCTCCACCACCACCACTACCATCTGGACTCACTGTACAACAGGACTATACAGTTCCACCTCCACCACCACCACCTGTTCACCAACCCCACTCGTTAAAGTGACGAACAAGATGATTAATTAAGACCATACCATTCCTCAGAGCCGCCCTCGTGATAGATTATTGATGACACCTAGGCCCGAATTGATAGGATTGAGAAGAGGATCAAGTCCCGCATGTTTCCTCGATGGAGTTACAGTTATGACTGATATGATGACCTTCTAGTGGCAAAATGCGCTGACTTCCGCATGCCGAACATCGAGAGGTACACGAGATAGGTGCCCCCACATTCACTTGCAAGTATAGCCAACGTTGTTATATGTCGCATAGATCGGATGCAGGCAATGTATGATTATGTTATTCCTCTACTAAGTGGTGTCAGCCAAAGACGGGTTTGCCCTATCGACCCTTTCTCGAGACGAGAACATGGGCCACTCGGGGACAAGAGTTTATCAGACAATATTCTTTTAATACTGTAGTGGACATATCCCGAAGGGAGTTGGAGGCCCTCAGGCATAGGCCTGATGAGTCAGTCACTTCATTTATCTCCTGCTTGAGGGAGAAGATAACACATATTATAGATAAACCCTTAGAGCGCGACAAGATCAGCATGATTATGCATAGTCTTCAACCCTAATTTGCTAGGCATCTCATAGCCTTTCCACAGACAGACTTTGGATCATTGGTTCAGGCCCTCTATGGATTTGAGGAAGGCATAGCTAGAGGATTAGGGGCAAATTCTTCCCCTCCAGATTCAAAAGGGAAGAAGTCGGGGTCAGGCCCTAGATCATCAAATATTGGTGCTATTGGTACATCGAGCCACGTTTTCAAGATCGGTCACACTCATAAACAAAGCCTACGTATATTCCTACTAGATGGTACAACAGATCAAGACACTAGTTACCCTTATGTTTAACAAGGCCTACTTATCTACATCCCCCACCACAGCCAGTATATGCTACACAAGCACCTTAGAGGCCACCTGTATAGTACCATATGAAGATAGAGCACGCTCCACGAGGCCGCTGTGCGCTTTGGCTAATACCAGATGCCATTGAGTCAGCATTTCGTAGATCAAGCCGGGAGGGGGGTTTGATTGCTCTACTACCACCTAAACCACTACCACATCCTACCCCACTAGGATTCAGGATTGATCTTCACGGTGCCTACCATCAGAGAGTAGGCCATGATACAGACAGTTGTGCGATGCTGAGGCACGTCATTCAGGACTTGATTGATCAGGGTTTGGTTGATTTGGGACACCCTATAGTAACTATAGACCCGCTCCCCACTCATGACACTAGAGTTGTACCTCCACCCCCGGGTGGTGTACATTCAGTTGAGTTTTCAAGAGACAAGATATTCATGATGGGATGGGATGGAACGGCTCCACAACCGATCGGTTTATACATAGACTCAGATTTTAATGGATACACCTATGGCTAAAAAATCCCTAGGCCATTAATATTTATCTTAGATGAGGTTCCCAGACAGACTTCAGTTTCACCCGTATACTTGTAGTATGTTCCCATGACACCCTTCATTATGTTCCCGAATGAATATGAGCCTATTCACAGGGATGTTCATATTGTTACACAAAGTGGGAGGGTAGCTTAGCCTCCACCCATCGACAGGCCATTTGTTAGCACAACAGCAAGAGAGGATGTTCAGAGAGAGGATGATGAAATTCTACGCCAGCTGTGCACTACACAGGCTCGTATATCCATCTGGATCCTATTGACCTCTTCCATTACTCATAAAGATGAATTGATCAAAGCATTTAGTCATATTGTGAGTTGATTACTACTGCTACTCACCCCGAAGGGCTTATTCACTGATACGACGTGAGATACATGTATCAGGTTTTCTGATAATGATTTACCACCTGAGGGGTCAGATCATGTTCGACCCTTATTCATTGATGTTACTTGTTTAGGCCATTGGGTGCCGACTGTCCTATTGAACAACGGCTCCGCCCTGAACGTCTATCTGTTAGTTATTGCCATTGCACTTGGTTTTTCGCCAACTGATTTTAGGCCTTCTTCACAAACCGTCAAAGCTTATGATGGGACTCAGAGGACAGTAATGGGCACACTCATTACACATGTCATGATTGGGCAGGTCAGATACTCCATACTATTATAGGTTTTGAGTGATCTACCATCCTTAACCCGCTTCTTTAGCCGCCTCGATCCATGAGGCCGGTGCCATACCATCTTCCCTTCATCAAGGTGAAGTTCATACACGAGGGGCGCATTATCACGATACAAACCTTGACAGATGTCATGCATTTCTTTTCCTCGAGCCCGTGTTAGATATCACCATAGTGAGGATGACCTACATTTCTGATCTAAGCCATTAAGGAGGTTCGAAGTGTTAGTTTAGAGGATTTACAAACAGAGACCCGGTGCCTATGTCTTTCGACAAGACAACAAAGACTTTCGTACTTAGTATGACGAGGCATGCCCTATATGCCCGGGGCTCTGGGTCACACGCGCAGGGCCGCGGAGTTTACTTACAGCTTGATCATGACATACCCTATGGGTTAGGTTACACTCCTATAGAGGATGATGCATGTCACATGGCGCGGCTATGTCGAGATAGGGTGAGGGCTCACCTGTCTGGGGTTCCATTTGATTATCCCCTTTGCTCGTATACCTTTCAGTTAGTTGACTACTTTATTAGAGGATCAAAGCATGCACCCCACATAGGGGGTACTGATCATGCTTTAGAGACATATAGGATCCAAGGGATCCAACAGACCCTAGGACATATGTGTTTTAGTTCTGAGACTACTGAGGCAACTCTAAGCATGATAATAAGGGCTCCATCAACGGTTGAGCTAAGATGTTCTCTACAGAGTTTCGAGGAGGTCCCTAACTATGACCTACCTATGGATTTGTATGATACTAATGGAGTGACTTCGAGATCTTATGTAGACGGTGATGGACGTGATCAAAGATAGGTCGATCCTCGATGCAAATTTCCATTCTTTTCGGCGTCTGGAGTTTCGCTTATTGATTTTCGGCGATGTTACACTTTATGATGCTTGGCGCGGATGCAATGGACATGATCGTAAGACCGTCATATTTTTGATGGAACTTACCCAGCCCCCGTCTCGCTTTTTTATATGTTTGGGATTGCGATAGAGATGTATGATATGACTGGTTGCTACCGATATTCATAACATCAAGCTTCGCTGAGAGCCGGCCCGACTCCAGTAATTCACCTCTTTCTTTTGACACTATGTCCGGGTTTGTCACCCGCTTTGATGATATTTCTAATGGTAATAATGACATGAGTATTTTCGAGTATTTGCTTGTGTCACAGCATTTTCCTTTGATTACACCACCAACACCCACAACACATATATATGATGTTGATGATGAAACACAGATGACCCACTGGCTAGTTAGTCAGAGTGTGATTATGATACAGAGGGCAGGAAAGTTACACCAATTACTAGTAGCATAGAGTTGATAGATTTTGGTACACCAGATCAGCCAAGGGAGATTAAGATTAGCTCTTCCCTATCTCTTGATGAGAGAAGTAGATTGATTGACCTACTCAGGTCATACTTAGATGTATTTGCATGGTCATATGAGGATATGTCGGGCCTTGACTCTTCTATAGTGCAACATCAATTCCGCCCATTCTACCACATACAAAGCCAATTAAGCAAAATTCAGGAGACTACACCGATGGAGTTTGTGTTAAGGAAGCAACTTAGTGTTGATTCTGTCAATGAGCATCCCCGAGTGGTCACACGTCGCCCTTATCCCAAAAAAGGATGGCAAGGTTAGAGTTTGTGCAGACTCGTGATCCGGTCAAAGCCAACTTAAGGATGATTTTCCTCCCACACATCGATATGCTGTCGACACAACACCGTGAGAACATCTCGATATTATCCTTCATGGATGGATTTTTAGGTATAATCGTATTTCACATGGCTCCAGAGGATATGGAGTAAAGACTTCTATTTCACATCGAGCTGGCATCATTGCTACCCGCTTATGCCATTTTGGGTCAAGAATGCAGGAGCCACTCTATCGAGAGTCGCAACTACTGTTTCCATGACATGATCCACATGATACCTGGTATACGTGGATGACATGATAGTGAAGTCCTCGAGATAGGAAAATCACTTATACCCTTACAGGTTCTTTGTAAGGATCGTGATTTCGTCAAGCTAAGGTCAACCCCAAGAAGTGCACCTTAGGTAACTCATGGGAAATTGCTATAAAGACATTGTTAAGGAGAGGGCATGTAGGTCGATCCTGAAAAGATCAGAGCCATACTTGACATGCCAGCTCCGAGGACTGAGAGAGAGATCAGAGGCTTTCTAGGCATATTACAATATATCAGCCGTTTCATAGCTAAACTGACAGACATATGTGAGCCTATCTTCCGTTTTATGAGGAAGAAACAACCTACAGTGTAGAATGATAATTGTTAGTGCGCCTTTAAGAAAGTAGAGCATTTCCTTCTTTCTCCAAAGCTTTTGAGGCTCATACATCGAGAGGCGCCCTACTTCGTATTGGCGGGCTTCGACATGGCATTAGGATGTATGCTAGCTCAACTCAATGATTCAAGGAAGGAGTGAGCCATCTATTATTTGAGTAAGAGGATGCTGGAGTATGAGTGCAAATACATTATGATTGAGCGCCTTTGTTTGGCATTGGTTTGAGCCACTAGGAGACTGAGACATTATGTGATAGAGTATTCCATACTTTTGGTCTCATGGTTAGATCTGAGATATTCTGCTCGACAGCCTATTCTGGACTGGTAGTTCACAGATGGTTGGTACTACTGACAGAGTTTGATATTCAATATGTTACCCGGAAGTCAGTAAAGGGAAGCATTGTTGCAGATCATTTGGCTTCTTTGCTAGTATTCAATGACAAACCTATTAACAATGATTTCCCTGATGAGCATAATTTTTCTGCAGAACTAGTATCACAGGACGGCACAGATTGATGAAAACGCCAATCGGCCTGGCTCGCATCAGAGTCCTATCGATATCACCTCAAGGTGATCATATTCCCATATCAATCCGGTTGACATTCTCCGATCATCATTATCGACGAATAATATAGTTATATGAGGTCATGACATGTGCTTGTGACTACTTTCGATCTCGAGTTAGATAATGGAGATCCACTGGGATTCCAATTTGCTATTTAGCATAACGCATTGTGGAGACTCCTGGATGAGAAACTGGCCCTACCATGCTTACTTGGATTTGTTGGTTGATAGATTTGATGAGTTTAGATATATACATCTTCCTAGAGCAGAGAATCGGTTTGCTGATGCGTTAGCCACCTTGGCTTTTGTAATTGAGATTCCTACAGGAGTGATTATGTGACCACTGTTGATTGAGACCAGGTCTGCACCAGCTTATTGTTGTTTGATTAGAGATATTGAGGATCAAGATGAACTACCTTGGTACCACGATATTTTCCAAGCTTCACATGCGCGCTACTCCAGAGTTAGCCTCACCAAGGATAGAAAGCACAGACATTCGCCACCAGATGGTTGCTTCATGCGGATGCACTGTGATAGAGACGCCCGATGGCCTCGCTGTTATTATGTTTAGACCGCGGCTCAAGCAGACGAGTGATAAGAGAGGTTCATGCATGAGTTTAGGCCACACATGGAAGGTCATATATGCACGCATAAGATCACGAGGACTACCTACTTTCGTCAATTCGCTGAGACAGATTACAGCGCTTATGAGATGTATGAAGTGTCAGATGCATGAAGACTTGGTACACAGGCCACTTTTTGAGTTGCATGCACTCACATCCCCTTAGCCATTTTTAGTATGGGGTATTGATATTATAGGGAAGATCTCGCCCAAATCTTCCAATAGGCATGAGAACATTTTAACATTTATCGACTATTTCCCCACCAAGTAGCGGAAGCCGTCTCATGCTAGATTGATAGCAGGTGGCCACCCATCGGGACGCACATTATTTGCCGATATGGGGTCCTCACGAGCCGATTTTCGACATGTGGGTGCATTTGTAGGCGGTGGACACATCGATCGTGAGTACGGCATTCAAAGATCACGCATCGCCTGCGACAGATGCGTACTAATGGGGCAGTTGAGGCCGCGAATAAGAATATCAAGAGGATTTTGAGAAAGATGGTCGAGACTTCTTAGGATTGGTCAAAGAAGCTCCCTTTTGCATTATGGGCTTATCGTACATCTTTTCGTACCTTTACTGGAGCTACCCTGTATTCTTTGGTGTATGGTATGGAGGTAGTGCTACCTGTTGAGATTGAGATAGGATCTTTGAGAGTATCATTAGAGCAGTAGATATCCGAGGCCGAGTGGGGCCAGTCTCATTATGATTAGCTTAGCCTTTTGGATGAGAAGAGATTGAGGGCAGCAAATCATGTTCAGGCCTATCAGAGAAAGATGACATGTGCATTCAGTAAAAGGGTCAAGCCTAAGAAGTTTCAAAAAGGCTACCTAGTCTTAAAAGTCCTAAGGGGATTGATTAGCGACCCTAGAGGCAAGTCTAGACCGACTTGGAGTGGGCCATATGTTATTCAAGATTTGACTCGAGATGAGTGTACCGCCGACAGCCTAGACGAAATAAGTTCACTGAGCGCTTCATGGATTAGCTAAAGAGTTTTATGTACGAGATCACAGGTCGAGGACGGTGGCCATCACTGAGTAGCCATATCCCTATCAGACACCCATACATTGATATATCCTATCATAAAATTCTCTTCGGTTCTCAGGGTTTATTATGGCCTTTTTTTCATTCACCTGCATACCTTTTCGACTGGTCTGGGCCCGCCTCGTGTGATTTGTATTTAATCAGATCCGTGAGCATCAGGTCATTCTTCGCTTGTTCTTTCTACATCATTACCTATTTCTTTCTTCTCCATTTTAAAATCCTCACTTTACTGGCCAGTTTTTTGCTTCTATCATCTATTTCTTTTCACTTTTATTTTCCCTTATGTGATGATGACAAGCCTATGACCCGAGCTGGGCTGTGCTAGGTCGGGTCACACCCTTCATTCCACCCTTAAGGCTCGATCTAGAGTCTTATTCGAGGGGACCATTCGTCTGGGATTTGAGATTCATTGGTTAGGATTTGGTACAAGATGGCATTCATCTTACTTTCTGGCTGGCCGTTTCGACGCAAAAAAAAAAAAAAAGGAAAAAAAAATAGTTATGCTAATTTGATATTCACCTCATTAGCATTTGGGATTAGCATGGTTTACCGATGGAATTATGGCTTGATTATCAGAGGTCATTTTGGATTGAGGGACTTATTTTTCTTCTGAAAGGCGAGTGAGAACATTGTATGATCCTTTTCTTTATGGATATAGGAGACACATTAGGAGAGAAATTTGCTCTCGCACCAGGTCCCTGGTCGCAATCCGATATCACCATTCTCATCTTATGGCACTGCCCTCGATCTGCATCCCTGGATGAGTGGTCTGGCCATCATCAATTATCACACTCAGATCCCACCCTGTTTCCCTACTTTCCTCTACGTCCCTTTCGTCTTTCTTCTATATCCCCACGATCATTGTCTCGTTTTAAGAATGGCGCAGTCTTTTAGTGTACATCACCCGTTGCTTGGCATTGTTCACTTATGTGAAACATGAGTCGCTTTGCTCACATAATTCTCTTAACATTTCTGCATTGCACACAAGGGCTCGCATTATCTATCGGGTATCTTGGGCCTTGTTTCATAATTCATTCACTTTTCACCTCGCCTACAAAAGACGGTGTCCGAAATATATATCACCGTGGCCACGAGATCTGTGTTTGCTTAATGCATTTTATACTGACAAAAGTTCCGTCTTCCATCGACGAGCACTTAATGTCGACATGCTTCGCCTGGGAATATCGAGGGTTGCATATTGCCTTTCCATTTAGCTGCTCGCCAGTCCATGATCGATACGTATGATACAAAGAGTCGGGACCGTTGATGGCACCTTAGCTCGATGCTTGACACATTCACACCGCATACCCCATCCCTCGCATACCGCTTACCTCACATGTACACTCCGCAACCGCTTCACCTAAAGACGCTGCAACATCGTAGCTCGAGTAAGCCCCATATTCAATGGGTTTCTTCACACAGAGCGCTTTAATAGTCAACTCGGATCAGATTCATGGTATTCATTGACTTAATAGGGATGTGCATACTGGGGTATTCCCCTATTCATTGTCCTATTCGCTCGTACAGAAGATTGAATTTTAGTGATATATTTCAGGGTTTTCATCGAGATATTTGATTTTTAGATGTATACACAGTACATACCTCTATTAGTCACCGTGGATATCGATGTTGTGGACAGCGAGGAGGGCTTTTCCCTCAGAATGAATGCTCGTACATTTCCAACCTCAGTGACTTTGACTTCATGTGTAGTGGTGGGTTTCGACATGGTATCGATAAATGATCGGGTAATAGCCTCCTTCTTGTTTTCGACACGTTCGATCCCTTTGTTTCGTGTTCTCTAGCAACCTTCTTTATTTCGGTTTTCGACATCGTGCTCTGATTTTAATCCTCTTTGTTTCGCTGGGTTCTCCTGTATCATGTCTCCTGATTCTGATCCCTCTTTTATTTCGTGCTCTCTCGCATCGTGTCCCATTCAACTCTTCTTTATTTCTGCTCTAGCATCATGCCCGGATTTGATCACTTCTTTTTATTTCTGGTTCTCCGGCATCGTTCCCGAATTTCATTATATTTTCCAACATCGTATTTTGATCACTCATCTTCCCAGGCATTGTGCCATGGTTTCTCTTAGTTCTTCAGTCGTGGCGACTTAGTTATGTTAGCGTTCGATACTAGGTAAGGGGACAAAATTGTTCGTCATCTGGGTTCTTCATTACAGTTCATTTCACTCTTACATCGCACTCTACTGGAGAGGGGCATATTTGTAGACCCTCAATTTTGTCCCTCAACACTTGCATTTATCCTATGGGTGTCACACTTACCCACGTTTCATATGGCAATCAAGAAACTTTAGGTTTAGGTCGGTCTTCGCTCTCGTGGGCTTCACGTGTCCATCGAGTGGGTATGTAGTTATCGCATCATGCCATAGGTGCCGCGGCCTCTCACTTAACTCGACCCGAAGTTTATCGAGTATGTCGAATAAGGAGCACTTAGGCTTGTTTCGATCATATCTTCCTTATCCAAACTCGAAATCGTGCACCATTTTTTTTATGGACTCCTTGTTCTCTATGGAATATTCTTTCAAAATTTCAAATTTTTTCTCAACCGGCTCAACTGGTCCCCAAAGTTTCAATTTAGGCAAAATTCATTGAAGCATGTCTGAATTCAGAGCACTTAGGCTTGTTTCGATCTTATCTCCCTCATCCGAACTTGAAATCATGCACCGTTTCTTTTGTTGGGTGCCTTGCTCATTGAGGAATTCTTTGAAAAATTTTGAGAATTTTTATCAATCGACGGACAAACTTTGGAAACCAGTCGCACCATCTCAAACGCTTTCAATTAGTCTATAATTGTGCAGTTCGAATCTGTTAACTGTAATCTGTTTTAGTCATATCTCTCATTTGAACTAGATCAGACTCCGTTTTTTTTTATTTTTTAGATTCCTTATTCTTCAAGGAACATTCAGTCAAATTTTCAAAAAATTTCTCAGTCGGATCGACTGGTTGTCATCTGGTTCATCGAGTCAGCTTGTATGGAGCACTAATTTTTATGGTTTTGGAACCCAAATCCACAAGCCTGGGCCCATAAGCTCCATCAATCCTGTGTACGGCTAGTCCGCGCATAATATTTGTGGGTTTCTTACAACCCACCTTGAGTCCATTTTGGATTCTTGGTGGTTAAGCAAATGAGTTAATGTGGCCAGTTCCTAACCTCGTGAATAGAAGAGTGTTTATGGAGGTGGGGAAGTCCAAGATTGATTGAGGGAGTTCCTAGGACTGAAGGTGTGCAAAATGGAGTGAGCTCAGATGTTTATGGAGGAGAAATACAAGCAAAAAAGCATGAAGAGGAAGGGGGGAGAAAGGAAGAAAAAGGAAGAAAAGAAGAAAAGAAAAAAAGGAGAAAGGAGAAAAAAGAAAAAAGATGAGAGATTTTCTAGATCTGGGTGGGAATGTTCTCTCATTTTCAGTGGATTTCTAAAGTTTTCTATGAGCTGACACTCTAGTTTGGAGGCAGAATAGAAGGAAGACAAAGGGGGAGTAGCCATGAATCCTACAGGTATGAACGTTGTATGCTTCTCTCATTTCTTTTGCTTGTCTTTGCCTTTGATGTTTGCAGCCTCGTTTTATGGCACTAAGCATTGTTTGGGTCAATTCTCACTCATTCGGAGTCAAAATTGTATACCGTTTATTTTTTTTGGATTCCTTACTCGGTAAGGAATGTTATGACAAATTTTGAGAACTATTCTCAACCAGCTCGACCAGTTGGGGAACCAGATCAGCCGGTTCATTAGGTTATGTTTTCAGGAACAATAGTTAGGGCACTATGCATTGTTTGGGTTAGTTTTTAGTCATTTAGAGTCAGAATTATACACAGCTTGTTTTTTTGGATTTCTTACTCTATAAGGAATTTTCTGAAAAATTTTGAGAACTATTCTCAACCGGTTGGGGAACCGGATTGTCCGATTCATTAGGTTCTATTTTCAGGAACAACAGTTAGGGCACTAGTCATTGCTTGGGTCAGTTCTCACTCGTCCAGGCTCGAAATTGAGCAACGTTTTTTTTGTTGGATTCCTTACTCTTTGAGGAATTTTATAGCAGAGTTTCAGAATTTTTATCAATTAGACAGATTGGTTGGGAACCAATTCAACTGGTTGTGCAGGACAACTTATGGGCAGCCCCTTCTACCCTATTTTAACACTTTTCAAGCCCGCTTGGATTATTGCATTTGTGGGCCATATTTGGGGTTTAAAGCTGAGCCTAACATGAATTAGAGAGGTTAGGTGAGTTTGATTGTAAATTGGTGACTGTGGTTAGTGAATTGTTGTTTGGGGAGTGTGGAAAGAAAGAAACATCTTAATCCCCTCATTTCCCATTCACTTCCACTTTGAACGCGAACTTTGGTTTCTTGATCATGGATGTATGCTATGTGCTTATGCTTATTAACTAACCATATATGCAACGCATGGCTCGGGACCTCAGATACGCGCTTAGGCTTTGGTATTTTCATTTATATGCGTACATGGTATTTGAACTTTGATACTTGTTAGCTTGTTGACTAACCTCTTATGCAGTGCTTGGCTAGGGACTACAAGTATGTACCCATTGTTTTGTTTGGTCGAGTATTTATGCATGTTAGATACTAAATAGGTTAGTGTGATTCGAGTCATCTGTTTAGCCTAAGTGATCGATTGATCTTTAATCCATATGCTCCCATGTACCCAATTCATTAGTAGAGACCAAGTTCCGGGCTTAGAAGGGTGCTACCCCACATGAGGTACCTTCCCGAAGGTAACCTGATCCCCGAACCAAAAAATCTAGTTTTCGTGGACCGCTTTTTCCTGATTAGAGTCAATGAAGGTTTTTTGTTCTTACTTCATTTTCCCCTTTTTTAAAAAATAAAAATAAAAAGTAAGTGACGACTCCAAACAAAATCATTCCTCCTAGGGGATGGATTTTCCAAAACTCGAAAACACCAACCTTTTTTTTTTCTTTTTTGAAAGTGAGTCGCGCTAGCCCGTGGATAGGGTAGGGTCCACACTATATAATTTTATAATTATCGTGTTACCTAGGATTTCGCCTCAAGTGATAATTGAACAAGTGAGTCTTAAGAGATCAAAATATGAAATGATCACCTAATTCTTCTCTTAACCACGCAAAATTGACCATCAAGGGGAGAGCGTGTAACTTCAAATCCAAGGAAGTAGTGTACTGAACCAAGAGTTTTGAGGGCCAATGCACAATTCATATCATGAATGAGTTGATGAACATCAATTGCATTTGCTCCAGTAATCAAATCAACATATACCAAGGCAAAGAGTTAATGGCCCTTTTTGCATACATAGAAGAGAGAAGAACCTAAAATGGAATCGTGAAATCCCCGCTGTAGCAAAGTCCTTTTGAGTCGATCATACCAAGCTCTAGGAGCCTCTTTGAGGCCATACAAGGCTTTGTGCAATTTGCAAACAAAATGAAGTTTATGAGGATCCACAAAACCTTCTGGTTGTGCCATGTATACTGTTTCTTCAAGGTCACCATTGAGAAATGCATTATTTACATCAATGTGTTGAATGTCCCATTGATGAGTAATAGCTAAGGTAAAGATAAGCCTTATAGCAGCATACTCACTACAAGCACTAAATGTCTCTGTAAAATAATCCATTGTTCTGTGTGTTTTTGTTGAAACCCTAGCGCCACTGGGATGGCTTTATACTGTTTCAAGAGTAATACGGGCCTTGTATTTTAGATTCAAAATCCTTTTACTACTGCATAAATTGTCTGATCCGAATAAGGAGAGACAAGATCCCAAGTATTGTTTTGGAGAAGAGCAGAAAATTCAGATTGCATAGATTGCTTCCATTGAGGGTGGGATAAAGCCTCGGCAATAGTGAGAGGAGTTTAACAATGAAACTCGTAGTTTAAAAAAATAATTTATTTTTACCACGAGTTTGTATCGATGAATCGAAAGACTATGGAGCAGCCAAAGGCTTGTAATTAGGAGATGAAGAAGGAATGAGAGGAATGCTGGTACAAGCTACGGTTGGAGAGGAAGAAAATCTATCGGTGGTGGGACAAGAAGTAGATGGAGAAGAAAGGGTGCTAGAAGATATACGGGAGTCATCAGGAAGTGTTTGACCATGGACTGAAGCAATAGAAGAAGGCACAAGGGCTAAAATTCCAAGCAAAGAGAAAGGAAAAGAAAACCCAAAGGAGGGTGGTATAGAAGATGAAGGAGCAGAGGGAGAGGAGGAAAGGTGAGGATAAGGAAAATTGGTTTCATCAAACATGACACTAAGAGCAACATAGATACGCCCCCAGCTACAGGCGAGCACCATAGTCTTATGTCAAATTAGTTCAAAAGAAAGACACGGAAGTCCGAAACAATAAATTTTTTTATTATGGTAGGGACGAAGATTGGGATAACAAGCACATCCAAAAGTTTTTAGAAAATGATAATCAAGATGTTGATGAAACAACAATTCAAAGGGTGATTTGTGTTAAAGAACCTGTGTAGGCAGTCTATTGAGGAGATAAACTACATAAATAAATGCATCCTACCATAATTTAAGTGGGATGGATGCTTTGGCTAAAAGAGTGAGACCAAGATCTACAATATGTCGATGTTACACTAACCAAATTTCGCCGGTGTATGGCGACGTGATGACCAAAGTCACTGCCAAGGAGTGAAGGAGAGGGGCTAACTCACACAGATTCACCTCCCCACCGTTTGATACACTTAACTTAGTAGTGAATTTACTCGCCATTGTAACAGGAAAATGAGAAATCCATGAAGTACCTCATATTCGAGATGCACGGGTAAATCTATGCAAATCTGTGAAGTCATCTACAAAGGAAACATAGTAACGATATCCATCCACAGAAAGAGAAGGAGTTGGGCCCCATACATCAAAGTGAATGAGTTGTAATGGACATGAAGTCTTTTGAGAAATAGTAGGAAAATGAAATTGATGAAGCTAGCCTTGTTGAAAGGCTCCGCCGTGGTGGAGTACCGCATTTACGGTGTCAATATATTCAAATGCTCGAGCACTCGCTGAGCACTGCCGGAGCACTTCACAGGGTGAGGACGCCCAATCGACGTCCCATAAGGAGAGCATTTTGTGTTCTTTATTGCAGGTAGTACAACTGGAAGATGGAGGATTATGAGAAACTAATGTAGTAGTAGAATCGTTATGCAATGTTGAGACTGTATTAACAAAGGATAGAGAAGAGTGCAACTGTGGGGTAGGAGATGGAAGGTCCAGTTGATAGAGACCATCATAGAGCAACCCTTGAACCAGAGTGGCTTTCGTGACCTTGTCCTTAACATAGTAATAAGAGGCATCAAATTCAATAATCTACATTATTATGAAGAGGAACTGTGAAATATCGGGACAAATTTTTTCTAATAACTAGAACCAAAAGTATATTCCGAAGATGTAGTGGCCTGGAATATGAAAGAGATGAATGTCCAATATGAGAAATAGGGAGAGTTGATCCATTACCACGAGTAATTTACCAAATCCGTTATATTCAGTCTTGATGTCTAGTGCAACAGAATTTGAAATTGTGTGGTGAGTAGCACCACTGTCCAGTTACCAAGCATCATCAGAGACAAATTGTGGAGTTGTCAAGTAAGTCTGAGATTGTGTAGGAGGTTCAAAAGAGAGGGGCTGAGATCCACTGGAGTGAGAAGAATTGCCACTAAAGCTAATGTCAAACTGATGATAGCACTTTAGTGCTGAATGGCCTTGTTTTCCACATATTTGATAAGAAAGTTTAGGAGGACCATACGAACCACGATAGCCTGAAGAAGATCTTCCTCGACCACGACCTCTGTGAGCAAGAGAAAACCCTCGTGTTGTAGGAGGTTGTGAGAAAGAATTGAAATTACCACATCTATAGGTAGTGGTGGCAGTGTTTGCAGTGGTGGCAGTGTTTGCAATGGCATGAGATGCATCAACAATTGGATTTGTGTTTAAAGTTTCTAGTAGAAGTTCTTATGTTTACAGTAAAAATTATGCTTCTGGAAGCGTAACAGAGTCCTTTAAGGTGAGATTAACAACAACTGAATCAAATTTTGATCCAAGACCTCCTAATATATAAAGGACGAGTTCATCATCAGAACACTCACCTCAAATCGACATGAGAACCCGAAAGTAATATATAAGCCATTTTCAAAAATAATCTTTCAATGGATAGAGATCCTTTTCCGTAGTCCGAGAAGAAATCGAGATTTAAGGAGTCTAGCTTTTGATTTTGGGTGGAGAACAATTGCCCCAAAGTAGTCCAAATTTCGCAGGAAGAATTGCACTCAACAACGTGACCTAGCATAGATCTCGTAGGATTACATAACAAACTAGCTAGAGAAATTGATCTAACCAAGCTATCAGGTATTCGATTAACAATGGATTGATCGTTCACAAACTTGACTAGTGGTGTGACAGTGCCAAGTAGATAATTCTCCAAATCATAAGCACGTACAGTTGGCGAAATCTAAAATCTCTAAAGATTATAATTAGATCGATTTAGTCATATACTTGCTGATGGTATGGTAGAAGGAAGCACGACAGATATGCTTTGAGATGAAGGCAAGGATTGATGAATGGGAGATGGAAAAACTGATGCCATTTATGGTTCATTAAGCTCTGATACCATAATGAAATTTCAAAGAGTAAATGATTTCAATTTCAGAATTCAAGTGTTTTCTCGTGATACAACTCATTTAGAACTAAGCCAAGATCGTAACATTTATAGGAACAAAGGAAGTGCTCCTAGAACCGGCGCTTGCTGCGGGAAGTAATGTGTACGAATGTCTCACGATTCCGGCATGTGATCCGTTGTTCCAAACATCACCAACAAGGGAAACAATAAAGGTGAAAGAATATTTAGGGGATTATGGTTCTTTTGCCATGTAAGTGGCCATGTAATTGTGTCTTAAAAAACACAATTTCACAGTTTAACATTAAAGTCGTGTTTTGAAAGCACGACTTCACAATTTAACACTAAAGTCGTGTTTTCAAAACACGAATTCACAATTTTACACTGAAATCGTGTTTTCAAAACACGACTTCACAAATTTACACTGAAGTCGTGTTTTCAAAACACGACTTCACAATTTTACAATTTAACATTGAAGTCGTATTTTCAAAACACGATTTCACATTTTAACATTGAAATCGTATCTTCAAAATACGATTTCAGATTTTTACACTGAAATCATGTTTTGAAGATCTGAAATCATGTTTTGAAGATACGACATCGATGTGATGCCTAGTTGGCAATAATTGCTATAGATTTTGAAATATTTATTTTTGTTTTATATTTTAAAAAATAGTTCTTCTAATTATGGTAAGCCCCCAATAAATATATTATGCATTTTAGGATTTTATCGTTCCTTTTTCTAATCGACTTTTCTTGTACTCAAATATAGAATCAGAGCCCAGTCCAGGGACTAACATGGACTGATGTACACGGATACAAAATTTCGCAATATATCATTTTAATTACCCAATTTTAAGCCTATCCCACATTTCATAAGTTTTTTATTTTTTCCTCCTATAAAAGGCGTTCATTAACCCTATACCCATTCAATTAATTTCTTTTTAATTAATTTTTTATCATTTCAATTTAATACTCCAATTTTGTGGGATTGATAATTTTAGTTGACTCTAATTTTGTCCGACCAAACCAAAATGGTTTGACATGTAATATTGTGTAACATCATGGATTTCACTACCGAAAAGTATGGTTCTATTTAATTTTGTTATACCTATAAATATATTATGTTTTTAGGATTTTACGAAAGGTTGTACTCATATTTAGGATAATAGAGTTTTTTTGACCTATTTGGTTCCTTTTTTAAAATTTGTTTTATATTCTAAAAAAGAAGAAAAGCAACGAAAGCAAAAAAAACCACATTTGATTTCCTATTGTTTTTGTTTTGAATAACAAGCAAAAAAAAATTAAATTCAGAAAATAAAAACGACTTTTAAAAAGCACAAAAATGAGATTCTCAGTTACTTCAAAAAAAATTCTCAATAACAATTTTCAAAAATAAAAACCAAATAGCCCTTCCTTTTCTACTCGTGTTTTTTTTCTAAAGGCTTACCCATTTAAAATGGATAGTGAACTAAAAGTCTTACTTATCACTTCCTTTTCTACTTGTGTTTTTTTCTAAAGACTTACCCATTTAAAATGGATAGTGAACTAAAAGGCTTACTTATCACTGATTCACTCATGTGCAATATTGCACGTCACACCCAATGGTACATTTTATAAGTGAAAAAAAAAAATCAAATTTCCAAAAATGTTATTTCATGATTACATAATACTCAAAAAAAAAATTGTATGGAATTGTTATTGTTAGACAATTCCAATGTGCTAGGGACATAATCATAAAAGTAGAATTCGATTGAAGAGTGTTGTTAAATCTCCAAGTCAATTGCCATCTCCAACTCACACCCAAAAGGCATAATTGCCTAGCTAGTTCATGAACCCAGCTAAGCCCTCATTGCAGCACACATTTTCCCAAGAAAATAAAATTTGCTTTCAGGACTCTGGTGGATATGCGATCTTTCCCAAAAGTTCAAAGTGTGGAATTTGAAATTTTTTTAAAACATTCCGAAACAAGGGTGGAGAATATGCCCATTGCTCGTTGGCTTCTTTTTCAGCAACAGTGAATATGGGAATACAATGCAAAGTTTTGTGGTTCCTATCAACCTTTTCCATTATTTAAGAATATTCTTTTTCTTTTGGATGGAAACTCAAGCTTCCATTTCATCATGTTTACATCTATTCATTTTATATTTCACTTTATAGTATTCTATTCATATAATGATTCGAACTTGAAATGTCCTACACCCCATCTCACTCTACCACTCCAATACGAATTCGAGCTTGAAATCTCCCGCACCCAAAAATCGCCATCGCTTTTTATAGCCGTCTTGTCCAACCACCGATTATAAAAGAGCATAAATAGAACTAGCTACCAACAAGGGACAAATTCCATGTGTAGCTTTATCAATCTCTTGTCACCCACCCTACAATTTTGGATTAAAACAAAACTCTCTTTCCATACTCAATATCAAAGTGGCTGCTTATTCCATCCCAAGAAACTAACATCTACCTAAAAAATGTAGGTATTGAAATGTGCGAAAGGTGATATATCTAGATCACACAATGAATCAACCCAGTGCTACCTCTTCAACCATTGTATCCAATTTTTGTTGCTCATCCTTTCTTACCTACCTCTAATTGCTTGGATGATGGTAAAAGTCTAGTACCGGCCTAGAAAAAATCAACAATAAACCTATCTGAAAACTTTGATAGGTTTAGAAAACTGTGTTTCAATCATTTTGGTAAAGTCACGATATATTTGATAAAGTTCAGAACAATTTTTGAAGAGATAAATCTAAGTATATCGGGAAAAATCATCCACAAAAATAACAAAGTAACGCAGACCTAATCTCGAGTAGAAAATGGGGAGAGGGGCCCCATACATCATAATGAATAAGATCAAAAGAAGAAAGAGATTGAAAAACACTGTTATTAAATGGTAAAGAAATTTGTTTGCCAAATTGACAAGGGAATAATGTCAGACGACATAACAATAAGAAGTCTTCATCTACAAGCCAGAAACAAAAGTCATTCGTTGAAAACTGCTATATCTGGCCGCCGTGATTCTTCGAACACCACTGCCACCCAACCAATTATCACTTATGGACTCTCATTCCAAGTCTAGTCCTCGCCACTTCTATAAAGGCATTTATAGGATATATATTAATCAAGTTCATCTTCCATCTTCCAGTGCACCCAACACTGCTCTTTCTACGATATCAGGTACTTCTCCTACGTGGCTTCTTGATTCTACTTGCTGCAATCATATGACTTCTTATCCTGATATTGTACCATTCACACACTTCTACTTCTCTCCCTCCCATATACATTGCAAATGATTCTCCTATGCATGTCTCTCATCTTGGTAATGTCTCTACACAAGCTCTCATTCCTCGCTTTCCAATGTTTACCGCATTTCCAAACTCACTCATAATCTTCTTCGCTGGGCAACTCACTCCGAACTGGTTTCTTTGTCCACTTTCGTAATCGGGCCATCTAATTTGTTCCGTAAAAGATGTACCAAAGACAAAGCCACAACTACGCCAGTGATAACTCACGCATGGCCGGTACCATCGGGCAAAATTATCTCCATTAAAATAACGCCAGATCGGGCGAAATCTAAATCACCTGGCATATCAAAATTCCGAATCGAAAAATAGACAGCAAAAATGGAATCAAGACGCGAAAATAAGTCAGAATGCACCTAGTCAAATTTCGGTCAACAGTCAACGGCTGACGTGGCAAATTCAACGGGATGACGTGGCAGAGTTAATGGCTGAAGTGAACAAATCAGCGAACGCGAGTCGCGGTCCGGTTAGGTACGCGTGGTGCGATGTAAGCCACACATGATGCGGGCGCATGAAGTGCATGCTGCGTGTGAAATCCCGGCGCCCTCGGTGCGGTGGCGCGTGGGACGGCGTGCGGACTTGAGCGAGCGTGGCCAGTTTACCCGACGGCGTCTTCGCACTGCTGGTGTGATCGTCTCGACAAGTTCACCTCAGTGGCCTGCCAACCGAGTTTAGAAGCTGAAGGGAGGAAACAAGGATCATTGTGGTTTCGCGAAAAACAAAGTTGTACGGGGTGGCAAATGGTGGTGTTCACTTGGGAAAAGAAGCTATGGGTGGCTATGATCTTAGATCGTAGGGACGGCGAGAAAATCAGAGGGCTGCTCGATACCATGACAAAAAGACTTGAGTCTTTGTATATTATAAGCTTGTGAATTACAAGTCTGAGGAGGCCCAGCCCTATATAGGCTAAGGTCTTGTAACCTAGGAAAATACAAATTACAATCCTAGGAAAATACAAATTACAATCCTACAATATAATAATCTAACAATTTCATATGCATGTTACCTCAATGTTTTCTTGTTAGGAAGTTTACTTTTCCAAAGAACAAATAAAGAAAGCAAAGCAAGAAAAAGGGAATTCCGTGTTTTAAGCGGATAGGACCTGGAAAGCCACAAAACCGATCTAGGTTCGATGTAACTTAGTTTTTGATTGAATCGGCGGTCGACAGAGTGAGCGGCGATCGAGCCGTTGGTGGTGTAAGTTCCCATAATTTTCAAGTTAAAGCGATATCGTTTTGATGCTTTTTATCGAACAGTCTGAACTCTTAAATTAAATGTTGGGTTAGAGAACATGAATTATAAAAAATTCAATTAAATACAGGCTTATGGATTCGAATATGGAAATGGGAAGTTACAAAGGAACTCTACCACTTTGCTGTCATTGTGATTATTTTATATATTAACAAAATTATATATTTATATAAATAAGTTTATTCCATTTTTAATATGTTTCATATTTAAAACATTATACATATTTTAAAATAAATTTTAAAATACTTTATTTATATAATAACAATAATGAAATAATATATTAAAAATATTATTAATTATATATTTAAAATATAAATAATATATTTATTCTGTCCTTGGTTCAATAGCGGGTTAAAGCTCTTAGGTCAGGCCAAATTGAAGCGTGAGCCGGTAAGCTTTAGGTCGGTCGACACTCATACTCGCTTCCATATGGCTACATGTTTTTCTTGTCCTCCTAGTTTTTCAGAACAAGAATCAATTTTCAAAAAGCTGTAAACAAAAAGGTCCATATTTCTGGATTGTGATTTATATATATATGGTAAGGACTAAAGAGTTCCCACCTGATCACAGCCGATCGAAGAAACTCCGGAAGAATGACCGAACACCGGAAATGGGTTGCTGGAAGAGCACGAAAGATTGAAGGGTGGGAGAGTTTACCGCAGGTTTGCCGTCAATGCCACCGGATAAGTCGATCTGATCTGAGCATCACTCTTTCCTCGTACAAGTCCACTTCTTCAGTCACTTTCCGCTACCGAATACTAATAATCTGGATCCTGAAACGGTTTTTTTTTTGTCCTTTTTCTTCGCTTATTTTTTTTCTTTTTAAAATATCCATATTGCATTCCAACAAGTGAAAGGGAATGACCAAACTAAGACGTAGTTACTAAATTTAGTACCATATTTAAAATATTGAAGAATTATTCTTCAAAGGAAAATTATTTAATTAGAGAAAAGTATGATCTTATAATTGTTTTTATTCTTATCTATTTAGCAATAATATAAAATATCTACATTTTGAATAAGTCTTATAATTATTCCTAAAATGATCTTTGCACTTGTCACTCATCAGGTTATCAACACCAATTTTACAAGTTGATTTTACAAAATTTGTTGCCTTGCTTTTAGAAATGTTCTTTATCATTTTTTAGTATGTTTTGTTTTTATCTTTATCATCATCATTATCTTAAAATTACTAAAGAAATAATTTTTTTAAGAAAAATAATTATTTGATGACTGATTCATAAATCATTGATAACTAAGAACACTTGCCAATAAGACCTACTCAATTGGTTAAGAGGCCAAACCAACATAAAAAGGGGTGGAGATAAATTTATGAAAAATATAATACCATGGTGTAATACAAAGTGAAAAAATGTCAAAAAAAAAAAAAAAAAGAATAAATAGTGATTTTTTTTCATGGTGGATTACACATGATTTTGAGTTTTGTAGAGAATAAAATTTAGTTTGTAAATGTATTAGAAATTAAACATATTTGACCAGATTGAGCATTAATAGCTTGACCGTCTGGGCCTTAGTTTGTCTCTTCAGACTAACTACCCACCTATCTTAGATTAACATTTTTATTGCTTTCTAGGTAAATTTTTATTTTTGCTGATTTTCTTTGCTTTAGTGTAATTCACATGTATATAGAAATCACAAGGCTTCAAGCAAAGAAACACATGAAGCTTTGAAGCTTCACTTCACATGGTCCCATCAAATCACATAAAGTGATACGGCGCCTACGTCACAAATGAAGATTCTCATGCACCTACCCTCATCATCATCATCACCATCACCATCACATCATCATCTTCAAATCACATGTTGCGTTGAAGTAAGTCTAAAAATAAAGCACCTTCTAATAGGTCGCCCTTATCCTACCTTATTATACTTGAATTTATTGAGGGACATGGTATGTATCATCAAATCACATATTGCCTCGAAGTAAGTCTAAAAATAAAACACCCTCATTGAGGTAGCCATTATCTTACCTTTTTATCCTTAGATTTATTGAGAGACATAATATGTCTTGGTTGGGGGGAGGGGGTCACTTGAGAGTTGATTCTCAACCCAAAGTTGAAGATTCTCAAGCATCTATCATCATCATCAAATCACATGGTGTCTTGAAGTAAATCCTTCAATTGAGGTAACCTTGGTTGGAAGAGGGGTGGTGTCAAGTGAGTTGATTCTCAACCCAGATGCCTACCATCATCAAATCACATGCACATGGTGCCTTAAAGTAAGTCCAACCCTAATTATCCTACCCTTTTATACTTGAATTTGTAGAAGGATATAGTTTTTCTTGGTTTTTGGGGTGGGGAATTACTTGAGAGTAGGGTTGATTCTCAACCCAAGATATTTTATTGCTTTTTATGCGTGTTTGATTGTTTTTATATTCTTTTACCTCATTGTGTGTCCTTTGAGTGTGTGTGTGGAGGTGGAAGAGAGGGTTGGTTCTCAACTCAAGATATTTTATTGTTTTATATCCACGCTTGCTTGTTTTTATAGTATTTTGCGTGATTGTGTGTTCTTTGGGGGAGGGGAGGGAGGGTTGATCATTCTCAACCCAAGATATTCTATTGCTTTTTACATGCTTGTTTGTTTTTATATTCTTTTGCATGATTGTGTGTTTTTTGAATTAATTGGTGTAAAATATTATCTTGAGTTGCATTGATATTGTGCTTGAAAATCATTACTTTGTGAGTCGGAAACCTTTATCATTCATAAAATACTGGTTATAAGGAATTTAGTGGTTTTGTGGGACTTGGCGGTTTGATAGCTCCCTTGTTTTTTCAAAAAATGAAACAATTTATACGAAATTAAATTGTCTAATTTTATGTTTTTTTAGCATAGTCAAATTATAATTTCATATGTGATTAGTGTCCAAAAAGTGTTATTTTAATTTTATTTGTATTGTAGGTTTTAACCACTTTGTGTGCTAATCAGCCAGTCTTCGATTGCAGCTGGGTTATTGGTATACTACGATCGTATTTATGACTATTTTTGTAGTTTTTGCAGGATAATCAGGCCAAAATTATCGAGTCAATTCAAACATGGAGAATCCAAGTTCAACCCATAGCTGCAAATCAAAAACCAGAAGAAAAGATAAGCAGAAAGCAAAGCAGAAGAAATGGAGCAGGACTGCGAAATTTCCCTTCCTTGTGCCACTATTCATCCTGCTTTTGACATTTTGACTTTTTTTTGTTACTTTTTGTTTGTCTCCCCGATTTGCCCCCATTGTAATAGTATTTGTTTTAGTTTTTTGGTATTTTGTACTGGGTATTGTCTATAAAAGACCCCAGGCGTGACATTGTAAGAAAAATCTTGATCATTAATAAAATTTAAGCGGAACCTTTGAGGCGGTTCAGCCTTCTCGACCTCGCCGAGCACTACGGCCGTTTTACCGACTTTCTGAAGCGTACGGCCAGCGCCGAGGATGGCGACTCTAAGATGAGGGGGTAGAAACTCTCTCTTTGAAGAAGAAGACTACTGGGCAGGGGATATAAGGCAAACTAAGGGTTTTCCATGTTTTAACGGAGGTATTTTCTACCATTTATGGTTTCATTCAAACGTAGGCTTTAATCCCTTCGGGTTGCTTTGAATGATCGGTATTTGATAAGCTTTTGGGTTCATTGGATGCTTATTGCTAGATCCATTGACATCCGTTAGTTATCATCTATGGGTTATTGAAAATGGATTCAGGATGTTTTTATTTTCTCCAAATTTTAGGTTTGATTCCTTGGTTCACCTTAAATGGTCGATTACTTGAAAGTAGCTTTTTAGGGTTCATTGTATGCTTATTGCTAGATATAATGTGATATTCGACAGACCCCATCATATATTAGAGTTGGAAGGTGGCGGGTTAAAGGCGTGTTCCCATTGTGGACCATTGATCTTCGATGATTGCCATTTTAAAGGAAAATTGATAGGGGTCAGTTCTTATAGCCACATGAAGATAGGTTTGGGAAGCCAGCTATAGGTCATCACTCCCGAAGCGAGAAAAATGGACTTAGAACCTCATTGACCTTTAGAACCAAATCGATGATCGACACTTCAAGGAGACTTCTTTTATATTTTATTTTATTTAACTTTCAGTTTTCCAAACAATACCCCTCATTGTTTTTATCACCACCTTAAAATCCAAACCAAATTCACCATTTTGGCCTTTACTACAAGTCATTTGTGCGAAGAAAACTCATTCATGTGTTCAACCATGGGAATACCCTCTTTGCTTATTAGCTATCTTTAACTACCAGGTAATATCTTCTGACGGTAGGAGGAATTTAGGTTATAAATTTTGTTGATTTCGAGATATCTACTGGCACACGAATCAATATGTTATACTTAAAAATTATATTAGTTATTTTTTTTACCATGCCAGATTAAAACTACTAAAACATATCATTTTTCATATTACATAACTATACTAATTATTTTTAATCATTGTTTATTTTATTAAATTAAATTTTAATTTTAATTAAAATAAAAAGGCTAAGAAGGGATTAGGAAAACAATACAAGGATTGGCCATAGTTATCAAAGGCTTGCCTCAAGTGCATTTAAAGCCCAGGCCCTACCACTCTCGACGATAGCGTCTCGACTCGAGCATTTTTTATTTTTTTTATTTTTCCTTTTTCTTCTTCTTCTTATTTTTCTTATTTTTCTTCATTTTTAAGTCGTCAAACTATGTAGAGAAGCCCTAAGGCTTTTTTCTATAATAGAGACCAAAAAGAAGTTGTTTTGGTCTTATATTTATTTTTTCTTTTTATACAGACCAAAAAGACGTTGTTTTGGATAAGTTATTTTAACTTATCCAAAATGGAGTCTTTTTGAGTTATAACTTGAGTTTTTAAAAAAAAAAAGTCTATGGTGCACCAAAACGATGCTCTTTTGGAACCAGAAAAGTCAAAATGACATCATTTTGGTGAAAAATAAGTGTTTTTGGCGGCTTTTCAGAGGATTTTTAGTCCACTCTAGCCTATTTTTGCCATGTTGACTCATACTGTATGTGTAATAACATAAAAGAGGAGAATAAGCAAAAAAATCAATTGAAATAGCTAAGAAATTACGAAAAAGTAATGTAAAAATGGAAAACAGTCATCACAAAAATCTTAAAATATATATTTGCTCTCATGCTTCATAAAAACACGCGTCTTAAGATCTTAAAAAAGGGCTTTATCTTTCATGCACTATTATACCTCAAATAACATGGGATTAGTACTATATTCTTTAACTGTAAAAACACAAGTAGAACCACTTCACATAGTGATGTTGGAGTCCGAAAATAAGAACATATATATATATATATATATATATTTTTTTTAATTTTAGAACTTAAATTATAATAAAGACAATACAAATTTTATTATATTATCAGTGTTCGGGTCTTCTCTCCTCGTGAGAGTTTGTCATTTCTCTCCTTGTGAGAGTTGTCCTTCTTCGAGTTGAGAGTTAGGTTTTTGCCTCGGCGTTTGTTAGTGGGTGTTCTTCCTCAGACTTTCGTGGGTTTTAGTGTGCGATGGAAACTCGTGTCGCCCAACTCTCTCTAAATGACGAAGAAGAGTAGCTTCCCATTCAGGGTCGACAGACGGTGCCGAAGGCTCTAGACCTATGCCTTGTCGGTAGGTCCCTGACAGATAGGACGATCAACGTTTATGGCCATGAAACACTGCATGGCCGGTGTATGGAGACCAGGGATGGTGATATCCATCAAAGAAGCCAAACCCCAGGCTTATCTATTCAGCTTCTACCACATTGTAGATCTATGCAGGGTCCTTGACACAGGCCCTTGGTCTTTCAATGGGCACCTTCTTGTTCTCCACCACCTCCAACCAGGAGAAAACCCTGCTTCGGTTCAACTAGACCACGTCGATCCCATTCTGGATCCAAGTGCATGAATTACCAACGGGCTTTTTGTCCATGTGAGTAGGGGAACAATTGGGCAACTACATTGGCAGATTCATGGAGTACGACGAAAACAATAACCTAGGTTTCTGGAAAACATACATGAGGATTAGGTAATAGGGTTCTGATCGACGTGCAGAGGACCTTTGAAAAAAAAGAAGAAGAAGAAGAAGAAGATAAGGATGGAAAGTGGGGAATGGGCCATCATCCAGTTCAAATACGAAAGATTGGGGGACTTTTTGCTTCCTATGTGGTATACTGGGACATTCAGAGCGCTTCTGTAACTTACACTTTCAGATGCAAACTAAAGAACTGGAGTGAGGGTGGGGGCCATGGCTGAAGACGTCAGTGCGTACGGTTGGAGGATTCGGCAGCGAGAGATGGTTAAGGGAAGGATAGCTGCACCCGAACGGGATTCTGATGATTGGGAAATAGTGAGACTGGGCGCAAAATCGGGGAAGCATATCTGGATAGGGATTCTTAATAGGAAGCGAACCACTATAAACGTTGGGCGTGATGTGTGATGGCACGAAATCTCTGATGCGAGGGCGGAGTTGGTCGTTTGCGTGGTATCGGAGGCTTTGGTTTTAGCGGAGGTCGCAGGTTGAATCTCTCATGCCAGTTTAAGCGCCGTGTTTGTTGAAAGTCGTAATGAATTTCTGGTTCTCCGCGTCTGGTATGGCGTAGGTATGCACGCGTGAGGGTGTTGAAGCGTGATATTACATGCTTACGAATCACTATAAGCGAGCTTTTAGGAGAGTTGGTCATTTAACAATCACAATCCCACATCCTGCACATCCCACTCTCGGGAAATATACCATATCGATGATGACAGGCGCAACGACTGGAACTCTGCGGGTGGTTGGACCGCGGGATGGATAAACGGAAGGAGTTGGTAGGCTGCATGGTAACAACTTTGACTCCAATGATGTGATGATCGATACCGCAACGCCTGTTTCCTCCTCGGGGATTCAGGAAGAGGCGGCACAAAATATCTCAACGGCGAGTCCTGTGACGCCGGCTGGCCGATAGCAATGATTATCCTCAGTTGGAACTGTTGGGGTCTCGAGAACCCCCAGGCAGTTCGGGTCCTAGTTGAGCTTATTCATTCTCGCCATCCCGATGTAATTTTTCTTTGTGAAACTTTGGTCCATGCATGTAAAATTGAGGGAATCCGAGAGCAGTTCAACTATGAGGCTTGCTTCTGTGCGGATCGACTCGGAAGAGGAGGGGGTCATACACTGTTATGGAAAAAAACCAGCTTCTGTTCTCTCTTATCCTACTTTTCAAACTTCATAGATGTGGAGATAAATGAACCAAACCTTCCTACTTGGAGACTCAGTGGTTATTACAGCTACCCCCAACGTTGCAGATGTTAGGAGGCATAGGACATGATCCAGAATCTCTCTTCGAGATCCCCCATTCCATGGTGTTTGATAGGGGGACTTTAACGATACCTTGAGGATGGAATATAAGAAAGGAGGCATAGAGCAACCTGCGACCTGGACGTTTCAGTTGAAACTACTGTACTCTGTCACTACAAAAAACAGTAAAATTGAGAGCGCAAAAGTGGTTGTTGAAATTTGCTTTAATAACTACGATGACCGCATCTGGTGTGATCTTAGAAAATCTGCGTCGAAAACGAATCGAGTGACAAGTGGTCGCAGTGCGACTCAAATAATGGTCTTTGAATAGAAATTACAACAGTAGTAACATATGGATATAAATCTTCAAATGGTCATCATTAAATTATGATTGTTGATGTGATCACTATTTACCATAAAATAGTTTCCTCTTTAGTGACCACATTAGTTGTTTCTGTTTTTGCGACCACAAGAATTTATAAATATTTTAATTTATTTAATTAATATTTCATAAAAATTAATTATTATATATATTAATAAGTTTAAATATTTATATATATAATATAACACTTCTTATATGACAGATTCAATATTTATCATTTAAATATATTTTATTATTTAAATTTAAAACACAAATATTAAACATTAAAAGTCAATATTGAAGTCCAAATGTTAGAAAATAACATAAAGTATTGAATACAAAAGTCAATCTTAAGGTCACAATGTTAAATATAGTATTAAATGTTTAAATGAAGTATTAACGTTAAAAAACACAAAGTATTAAACATTAAAACATGATATACTCAAGACTAAACATCATTGACGATTGTGTCGGTTTTGATTGGTTATGGATGACTTGTGATCATTTCGAAACCTCTCTCTTCTCCGTCATCTGCTCCGTAAATGCGGCGCATCATCCTGGTTTGAGAGACTCTCCACTCATCAAAGGGTGAATGCCACTTTGTGGCTCGCGTACTTCCTGCAATTGAGATTGTCGACTCAAGTTCTCTAATCATTGATGAACACCTCGGATCTTTTTGAGGATGTAGAGTCATCACATGCAAAGCTGAATGATTTATTTTGACCTATCCCATACATCTATCTGCCATGTGATGAAGCCCCAACAACTTGCAAGAATATATGATCCTCATCTTCCTTTGACAAAGGAACCTGGTTTCCAGATTCATCTTGCGATTCCATAGCAATTAGCTCATATATCTTCTCCTGAAACAAAACGTCATATGAAACTAGCAGTTTCTTAGTTAGGATGTAAGATAGGTTTTTTGAGCACTCACTCCCACTTGTCTTACACGTTGATCAATATAATCCTACAATCCCTTCGGAGTTTTCCTTAAATGGATCTCGTGAAAGAGCCATACCTTTCTCGGTGGGGTAACCTCCTTCATGTCCTGAAATAAACACATTAAATATGTAGAAATTGAGATAATTTTTAAAAATGTAAAAATAAAAAATATTTTACAATTCGTCTTGTGTGCTCAGCTAACGATAGCAGGACACTTTTGATCGTGTAGACATTCAGGATCTGGTCCGCTGAATCTCGCTATGACAATATCTTGATTGGCCTCTTGCTCCGATTGGAATGAGGCATCGTTTCCGATCTTGCCTTAACTGCCACACCTCATTAGAACCGCAGAATCACGGGCTTTACGCGCTATCAACGATGAAGCATATTTGAGAATTTATCTCTTGCACACGAGCTACTCCAGCGATTTCTTGTATTCCCATTTCAAACATCCTCCTACTCATAGTATTTCTATAAAATATCAAGTTAGTCAACATACATGAACTTTAAAAAAAAAATGCATTATCCAAAAATTACCTACAATGTTTTTCAATGTACATTCACCAATTCTCAATAAATTCCACCAATTCATGTCAACTCACATTCACATTATTTGACAATTCTCAATATATACAACTTAAAAAGCATAATCCTAACAACATCAATTTGAAATTATCAAGCATTTTTAATCATATCAACATTCAAGTATCTCAAACATATATATATATATATATACATATATATATATATATATATATATATATATATACTATATATATATATATATATATATGCTGTAATAAAAGTTATAAATCTTAAAAGTATATATATATATATATATATATAAAAGTGCATTATAAAATTACCTACAATATTTTTTGATGTATGTTCACGATTCTGTAGTAATCTACTATTCCTTATCAACTTCTTGACTCACTGTTTGACAATTCTCAATATACAACAGTATAATCCAGTAACATCAATTTGAAATTATCAAGCATTTCAATCATATCAACATCCAAATATCTCAAATATTTTAAAAATAATTCCTTCTTTTATTAAAATCTAAATTAGCAAAATAAACAAGTTTTAGCAACCTAAACATTTATTTACTGTGAAATTCACTTGATATGAATCTTGAACCTCTCGTGGCACACAACCACTATATCCCATCTTGATGAAGTCTCTCTTGAAAGATATGGCATATCCGAAATGACATCTCATGTGACTCAACAAATTAAAGCTACAATTACATAAATGTACAAGTATTAATTTAACATAAAACACAATTAACTAGTAAATTAAATTGTATTAAATGTCTCACCTCTCATCATGCACTCGTAATTCCTCTTCATTCCCACCGGCTCATTAGCACCCTCCGTCGAATCTCAACTGGAGTGTGAATGGAACATTGTGGTTTGGTTGAGCTAATCTTGGAGAGTGGGACGTTCGAGGTATTTCTATGGATGGTCAGAGAGAGCTAGACGTGATAGGAGATGTGGATGTCTTGAGCCCGACAAATGTACAGCGATGCAGGCCGATTGTCTCTATGCCCGAGTGGTGCGATGTGGATCTCAGATACCATTGATGTTATTAGCTGAAGATGAAGAATGACCCCTTCAATGCCTCGTCATGACTATACCTGGGTATGACGCAGCCTCTGCTTCCCCTCATACTAAATGAAAAAATTCAAAAAAGAAGACAATCAACAACTAAACACTTGTACTATAACATTATTCAGCTACAACTATCTCTTTATTCATTGTCACTTTCATTCATATCATTTAAATCCAATTCATCCTCATTAAAAAAAAAAAAAACAAGACAATTAATAACTGAACACTTGTGCTATAACATTATTCAGCCACAACTATTTTATCAACTAATTCTGCAATTATTTTCCATTTCTGTAATTGAATAGAGAAATTATTAGAAGAAAAATGATTTTACACCTAATGTAATAGAAAAGTTGAGCAAAGCAAGTAAAAATTCCTCTGTGCAGTGAACCGAAAAAGGCCTAAATGAATGGCAGCACTTGTTGCTCCTCCACCATCCATGTACACAAAATTTTTCATGACTCGAAGAAAGCTTACTGAATAAAACAAAACTCAGAGATTTAAATACCAAAGCCATATTCACCCACTACAAGGAAAAAGGATGTCAATGGCCAGCATGGAAAATCTGTACGGATATTTTAGATCATATCTCATTCCACTTTACTTTTGTTGAAGTTATTTTTGGGATATGAAATTTTATTAAAGTTTCATTTGGTATATATATATATATATATATATATATATATATATATATATATGTATATTTGATAGGAAAATAGAAAATAGTAAATAGTTCAACGGGACATAAGAGCTTGCTTTCTCCATTAAACTAAGAGCTTGAAGATCCCTACACTACAAGAAAAAAGTGAAGTTATGACGTTTTTTAAGTGTCAAGAAAAAGTTGAAACTAATAATATCAAATCAAATTTTATTAATTAGAATATTCCCAAATATTAATATATAATAACCTAGCTTAAACAATTAATGTAATAGTCTCTATATATTAATTACACATGAACTTGTTAATTACATCAAAACATATTATAAGTTATGTATGCATATAATAATTAATAAGTATAAGTGGAACTATAACATTCACAATATTGTTTTAGGCTCCTTTTGGAATCCAGAAAATATTAGGGAAAAAAAATACTAAGAAAAATTATTTAAAAAAAAATCAAATATAATCATGATTCCTCGAAGTTTTACATATTTATAAATTTCTTGGTCCTTATATAATTGAGAGATTAAGTGCAAACATCTCCCCATGTGCAAAGATTCCTTCCAATGGGGAAATATCAACATGTTCTTTAATTTCCTGATCAAGAAGATACCAAAACTAACTTGATGTTAACACTGAATTTTCTTCTTAGCTGTTTCCTGAATCTACACTAACAAGTCCAAAAACCCATAAAACTGATAAACTCAACACTCTGGACACCAAGGCTCTACTATGCTACTACATAGCATTTTCAGGACAATGTGAGGAAGGTGGTCAAAATTATGAGTGCATTCTGCACCTTCAGGACAGGGTGGAAGCAACAAGATTCCCCACCAAGAAAATCTATCCACAACATTCATATTTCACCATCAATATTTCGTTTAAATGGAAGTAAATCTCACGAAGAAAGCTAACGCTACTGTTTTACAATTTGACAGCCTTAACAAACATAATATTATTTTTTTTCACAACTGAAGCAAATCCAGCTATCACAATCAAAATGGTCTTCTTTATATTTTCAAAACGATTCTCAATAACAGAAACCAAACAAGTTCTTAGGGACTGCAAACATTTCATAAACCACCAACTTCATAACATACTTATAGAGCAAAACATCCCATAAAAGATTAGAAACTCAAATTCAGAGCATAAAAACACAAATAGAAACCAAAATGGTGTTTTCTATATTTTCAAAACGGTTCTCAATAACAGTTTTTAATAGCAGAAACCAAACAAGTCCTTAGGGGCTGCAAACATCTTCATAAACCACCAATTTCATAACATACTTACAAATAATAAAGCGGGTATTTCTAAAACAACAAAGAAATGAGACGACTCAGATAATTATAAATTACAGATTAGATATAAATTTAAAATTCGTGTTTTTAATTGCAGAAAGAGGACCAGTGTTATCGAGAAAATGAAGAAACAAAAAAAAAGAGAGGGCATACCAGTTTTCCACTTCAAAGTCTTGTTCATAAATGAGGGTTTTTAGAAAAACAAAGAAAGAAATAAGGGAAGGAATATGAATCTTTTGAGAAGCCAAGAAAGGAAGAAAGGGGTGATAGGATTTCCGGGGAAGAAGGGAAGAAAGAATAGGGATTAAGGTTTTAACGAAGTGGAGGATGAGGTGATGGCAGAACAGGGGTTTTAGAGCAGCGGCAAATTTGTCATTGGCGGTGGCGGTGGTGGTGGGTGGGAGAGAGCGATGCTGAGATGTTTTGGGAAAGCTAATGAGGAGGTGGTGTTGGAAAAATGGGTTTAGTCTGATAAATTAGTTACATCTTTAATTTAAAATTCTGATAGGTACCGCTGGGACCTTTTAGGTGGGTCCACATGGGAATGTGTTCGCCTCGTAGGGAATGAAGATTATATATTGAGTTGCTCAAAACCATTAGAGAGTGAATTAGAAATTACCTCAAATATCACCCACCTTGAAAATGGTAACTAGGAGTTTAAGCTTATGGAAAAGCTTGTGTCATCGGATGGGAACAAGACTTTTAAAGGGTATAAAATACACTCTTGGGTTGGGTTTGGGCCCCGAGACCGCCAGGTTTTACTGTGAAAGGGGAGAGAGCATTTCATCTTGGTTCCACCGCTGCAGCGCATGTCTGCCAGCTACGGTTGACGTTAGCAAACTCACCTTTTGACATCAAAACGCTGTCGTTTTTGCGTAGGTTACCGTTGGACTGATGCGTCTTCCAAGCTTCATGACTGTACCGAACGGTCATGAGCATGTCTATATAAAGGCCACACTTTCTCTCCATTTTAGGATTTATATTCATTCATTTCATTTCATACGTTTGAGAAGAGAAGCGGGATTATGAAACGGTTCGGTTCGACGACCAACAAAGTGTTTTGGTTGTTGGGAGATCATTTCATCTAGGAGACAATTTTGCCCATTATTCTCGAAGCACATTCACGAGGAGCATGCTGTCTTCAAGGGTGTGTCAACCTGAAGACTTGTCTAGCAAACGGGTTCGATTACTTTAAAGTTTTCTGCAAACATTTTCCACATATTGCTTAGGTTATGTGTTTTCCATTAGCGTTTATGTTCATCTCGATTTAAATGCTTGTTCTCTTTGCTTTGTTCATCTCTTTTGCATTGTTCTATTACTCTTTTGCTTTTCTAGCAATTGGTGAGTAGGGTGGTGCGGGAGGCGGGACCGATGGGCTGGCGGGATAGCGGCGGTGAATGGTGAGCCAGGCGCGGGAGCAATGTTTGTGGCGACTCCTCATTGTGATTTGCAAAGACAGTGTGATCGTAGCTTTGTCAAATGCCCTAGGGTTTTAGGCACTGTTTGCCGTTTGGACATTTGTAAATAAAAACGTAAGAAAATACATATTTATGTTTGGTTACACGATTTCAAAAAGTTAAAAGTGTTAGTTTGATTATACTGTTCTTGAGAACAATTTTTAAGAACATCGAATCATTTTGATATTATCTAAATTTTTTTACTTTTGAGTGAACACATGTTTTATGTGTTTTCGAGGAAGAAAAAAAAAAAAGACCTATTCGCCCAATTTTCCTTGTAAACCAAACAAACCCTAAAACATTAAAAAAAAAATCATGAACAATAACGATTTTTAGCCTCTCCAATCATTCTCCACCTCTTTATATATATATATATATATATATATATATATACTGCTATATATATTGCAAATGCTACATTTGTAAAGAGTCATTTAGTAGCCATATTTAACCCTGGGCGTGGCCGAACGGCTCGACGAAGTGTGTGAGCATACTCCAACGATTCAGCCAAAGACTAGCATCAAGCGATATTTTAACAAAAAACAATTTTGAGATTTGGCTTAAAAATTTAAGGAGGGTGTGGTTTCCAACGGTGAGCATCTAAAACTTTAGTTATCTAAAAATCTATTCAATTTTACCATTCTCTTCCTTAATAATTACATCACTCTTTTCCCGCCGTTCAGCTATATATCACCCGTACGAAGCCATTCCATTATATACCCGAGCCTTTGTGAATAATTTCGGGTTCTTATGACTCTTGATGCAGCCCATTCACTATCAATCCTTTATGAAGGATTGCTCATTTGTACAGGCGAGGTTTTTGTTTGAGCATCTATTTTTAGCACTTGCTCTATTCTTTGGAGATCTTCCCAACGAGGTTGTTGCGGAATTCTTTAAA
Organism: Tetrastigma voinierianum; assembly: GCA_016808115.1. Taxonomy (NCBI): domain Eukaryota; kingdom Viridiplantae; phylum Streptophyta; class Magnoliopsida; order Vitales; family Vitaceae; genus Tetrastigma; species Tetrastigma voinierianum. The sequence continues at coordinate 491,325 of JAEQBH010001107.1, forward strand.
ACCACGGAAGAAAATAAAACAAATTAGTAACCAGATATATGCTATATATATATATATATATATATACACACCTGCAGCGCATGTAAACAAAACATGGTTAAGTAGTTAAAATTATATCTAAGTAATTAAAATTATTAAAAACTATATTAATACTTTATTTTATCAACAATTTTATTGTCGATAAAGCTTTGATTCGATGGTTAAGGGTTGGATAGAAGAGATTATAAGGAAAGGAAGTAGGTTTAGATTCGTGGCGTTTATATGAATGATGGTGCTTTTCAATCGGCCAGGGTACGAAGCATGTTAGAATCGTTATGATGAAACTTGAAGCGTAAAGCTAGGCTGGTCCGCTAGCTGCGGACAGCTGGATCCTCTCCCAAAGCAGAAGAAAGAGGATCGGTGGGGGCTTACGCCCGATGGCCAACCGATGCCTAAGTCGGAGTTCCTCCCTCTTTTGAGAGAAAAAGATCAGCGCTTGGAGAGTAGATGTGCGTACCTTTTGATGGGATGGCACATTATTTATAACTGTTTACGATTGGATGGTGGTAAGGATTCTTTCCCATTGGATGGGGTATTCTCTGCCTTTATCGCTATCAGATTAATAAGGGATAATGAGGAAGTAGTTATTGAGAATTATCCTACTTCCCTTATTGGTGAGATTCGGTTTGATTTATAGAATAATGCGTTGTGCGATTATCTGTACTTCCCGCTTCTTGGTGAGATTTAGTTTGATTCTGAGGACATGGGCTTTTCGGATTACATCCCGTGTTGTTGGCCATAGAGCGGGTAAACTAGGCTCAGTTTTGGGCGGAGTGCCAAGGGCTGGAGTATTCAGGCTTACCTTTTCCTTGAGCAGCGAGTGGGTCTGCTATTGCTAAACCATCGGTTACCCCTGACCCTTGGGTGGCGAACTGTGCAAGAGGTACATATCAGTTTCTTGAATGGGTGCGACTTCCACATGTTTTCTCAGGGCTGGTTTGGTTAGGGCTTTGTAGCCGTCATATGTCCTGTCATAATGATGACTTTTCGGTTTTTACGCCCACTTCTTCCAATTCTTTCAGTTTCTTCTGGAAACATCCTCTGACCGTTCGTCGTGTGTTCCCCTGATCTTGAAGCCCTTTTGTTTTCTCTACAGTTCCAGACTTCCTTTTCCTCTTTGTCGTTCTAACCTTAGTGCGAGTTCTTTAAAGTGTTTTGTGATATCTTGCTTAGGTAGCCTTTTCGTTATGTCTGGGACAGTGCGTCTTTCTTTCATAACGTCTTTTAGATTAATATACTTGAGCGCTAGGGCTAGATTAGTTAGGTCTTGTTCTTACTACCTGTTATTCTCATGGGTGGTCGCTCCTCTTCCTTGCGCATTGGAGGTGACTCCTCTGTTGTATCCGATTCGGGGCAGGAAAGTGGCGCCTCTGATTGTTTGGCTGGGGTTGCTTTTCAAGAATTCACGGGGGAACCTCCACTCCCCTTGGATAAAGGGAAGGGTAGAATCAACGAGATTAAGTACCCTGTGGGATCGGAATATCTGAAGTCAGTCTTGCAGAATGCTCCAGCGGTGGGACTCTTGAGTCGAGCCTTTATATAGGAAACTTTCGCGGCGATTCTGAGACCCCCTTTTAGTGTCAGTGCGGTCTCGACATTTGACCTCCTACGTGGTCCAAGTGCCCAAGATGGTGTGTTTCTTTGAGGTGGCCTTCGATAATGGTCTCCGTTTCCCTCTACACCCCTTTATAAAAAGGGTCTTGCAACATTTCAACGTCTGCCCCTCTCAACTTTCGCCCAATTTCTAGGGTATTCTGGTTGGGTTGTTGGTCTTCTTTAGGGACAAGGGCTTAGGTGTTCCCAGTATAGCTCTGTTCTTAGACCTTTTTAGTGTGAAGGAAGCCGCCGAGGGCTTTCTTTATCTATCTAGGTGTGTCAGTGCTCCTCTAATCATCTCGGATCTCCCATCTTCCCATAGATTATGGAAAGAACGTTACTTTTTTGTTAGTGGCCGCAGTTGGGAGTACGACCCTCTTGACAAGGAAGACACCAGCGGGCGTCAGTATGCGGACTACTCAGGAAGAATCGTGAGCTTTTGCTTTGGTTTAGTTTGGTCTAGTTTTCGTAAGTTATAGGATGCCCCTAATTTTGCATTGGTTGTGCGATTTTCAAGTATTCACCCTGATCTCAGCCCCGAAGACAAGGTTGTAAAACTGAAGCTGGCCAAGTGTCTTCCACGCATTTACTCTGAGCTGATCAGGTCGGATATTCCCGAATCTTCAGTTAGGGTCCTCCCATACGCTATGAGGTCTTCATCCCCCTCGTTGAAGTTCTCTCGTATCGAGCCTCCGTTGCGAACTACTAAGGGAGGCTTTTGGCTCAGTGAGATGTTGTTCGAGAGGTCTCAGTGTGACGGAAAACTCAGGACTCTCTTGAGAAGGTAGGTCGGCACAGAGGTAAAGATCTGAGGTTGGGGAACGTCTCGTCATCACCTTGCCCATGCCGAGTGCGGGGCGAGTGTCGCTCCCTCTCTTAGGTACCTAAAGCCCCCGAGTTCGCGGCTCTGTTAGTTGCGCCGCAAAGGCCAAGATTCTCGGGGAAGAATTCTTGAGCCTCTGTTGGAGGTTATGCCTATAAAAGTTTGGAGTCCCCCTGCGCAGACTACCGAGCCTCCTCCTTCGAGGGCGGAAGAGTTGGGGAGGAAGCTCTTTGAAGCTGTTGGAGATGGGGATTCCTTGCTTTCCAATGTTGAGCTTGCGACTGGCGCGGTTTCATCCATTCTCAGGGATTCTGATCTTAAGAGGTCGGGTGCCCTACCGATTGAGGAAACCTTAGCTCTATCCCTCCAAGGGGTCGCCTCTGTAAGTTCCCGTGTCTTGCTGTGTCTGATTTTATCTTGAGTTGGGTGTTGATTTTGTGTTAGGTGTCGGCAGGTGGCTACCCATCTGAAGAGTTTGGCAAAAAGGGCTAGACTGAACGAGGGCCATGTCAAAGCCGCCAGAGTCTCAGCGGTGGTACGCTCTCTTATTTATGGCGGTGGCTGCGAGATCGAGTCGCCGAGGAAAATATATAATGAGGAGTAGTAAAGCTTAAGTCGATCTGAGGCAGCCATGACGGAGGCGTGGTGAGGTGGGAAGAAAAGGCGAGATAGCTTAAGGATTGGTTGGTCGAGGCCGGGTCGGGGGCCGGTGCATCTTGCCTAGATGACTGCCGAAGGCCCGGGGCCAATTTATAAGCTGCCCGAGACTAAGCCCGGTGGTCGGATGAGCTGCCGTCGTCCCGGGCGAGCTTCTATTGACAGGAAGAGCTACATCTTTGCTAAGAGACGAGTTGTGTAATAAAGTAGTCTTCCTTGATGGAGCGATCACGAAAGCACGAAGTGCCAAAGCTCTATTGAGCCTTTGGCCGAGGAGTGCCATGGGTTGCGAGGACCTTGAGTAGCTCACGGTTGTTCAAGGGCGGGGCTATAAGCGAGTTTGCGAGGGATGAGGCCTACGCAGTGGGCTTTGGATGGCTGCCTTTGGAGGAAGAGTGCTAATGCCTACTTGGGCTTGGACCTTGCTGATATCCCAAGTGACGAGGCCGGAAAGTTCTTTTTCGTAGTGTTGCAGAGCGAAACACCCGCGGAGACCGCTCCCCTTCCTGCGCCTTGCTCCTTCTTTTGACGTCTGAATTCTTTCATAAGGCTTCGCTTGTTTGTTTGTTTTTTTTTTGGTCGGGCTTCGAACCCAGGATATATGTAATGTCGTTCTCAATGAATACTCCATTTTCTATCTCATCGCTTTTACCCTTAATTGCTTTCCTTGTGCTGCTCTTGCTGACATCTGGCTCCTGGGTTAGGGCGCCTTGGTTGACGGTTGGCTCTTCGGCCCCGAGCCTGCGAGGCTCGCGGGCTAGTGCTGCTGAGATAGTGGCTCTTAGGCTAAATAGCCTTATTAGGCGGTGAGCTCTTGAAACTAGTATAAAACCTCATGTTTGTCCTTTGAGCTAAAGCGGCTCTGTGGCTATATGGCCTTAGTCGGCGATTGAAGCTCTTCAAGCCCCGGGCCACTAAGGCTTCATGGGCTGATCACTTTGGTGAAGCGGCTCTGCTGACTATATGTAGTTAAACAATTGGGCTCTTCAAAGCGTATTGGGCTCTTAGGCGGCGAGGCCTTCCCCGAGTTATTATTGAGCTCTTGCAAAGCCCCCCGAACTATTGAGCTCCCGGGCGTTGGGGCCTTCTTTGGGGCTGTTAAGCTCTACAAGCGAGCTATTGAGGCTCTAGGGCCGCTGAGGCCTTCCTGAGGTATTAAGCTCTGCAAGCGAAATTTTGCTGAAGCTCAGAGTGGGCTAACACGAGGCGAGACGGCTCTGGGCTACAAAGCCCGAGTTGGGCAGTTGAGCTCTTCAAAACCGAGCTATTGGGCTCTTAGGCGCTGAGGCCTTCTTGAGCTGTTGAGCTCTGCGAACTAAGCTATTGAGCTCCAAGGCGTTGAGGCCTTCTGGTGATAAGCTCTGCTGTTGAGCTATTAAGCTCCCGGGGTCTTGAGCCTTCACATTTATTAAGCTACGCAAGTGAGCTATTAAGCTCCGAGTATTGAGAGCCTTCTGACTGGTAAGCTTTTTCATGATTGAAATTTCTTGAGGGCTCACGTAAGGCTCGCTACGAACTAATCTTGCTCTGTTCTGCAGAGCATGTGCCAGTTGAGCAATCGGGCTTTCAAAGCGAGTTGTTGAGACTCAGTGAATAAGCGCTGAGATGAAGGCGGCTCTGGGCTCTAGGGCCTTAGTTGAGTAGTTGAGCTCTTCAAAACTGTGCTATTGAGCTCTAGGGTGCTGAGGCCTTCACGGTGTTAAAGCTCACCTGGCCCGGGCTATTGAGCTCCGAGGCCCCGAGGCCTTCTGAGTTGTTCGCTCTTCATGGCGGCTGCGAGCTCACGTAGGCTAAACTACAGTGATCTTGCTCTAGGCTGCAGGCCTTAGTTGGCTGTCGAGCTTTTTTGACCAGTGCTGAGGCTCCATAGGCTAAATTATGCAGCCCCGACGGCTCACAGGCTATCGGGCCTTAGATTGGCTTGAGTTGAGCTCTTCAAAGCGAGCCTATTGGGCTCTGGGCCCGAGGCCCTTCTGGCTGTTGAGCTGTAGCCCAGGCTATTAAGCTCCAGGCGAGGCCTTCCCCGGTGTCGCTCTACAAAGCCCGAGCTATTGAGCTCCAGGGCACTGAGGCCTTCCTAAGTTGTTAAGCTCTTCATGATTGAGCTGCTGAGGCTCCGTGTGCTAAACCGCTTGAGCTGATCTTGCTCCTGGGCTACCAGGCCTTAGTTGAGCAATCGAGCTTTTCGAAACTGAGTTGTTGAGGCTCCGTGGGCTAAACTGCCTGAGCTGAATTGGCTCCTGGGCTACCGGGCCTTAGTTGACGATTGGCTCTTGAGGGCCCGATCGGCCCCCAGGGCTTCATGGGCTGATATGCTGAGGCTGAGAGCGCTCTGGTACCATGGCCTTATACGGCGGTGAGCTCTTCTTGGGCCACTAGGGCTTCACGGGCTAGCACATGCGGAGCTGCGGGTGCGGCCGTTTGACTTCCACTTCTTGGAAAGATGTGAGCGTCATTAATGATAGTTTATGGAGAATTGGAAACGATTATGCGATTTTCCGAGTGCTTCGGCCTCCTTATAAATGGCGACTTCTCCGCTATGGAGCTCATACTTCGAACCTTCTTCCCTTTTTTGGGCGCAACTGGAATCCGCGCATGATGAAGCGTCAAGGCTTGGTCGTCTTCTCAGGGGGTTCGCCTAGGGATTCTGGTCCGGCGTTCGGTTCCGATGGACCTCTGCCTGTGGGAGTTGTGTTTTTCCCTAGTTTCCCCTTTATGGGAGTTATGTTATTCCCTAGCTTCGTGCTAGGGAATGCGTCTAGAGAGAGCGGTCTACTTTTAGTATCGCTTTCTCCATTTTCTCCTCTTCTTTCTCTTTCTCTTCTTTCTTCTCCTTCTCCTTCTGTTTTCCACTCTCTCTTCCTCTCTTTCTCAGTCTCTCTTCCTCTCTTTACCTTTCCCTCTCCCTTTCTTCTCCTTTTCCTTCTCCTTCCTCTTCTCGTTCGCACTCTCTTCTTTTCTCTTTCCTCTTTTTCCTTCTCCTTTTTTTTTTTTTTTTTAAGGAAATTCCTTGTACTGTTTATTTCTAAGATGTAAGGGATGACGCTGCTAATTGTAATCAATTGTACCTTCATTGGAATAAAGAAAATTTTTCTTTTTTGGCACATGAATTTGTGTGATACAGTGTATTATGTAGCTTTCTGGAAGTGCGTTCTCTGGTGAAACATCTGTTTTTCTTTAAAGAGATGCCCTAGCTTTTGATTTCTGAGGATATTAAACAAAAATGTCGGCAAACATTCATCACGTGTCACAGCCGTGTACTTTATTAACGATTACAATCAGGAGTCTCTTGATAAAGCAGCTTAAGGTGCTTTCGGATTCCAAGAGTGAGATAGAACTTTTCCTTTTAAATGCAGGCTCGTAATTACTCGTCGATGTGAGATACTATATAGGGGCCTTCCTGGTTGAATTTTAGTTTTTCCCATGTGTCGGATTCTTCCTTCTGAGCATAAGGCTTTTTAAGACTAGGTCGCCCGGGCTTTATGGCTCCACAGGTTTTGGCTTTTTGGTCGTAGTACCTTGTCGTCTTCCTTTGGTAGTCTTCTATACGTTTTAGGACCTATTCACGCTTTTCATCTAGGAGGTCTAGGTTTAAGCAGAGAGCCTCTTCATTATGTTCCACGCTTGTCAATTCAATCCTTGGGGACTTTAATTCGATCTCAACAGGGGCCACCGCCTCGGTACCAAAATCTAGAGCGAATGGGGTTTCCTGGGTTGCGGGTCCTCTCGTGATTACGTGTGCCCTGCGCCTCGGGAGGTATTCTACCCATTTGCCTTTAAGATCTTCTAATTTGGTCTTCAGTGCCGCTTTAAGAGTTTTGATGGTGACCGGCTGTCCGTTATAGGCGTAGGATGGTGGGGGCCAGTAGTAGTTCTTGATCCAGAGCCTTTGAAATCCTTGAACTTAGGATTGTCCAGTGCTTCCCCATTATCGATTTGAGGCCCTTGGGATACCAAATCTACATATTATGGTGTACCAAAATGAAGTGCTTGTACCTTTTGTTACGTGATGGTGACCAGGAGGCTCAGGCTTTTCCTTATTTGGTGAAGTAATCCTTCTTTACGGCGATGAATTTGCATTAGCCCTTCCCGATGGGCGAAGGTCCCGATATGTCTAGCCCCACTTCTTGAAAATTCGAGGGCTTGTGACTAAGTCGACTCGGATGGGGTGAATTTTGGCGTGCTCCTGACAAACTTTGCACTCCTTGACCAGTTCTGTCGCGTCTCTGAGCATTGTGGGCGATGGTATCCTGTCTTGGGCTTTTTCTATAGCGTCCAGGAGCTCAATGTGATTTCCTTACACCTTCATGCACTTCCCTCGATCGTAGTCGAGCGTCCTTTCCTGATGCGCCAGGATGGGTGTGAAAAACCTGCGTGTAGGCTTCCCTTACGAATAGTAGCTGGCGACCTCGTCACAGAAGCAGAAGCCTCATTTTGGGTCGTCGGGTAGCGATGCGTCTGTTAAATAGTCCCAGTGGGGTCCATCTGGCTCGACTCGGACATGGCGGGCGACTTCCTCGTCATTGAGATCTATAGGGCTCTGCTTGAGGGTGCTCGACGGGCGTTAGTTTCTTGAGATCTTGTGAGAGTACATTACCAGGTTGCTAGGGCATCTGCTCGGGTATTCTACTCTGGGTATGTGTCTGACTTGAACTAGCATGAACTTCCTCGGTGGTTTAAGGTACCTTTACGAGGGTATGGGGATCATTTTTCTGCTGGCCTCGTAGGTGTCTTCTATTTGCTTTACTACCAATTGGGAGTCGCTACATACCTCTAGATGGTTAACTTCCATTGAATGGGCGAGGTTGAGTCCCGCGATGACGGCCTCATACTCGGCCTCGTTGTTGGAGGCTTGGAACCTAAATCTGAGTGCATATTTGATGTCTATTCCTTTTAGGGAGGTCATAATTAGCCCGGCACCGCTCCCCTAAGCATTGGCTACCCCATCTACGAACAGCTTCCAAATGGGGAGGTCGGGCGTCGCTCACGTATCCTCAGCAAGCTCTGCTGGGGTGAACTCCATGACAAAATCTGCCAAGACCTGCCCTTTTATTTCCCTTTTTAGTTTATATCGGATGTCGAACTCGCTCAACTCTAAGCCCACTTCATCAATCTTCCCGAGGTCTCTGGTTTGTGTAGCACTTACTTCATCGGGTATTCTGTTGAGACTTCAATGGTATGAGCTTGAAAGTAAGGGCGGAGCTTTCTGGCCGCGGTTACTAACGCCAAGATTAGTTTCTCCATCCTTGGATACCTCTTCTCCTCTCGAGCTCGTTTTGCAATAGTAATTTGGATGTTGCTCAGGTCTTTGTCTCGTGGAGACGGCGCTGGTCGAGAAATGTCGGCGCAGTGCAGTGGGGTTCCCTTCGAGGAGGGGCTCACTGGGGTGGACGAGAAGCTTAGATAGGTTTCGGTCTTCAACGAGCAGCTTCTTCGCAATGTGTATCCCCATTACTTCCTTTAGAACGGAAGAAGAAGTGACATTTATGTTGACCTTGGACCGCAAATGCGCTTAATGTGGTTATTCTTCCAGTTAAACGTTGGACTTCTTTTATTTTTGACGGTGGCGGCATGTCGAGCACAGCTTTTATCTTGTCTGGATTCGCTTCAATTCCTCGGTTGTTGACTATAAAACCTAAGAATTTTCCGGCTAAGACTCCAAAAGCGCATTTAGCTGGATTCAACTTCATGTTGTACTCTCTCAGGATCTAGAATGCTTCGGACAGATGAGTTATGTGGAGCTCGGCCGTGGTTGATTTCACCAACATGTCATCTATATATACCTCCATGGATGCCCCTATTTGCTTCTGGAACATCCTGTTCACCAACCTCTGGTAAGTAGCCCCTGCGTTCTTTAGCCCAGAGGGCATTACTCGATAGCAAAAGGTCCCTTGCCCACGTGTGAATGAGGTCTTCTCGCGGTCGTCGGGATCCATCTTGTCTGGTTGTAGCGGAGAAAGCATCCATGAAGCGAGAGTTCATGGCCGGTTGTGGCATCTACAATGAGGTCGATCCGTGGTAGAGGGAAACTATTTTTTGAGCATGCTCGATTGATGTCAGTGAAGTCGATCTGAGTGGCCATTCGCCAGTTGGCTTTTTGGCCAGTCTGACTTTATTAACCATTCGAGTTCTCCACTTCTCTAATTGCCCCTGCTGGAGCTTGTAGACCTCCTCATTTGTGCTTTGTCTTTTTGGGCGAAACTCCTTCTTTTTGCTTGGAAATTTGGTTTGAAGAATGGGCGATGTTTAGTGCGGTGATTATTGCGGGGTCGATCCTCCCGTGTCATGCTTCCATGTGAACATCCTTGTTCTGTTCAAAAGTGAATAGGAGATGCTGGGTCCTTTTGCTAATTTGGGCCGATGTAGCGAGGTGTTCGAGGGTTATCGTCCAACTACGGGCTCGGCTCTTAGGGGGCTCAAGTCGGGTGTTGCAAATCGCGCATGTCGAGGCTGGCCCATGTATCACGTTGTCGACCGCTTTTTGCTTCATGAGCCGTAGAGTAGCACTCCTGGCGGCCTGTTTGAGTCTCGAACCCATTCCTACTCACGTGGTAGGAAACTTGATCATCATGTGGTAGCGGATGGCCTTTATAGCGTTGAGAGGTGCGCTGACAACATGTTATAAGCAGATGGGGCATCCACTATGAGAAACTTCACTGTCGTTGTTGCCTAGCACGGGGGGTCTCCCAAAGTGAGCACTAACTGTATTGACCCCAAAGGTAGTACTTTCTCTCCAGAGAATCCTCGCGGTGGGTCTTGGCCCAGTTCCAAACTTCTCCCTTCCGATGCCATCTTGTCAAAAGCCGGCGTGAAGATGTCGGCTGAACTCCATTAATCGACGAGTACCGGTGGATCATTTTGTTAGCCACAACTGCCCTTATCACCAAAGGGTGGAGTCGTGGGGTGTTGGCATCCCCTCAGTGCGAATCAAGAATGTTATGGTTGTGTCGAGTCGAGGCAGTTTGGACACCGCTTGCACTTCCATTACCTCTCCTGATCTGATGCTTTACAAGTGAGCCTTTCTAGCAGAGCTGGATCCCCACCTCCTGCAAATCCTCCCGAAATCATGTGAATTTCCCCTAAGGGTTGTTGGTGCTGAGTTGTCGTCTGCCGAGGTGGTGGTGGCTACGCCTAATTATGACCTTCAGAGGATACGAAGCGGCAAAGATACCTGCGTCAGATTAAATATTCTATCTCCTTCCTGAGTTGTATGCAATCGTCCGTTCGGTGCCTGTGGTCCTTGTGGAACTCACAATACCTCGTGTTATCTCTTTTGGTAGGATCTGACCTCATCTGGGTCGGCCATCTCAGAAACTGTTCATGTTGTACTTCGCTCAAGACCTAGGATATTGTGGCTATCAGGGGGGGTGAACCGCTGAGGTGAATACCGTCGACATAACTCGAGCATAGGTGGTCCCAAGCGCTCTCGCCCGCGTGTCTCTTCGGGGACCGTTCCCTGTCTTTCTTTGGGGATCTCTCCCGGTTTCTCTATCTCTTAGGGCTTCGTCCCTGTTGTTTGTTAGTCCTGCTTTTCTCTTTGTGAGTTGAAGAGCTTTCTTTCTTGGATACAAGGGCTTCCTCGCCGTTTATGTACTTTTCCGCTTTGGCGAGCACCTCAACCATGCTCGCCTGTGGATTCTTAGATATGGAAAAGATCAAATCTTTTGACTGCACTCCTAACCCAGCGATGAATGCGGTGATAGCGAACTTCTCGTCTGGTATATCTACCTTCAAAGACTCGGCATTGAACCTCTAAACATAAGACCTTGGAAACTCACAACGGGCTACCTTTATGGTCACCGGGTGATATCGGCTTCCCTATGTTCGCTCCAATGAGTAGGAGGCAGGCAGCGATAGAGCTCTCGAGATGGGAGGCCCGAGCAATGGTGGGAGCACAGTAGAAACCAAGCCAAAGTCGGGCCTTTTAAGCCCACGTGATAGTGAAGGAAGCTGCGCATCGTCCTGAGTCCACGATACCCATGTAGCTCCATTTGATTCTTATAGGTGTTAAGATGGTCGACAGGATCCTTCGCACCATCGAACGCTTCAATTTGCGGCATTCTGAACTTTGCTGGAAGGGGGAAGTGGAGCACCTCGGCCGTGAACGGTGACTCAGTTTGCTGCACCAGGGTGTCCATAGAGTCCGGCGCTCGGCCTTTGACGACTTCCTTCATGTGGCTGAGCTCCTGTTGGATACCCTTGAATCTCTGTTCCCATGATTGCTCCTCCATTCTTTGTTGAAGGGGTCGGCTCATCGTTCGAGTCCCCTCCCCCAGAGTATTGCCGTTGCACTCCTCCCAGGGGCTAAGTGTAGTCCATGCTTACACAGCTCGGCTAGATTCTGCTTTTGCTTCTCGGGTAGGGCCGAGGTGTGGCTGCTTTTCCTGAGGGGTGGTGTTATGGCCTTCATGGGCTTGTCGCGATTCTCGCGTGCGTTGTATCTGCCTAGTGAGTTGCTCTAATTCTTTTGTCAAGCGTTGGTTGGTGAGACGTGCCTCCACCTCGTCTTGTTGTTGGCCCGCCGCGGTATCCCTTTGCTCCTCCGGTCGATTATCCACCCCGCGGGTGGTCTTGCATTGCGGAAGGATTGGCGTGGCTCTGCTTGTATTCGTGTTGTTGATACCATCGGTTGCGAGAGATCGGCTTTATTTGTAAAAGACATCTTTCCCACAAACGGCACCAATGATGATGCCTTTTCAATCGGGGCTGAGGTGCGGAGCATGTTGGAATCATTTGGTAAGCAGAGCGTCTTTGGGCTGGTCCGGCCCAGCTGCGGACGCTCGTCACCTGGCTCAAGAAGAGAGGATCGGTGGGGCTTCGCGGGTGGCCAGCTCAGATGCCTAAGTCAGTTCCTCCCTGAGAGAGAAGATCAGGCGCGGGGCGAATGTTACCAACGTACCTTTCACCGATGGGGTGGCCCGATGTTTATAACATATGTTTTTCCCCGGGTGGATCGTGGTAGGATTCTTTCCCATTGGATGGGAGTATTCTACTGTAGCTATCGCTATCGGATTAATAAGAGGATAATGAGGTAGTTATTGAAATTATCCTACTTCTCATTGGTGAGATTCGGTTTGATTTATAGAATAAAAATCACATTATTAGGATTTATCTGCCTTCTTGGTGAATTTAGTTTGATTTACAGGACATGGGCTTTTCAGATTATCCATGTTGTTAGCCCTTGGGGCGGACAAACTGGGCTCCCGTTTTGGGCCGGTGTCAGGGGCTCGAGTATTTCACTGGGCTTACATTTTCCTTAGGCTTGGCGAGTGGGCTTACACGCCTATTTTTTAAACCCTATCAATAATACTATAACATTGTAATGAAAATCGAATATATGAAGAAAAAAAAACTTTATTTTATTTTATATTTTAAATAAATTTTTATGTTATTCCCGGCTCATATGAGGATTAGTCTAGATTTGGTATGGCTTAAAGGCGTCTTTCGTATGTGTACGGGCTCGCTCAAGACACCGACCTATAAAAAAAAAAAAAAGGTTTAATTGGTGTATTTAACTATTTGCAAATATAATTATTATTTTTATTAATATAGGTGGGTGGTTACTTCAATTTATAATAGTTACTTAGTAAGTAAATTAGATTTATACTATAAAAAAAAAAAAAAAAAGTAGTCATTATTACTCTTATTTAATTACATTGAGACATCAAAATATATATTGGCAATCCATTGACTTATAATTATAAGTCAAGATTCTATCATATAAGTCATGGAAGAATTCAACAAATGTTATTATTGGTGTAAACAAATTGTTTATGTGATAATTGTTCATTTAATTGGATAATATTGACATATATTTGTGTGAGTCAAGATAATATATATAAATAATCACATTTTTTCTTATAGTGAGTGTTGTGTTCTTTGAAGTTATTTTTGAAAATCATTGACGAGTCCTTATAGAGTCTATGATTCTTTCTCGAAGGGTCGCCATTTTCCTTGTCATCGAGATTCACAATTAGGTTTTTAGAGAGGAGGAAGACAAAAAGAAGATGAGGGAAAGTGCGGCGGGATAATGAAATAATATTGAAGAAAAATATATTATCTTAGGGTTTTCAAATAAATGATGAGGATGAAAGTGGAAAACAAACAATCCTGATTTCCCCACATTAATCTTACCACACAACATTTAAATTATTATTTTCTATCTAAGTCAACTTTTGAAATCCATTTATATTATATATTTATAACTTCATAACTTAATGTAACCATATTTAATTTATAGGATAAAACTGTTAACTTTAAAAGTAAAAAGATGAAATTTTGAAACGCAATATTATTCATATTAATTTAATAAAAAATAATTTATGAAAATAAATTATATCAAACTCTATAAAATTAAATTTCAAAAAATATTTTATTTGAGAAAACCTTAAACTATTAAATTTTAAAATATATATATTTTTACTCAATATTATTAGTATAAATATTTGAAAACAATTTTTTTTAAACTATGAAAACAATTTTTTTTATTCACTGACATTAATGAAATAGATTTTTTGAAAATATAAATGTTTATAAAATTTTCAATGAAATTATTTTTTATTAATTGGATAAATATAAAATCAATACTAATAAAATACAATTTTATTCATTGATATTAATGAGTGAATTAAAAAATCATTTATTAAATTTTTTTTAAAGCTAATCACATTTTATTAAAATTCTTGCAGTGAGACAGTGACCACATGAATAGTGGTTGCTGAACTGTGGCCATATTTTGTGTGGTCATTATCTTGTTGCGACCACTATGTTTGTGGTCACTATTACCAACCACAGGTTATGTGGTCGTTGTTTCTTCTCGCCTTGTTACAATCACTATATTTGTGGTCACTATTTACCAACTACAGGTTATGTGGTCGTTGACCAGTGACCACAAACAATGTGATCACTGCAGTATTGTCTCAAATTCTCAATCGACTGATTGTGTTGAACTGTGACCATATGTTGTGTGGTCACTATTTTCTCACGACCATTATGTTTGTGGTCACTATTTACCAACAACAGGCTATTTGATCGTTGTTTCTTCCAAGGATGAAAATATCGGTTTCGACGGATATATCTGTAATTGAATTTTACGGATATATCGGATATATCGGAGATATATCGGTGGATATTTTTACATGAATATCGATATATCATAAATTAATAAAAATACTGAAATTGATGGAAACACTTTATAAAAGTGTAAATGACATTAATAATGAAATATAGACATTGATATTACGTTGTTATGGTCTTTCATCGCAAAATGAAGATCGATGTGGTTCATTTGCAACATTTGATGAAGGGATCTCATCTTGGTGAGACAATAGTCATACCGGGACATAGTGTTAAGGATAATATTGATTATAAGATCGAACATCTTAGTATAAATTCTTGGCTTATCTGCATGACCTTCTCTCCATGGATGGGAAATTAGGAGGTTCCACCCACATGTTAGTTTAAATCCTTGTTGCATTTTGATATGGAATGTGGAATGGAATTTGCTCGGCATGAGGATAATTTATCATTCCATATTCTTCATCAATGAATGAAGGATTTGAAGAGAGTGACCATAAGTCATTGTGTGAGGAGGAAAAATGTTCACGAATCATTGGATGAATCCTTTGTATTGAGTGCGATGCTCATAGGTCAAAACCTTGACAATGGTCACTCCGTTGTGATGTGCCATCATAGGTTGTCGACCTCACATGTGGCTTTCGATGGCTCCGATACCTGGACCAGCTCTCTTAGACCCGTGGTCTTCATCTTGTGTAGCATGTGTGAAATCATCTTCACCGGTGAATGGACTTAATGGATATTGACTTTGTTGTCGATCTGCAATATCTCCACCATCATTTCCAATATCACTACCATCATTGGTCCCCCTATCCTCTTAAGCCATCATTGCTGTAGTTGAAAATGCAAGCCAAAACTAGGTCTACTACTATGTTCGACACTTGAATCAAATGAGGGTCGAGAATTAACAGTGAAATGAGTCTCTCGTGTCTTGACTGAAACTTTCACTATTAACTTCTTCAGGTAACCGGATGCATCAACCTGTTCTCGAACATGATGTTAATGGATCCAGGATTTCCATCTTCGCCGTCCGATGGTCTAACCCATTCTGGAATAATTGATTATCCTCTTCTTCACCAAACTCTGACATTTGGAAATGTCAAGGTAAATCAAAATAATTCTTTTCGGCAACTTTGCTCGACTCTGCTTGCATATCACGTATCTTTAGTTTCATGTTATAGTAACAAAAAACTAATTATTTGGAGCCTAGGGTAAGCAAGCCAATTTCTTTAATTTTGTATGTATTAAACGAATGTGTTCGAATTTACCTGCCTGCAATCTTGCGAAGAATGCGATTTAGGAAGAACTTTTAATAAGTAAATTCCCTCGATGTGGAGTGTGGTTTCATACATGAACCACCATTCAGCTATTGATAAAAATAAGTAACATTCAAAATCTAATAATAACATGATAATAGGCTTTATTTTTAACGTTTTGTGAAATAACACTAACAGGAACCATTAAATTTCTACTTGAGGCTATTGGCACTCTATCACGAATCTCTTTTCGCATCTCGAAACATTATAAAATTTGTGTGAATTGAAAATATACATGTCAAATCGTATAAGTGTAAAGTTTAACCAATTAGAAATTGAATCAATTAATTAGATTTGTAACGATTGATGTACCTAATTTCCAAAATTACCAACTTTGTAGTAGTAGAAAGATAATCTTGCAAATACTTCGTGTGCGGCTTGGAGTAACTTCGGGGTCACTACTAACTCCAGTCATATTGAAATCTTGGTTCAAATAATATGCTACAAAAGTGATTTAGAATTAGTATGTCATAAAGGAAAATAATATACATTAAGTGTGATTAAGATATCGCTTAGTTACCTGCTGCATGAAGAGGATGTTTGAGGGTTCTATCCCAACGATCTGCGATGATTGTTTTGACCCAATCTTTGGCATTGAGTTGATGTAAATTTTGCTTCATTGATCAACTCATACACAAATGGCGGTGTTAGAGACGACTAGAAGTCAACATTACTTGGCTTGTATATAGTGGCTCATAGATTGATACTAGCTTGAGACCTTCTCCCAATATGTATGATCAAACATAGGCACTTCAACCTCCTTGTCAATGAATTAGTCGACTAAGCTTGTGAGAAGCCCATTCATCACTAATAAAGATCTTTTTCAAATCAGCCCTCTTTTTAGAAGACTTTCTAGGGCGATGTAATTTTTCGCAAATCTTATTGCCCCCGGATGCACAATATCTCCACCACAGACCTTTCTCACTTTCGCAAGCAACCAACCATGATTGTAGATGAAGTTGGTGATTTTGTGTGCATTGGTAATTAATTCCGAAACAGTAGCTCTTTTACCAATGTCTTCAAACATCAAGTCAATGCGGTGTCGCGTGCGCGGAGTCAATATAAATTGTACTTCTTCATTAGCAACACCCGCCTTCACAAATGCTGATCCATTTATGCAGTAACAATTTCTTGTGACATTTGTTTCGCGGCTCGCGATCGCGTCGTGACAAGCGTAAATGTATTTGTTGTCTTTTATCTTGTCCCGGATGCATCAACGAACGAGGAATATTGTGCTTCCTTTCGAATATACCATGAAATTAATAATGCTCTGATTTCGTGGGCGGTCCATCATCGGTTATAATCGTACGCCGCAAGTCTTTCATTTCTCCCCTTTGGATGTTACATAATCTTCCATGTCTTTATACTCCGTATCCAGTATTTGTTTTGATTTCATATGGAGATTGGCTCTACATTCCCATGCCTACAAGTAAGAATTAATGAAATTGACTGTAATTATCTAGTTTTCAATTATAATATAAGATAATAATGTATTAGAAACTAAAAGTGATTGTCACATACCGACATTTGTGCACCAATAATCATGTTCTTGAAGTTGTGAGTCTGCTTTGTAGTATGACACTCGCAAATATATGAAGAATTTGCTGATTAATTATTGTCGTTTAACACGATTGAACCACCTTTGAAAAGATTTTTAATGTTCTTTTGTTTTGCTGCTGAAGATTTGTATAATGATGGAGCAAGAGGTGATGATGGATCCGATTGTCTCACACATTGAGATCTTTGCATGCGCCTTGTTGGATTAGTCGGTTGCGATTGTGAAGGCTCACCTGTTGCAATATCTCAATTAGAAATCGAAGTAAATTCGTTTATTTTAAAATTTTTAATTTAATTTAAATATTTACCCATTTTTCTTTTGCCTCTCAAAAATCCTTCTTCTTCTTGTCGGTTCCATTCAGTAGCTTTTGATGCCGCGACATCTTTCATCAATTTTTCTTTAAGGAGAGAATTAAGTATCACCCCAGGATACGTATATACATCTTCCTCTTCTTCCTCCTCATCCTCATCATCATCAATGAGATGTCTGTCCTTCTGGGTTGTGTCTTGTAGTTATTAATTCTTATATCATTTGCTGTCGCTTTTTCTTTATTATTTTTGGTCTAAGTTGTTTCATTTCTTGTTTCATAGAATGTACGTTTAGGCCTTTTTGTATTAGAGTGAGGATCAGATGTGATAAGGTGATATTCATGAGTGGTCCCACCACTCCTTATCCGCTGGCTCTGATGATGCATGTTATGCCAGATTATTCCCCTGTATGTATTACCAATATTTTAAAGTCTTGGATCTAGAGCCTCAGTATTCTTTGTCATGTCTTCATTATTATCTGATTAAAAATGAATTTATTTTCATATAAAACTCTGATTTATTATATATATACACAATATTAACTAATATATAACTTCTTTAAAATATTAGCCTTGTGAAAGATTAGTGTTTAATATGCATACATAATATTAACTAATATATAACTTAATTCAAATATTAACTAATATATATTTGTATTTTGTAGGAAATTTATAATCTAATGTGAAATTATAAAAAAATAAAAAAAAACTAATGTACGTTATTTTAAAGAATATTACTATTAAATTTATTATACTATATAAAACCACATTATTATATGATATTTACTTATAAAGCTTAAACTAATATATTTTGTATTTATGAAATTTATAATCTAATGTGAAATTATAAAAAAAAAAAAACTAATGTATAGTTATTTTTAAAAGAATACATTACTATTAAATTTATTATACCCATATAAAACCACATTATTATATGATATTTACCTTAAAAAGCCCAAGCTAATATATATTTGTATTTTATAAAATTTATAATCTAATGTGAAATTATAAAAAAAACTAATGTATAAGTTATTTTAAAGAAATACATTGCTAATAAATTTATTATACTATATAAAACCATATTATTATATGATATTTATATAAAGCTTAAGCAATATATGTTTGTATTTTGCCAAATTTATAATCTAATGTGAAATTATAAAAAAAAAACTAATGTATAGTTGTTTTAAAGAATGCATTACTATTAAATTTGTATACTATATAAAACCATATTATTATATGATATTTACCTTAAGCTTAAACTAATATATATTTGTATTTTATGAAATTTATAATCTAATGTGAAATTATAAAAAAAACTAATGTATAGTTATTTTAAAAGAATACATTACTAATAAATTTATTATACTATATAAAAACCATATTATTATATGATATTTACCTTAAGCAAACTAATATATATTTGTATTTTATGAAATTTATAATCTAATGTGAAATTATAAAATAAAAAAACTAATATAAAACTATAGTAGTATATGATATTTATCTTAGACTAATATATATTTGTATTTTATTAAATTTATAATATAATATGAAATTATAAAAAACAAACTAATATATAATTAACATAAATACAAAAATAAATGTAAAACTATTAAGTACACAAAACATAAATACAATAGTACATACCTTAATTAATCTTGTTAAAAATTTGGCTTGTGCATACTTATAAAATTTACCTTTTTCTGAATATAACAAAGAAAAGTGAGATGAAAATGAAGAAGATTTGATGAGTAGAGAGAGTTTGTGAGAAAATAGAATTGATTTTGAGGTATTTATCGAATTTTTGGGTCAAAAAGCTATAGGATAATTAAGTATAATTAAAATTTAATTAGCTATTGGATTTAATTTTGGTGAAAATCATTTATTAGTCTTGCTGGCAGATTGGGATCAATCTGACCAGTTGTTGGATCGAGTTTAGATTTAAATTAAAACATTGGATAAAATCGTAGTTGGATCACATTTAAATCTGGGTGAAATCACGGTAGTTGAATCGAGCAGTTCAAATTTGGCCATCGAATCAGTCAATGGCGGATTGAAAGGAGGGTAGATCTTGACCAGTTGGATTTTTACATCTGAGCCAGTCACAGTAGCATGGCGAGCTTGGAGTATATCTGGAGTATATCAAAATATCGATATTTCGATATATCGTAGATATATCGTAGAGAAAAAGCACGAAATTTCCGCGTGTGGCGTGACACCGAAACCGTGATATGTCGAGCCGATATTTCGGTCAATGATAGATATTTGGCCAAGCGTTTCCGATTTTTTGATTTTTAAGCCACAGCGATTTTGATGCTTAATCGACTTGATAAAAGGCGATATCGGAGTAATATCGACGGCACATATATCGAAATTCCGATCGCGGTTTTATTACCGTACATTGCGATTATTATATTTGTGATCCTTTATTTATTGTGCGGAGTTATGTGATCGCTAATTACAGTATTATCTCAAATTTCCGGGCGATTGGCAATAATTTTTCTGATCACTCAACTGTGGTCACTGATTGTGCTAAACTGTGACCCCATGTTGTGTGGTTACTATCTTGTTACGAACATTATATTTGTAATCATTATTTATCAACCATAAATTATGTGGTCATTGACGACACAAGCTACAATATTGTCTCATATTCTCGCGCCAACGATTGGCGTTAATTTGATTGACCACTCAATTGTGATCATTAATTGTGGTCAGAATATGGTCTCCATATGGTTGTTATCTTAACTAATAGTATGTTTTGGTCTTCTTAGATTGCATTGTAGTCGCCACGTGATCACTAATTTTCGACCATTTTTGTGGTCTTAATTTTACTATGTTTTTTTTTTTGTAGTGATGTGACCTGCACCTAGAGAGCTATCCCTTCACTTAGGTGAGTGGCAGAGGTACTGCCACATCCATTAAGAGAATTGATAGAGCAGTTATTTCGTCCGATTGGTTAAATCAGTTCCCTCATGCGAGACTCCACAATCTGATCTCAGCCACCTCAAACCACTCTCCCATCGAACTCAACACGGTCGGCTCTAGCAAGATAGTCCGACACAGTCTCCACTTCAGGTTCGAAAACAAATGGCTTCGAGAACCGGATATTGACAGAATAGTGACCGACAGTTGGAACCTCTCCTTTGCCTCTCCTCTCCTACAAAGACTTAAGGATTGTGCCAGCTCTTTACTGGCTTGGGGAAGAAGCCTGGCGAGTGGCGAGGCAATTCAAGGATAGGATCCAATCTTGCAAGCAGCAGCTTCATCGACTGCAATTCACCTTCGATCCCACTCAAGTAGCAGATTACAATAGGGTTAGAAGTCAGCTCAATGTCCTCCTAACTCAAGAAGAGGACTTCTGGAAGCAGAGAACCAAATGCCATTGGCTTGAAGGAGGTGACTCAACTTAAAATATTTCCATGCCTTGGCCTCGGCACGGAAGCGTACTAACAGAATTGACCGCCTCCAAGATAGAGCAAGGGTATGGAGATCTTCGAAGGAAGAATTGCATTCCGTAGCAGTCGATTACTTCTCCACTATATTCAGAGCAGATCCAGCTGGCTGTGAACTGCATCTCCTATTCGTCAGGCCTGTAATCACCGATGACGAAAATGCCAGACTTGTACTACTCTTCTCAATGGAGGAATTTAGCAGGCAGTCTCCCAGATGCACCAAGACAAGTCCCCTGCCCTGGATGACTTCAATCCGGCCTTCTACCAGAAATTCTGGCCCATTGTAGGTAATGATCTCTTTCAAAATTGTACTAAATGGTTGCAGGATCTTCAATTCCCCCAGGAGCTCAATAGAACCAACTTAGTGTTGATTCCCAAATGGGCCCATCCCACCACAATGAAGGATCTCCGACCTATCGCACTGTGCAATGTCGCGTACAAGGTCATGGCAAATGTTCTTGCCAATCGTCTCAAGGACATCCTTCCTCAAATCATATCTGATGCACAATCTGCATTTGTGTCCGGGAGATCGATTTGTGATAATGTTCTTGCAGCCTTTGAAGTGATCCACTATAAGAAGCATTGGATGAAAGGGAAACGCACTAATGCGGCTCTGAAAATAGATATTAGCAAAGCCTATGACAAAATCAACTGGAGGTATGTGGAGGCAATGATAAGGAGGTTAGGCTTTCATTATCATTTCATCGCCGTGATCATGCTATGTTTAACCACAGTCCAATATCATGTTATAGTGAATGGTGATCTAGTGGGCGCCATAACCCCTGGGCGAGGTCTTATACAAGGAGACCCTTTATCACCGTACCTATTCATTATATGTGTAGAGAGATTGTCTGCGTTTGATTAAGCAAGCGGAAGCAAGGGGTGAACTACATGGGTGCCACATCAGTAGAGGTGCACCCAGTATCTCTCATCTCCTATTTGTTGACGACAGTTTCTTACTTTTTAATGACTCTGAACAGAAAAGTCAGAAAATGCACACCATACTTGGAGAGTATGAGCAGCTATCAGGTCAAGCTGTCAATTTCTAGAAGTCTGGTATCTTTTTTAGCAGTAATATGTCGAGTTCCCTAAAAAGAAACATTTCCATCGAACTTGGGTGTCTACGCCACTAAACACTGGAAAATATTTGGGTTTACCTTCCCACATTGGGAGAAATAAAAGAGCAATTTTTGCATTCCTCCGGGAGAGATTATGGAACAGACTTCAAGAGTGGCAATCTAAATTACTCTCCCAATTGGGTAAGGAGGTCCTAGTAAAGACGGTAGCCCAAACCATCCCCACATAATATATGAACTCTTTCTTGTTGCCGATCTCCCTATGCCAAGAGCTTGAGCGTATGATGAATTCTTTTTGGTGGGGTATGAAACCTAATGGTGGTCAGAGGATCAACTGGAAAACATGGGATACTGTCTGTTTGAGAAAGGAAGATGGAGGTATGGGATTCCGAAACCTTCACTCCTTTAACTTGGCCATGCTAGGTAAACACGGATGGAATTTTCTCTCCAATCCACATACTCTAGCTAGTAGGCTTATCAAAGCTAAATATTTCCCCCAAGGGAATTTCCTATCAGCTCACCTGGGTTCCAACCCGAGCTACACATGGAAGAGTATATGATCAGTGCAAAACATACTCCAAAAGGGTTGTAGATGGCGTATTGAAGACGGAAGAACTGTCAATGTTTGGCGTGATCCTTGCATAAAGGATGAGACCAATCACTGGATCCTTACCCCTATTATGGAGGAGATGGAAGACCTTATGGTCCAGTACCTCTTTATTCCGAGAACGAGGGAGTGGGATATAGAACTCCCCCAAGAAATCTCCAGCCCTAGAGACGTGCATGCCATTGCAAAAACACCTGCTTCATTTGCAAGTGGTGATGATTGTTTGATGTGGCATTATGCAAAGGATGGAACATACTTAGTCCGGTCTGGTTATCGGATTTCATTGAGCAACCGACCTCACCAAGCCACCATGAACCACCCCGGCAATTGGCAAGTACTATGGAAAATTCACCAACCCGCGCATCAAAATCTTCTTATGGCGCACATGCTTTGGTTGACTACCAGTCCTTACTATATGATAGGCTCGAAATGTGTGTTGTATAAAATGTGTGTTTATGTGAGCAGGTGCACACATCGCATCAAATAATAAAGTGATAAATAAAAGTATCGTTCCCACTAGGATTGGGTTATTAAGTACTAAAATTGGGTAATCCTAACTTTATTTGGATGATAGAAGATATGAGAATGAAAAGGAAAACAAGTTAATTTACTGAAATCCTAAACTAAGTCTCTAACATACAAAGTGAAAATGTAATTACAAGAAAGCGTAAGGTTTTGATTTCATTTAACAAATTCTTATGGTGAGTCTCTACTTATTCCCAATAATGCCTAAATTATATATTAATGACGGATTTCACCTAAGCGCATGTTATTCTTTCTAAAACAATAACAATCTACCCTTGGAAAGGGTTTTAATGTATCTCTATCTCAAACCATCATAATCAAGGATTGCATTAAGCATTAGAAACCTACAAACCCACAACTATCTCTATTTTATGGTGAAACATGACATTATATTCATGGTCTAACATAATTATTGTTTCTTAACCTCAAATTATGTCACAAATCATGTTAATGGGGATCAATCATCAACAAGCATGAGAAATTGAATAGAACATTCAATATATTGAGATTCAAGGTTCAAAGATTTACAAATTAAAGCACAACATCATAGTTCATTGTCAAACTACATCAAAAACCCTAGAAAATGAGATTAGCTCATGGCGAGAAGAAATACAACCATAGAAAATGAGAAAAAGCAAGAAAATAGGAGACGAGTGTAGATGAAACACATTTCTTCTCTTCAAATCTCCTTCTTCTTCTTCTTCAACGCTAAGAACCAATCTCTCCAAGAGAGATTTGCCTTTGGGTGTTTTCACCCAAAGGATCTTCTCCTTTGCCCCTAAGAGCACCTCCCGAACTTCCTCCGAACCTAATTTCGTTCTTTTATCAACCCAAAAGCGAGGAGATGGGCTTGATAAGGTGGGCCCACGACATCGAGTCGTAGCGTGGCAAATACGGGGAACAACGTGGAAAATGAGGCTCTTTGGGCGTCAAGCCGACTCATTGTAGGCGTGGTGGATACGCTTAGCGAAAGTCGTTCTTTTACGTCTCTTTCACTTCCCGATGTATATTATACTCATCCGGACTTGGAATCGCCGATCTTGGTGTCTGAGCTTAGTAAGGTCTAGAATGTGCCCATATCGATGAGGAGTCTTGAAGAAGGATATCATTTCGGTGAAAAAGAATCGCATGTTTCTTCTGTTGCGTGATGACTTTACTTATTTTCTTCAATTTCATATTTCATCTGATGGTTAGCCTAATCACGAAATTGAGAAAGAGCATTATGAGCATTTATCTTATAAAACTCTTAAAAACCCCAGCAAAATATAGGGATAAAATGAATATTTAGATCACTCATCACTACACTGGGACATAATAATAGAGCCTCCAACCACGCCACTATGCCTGGGTTCGAGATGATCGCACATGCCCTCCTCTTATGTGATCACTCTAGGGGCCACCACGACAACAGCAACTTGGCCATCACACAATGGGCTGCACCTACCTTTGTTGATTTCATCTTCCACGATAGCACGCAACTTAGTAAAGACTAGATGAGTACCTTAGCCACCATCTCTGGGGTTGTCTGGAAACAAAGAAATGCAAGATTTTGGAATGGCAAGCACCTCCCACCTATGTTGGCAGCCCAACAGGGCCTAGAATTGATGTCTGTTTGGAAGCAGGCAAAGTTATCCGGATCTCCTAATAGCCATGCAAAGTCCTATGCGTCCCCATGATGGCAGAAACCAAACCCGGGAAGACTCAAGTGTAATGTGGACGGGGCCGTCTTTTAGAACTTACTCCTGATAGGGGTAGGTTGTGTTCTACGTAACAAGAATGGTAAGGTGCTCCACGCATGTCTAGAACTTTTCCGGGTTGCCTCGTTCCAATAGAGGCCGAAGCCCTAGCACTCTGGGAGGCTTTCCGATGGCTTCTCAGGCTGCAGATAAACAACGTCTCCATAGAATCAGACTGTAAGAGTTTTGGTTGATGTGTTCCACGCCTCCTCTACCGACCTATCCGATCTCGGATGCCTGTTAGATGATATATGAAGACTATCCTTCTCCGGTAAGAACTTCTCACTTTGCTTTGTCAAGGTGCAAGCTAATGGTGTAGCTCATTCCCTTGCAAGGGTTGCCCAACACCACGCTAGCCATTCCTCTTGGCTAAAGGCTCCAGCTTTCATTGTGGATGCCCTAGTTGCATATGGTTTACCTAGCTGATTATTGCTTTAATGAATCCCCTTGCATGTCCAAGGGTTTTTAGCTCAAAAAAAAAAAAAAAATATTAGGATAACAACATTGAAATTTATTTGGGCCTCCTCAGTTGTTTCAAAAAAACATTGAAATATATTTGGCTATATTATTTATTATCTTCAAAATTCTAATTTATTTATTTATATTATCTTGATATTTATTTGAGATAAGTTCTAAATTTTTATATTTTAATATAAATATAATTTAAAAATGTTTTTCTTCTTCGTGAGCCAGCCCATCGATTTGGTATTTGTAGATAGGGCTGGTAACGAGCCAAGCTACTCGGGCTCGGCTCGGGCTCGGCTCGAAAAAAGCTCGGCTCGAGCTCAGCTCGTGAGCTAAACGAGCCGAGCTTGAGCCTTAATTTAGGCTCGATAAATTTCGGGGCTCGGCTCGGGCTCGGTTGAAAAAAAGCTTTCGGCTCGTGCAGCGGGACCACATCCGTCTTGGAGCGAGGCTTAAAGCACGGTCTCGGCTGGATCTGGTCTTCAGGGTGCGATCAGGCTGAGGCGCTAGAGTGAAATGTCGGGTCATGTGTCTGGATATATCGATGCCAATGGATCCTCGAGCTCTAGATCGGTCGATATGGATGGCAAATCGTGAATCCTCGTAGGCCGTCGAGGCGTGGCGGCCAAAGCGGCGGGGCTTCGGCGAATCTCACGTGGTCGGGCGGGGAATTGGCCACTAGATCTCGGATCGCCGATGGCGAGAAATGGTACCCACGATAGCGAAGGTGTTGGCGGCGGTATGTTCGGTGTGGATAAGCGTGAAGAAGGTGGAAATAGAAAGGGACGTCGGGAAGGACATGGATGTTGGGTATGACCCCTTTGAGTGCGATCGGTCGATCCTAGTGTCTGGTGATTACAAATATGAAGTGTGGGGCTCCTGTGCAGAGCCCATAAGCGGTGGCCGTGAGCTTAGACAGGTTTGCCGATCTTGAGGTAGCATTGAGGGCAAATGCACGGACCTTGTCTGATCAATTCGGCTGATGAGCGAGGATCAATCTCAAATCTTGGGATGTTGGGGCCCTTTTTGGATCTTGATGCTGGACTTAACCCGGTAGTCTGGCGTGGGTATGGGTAAAGGCATCGAGGTGATCGTGGGGTGGGGGTTTCATAGAAGGAAACGAGGAGCCGACGTCACGGGATTTAAGGCAGAGACCGGTCTTCTTGGCAGGAGTCTGCCGAATCATTCTTTGAGTATGAAAATTTGCGCCGACCCGGTTCGACATGGTAGAGCGGTCTGGATCTCGATCCGATAGTGGTGAAACCTTGAAATTAATCATCGCATCTTGGCGAGATCTTGTTGATATATTTCTTTATTTAGATAATTGATTAAAACCCGATCATGTTTCTTATTGATGATTTCGGGTATCTTATTTATTCACTATGCAATTTCTACTTGTTTTAATTCTATTCGTAATTTTCGATTCTGATTGTTTCGACCCAGTGGAATTACTGCGTAATCGGAAACAAATGTTGAAGGAGTGAAACTGCTTTGCTTTAGCATCAATTTCTAAATCAACTAAAATTAAAACAAATCCGCAGAAAATTATTTCCTTAATTGATGTATTTGTTATCAGATTGATTACAAAAAGTTAAAAAGTATATGGACTGAGCTTGAGGATTGATTACAATAAAAACTTGTATAGGCTCGGGATTGGGCTTGAGCTCGAGGTTAAGCTCGAGCTCATTCATATGGAAAACAGGCCTAATGGGCTCAAGCCCGAGGCTTTTTTTAAATCAGTGACTTGAGCTTGATTTTAAGCTCGTTCAAAGCTCGGCTCGGGCTCGAGGGCTTCACTCATAAATGCTCAGCGCAGCTCGAAATGTTCAAAGCTCGGCAGCCGACTCGTTACGACCCTATTTGCTTAGAAACCAATATTTTAAAATTGGATTAAGATCGATCAATCATGGGTTGCTTGTCATTGACCTTTTTCGATCCAATTTCATTCTATAAATCGACTTCCTTTTGAATCGGATCAAAACCACTTAAATCAGCGAAGCACAGTCCAAACCCAACGATTTTGCTAAAACCGAGCGATTCGTACTTACCCTTTTTGCATCTCTCAAAGTGGCTCAAATTCAAATTCCACGTGTTATGAAAGTGGCCCGCAATGAACCAAATTTCAAAAGGATTGTCGTTTCCCATTAAATGCCCCCATTCACTTGGCGTTTATGCAGAGATACTGGGCAGTTAGGTTTATAAGGGACATATTTCTTTTAGAACAAAGATTTCAACCCAGTGGTCTCCTGATTTCTCGAATTCTTGCCCAAATCATCTAGAATTCGCGATTCTTAGTAACGCGAAAACAAAAAGAAAGGCGGTGGTGTTAGTGATCCCTCAGATGGCAAAATAAGTCTTTTAAGAGGACTTGGAACTTAGACATGATGTCTTGATTAAATCTCATCTTTGTGTTGGTGTGACTTACTTCCCTTTTATGGAGGGAGAAAGAGGATCCGTCTTTTTTGGTTAGTTGGTGATTCTCTTCCCATAATGTTAGGGAAAGATCACTCTTATTTCGGGAAGGATGACTTATTCTTCCCTTTTAGTAACTACCTTCCCAATTGAACTGTGATCAAGAGGATTTTCCTATTTTGTCGGAGGCGACGGAGTCAGTTCATGAGTGAGCTTATGCTTATAAAGTAGAGAGCCGGTTGGTGACTTCACTTGGGAGAGTTGCCGCTTTGGGAAACTAAGAGCTCGGGCTAAACGAGGCGTATTCATAGGATTCCCAGTGCCGGCGAAGAGTCGACTGGCGTTCTGGGCGATTGGTGGCCCCGGAGTCGGGGAGAATCTGGGGTTCCATCGGTTTGTACATAACGCGGATCCGAGATTCCGGTTCGTGTAACTACGTATGGTCCTTCCGGTTTGGTTGGAACTTTCTGCTTAGTAGAGATTAAAGTAGTGTTCTCAAAAAATCTTCGCAGGACTAGGTCGCCCGGCTGGAACACCCGAGGTTTTACCCATTTGTTATAAAAGTTTGCCAATTGGCGTTGGTAGGATGTCACTCGAATTGCAGCCGCTTCCCGCAACTCGTCACTTGTGTCTAACTCTCTAATCATAGATCCCTCATTCTCTGATTCGGGCGTTGTTGTCCGGATGGTAGGTAGGCTGATTTCCGTCGGGATAACAGCTTCCATCCCGTAGGTGAGAGAGAAAGGGGAGACGTCGGTTGGCTTTGGACGTAGTCTGTAAGCTCGACACCCCGTCAGTTCCTCCATGAATTTTCCTCTAGCTGGTCTGCCGCACGGCCGATCAGGGTTTATTGGGAAGCTTGACTTGGCCATTCTGCCCTCATGGCGTATTATCTCTCTCGGCCTCGACCACTAGCGGTTCTTTGTGATTCTCAGCTTCTAGCTCGAGCTTGACATACCCATTTCGGCTTTCTTGATAAGCGCTATGCATCTCCCGTTCTGCCACTTGCACAGACAAACAATTACCTTGCTTCGGCATCCCTTAGTCGAAGCTCAAACTCATGGTGTTGCAATGCCATGTTACGAATAGCAACTATGGCCTGTAAAGGGACCCATTAGCAACTAAGAAAACAAGTAATAGCGCTAAATCCGCCCGAATGAATCACCTATCTTACCAACTTGGTCGATTGAACAAAATTGCGGTTCCGGACACAGCATCGTCATCAATGGTCTGAGAAAATCCTCCTTGAAATTTAGAAACGAGGGGCAGAACGATATAAAAGCCGTGAAGGCCCGGCTACCTCGGCGACCACCGGCGCCGATACATGGTACAGTCTGAATCATTCATGAAATCGGTAGCGAGATGCTCATGATAGAAAGAGAGCTCCCGGCGGCCCGCCGATATTTTTTCACCTCCACTCCTCCACAGCCAAGTGATATCTCTCACCTCTGGGGCTCTGGCAGGCGAGGAATGTAGTTTATGGGTAATCCGCGAGTGCGTAGTTTGGGTGCAGTGACCGAGCCCAGCATAAACTCAGGCCGAGATAGTAGGGATTATTTGAAGTGCTCGCGGAGCCGGATCATCCTCATTCAATTCAGATCGACCGACCCCATCTGGCTCCGGTCCAATCGTTGGCCCCAACTTGGGGGAGCCATGGATGGTGATTGCCGGTCCCGAGACTAGTCGGCAGTGGGTGATCATTAGCGAAGTAGGGCGCTCGAGTTCTGTAGATTGGGCGAGGCGGCGTCGACTCCCCTTTCGAATTTACTGCCGCTTCCTTTAGTGCGGCATATTGATCCAAGCGACCAGCTCTTTTTCCATCTACATTCTTAACTGCTACAAATCCACGGGGATCGCCGGTCGTTAGGAGACAGTGCAAAATCCTCGTACCTAGGCCACAGCGCGTTAGGCAACAAGCGCCTTCTTACCTTGATCTTTACCACTCGGGGGCAGCTGCAGTTTACTTGCGTAAAAGGGAGGATGCGCTGGGGCTAGTGCCCTCCTGCTCCTCGACCGGCGTAGGAGATGGATGGTGGCGAAGACGACGACCTTGTGCCGGGCCTAACCGACGACTCGACACCTCGTACGGATCCACGGAGGGTTGTATTTGTGTCGAAGCAGGAGCCACATCTATGACACAAAGTGCTCCCCTTCCACGATATTCGAAGGCAGCGGCCAAGGGAAAACTGGAAGGGTATAAGGAGTCGGGTTGTGCCTCATTGCAGATATATTCTCGCGGGTAAGAAGAACCTTGTAATGGCACTCCCGCTGGGAAATTTCCAAAAGTCGGCGGATTTTCTCAATACTCGACTTCTCCACCCATTTCACCAGCCTTCCCCTCCAAGCCTTTCCTGCATAGGTAACCAACAATTAGTACATCATAACACCGAGATGAATGTTAACAAACTAAAAAAGCAGAAACCTGTTCTGGGGACACAGGAAGGACTGAGACAGGTTAACATGAAATGGAAACCCGGGGTCTCATCCCAAGGACCCCTCACTAATAACACTCCTTTCGCCTCTGTCTTCGGCGAATGAGAGCTCCCGTTTACAATATGCGGCGTGGGCTGCCAAGCGAAACATGGGACGTAGGCCGCAGGCCCCACGTTCGGAGGTAAATGATAGCTCCACAGCGTGAGATCGAGTTGATCGGTGGTTTAAGCCACACGGTACACCCAGTGGGATGCGGATCATGTTAGGGGTGGATTAGGGCGGGCGCCAGTGAAATAAGCTGTTTAGCTATGGCCGGAATGGGAAAGCGTGGCAGACTCTTCAGATGCTCACGGGTAAAAAACACGCCATTGTGTTCCCGCGGCGTGAGTTGGAGTCGCCTCCCTCTCCGTCGACGGTCGATGTTGTCGGGCCTACTCATGATACACCTTTGGTTCTCCTTCAGTGAGCAATGAAATTAACGTAGAGGTCTACTTTGTGTACGCCTCAGGACGACCACTCATTGAAAGTTTCCTCCAGGCCCTACGTAGTACGCAAAAAGCGGAATCAGAGGAAAGGTGAATATTAGGCAGAGGCATATACCCAGTGGGTGTAAAACTATGCCCACCTTGAGACAGCAGTTGTGATGGTATCGATAAGACTCTCCCTTAACTCGAGCTTTTAGCAGGGACTGTCACCGCCCAGACGACACTATCGAGAAGCGGTGTAAGATACGTGAATGAAATATGCTAGTGTAAGATGACTCTCGAATGAGCATGGGGAAGAGCCAGGCCTATTCCGCGGTGGTTGGTCGTAGAAAGGAAAGGAGATAAACCAGCATTTGTCACGAAGGAAAAAGGTGCGAGTTATCGTGCCTATCTATATATTACCACCTAGGCGTATAGCCATTTAATGCGGCGGTGACCTGCTCGCATGCGACATCTTAACCGTGCGGCGATTCGCATACAAGGGGCCATAGGCTATGATGGGCTAAGCCCAGAGGCCTTCCCCTCGGGTAGATAAATTAGCCCATTAATCAGTTTCATAATAGCCTAATGACCACAGTTAGACATAATTACAGAACATCCATGCGTAATTATAATAAGGCACAAGAATAATAAAAAATTACAATTTTATTAAAAGCACCAAAAGGGTGTTCGGCATTACATAGCAATGCTTGTTACCAAGCGTGTTTATGTACATTCCAGACTCATGAGACATCAAGTAGTAAGCACCCATTAGGATCCAAGATAGAAGGCGCCGTGAAGCGAAAAAAAAAAGAAGAAGGGGTGATGGGGCTGAGCGAGCGGCTTGAACTTTGCCGTAGAGCCAAGATGGTGATGGGAGTGAACGAGAAGCAAAGCCCGTCACGCCCACAGGCTAAGAAGGAGAAGGATGAGCTAGCGGAGGGGCTTGACCCGAACCTCCCCCGGGATTTGCGGTGCCCTCGGATCTGGAGAACATAATTAAGTTTAGAACCACCCAGGCCATCCCCAGGAATATTTCGACTCGCTCGAGCCATCAAGGTCTCGACCATTCGGGTGCGAAAGCATGTCGACTAATCCGATCGTAACCATCCCTCATTCTGCAACCCCTTCACTTCAAGGTGTCCATCGACGATCAATTATCCTTCTCTGCCGGACGAGCAGGGATATCCATTGCCTTGTCATCCTCGCCTTTTATAGCTACTCCTATATCTCAGGATTGATCCAGACGACCCAATAGCAACTAATGCAGTTGCACAAAAGTTATAAAATTTACATCGAAAATTAGCATGACATTAATAGTAAACTACTGTGGTATGGCCAGTCAATGTAGCATACAAAAATAGAATTTTATAATAAATTATAAATATTAGGGTATAGATAGGCAAACTTAGGTATTTTAAGGAATTGTTAGATAGATATTGATTAAATGATTGTGTGAATACGAAATAAACCAGTGAAAAAGAAAAATGGGAAATTGAAAATAGGGGACCTAAGGGTCAATTGTAAATAAGTTTATATGTCTAAGTGAAAATGAGAACTTAAATGAAAAATAATAGAGAAATGGAGGGACCTAAATATAAAAAGAAACGAAGAAAAAGAAAAAAATCGAGAAGCGTGTGGCATGTAGGAAGAGTGGGAGGAAGTTTCCTCCTTTTTAAAATCTGATTTAGAGTGATCCATAAGAAAGGAAAGAAAAATTGAAAGATTATTTTAGGAGTGAGAAGCTCTCACTTCTCTCTGAATTTCCAACTTGATCGGGTCATGGGTCGAGAGGCGAAGCAAGAGGAAAGTCCTTTCCTGGTGAAAGTCTGCAGTAAGGGCCGAATGGGGGAGTTCTTCGCGCACCTCCCGAGAATTGCAGGTCTTCCCTACTTTGGTCATTTTCATATAGCTGCCACATTGTGATAGTGCGCATTAATAGGACATTAGAGATGAATTTTGGGTAAGAAATAAAAGAGAATGGGTAGTGAGTCCTTCTGGTCCGGTTGTATACATCCAATGAACTTGATGTTAGGCTTTTGAATCTCTCGATTTGGACCTCATTAGACAAGTTATAGTCCTTTGCGAGTCGACCCGGCAACTCCCAGTCGGTCGGTTAACGATTGGTCGACTAATGGGACCTTAGAATGGGTTTTTAGTAAGAAATAAAGGGAATTGAGAGTAAGTCCTTCTGGGAAAGTGTAGCCACGTCCGTGAGCGATGTTAGGCTTTTGAATTTTACCGATTCGGACCCACATTATCTGCGAGTTATGGTCTTTTTACTGCTACAAGCGGTCGAATGGGTGAGGTGACCCGCAGAATTGTCAAATAGAGGTGTGAGACCTGCGTCTTTGAAAAACTCAACTCGTCATCTGAGCTCACTTTCGTCATGCGAGCTCAACTTCGTCATGTAGAAGGCTTGGCTCGTCACGAAGAAACTCAAGCTCGTCCTGTGAAGCTGAGCTCGTCCTTGATGCAGCTCGTCGGTCCAGTCGGCTACGTCGAAATTTGGCCCGAGCATGACCTCCAACTTCGAGAAGGTCCATAACTTCTTGATGCGAACTCCGGTCGAGTGTTCTTGGACTCTATGGAAAGCCCATTGAGTCAAGAATCCTGCATATCCTGAGAAGATATTAGATGTCAGACCAAGGTGTTAGACTGGAGCTCGTCACTTGGTGCAGCTCGTCGGTTCAGGTCCGGCTCGTCGAGACTGACTGCGCCATGACCTCGACGAGGAAGGTCATAACTTCTTCGTCGAACTCGATTCAAGTGTTCTTGGACTCTGTAAATCCCATTGAGTCAAGAATCCCATCATATGCCTGAGGAAGATATTAGATGTCAGACCGAGGTGTTAGGCTGAGCTCGTCAACCGGTGCAGCTCGTCGGTTCAGGTCAGCTCATCAAGGCTTGACTGCGCATGACCTCCAACCGGAAGGTCATAAGCTTCTTACGATGCGAACTTCGTTAGTGTTCTTAGACTCTGGAAAGCCCATTGAGTCAAGAATCCATCCATATGCCTGTGGAAGATATTAGATGTCAGACCAAGGTGTTAGATTGAGCTCGTCACTTCAGTGCAGCTCGTCAGTCCAGGTCAGCTCGTCAAGACTGATTGCGCATGACCTCCAACTTCGGAAGGTCATATCTCCTTCGTTTGAACTCCGATTTGGGTGTTCTTGGACTCTATGGAAAGCCCATTGAGTAAAGAATACATTCATATCCCTGAGGAGTATATTAGATGTCAGACTGAGGTGTTATATCGAGATCGTCCAGGTCAGGTCAGCTCGTCAGTTCAGGTCAGCTCGTCTGGGTTGACTACGCACGACCTCCAACTTCGGAAGGTCATATCTCCTTCGTCCGAACTCCGATTCGGGTATTCTTGGACTCTATGGAAAGTCCATTGAGTCAAGAATACATTCATATTCTTGAGGAGGATAAAAGATGTTTGACCGAGGTGATAGATCGAGCTCGTCCAAGTCAGGTCAGCTAGTCAGTTCAGGATTTGACTGCGTATGACCTCCAACTTCGGAAGGTCATAACTCCTTCGTCCGAACCCCGTTTTGGGTGTTCTTGGACTCTATGGAAAGCCCATTGAGTCAAGAATTCATCTATATATAGCTTGTCGAATTTGGAAATCATATTAATCTCTAAAAATCAATCCTAACCAAAACTACTAGTATGCACGAATAATATTGTTCTTTAATGGTTTTGGAATAGGAATTGGCTTGAGGAAGAAAATGGCTGAGATTGGTGAGGATTGGAATTAAAGTGCAAAGATTTTGGGGTTTGTTCTACCGACTCTATTCCTCGTTTCAAGTTTTTGCATGTTTGTTCTAAAAGCATATTGATTTGATTTAATTGATTTGAAAAGTGATTGTGAAATGTTTGCATATGAAATTGCATGATTATTGAAAATAAAGTATTTACTCTGAGCGTACATATTTTATATTTTGCTATAAAGGATTTGAATCGCGCTTAATAGAATGTTAGTTTATTTAGCGTGGAATGAATTGGTATCTGGCCAGGGTCAAATACGCGATGCTGCGAACTATTGTATTGATGTGTCACTCCGATCAGCAGCCGAGCGGGACCGTATCGGTAGTGTTCACTATTTGGTATTTATAACGATTCGCTGACCAGCGGGCCGTCTTGTGTTATAAAACCATTTGTCTCAGAGCACATAGCCAGCGGGGACATGCAGTGACTACGATATCTGTATATCGAAGACATAGGTTAAACTTCGTTAAGGGCTGTTGAATTGATTGGCATAACTGAATTGATTGACATAACCCGGTGGTTGGCATAAGCGAGATTGATTTTGAAGCCCGGGTGATTTTGAGAATTGAATTGAATTGCAGGCGAGGCGAATTTGTGAGCATAGTTGAATTGATTGAGATTGCGAAATATTGAATGTCAGTGTATTTTTGAGATGATCTTGAACCATAAGCGATTGTATATAAAACAAGTATATGTATTGTATTTATATTGATCATCCATAATGGTTTGAAAAGTTTTGAAGCTGTTAAATTGCATAATTTGATTTAAGCCGAGCGAGAATGGTTGTATGGAACCACTAAGCATGAAAATCGCAGCGTATTGTTTTACCCGATACCGCAGTGCTAGAGTGATAGATAGTGATCAAGCGGACCGATCGAGGCGTCGAGTCATAAAGGAAATTTCGGGTATGCTCAGAGCATGTGCATTCATTTCATGCTTTCTTTTGGATATTAATATTTTGTAAAAACAATTTGTTCTCTGAACATCTATTTTTGTAAATCATTTTGAAGAGACTTGAATGCCTTCATTGTAAATGTATTTTGCTAAATATAAATGTTTATGGGCTTACTCAAATTTTGAAATCGCTTTCGCAAAGATATGATTTTGAGTGATTGAGTGATTTTAGTGGCATCCGAACTCGATTCGGATCGCTAAACGGGTTGGAGTCGGATGAGAGCATCTGATCCCGACCTTACTTTTCAACCAGGGATGATTTACCTCCCCGGTAGAAAAAGGGGGGCATTATGGGTACCTTGGATCGGGCCCGACACCACGTAGCAATGACTCGATATCCTTAAAGCCCGGTCCTGACCAGCCGGGAGCGTGGTAGATCTTTTGCGGATACTGAGCGGATGAGGCCCGGGACAATGCGTGGCCCATAAATGCCGGCCGACCTCGTACGGGCACTTGGAATCCCATAGCCGGACGAGGGGAGGTCGACGGCGGCAGCATGGAATCGACCGTGTTAAACCTCATCTGCCCAGGGTATCAGGGCAAAGTCGGCCAGGACGTTCTGGGTTTCAGTTGGTGGCGGGCTTTAAGGATATTGGTCGTGCGGCCATGGGTGTTGGGCCTCTCCAGGTACCCTAAACTACCCCCAGTACTTATAATATATTTTATTGTTTTTTAAAAATAAAAAAATCAATGCACTTTTTAAAATATTTATAATTCTAAATAAAAATAGCAAAATATTTTCTAAATTATAAAAGTAATTAGAATTAAAAAAATCAACTTTTTTCCTTTTTTTAAGGATAACTTTTTTCATTTTGAATATATCTAAATTTAAATATTATAGTTTTCATACAAATTAAAATATCAATTTTATTTATATTTGAATCTTTTTTTTAAAAATATAAAAAAAAAATACATCGCTTCTCAAAATATTTATAATTCTAAATAAAAATAGTAAAATATTTTCTAAATTATAAAAGTAATTAGAATTAAACAAATCAACTTTTTTATTCTGAATATATCTAAATTTAAATATTATAGTTTTCATACAAATTAAAATATAAATATAAAAGAAAAAATATTTATATATATATATATTACCTATAGTTGAGATTTTGATAATAACAATAACAATGATATAGTTGATTAAGCTCTTGGAAATAAAGTTCACTCAAATCAAATAACCAAGATAACAAGTAACCAAGACTACAAACTCAAGCATCAAGTGAAGACTTTGTTAGCTTAGGAATCTATGTAAGATGAATGCATTGGTGCACTTTAGGATATCATCATTTATCATGCATCACTCACAAACTTGGTTTTCAAATCCATAAATTGCATATCTTTTGAAAACTAGAGTTCGAGCATAAAACCTTAGACTTAATAATCCTAAAATGTGCTTCAACGTTTATCTAAAGTTTAGAAGTGTTTTAAAGAAACAACATATGAAATTGAACATTTAAAGGGGTAACCGATTGAGACGATCGACCAGTTCGTGTCGATCGGATGTGGTAGACTAGTTGGTCATCCTGTGCTACCCTAATTTCCGGGGTCCTGTTGACAACCTATCAATCCGTGGAATTTTTGTCTTAGGTCGTCTTGCACCTAAGTCTTGGTACTGGATCGGTACCAACTACCCATAGACACCGAGTTATTCGGCACCACTTCCATATGTCCCTTCACTGGGACCCATTCATTCATATTTAAATCTGAAACATGAAAAGAAAATGAATAATTACAGTCTGTAGGGGTCCAATCACGGCCCTCTACCATAATTACATACTTGACTATTTATACAATAGTTCAAAAGAATTTTATAAAAATCATTTTATACAAAACACTTTTACAAAAAATGTTACTCAAAGCCACATGTCGGCCTCCTTCTCAATCACAGCCTCGTCAAAGCGTTGTCTCTATGTACATTCCTGGCCTTTATGCGAAGGTTACGACTAGGTGAGCAATACTGATCATAAATTTCTCCTCTGAAGGCTATTATCTAAAATGCGTACAATGACAACCATGAAAACGTCCGATCACATTCCATATAATAATGCAATCTATGGAATATTACGTATCATGCATGAGATAAGAGACTCTTCATACCCATAACTAGAGTTCGATTGACTCCCTCCTGTGATACTTAAGTCTCACACTACAATGCGAGTGTGAAAACCCGGTCATTAGTGTTTCTGATGACTTAACCCATTGAAACGACTCTCCCGATATTCATTTGAATTTTATTAAATCTCGTATGTTTATTTGGGTTGAGAATTTCCAGGGTCTCACCGCAGGCTTCGCATACCTTTCGACACTTTCGCGAACTTTCATCGCTAGATACATATGTCTAACCAATAATAAAATTTGGGTCTCCTGCAGGAGGGGATGCCCCGTCTTGCCCACCGCTGACACGCGTGATTTATTATTCTTATTGTTTTTACATGGCCAGTGAGTCTCGATTTTGGGTTGTCCCATTTTAGGAGCTCACCACACACATTACAAGAATGGTGAATAACCAACACCATGCACACACACACCCGGCAGTGCATTGTTACCGTGCATATGAAATGCATTTATGTCATTTCATGCTATGTCGAGATCGTGCCTGATATTTATAAATTAGGATAGTATATTTCCTACATATAATTTCCATTCATCCTATTTTCATGTTAATACATAAACGCAAACACATATTAACATGATTTTTACTACCTAACTGACATGTTATTTATTTTTTCTAACAATAACACACAAAATGGCCCAAATCTAGGATCCACGCCAAACAAGGCCTTCTCGGTCCCTTCAGGCCGTGGGCCATTTTGGTTCATTCATGACAAATTACGGTGATACCAAAAAACTCAAGCAAAAACCCGAGAAAAATACTCCGATCCGATTAAAACCAAGCCTCAACTTGATCCCGAAGCGCTCGGAACCGATCCCAAAGAATTTCAATATTCAAATCTTGGGACTAAATCCACTTGTGACGATTACGGTCCCAAAGAAAGCCCATGCCATTAAATGACCTTTAGGTTAAAAAATAATCCAAGTATGAAAATCTCTTACCTTGCAGAGTTTGACGAAACTCCAAGATATTGGTACCCACGCGTAGCCCACGATGCATGGATCGACTTTTCTTCTCGGACCGTCGAGTTTCGACCGTCTAAAAGCCTAGAAAATCCCCATTTTCTTTCTTTCTCTTTCTTCCTCTCTCTCTATATCTGTTTTTCCTCTCTCTCCTTCCTTGTTTGTTTTTCTTTTCCTCCCCATGTTTCCCTTCCTTTCCTTCCTTATCCCACCGAATTCCCACTTTTTTCATGTTTATTCCTCTCTCATTTTTCCTTCTCATTTTCTCTTCTCTTTCTTTTTCTCTTCTTTTTCTCATTTCTCTTCTCTTTCTATTTGATCCTCATCCATCCACCGAATTTGTCAAAAAGTGGGGGAAACTTCCCCCCACTTTCCTC
Source organism: Tetrastigma voinierianum (assembly GCA_016808115.1). Lineage (NCBI taxonomy): Eukaryota > Viridiplantae > Streptophyta > Magnoliopsida > Vitales > Vitaceae > Tetrastigma > Tetrastigma voinierianum. The sequence continues at coordinate 530,056 of JAEQBH010001107.1, forward strand.
CATGCCACATGTCATCACCATGTTTTTCTTCCTTATTTTCTTTATTTTATTTTTCCCTTTTATTACATCATAAAACACATAGCTCAATGTGAGCCATTTGTTCTGATGCACCACGCGAAAACAACTTCCCATGTGTCACACCCTTGAAGTGCCGTATGGCATCCACTTCAGTCATGTCATGTGTCACGGAGCCTCGGTGTCTTGAAAAGCGTGAAATTAGGCTATCTGAATCAGACGAGGGTCGACGGAGTGGCCAGAGTTCCGCAGAGGCGAATTCAGCGATTGGTCAGTTTAGATCATCGAGAGATGTAGAAAAACCCGTCTTTTCCTTGAAACTATTAAATAGTGCTCGTTTTGCCTTTTAAAGAAAATTTTAAATTTAAATTTTCCGCAGTTTTACTCTCACCTTAAAAATTTTTGTCCTGAAATTCCCGGGATAATTATATACAATCTTTTGGCTGTGTGTAGGTAATAATGTTCGATTCGATCCTGTTATGATGACCCGATTGTCGTCGATCCATCCACGGGGATGACATCAACCTCGAACTTATTCATGATCCTTCGGTCCACCTTGAGTAGAGGCACAGAGATCTACAACTCCACAATTCGGCGATATCCGGTCTGACCCTCACCTAGTTCCTAGGGAGAATTCTGACAGCGGCTTTTCGAATGTCTCGACCTCGAAAAGCCCCCGATCTATCACCGCGAGGATGGAGCAAATAATGAATATGATGCATCGAATTTAAACAATACTCCTAGTCAACAAAGTGCAAGAGTGAAAAGTACCTGCATATCGACTAATCACCTTGCTCGACACAGTGCAGCCCAGTTGTGAAACGGAGACCCGTGGGTCCTTGAAGTCCACTGCACGAAGCCACATTTCGACCTCGACCCATGTCGCGATATAGCTTTATACGTGTATCGAAGAGGTTCTTGCGTAACACTCTGCGTGGCGGTTCCTCACCCACCCATACGGGGTGAGAAGAACAAGCGTATCGATGCTGTCCCAGATGTTTGGAATTTGCGATGTCAATATCCACTGGGTCTTTGCCTTTGTGAAGCGATCTAAACTACGTGTCCAAGCGGTGGCGGTAGAAACATATCATTGGTCCTGCCTGATTGGCATCCCTACCCTGGCCTTGGCCGATAGCGCGGCCACATGCTGAATGTCCTGGGTGGGCGAGAGAGTCTCAGCTTCTATCCAGGAGCTCTAAGAGGTGATCCTCCTTTCTCTTACTCACTTGGCACCGCGTCTCGAATGTAGGGCATCATCAATCTTTCTCTTTATAGTCATAGTTGTGCTGACCATAGAGTCCATATCACGAAATTAAAATCACCGGTTAATGACTTGGACCATCCTCAAATTTTCTAACCTTGGCCATATCTGTGTGTAATCATCCGAAAACATCTCTTGCTTTCCATGAACTTAGCCACGTATTCCATAACTGTCATGACTCCCTGTTTCAGCTCTAAAAACTCTCAAGCCTTGGCATGTCGAGCGGATGCTGAGAAGAACTTGCTCATGAAGAGCTCTCGGAAATCTCCCCATGTCATTGCCTCCATATTTCTGGAGGTCTTCGCAGTCTACCACACTGGACTCACCCTCACATTTGGAATCTTGCTGGTCGGATACGTGTAGTGTCGGAGGTGATCTCCATAGCCTCTAACACCTTTTCTATCTATCGAAACCAATGGTCGGCCACCATCGGGTCCCCTCCTCCAATAAATGTCGGAAGATGATCTTGCTTTGAAACACACAGAGGTTACTTGTCCTCCACATTTTTCATTGCACTAGTCGATGTAGTGGTAGTAGCCTGACACTCGCACGCACAATGATGTCAAGCTGCGGCTATGGCCTTTACAAATGCTGTTTGATCCAAAGTCGGTAGATGGTCGACTACTACCCGTGAAGCGACCTTTGCTTCCTGCAGCCCTCGAAGATAGCCATACCTGAAGTCGAATAGCAAACTAAGATTTCTTTTCTTGTATGCAACTAGTGATGTATGTGCCCTTGCTGTAGACCTCACATCTCGAACTATCACGTTCATTTTGTTCCAGAACTAGGTTATGTTTTAATCCTAGTGTTCCATATATAATCCTTTATGTATATTGTTCACACAAATCACCACACGGATCACCTGACATGTTAAGCCTGAAACATCTGACACAATGATACATGATCTGAGCCATTGCCCATCGGCCCTGTTTTCGTGTACCTAGACTCTTGATACCTAACAGAGACGAGCTAGTATCAAGACCATACTTGTGGATACCCACATTTGAGCTCCCTAAGTAATTGTTTACCTAAGCTTTGATGCAATTTGTGAAATTTAATTTTAGGTCCGGGTTGACAACCTATCGACAGCGGAATTTATGTCTTAGGTCGTCTTGCACCTAAGTCTTGGTATCGGACAGTCTGACTGTGACCTTGAGCCGGGGTCAGTTGATTATCGAGGTCGACCCGCGGCGATCGTGAATGTCACGGTGACCGGGCATTTCTCACGGCGGGCATAGTCTCAGCGTGCGGGAGACTCTGCGAATCTGAAACCTGCGTATACACAGCTCCACGAAGCCGGTCTGATATATCGATCACATGAGTATCTGACCACTTGGGCCCCTGAAACGATACTCATAATACATACTTCTTATGAATCAACTATATACCAAATAGTTCTGAGAGTTACAAATATTTTCACTCTTATCTGATACATATATTAAAATTAGACATTTGATACATGTATATCATCAGCAATGTACAAACCAGGCTTCTTTGTCTCGATCACTAGGGCCAGTCCCTCGCACCTCCTGTACTTTTTGTAAAATAATATCCCTCGATGAGGGTGAGCTAATGCTCGATAGTGGAATCGCCACAGAGTGAAATTTGCACCCAAGTGCGGTCTGTGTTCGAAAATAAACTACATTGAAAATGCAGCAGTCCCTGCGGATGTCTGCATGACTGACTCGGATCCAGGAGTCCTCACCGGGCTCTCACACTCGCTAGCCACCATTATGAGAATTATTGTTTTGTTGATTGGACAACCCTCAGATGTATATATATCAATTGAAGTAGTCTCCAGACGATTGATATATATTATTTGTTTGTGGACATACCCTCAGATGAATATCGATTGGGCCGTCTCAGGCGATTGATATTTGAGACTACCTAGATAATTAATATTTTTAGGTGACCCTAGAACCATTTCTCTAGACTCATCCTCATGCACTCACTCACATAGTCCTAGGGTGTTCCGGTGCATATGGAATGCAATATGTCGATTCAATCTGATCCCAATCACATGCAAATATGTAAACATGCACATATCCACATAATATCCAATCACCACAATCATGTCATGTAATTAATCCAATTCATACATCAAAATTAGCTCACTTGGGCTAATGATCAAACACGAAACAGTCGACTCGAATCACTCGACCATACGTTCCTGCAATATATTTTGAAACATTTGTTTAGAATAGTGAAACCCTCGGTTACTAATCCCAGAAAATCACAATTCATCGATTCACTTTGTGAACCCGCATTTCTGGCCATTCCAGGCTAATTTCAATCACTACATGATTTAACATATAAATATACAATTTCACACCCCCGGCGGTAGTGGTCGATGTGGTACCTCTTGATTTCAAAATTTCATATTAGTCGAGTTCCCGAGTTTGGGGCCCGTCGAAAGCCAACCCCTGCGGCCTCGATAAACTCAAACATTCGTAAAGTACTTAAGAGGAATAAAACCCAAGTAAGGAGAAACCCTACCTAAAAATTTGGTTAAACTCCTTAAATCACAGCCTGCAACGAAGCCCTCTCGCGTGCCAAATGACTTTTCCTTCTTATCCAGGAAATGCTATGACGGTCGGATCGCAGTATTTTGAGAAGTCCAAGACCTTCTCACCTTAAACAAAAGAGAAAATCGACTCTTGGATGTGTTTTTACGGTTTCCCACGTTTTTCTCTTGTATGAAAGAGGAGAAGACACTGTGCGGTTTGTCCCTTTGGTGACCGTCAAATCCCCATAATGACCATTACGTCCCTTCATTTCCCGAGTTTGACATTGTCTATTTGGCCGTCCATTTTCATCATTTATACACTCATTACCACTTATGGCACATGAGTGCGTATATCTTGACTTTTCGTCGAATCGAAAATCGTGTCGTCTCGGTCGGCAAATTTTGCGTGCTAGCTAGATTTGTAAGACGATTCAGCGGTGAAATCCGTTTAGATCACATCAGAGATCAGAGAATAAATTACAGTTGCCAAAATTACAATTTCATAACCAAAATTACGATTTTGCCCTTTTTCCATAAATTTAAATTTCTCGGGTCTTACATTTTCCCCTCCTTAAAAGGAATTTTTGTCCGAGGTGAGTGGTCGTACTCACATGCATATCACCGGCGTGCACTCCATGCATGTAAGCAGTCATTTAAATCTCAGCGACTAAACTCGTGCGCTTCATCCCCCAAACGAAGGGATCGGTGGCGCATCGTGTCCTCACGGCTCCCGTGGACTCCTCCACTCCATAGTGCCGCCATGCTTACTCTGTATACGATTCTTGTTGTAGCTTGATCCGACCGTCAAAGTGCTGCTGATTCTCATAGGGTCCCGTCGGTTGTCGGCCTCAATGCGCCCGATCATCATTTTGTGCGGATGGTATACTTCAAGACATGAGCGTGAAATACCTCGTGGACACGACATCTTTGAGCGTGCCCTTGGCCGTGAAGCTGCAGTGCACTTGATACCGAGTATGCCGAAGGTCAGATAAGCGCCGGTAACTTCAGGTATACAGGAACGACCACTCCTCTCTTAGGCATCACCTTGAAAACATGATCTGACCTCGAACTTTAAGGGCCGGCGTCGCACATCACGCATAACTCTTCCTCACCGGCTGGCGGAGTGAGAAAACTTGATCACTGTCGAGCTCACCTTCTTGGAGTGTCTCCCCAATCATATCGGGACCGGTGATGGAGCTCTCCCACCTCGGTCAACCTGCAGTGATCTACATGGCCTCCCGTGTCCCGTTACCTCATACGGTGCCATCGTATACTCGCTTAGTACTTGTTGTTGTGGCGGAATTCCACTAAGAGCAAATGCTCCTCGGCTTGCCCATATGATCCGGGATGCGTGCTCGTAGCATGTCCTCTAATACATGTAGTCCTCTCGAGACTAACCATGCATGCGAGGGTGGAGCAATTGTACTCATGTCGTCGGCCCAGTGTGCCAGTAGCCTTTTGGAAACTCTTCAAAAGTGTCTTTGTAAATATGGGTCCCTATCCGAACTGCCCATGGATGCGGTACTCATGTAATGGACTATCTCTCTGAATATCATAAATGGAGAGGAATCTCTCGGCGAAGGTCATCAGCCTTGGTAGAAAATGTGCCGACCGTGAGCAGTCCATATCACCCATACCAGCGTCATGCCTGTGCGTCGAGTGGCAAGTGGGTTACCAAGTCCATCGTGACATGCTCACACTTCCCTTTCGGCCACCACCGATAATTTGAAGCCTGTACGGCTTACGGTGCTTTCGACCTTAACAATGACATGTGAGACATCGTCGAAACGAAGTCCCTACGTGTCTCTTCATCCCACTCGATGAATGCGGCGGCGAAGATCTGGTACATCTTCGTGCCACACGGATACGAATCGAGGAAGCAGTGAAACTCCACACGAGAATCTCTCGGAATCGTCGTGGGAACCCTTTACGAATCCCATATCGAAGGCTGCCATGCTGCGTGAACGGTCCGATACTGGTCACTAGGTACTGCCTTTCGATTTTGATGGACTTATCTCTGGCGATCACGCCACTAGGACTCAATCACTCACCCTTTCAGCGAGAGGCGGTATAGCCAGCTAAACTCCCCCGAGTACCTTAGTGCGCTCATTTGTCTGTGGCAAGCGTCCACAGCAGTCTCGAGAGCATAGCCACTCCATTATACTATGGCGCTCGTGACTTAGGCCCGAGTGCATTAGCCACCACATTAGCCTTACCAGGATGGTAATGCAAAGTGAAGTCATAATCCTCACAGGAACTCGTCCATCTACGTTGCCTCGTATTGAGGTCACGTGGCGTGAAAATATACTTGGACTTTATGGTTTGAGTACACCTCGAACTCCTCGCTAGGTATAAGTAGTGGCGCCCCCGAATCTTGAGGCGAGACTACGGCCACCAACTCCATGTCGTGTGTGGGAGTAGTGCACTTTCTTGATTCTTGATGAGAACCGTAAATCACCGCCCTCCCGGATGCATCAAACACATCTAATCAGGCCCTCGAGGCATCTGATACCTTGTGTGCCCACGTCACAATGGGAACTATCGAGATGGGAGGTGAGTAAGTCTCCTCTTGACTCCCTCGAATGCCTCCTACATGTCATCCCAATCAAGGCTTGACCTCCTTAGGGTCCAGCTAGTCATAGGTCTTTGTATCTAGGAGAAATCCTCGATGAATCTCTGTGTCTGGAGCGATCCCGAAACTACGTATCTCGAGAGAGTGACTTGACCTCTCCCGACTCATCACGCCTCGACCTTCTACGGGTGGCCCGAGCACTCACGATCTTGACACCCGTGTCCCGAAAATCTACCGATGGCTAGAACTCGCACTTCTTGAACTTGGCGTCTGGTGATAGTCTCTCGACAAGCGTAAAACGGTCCTCAAGTGATACTCATGCTCCCACTCGGCCCAGGAGTAGATCAGAGAATGTCATCCACGATACGACAATGATCTAAATAGGGTTGGAATATCATGCATGAGATCCATGAATATTCAGTGGCGCGTTAAGGTGATCAGAAGGGCATCACCCAGTAAGCTTCGAGTGCATGCGGCGTCCTGGCTGCGTCTTGGGATATGCATCCGCAACCCTCGGTGATGGTAACCGGTGCGAAGGTGCATCTTGGAGTAAACTCGCTCCTCTCAGCCCGATCAAACAAATCTTGATCCTCGGTAATGGAGTGCAGATTCTTGATCGTAACCCAGGTGTGTCTGTGTCGATGCACGGTCGAAGGGTCTTGTCCTTCTTCTTATGAAACGAGGCAGGAGGCGCCTAAATGGTGAAGTGCTTCGGTCTTATGAACCCCTTGTCAGTGGCTCAGTAATTTGGACTCTGTGAGGTTCTCTGGCTCAGGGTGCCATCTGTGCGGGTCATAGAGATGGGTGAAGTACCCGGGGTGTAACTCGATAAAAGTCTAATCCTGTGTGGAGGTGATGGGTGTCAGTCCACGGAAAACATCGCATACTTCATGAACTCCCCCTCGAGGTAGATCTAAGTGGGTCTCACCTCGTCCTCTAGGAATTAAGGCTCGCTAGCCAACCCTTATTGTCCACGACACGGACTTATATGCATGCGGGGCAAATGTCATTCTTATCTCCACGAGCACCACCTGAGTACCATCCTGCGCGTGTAGCGGTAACCCATATGCTATTCGATATGACCACGTAGGCTGTGACCCGATCCATCCCAGAATGACATCGAACTTTCGACATGTCCATGATCCTCGAGGTCCGTTGTAAGTAGAGTTCAGAGATCTCCGACACAACCTTGACATATCATCCTATTCTCGCCACACAATCACACAGGGGAGAACTCTTACTCTAAATGCTCTACAGGTGCTTAACCTCCCCAAGCTAACTCGATCACGATGCGTGATGAATGAATACGAAACACCCCGAATCAAATAACACTCCTAACCCGTAGGCGAGATAGCAAAGCACATTACTGTATAACTAGATGATCTGGCGGCTGACTGCGGTGTGTAGTAGACACGCCTCTGGACCCACGATGTCCCTTGCTGTGGGGCTCGTCCTGCGCCTCCCAACCATACTGCGGCCTCTCGGGCTGCACGTGAAAATGTGGGGTGCCGCGTGAGCTCCCCCGAGCGGAGGCGCTCCCACGGCTGTGCAGTCTTTGTGGAGGAAGCGTCTTGTATCCTCTCACATCCTGGCCTCTTGTTTGGGGCCCGTCGCGTCCCGAAAACCACAGGATCCTTTGTCTCTGGGGGCGTCGGAGTCTCATGTGTCAGCACAGCGACAATGGTAGCACACCATGTGCCAGCGGCAAAAGCTATTCTAAATCTGTTCACGGCTGATAAGTGCGACTCACGGAGACCGCAGCGAACTAGAAGCTCTGCGCCTCTTTCTGGCGAAAGAGACTATTGTCCTTCCTCTTACCCGCCTTTTCATCAGAGTGCTCAGAGCATCCTCCATCTCTCTCATAGTCGGGCGAGTCTGACCATGGAATCCATATCACGTAGGCGGAGTCCGCAATCGGCGAATGGACAACTTGATTGCATTCTCGAATCTCCCTCACATGGCGGTCGATATTGCGTAATCAAATCTCCTCACCTTGGCCAGGTCGATGGCCACGTAATCATCTAAATCAGGCCTAACTCGCGTGGATGGCCGCGATCCATCGGTCTGCCTGCCCGACTCGAAATACGGAGGCTGACGCTAGTCTCTGGAAGATGCTTACCCGGCGACTCACGAAACTGCCCGTATCACTAACCTCTGGTCTCTGAAAGTCCTAGCCCATCTCCGCATAGACTCGCCCTCTGTTTGGAGATCGTGACCCAACACGATCTGATGTATCGGGTGATCTCAGTTAGCCTCGATGCGTTCTCGTCTGCATAAACCCGATGGTGCGCCACCATCGGTCTCTCTCCCACCATGAATCTGCCGGAGGGTGAATTAAGCTCTAAATCTGGAGGTTACTAGGTCCACTCACGACTACACCTATGCTAGCTGTGATATGGCCGTGCGGCACACTACAGGTCTCGTAGGCACCTTATCGAATAGTGTTTGGTGAAGTACCGATTGATGCTGTTTAGTGCCCGAATTACCCACGTCCTCGTCCTCGATCCTCTTAGCCATCTACGATTAACATGATTAAATCTCGTCCCAGTATCTAAAGCGTAAACTCTTGACCCGAGACACTAATCATACCACATCTGTCGATTAATATACATTGTCCTTGCATTTAGATAATGAAATGATCGATTTTGCATTTAAAATATTGTTTTCAACGAAAACGTTTTATTTTATTTCATTTTGAATTTTGTCTAATTTATTTGATTTGATTTTTTAAATACTTATTTTACTCCATTTTCTTGATTTTACAACTTATAAACCTTGAAAATTATTTTCTTTACCTCATGTAGAATAATTTAGTAATTTTATTTTTATTCCATATATATTTTTTTCATTTATTTTACTCTCATGGAGACATAAAAAAATACTTATCCATATATATATATATATATATATATATATATATATATATATATATATATATATGTATATTTTCATTCTCAGTACACCTAAATAAATTTATTAAATTTATTTTAGTTTTCTTAGTTTTACACAACATGCCAAACGAAAACCAAATTTTTTTCTTCATTTTTTTTGCGTTCTCCATGGCCTTGTTGTACCTCTGCATGACAACCATCTTTGCATCACATTTCAAAACTAGCCTTCCTTGCTTTACCTCTACAGTGGTGACATCTGCATTCTGTTCACTTTTGGGACAACTCATAAATCTATTAAAATTTTATTTCCTTTTCCCAAATAAATTTATTATAATTTATTTCATTTTATTTTCTTTTGAGTTTTACTCCTTGTAAACCCACCAAGTGTTCTTACCTTAAAATTTTATTAAAAATTCTTTTATTAATCAGATAAACCAAATAAATTGATTTGAATTTATTTCATTTTCAGTTACATATGTAAACTCCCTAAGATGTTTTCCAACATTAAGTGCTAATTACCTAAGCACCCAAACATCATATATATCACAAACCATGTTATAAAAATTCATACATGATCTTGCCTGATAAATGTCAAATCCTGGCTTACTGCCACATGCATGGTATCCACAGTTTGTCTAGTGATTTCCCTAGTGTCTCATACCTATAAAGCAACATCGAACCACGCCTAGTGGTGATGTTCTTATACCTCGAAGACTATGGCTGGCCAGATCCTCGAATACTGGGTGATGCATTATCACTGAACACGATCTGCGTGTGACCTTGAACGGGGTTTAAGTTGATTATCGAATCAACCCCGCGAAAACACTCGTGAATGTGGATGTTGAACATTTCCTGAAAATTAGGTGGAGTCTCCTTTGTGGGGCTGCGATCTAAACACTGCATATGCACATCGGCAGTGTGGATATATCCAGTCATGAGTAATCGACACTTGTTTATGAGCGACCTCATGGCCTTCAATTGTGATCCAGCTATATGCAGAATAGTTCTGAGGTTGCAATATTTTCCATCTTATACCGATGTATATTAAATTAGACATTTCGATGCATGTATCCATATCGTCGACAGCTTGACCGACTCTTCTAAGTCTCAATCACTAGGACAAATTATTCCTGCTTGCATCCTGTGCTGTAAAATAATATCCCTCGACAGGGTGAGCTAATGCTCAGTAGTGGAATCGCCACTAAGTGAGCTCTCCTTTAAGTCTTGATCTCTGATGTTCCAAAATAAACATTCGAGAAAATGCATGATCTACGGATATCTCTGCATGACCAACTCGGATCAAGTCCTCCTGCAGACTCTCACACTCGCCTAAGTGAACAGGAATTATTGTTTGTTAATTATGGACAACCCTCAGATGTATATATATCGATTAGGCGAGTCTCAGAAGCTGATTGATATATTATTTGTTTAATGGACTACCCTCAGGTAGATATAGTGGGCGTCTCTGACAATTGATATTTTGTTTTCAGACTACCATAGATAATTATTTTTTAGACAACCTCAGTTACATTTCTCTAAACTCATCTGTGCCTCCGCTATAGTCTAGAGTGTTCAGTGCATATGGAATGCATGTATGCTAGTCAGTCTAATCACATGCAAATATGTAAACATGCACATATCCACATAATATCCAATCACACAATCATGCCATATAGTAAATCAGTTCATACATCAAAATTAGCTCACTTGGGCTAATGATCAAACACGAGCAATTCGACTCGAATCCTGGCCGTACACGTTTCACCATATATTTTGAGAACCTTTGTTTGGAGATAGTGAAACCCTACACTATTCCCAAAAAAAATCACAATTCATCGATTCGCACAGTGAACCCGCATTTCACGGCATTCAGAACAATTTAAATCACTACGCCGGTTAACATATCAAATATCGTTCACGCCCCGACGGCGGAGTAGTGAAGTCACAGTGCACCATTGTTCAAAATTTCATATTAGTCGGTTCGAGTTTGGGGCCAGGTCAAGCATTTACTGGCCTCGGTTGGCAGACTCGAACATTCGTAAAGTACTTAAGGAATAAAACCAGTAGGAGAAGCCGCTTACCTCGAGGTTGTTGGCTCATAATCAGTATCCCGCAGCGAAACTCTCGTGTGAAGCGACTTTTCCTTCTTGTCGAGAAGGCTGAAGCGGTCGGATGCGTATTTTAGAGAGAAGTCGGACCCTTCTGCGCTAATGAAAATCGGCTCTTGGATGTGTTTTACGGTTTCCCATGTTTTTCTCTTTGTAATGAAGGAGAAGACACTATGCCCAGTTTTGTCCTTTAGTACTTAAATCAAATCAGTAATGACAATTCGTCCCTTCATTTCCGGTTTGACATTGACTCTATCTCGGTCGTCGATTTTCATCATTTATCTACTCGGCCACCATATGGCACATGAGTACATGTGTTATATGTGACAGTTGAATCGAAAATCAGTTTTCTGACCATGACCGCGGTGCTTGAGGAAGCGTGCAACTCAAGCTTAATCTCGAGGGTCGACCCAATTTCGTACTATCTAGATTTTGTGAGACGATTCCAACGGTGAAATTCGTTTCATCATCCAAGATCCAGAGAATAAATTACGGATTTTTAACCGAAATTACGATTTTGCCCTTTTTCCAAAAATTTAAATTTCTCGGGTCTTACACAACTAACCATGGACACCGAGTTACTCGGCACCACTTCCATACGTCCTTTCACTAGGACTCATTCATTCATATTTAAATCTAAAATATGAATAATTACAGTTGTGAAATTCGATCATGGCCCTACACCATAATTACATACACGACTATTATCTGATAGTTGAAAGGTTTTATAAAAATTCTTTTGCCAAAGCACTTTACAAAAATGGTACTCAAGGCCACATGTCGGCCTCCTTCGCAATCACGGCCTCGTCAAGGCGTCGTGTAGCGCCATTTCACTTGTCGCGAGGGTCAGCATGGCGGTGACGATGCCGATAGAAAATTTTTCACTGCAGGTACTCCGCTTCAAAATGCACATGCAATGGAAACCATAAAAACATCCGATCACATTCCATGCCAATAATGCAATCCTATATGGAATATTCACGTCATCATGAGATGAGACCTCATGCTCAAACGGATCTGGAAATGGAGCTTATCACCGCGTGCGGGAAGTGAAAGCCGGTCATTAGTGTTCGCTGATGACTTAACCCATTGGAAAACTCTCCAATATTCATTTGAATTTATTAAATATCGTGTGTTTATTTGGGTTGTGAATTTTGAAGTCTCACTTGAGACTTTACCGCCTTCGGCACTTTAAGTGAACTTTCATTATTTGGATCGTATGTCCCCAACAGAATAGGTGAGTCTTTCACCACAAAGGGAGGGGGGGGATCGCCTATCTTGCTTCACACAAGCACGCGTGATTTATTGTCTTGTTGTTTTTACCTGTCGTGAGTCTTGATTTTGAGCGTGTCTTATTTAAGACCCTCACACATTCACTGAATGGTGAATAGCAAACACCATACACCTTTTGAGCTTGATGCGATGTTTGGATTTTTTGGGCTCAAAGGGCTTTCCATAGAGTCCAAGAACACTTGAATGGTCCCGGACTAGAAATTATGGTTGTCAGTTTAGAGCCTCATATGAGCAGTAACCCGAGAAAAATGTGTTTTTCACGGTTCTCCAACGCCGTCGAACAGCCTGGGTTCAGCAGGAGGCCAACGGCTGCGATGAATAAGCTCAAGTAGGAAGGTTCCTACCTCTTGGAGCAGACCCGAACCCTTCCGGGCAGAAGCTCGAAACCCGACCTCTGAACTTCGCAGCTCTCGAATCTTGTGAAAATTCTTGATTTCAAATATCGCGTTGCCCTCGGCCAGTGTGAGAGCTTTAAGTCTTGGCACAACATGGTGATCATTATTCGAGCCCTGTAGATCTTAGAGAGAAAGTAGACTTCTCTCTCTAACTCTTCTTCGCCAAACACGAAATCTTCGACGAAATTGCGTGTTATCGGTACCCACACGTAGCCCTCATCGAGTAGATGAACTTTAAATCTTGGCTCGATGGATTAGACCACCCCACGTCTCAGTAGATGCGTAGAGAGGAATAGGGGACTATCTCTCATTTCTCTCTCTAACTACCATTGTCTGAAATTGCCCCAATGGGAGAAAAATCCAGCAGTTTTTCTTCTCTTTTCCTTTTTTGTCCCATTTAAGTTTAATGAGATGGATGCAGGCTGTAAGCTCCCATGCCTGCAACCTAGGTTCATTATGTCCCCAGTAATTTATTTCTTTTCAGTTCAATTCATTTAGTAAGACTTATCTGATTATTTGAAACTCTGAGTTATAGTAAAAATCTCTAGTCACACAATCATTGGCAGCTACATACTCAAAAACTCGTAAAAATTCTGATTGTCTTGAATTGGTAAAATTTTCTGGTCACTGATTGAGATGAATTTGTGAAGCAATCTTAATTTAAGTCATCCCAGGATCCTAGAGAATTTTAGGCTTCCCACTAAACCATTATGGTAATTTATTATTAATTATTATTATCATTTTCCATTTTTGAAAATTTCTAATTTTCGGGTTTCTACATTCTTCCCACTTAAAGGAATTTATCAGAATTCACATACTAACACTATTTTATCATATGCAATAGTTGTTCTAGTTCAATATTAGACTTTAATGTGCAAACACACGCTTCATCGCCGAATAGGAAGGATAGGTGACACTTTATCGTGCCCTCGTGTTCCCGTATTTGCCTCTACATGGCATCTCGGTCTTTTGCCCTGACACCTTACGCTCGCCTCGGAGTCTTGCGTCGCAAAACATGATCTCAGCTATCTATTCTCTCATACGGAGTCCTCTCTACTCGAGTCCATGCATGTGATAAGCTCTCCCGATCCGTCACATGGGTTGATCTGAGTGTACTTAGGACATGGAGCCATGAATCACCATGGTTTTGATAAGCTAGATTGTTGAAAGCTAATGGTCTGTGGCCCCATGCCCACCTCTTGAGTATCTCGAAGGGCCCAATATACCTCAGTGGCTTGCAGAATCTAACCACTCCTCTCTTAGGCCTCGCCCTCAAGAAGACATGATTACCAACCTCATACTGCAGGGTCGGCATTAAACATCGGCGTAGCTTTCGTAGCTCTGGCCAGTGTGGGAAAGTGCCTTGGTATCAAGCTCACCTTCCCTCAAAGGTGTCTCTAATCGGGGACCGGTGATAGGGGTTTCCCACCACATCGGCAAATAGGTGATCGGCGTGGCCTCCCATCCTGAAGCCTCATGGGTCTGTCTGTATCTTCACATGATATTGTGTTGTGGCAAATTCCGCTAAGGGTAAAGTGCTCTTCCCGTCTAACCTAATGATCGAAGGCCAGCGTGCCATGACATGTCCTCCTAAAACACAGATGGTCATCCTCAAGATGACCATTTCCTGTTGAAGTGGAAGGCGGTACCTCATCATCAGCAGCGTCCCATGTAGCCTTTTTGGAGCTCTTCCAAAGTGTGTTGTAATCAAGGATCTCATAAAACGTATGGACTTGGCGCACTCCATGGCGGGACGAATCTCTTATATTTACCAGTGGTGGATTATCAGATGAGATGTCATGTGCATTTGAAAGTATAAGGCTTGATCCAGATCTTTATGTAGCCACCTCGTCATGCACCACAGTATCATGTGTAGTGGTCATAAAATCATTGTGATATCACATCACTGGTATCTAATAGTGGAGTAGCCATGCTTTGGTGCTCAGTATAACCTCTTGACCACATTGAGGCATCATTAAGCCGAGTCCACGACATGTCTCGCCATTAAGTCAGAGTGAATGCGGCGACCGAATCACGATACATCTTACCGTGCCACACGGATGCCTGGCGAGGTAAGTGCAAAAACCCACGAGTTTCCTCTCGGTCTACATCAAGCGGGAACCACTGCGAATCCTCTATACAAAGACTGCCGCCCGGTGTGAATGGCACAGCCGTCGCCCATGGCGACTATCTGTGCGATGAAGCGTTATCTTTGCGTTGCCATGGACCGATCTTTCAGCTCAAATAGGGGACGACATAGCTACCAAACTCCCCGTACCACACAGGCACGCTCGTTATCTGTAACGAAGCTATCCTGATGCGGGTATCTGCCCGCTCTCAGGAAATATCACGCCGGTGCTCCGTGACTTAGATTGAGTGCATCGGCCACCACGTTTTCGCGAGTTGTGAAAGTGAAGTCATAATCCTCACAGGAACTCTATTCATCTGCGTTGCCTCATGTTGAGGTCTCGCTATGTGAAGATATACTTCGGACTTTTGTGGTCTTAATTGCACCTCAGTGCTGCGCCATATGAATGGTGGCGCGAATCTTTAATGCAAAGACTATGAGTGCTTGGCTCTGGATCATGTGTGGGGTAATTATGCTCATGATTTTTGAGCATCTGGGCCATTCACCAACCCTGCTCGGACTACATCAAGTACAGGTGTACCTCTTGTCATGTTAGAAACTATGAATAGGGTTATAGTAAGCCTTATTTTCAATTCTGGAATGCCGCCCCTCACACAAAGTCACTCCATGAGTTCTGACCTCTCTAGTAAGCGGAACGGGGGCGGCAGGGTGGTGGCAAGGTATCAAACCGCCAATCAGCGATTCTTGGTTGAACATGGTTCGCCTGGCACAATGAGTGTCGTCCTATGAGGGATTATAGAAATGGGCAGCGTGCCGGGGTGTAACTGATGATGAATCGCGTCAGCGTGCGGGTAATCGCAGTGGTACCGTCAGAAAGGCGTCGCCATGCCATGAGCCAAAGGTGGGCTTCGAATCCATTATAAACCGTCGCGTGGGGTGGGCACTAACCAGGCCGTGATGTCCATCGGTAGATCGATGCGTTTAGATGACAACAGTCAACGTATGAAACATAACGAATACGATCGCGTGTGTGAGGCGATGCCTGCTGGCTGAATCGATGTGACTGGAAGTATCTTGTCGACTGGTCAATCGGACAAATGTCAAACTCCCGATATCGTCCGCGACCTCAGGTCTGTTTGTGAATGAGAATCTTGAGGTCTATCTCACAACCTCGATATAATCATCATCATGTACTAATCCTGGGAGGCTCACATACAAGGGCTCCTGCAGATTATTGACCTCTGAATGACTCTACGGCCGATCTGTGATGAATGAATCTGATGCGCCTTGATGAGTAATGCGCATTAAGCGATGGAAACACGCTTGTATGTTTGGTGCGAGTCTATTGCTAGTGGTGGCCTGTGAGATGATACGTCCACAGATCTGATCTCATTTATGACACAATCCTCCGACCTGTTTGTCACTCTGGCCCATCATTTGTCATGTGGGAGGCTTTTGTCATGTGCAGGGACTAATCTTGGTTCCTTTTATTATCTTAGAGTATGGAGAATAAATTAATGTACTTTGTCATGGATGTTTGGAGCCATAACATCCAAAACACTGGGATCCTTTGAGAATAAATTCCCATAATATATCAGTGAGTGGAAACATAGCCATGTCACTGCACGGTTTGGGGCCACTGATGGAGGCCTTGTACATTGGCCACGGCCTCATCCCTAACCTCAAGCGTGAAGTGTTCCTATCTTTCTCAAACTAGAGAGGCTGGTCTCCCTCTTCTCACTAGTACGGTGGCTCGGATACCGTGTCCTCATCTCTTTCTGTGTTCGAGTTGTCCCGACCATGAGTCCGTATTGGGCGAGTCTTCTGATCTTGCCACAGAGATGGACAGCTGACATTCTCAAATCTCATTTTATATTTATGGCCCGTAGTCATCAATGTAATTTAACTCATTAAACTTGGCCACGTACTCCGTCATTGTCTGTCGCCGCGCAAGACTCACAGGCTGCATGTCCCAGCGGTGGTAGAAAAATGCTACTCGAGCTCATGGAAGTCATTGCCTCATGTCAGCAGAATTAACGACGATCCACCACATGGGACTCACCCTCTAGCGAATCACATTGGCACGATCTTAGTAGCATATCGGAGGTAATCTTCATAGCCCTCCGACACCTTCTCCAAATCTGAACAGTAGTGCGCCACCATCCTCCTGTAAGTATGTCGGAGGATGATGTGACTTGAACCCCAGAGTTACTCGGACCTCCACGACTCCCCAGGCGCAGCATGTGCGGTGGCGTGGTGATCTCCTGACCTACAGAGGCTGTAGTCAAAATAGGTGGGTGCAGGCTGGCACCTGTGGACGACCTCGTCCCTTGACTTGTGTCATGCAGTATGTCGAATCGTGACAAAAATTCATTTAATTTCTATCTCGGTCTGTTTAGTGATTAACAAATTGTCGACCAGCGCGCGGTTAATCATCATGAAATGACCTGTTCATCATCTTTTTCTTAGTGGTGCTAATTGCTAACCACTCATTTCATTTGTTTAATTAATTTTCATGTTCATTCGATTTAGAACCCTAAGTTCATGTTTGACCTCGTGTTCCTGTACCGTTTATCATGTATATGTTTCTGTTGATCCTTACACGTATTAAGCATGAGCGTATAAAGCACCATGATCATCAGTGCCGCGATGATTATGATCACCAGCTCATAATCAGTCTTTGGTGGTAAAGTGTACTAATTTGACTGGCTGGAAGAAATTTGATAAACCAAACATTGGATCACCAAAGCTGATCTCATAGGTATTCCCATATACTCAAATACGATCTGTTGTGATGATATCGATTTCACCATGATAGCGTGGCACAAGCCCGTGTCTCGAGCCACGAGGTAGTATGTACATATACAGTACCATATGCTTGACGATCTCAAATCCCAGAGGTTGTTGTTGCTTGAAATGACCCTAAGATTCATGGATGTCAGGTGACAGGCATCTGTATTCAGTCCTTTTCAGGGACCGAGTTTGCAATTGAGTGCGATCTCACTTTGTCTGGGGGCTAAAATATTTATCTTGATCATGACTATCCCAATGTATTATACTTGACCACCCAGGGATTCATAGGGTAAATGGCCACATGGGCCCGTTTTATTATTACCTAACATAAACACGTATTTATAGAATGTAGCCAATACAGAGTTTAAATTTACACTCTTATCTGAAAACATATATTAAGGTATCTATTACATGTTTTACAAATATAAATCAAAGCCACAATATGGCTTTCTTCTCGTGTCTGACCTACAGTGAGCGTCATTTCCCTACGTCCACATTGCACGAAAGGGTTCCTGGCCCAGGTAAGCAATGTCGGTAGAGTGAAATCCACAAAGAGCACTCATTATAAGTGCACATGCAATGGTCATGCCCGCAAACACATTCCAATCACGATTATGTCAATCTACAGAAGATGGAATCTACATGACATGAATGAGATGTTACTCTCATGATCCATGGAAGTGAGCTTCCTCGACATGAAATATGTCATGTATGAAAAACTGTTTTAAAAAAAAAAAGGTTTTTGTTTTGAACTCATTGGATAATCTCTCGATATCAAAATTTATTGACAGCCCTGGAGTATAATTTATTCGACATACTTTAGATGAAATTTGGTGGACAACTCCGATAATTTATTGGACATACTCGATCATGGCATTCAAAAGTCATGTTAAGCGACCTCTGATCATTCATGTGCTTTTGGACTTTGTCCTAGGCCAGAAACCAACATCGACACGAACATAATCTTTGATTTTCCCATGCTCACCATTCATCAGTGTGCTTTGTATAAGCCTTGATGCAATATGCCATTGCTATCACCATGCTACACACATATATATAGTGTTATATGCTTTATGCCTACTCATGCATTCGACCCATGAATCGATTTGAAAATTATATCAATGAACACATAAATTAGATTAATTCTGCGATTTTATTGCAACATATCGGTACACCCATACATTGACATCATAAGTCATTACCACTCGAGTAATGACATGCTTTAACCTCTAGGCCTAATTGTGACATATCGAGGTCCTGAAGTAGCCCTAAATGACCATGTAATGGCCTCGATCATCTGATAAATCCTTGTTTTGAGCCCACTCATAATTAATTATGTCAACATGCATATAATCACCAACTTGACATACATAATTTCATGTATGAATTTTTGTCCTTGGAGACGAAGTTTGCACGCGTTTTCTGATTAAATTTTCGAGGAAAATGTGTGAGTGTAGATGCCATTCTGGGCATATGACCCGATTCTATACTCAGAGGACTTATGGTCGATAACACACAGTGAATTTGAATGAAAGTTATGTATCAGAAGTTGGAGATCCTCATAGATTAATAACTACCTTGGCATTAGGGGCCTGCGGTTTTTGTCATTTTTGGACATAATATGAATTCAAATTGCATTAAGTTATATATTGATAGGTTCTAGACTCAAAGGGCTTTCCATAGAGTCACGAAACACACGAATCGGAGTTGACTGAAGATTATGATCATCAGTTGAGCCTGCATATAGTGATAGCAGAAAATGGGTTTTCTGGTTCTTAACAAATCAAGCATTTTAGGCTGACGAAGACTAAGCGACTCTAGATGGAAAATAAAGATTGAGTGGAAGGTTCCCTACCTCACAAGCAAAGACTGAAACCAGGGCACAGAGCTCGAAACCACGGCTCAGAATTACAGCGATCTGGGCGAAATTCTTGATTTCGGTGTCACATGTGTACTGATGGTGCTTGACTTTAAGTCTTGGCTGAACGCAGAGCTGATCATTCAATAGTAGATCTTAGAATGCAAGTTTCTCTCCAACTCTTCTTGCTCCAAGCGCGAAATCTCTTGACAAAATTGCGTGTTGTCGGTGTTTTATGGCGTAAGCGCTCGTTGAGTAGATGAACTTTAAATCTTGGCTCGATGGATTAAGACCACCCGATCTCGTGATGTGAAGGTGAGGTTTCTCTCATTTTCTCTCTAACTACGCCTTGTCCATTTTAAAATGGGAGAAAAAATGTGATTTTTTTTCCTCTCTTTTCCTTTTTTTTTTTTGTCCCATTTAAGTTTAAGTTGGACCTTCGGGTCAATGCGCTCCACGCAGTGGCAGTTCGAGTTCATTTTATGTCCTAAAATAATTTATTTCTTTTCGATTGATTTATTTTAATGAATTTAACTCGATTATTTCGACTCTAGAGATTCTTGTAAAATCCGTCCTTAGAGTCATTGGCAACACCACTCGAAGCTTCGTAAAAAATTCCAGTTGTCTCGAAATTCGTGAAATTTTTTTGTCACTAGATTTATTAGAATAAATTTATGAAGTATAATCAGTTTACGTCATACGAGATCTGAAGATTTTCTAGGCTTCCTAAACCATTCACTTGTTTAATTATTATTATCATTTGTCATTTTGAAAATTTAATTTTCTCGGGTTTTATTTTTCTCAATAAAGTGGATTCCACACACGGATCTGAGTTTTATATGTTTTTTATTGATTTAGTCATTACCTTAGTGCCGCGTATGGATTGTTTTGTCAACATGTGTTGTCATTATCTTGATGACAGGGTGTGTGTGTCTAGTCTAACAGTTGGTTTTCATTATTGTGTGACATTTATTTAATATTTGGTGATTCCGACATTGAGATATATCTGTCAATGATCATTTTTGTTTATAACTGATTGAAAGTATTCTAATGTGATAGTAATATCAAATAAAATGAACCAACTATCAAATGTGAGCTTTGATTCATTTCATTTATGTTATTATTGGACGTTGTTTTTGTCCTTTGTGATTTTAGCGAGTTTAGGGTTTCTATATTTTTATTAAATGTGTTTCTGATTGAATTATTAATAGAGGAATTATTTAATACTTCAAAAAAAAAAAAGAATTGATAATGTTTGGTAGGCGGGACATCGGGAAGGGAAGTCCTGATTAGGTGGTGGAGACAATTTCTTATGTTTAACAGTGTTTAATTTAAAAATATATATATATTTCATCATTCATTTCCTGTGAAATTATGTGCTAAGTTAAGCCAAGTAAAAAATATGGAGAATTTTGAACATTTTGAATAAAATATCTTATATAAGTGAAACATGTTTAATGTAATTTAATAAAGAATGATTTTTAAAAAATATGTTTAAAAATCATTTTAATATCACAATTTAATTACTTTCACTTCTTTTCTTTGAACAACAAATCAAAAATCAAATAATTGTATGAATATAAGATATAATCAAAGATAAAACATTTTATATAAAATTTATTTTTAAAAGATATTTTAAAATATAAACAATAAATTGAAGTAAGATTTAAAGTTTTCAAGTATATATATATATATATATATATATATATACCCATATATATATATATATATATATATATATATATATATATATATATAATTGAGTAAGGTTTAATTGGGTTTTGACAAGCTAAGCTTTTTGAATTCTAGTTAGTAAATTGTCCTTATTGGGACTCCAACCCCGAACCCCTCCCATCCCTATGCCTTATATTTTTGAAATGTTGAGCACTCTACCATATAATCTTAGCTTTATGGGTTATTCTAATTGGTTAATAGAGAATAAAGAAGAAAATAAAAAATTATTTTGTTAACAATAAAATAATTTGTCAAAATTAAGGAACCATTTTTTTAGTTGTGTAGCTAAATGTTGAGGAATTTGAAAATATGATTTCCCAATTTCAACCATAACGGTGACTTTCTTTCCCAAAATGAACTTTTTTGGAGATTTTTTTTATCAACAAAAATGACTCTACCCAAGACAATCTTCAAAATAAAAAGTTTCAAAAAAAATCTTTGAGACATAAGTTCCACAAAAAAAAAAAAAAAAAGTAGTGTTTACCTATTGACAAGCCCTTCAAGAATAAGTCATTTTAAACCATCAAGTGACTTTTTAAAGTAAGGAAAACATTTTCTTATGTATTTGATGTTTGCTAACTAACGGGCTTTGAATAGGTTGTGTAAAATTTTTGTAAAAATATAGGCTCATTACATCTGAAATCTTAGCGTCAGTATACATAATGTAATAACAGTCCAAGTGTCGTCCCTACAAAGAGAGTGTGACACCCTCGAACTTATGCTTTAAATAATATTAGGATCTAAACCTATAGTGAATTTTGACTAATATAGGGAAAAGTAATCTAAAATTATCTTGCAGCGATTATGAAAAACTTAAGTTTGCTGCATACAGTGGATTTAACTAGATAAATTATTTATTAAATATATTAAATAATTCATTATCGGCCAGGGTTAATCATTCCTACCGAGATATTCTCTCTTGAATGTCGGCCTATCTAAATTGATAGGGTATATTTATAAATACATGGCTGACCTAGATTACGAGAAATAGCTTAAAATGTTTAAACCCTAAATGTCACACTTTGAACCAAGATATCTCTATTCATTGATTGACCAAGTATTGCTCTATTCATTGATTAACCAAGTATTTCTCTATTCATATCCCCGGGGGTCATCATCTCTCGATCTTAGACTCCTAGCAAAAACATGTCAATATTGGCCAAACACTGTATAATAAAATACAAAAGATAGAAATAGTGATCAAGATAAAATCAATCAATATAATGAATGAAAGCATCGTGCAATTAATCCATTGAATATAGCAAAGATGCCCAATAAACACAGAAATAAAACTAAACATCTCTAAGTGGAAAAAACCATCAAAATAAGAAAATAAAAGGAAGGATGAGTAAATGATTTTGGTAAGAAAGCCTCATCTTTCCTTCAATCTCATAACTGTGAGCTTTCCCTTCAAAATCGTACTTACTAGGGTGTTTCCACCCTAAGAGAGAACTTCTCCCCTTCCAGCTCGAAATCTATCACAAGCGATCCTCCTCATTTCCTCCCGGGTTTGAGCTTTGGAGCCTCACATTATCGGAAAATGGGTTAAAATCACCAAAGAAACCAACCGAACATCAGCGATGTCGTTTTGCTAACGGCGTTGAGCTCCTTTGTTTAAGCTCTGCGTCATGTCTTCGCGGCGTTGGTTCTCAACATTCTGACATTCTTTCGTGGCTCCTGTTTTTGCGCCTTGATTTCGTGGTATCGTCGTTCGAACTTTGATTTGGGTGTTCTTAGTATCATTGGAAAGCTCTTGAAGTGTAGAATCTAGATATGGCCAGGAAAAATACTTTACAAATGATTATAAAGACTGAATATACAAAATGCTCCAATTGGTCACTTTTGAGCTCTCTTATCTTCTTTCTTCAACTATCAAGAGTCATAACTTTGTCATTTGAAGTCCAAATGGAGTGAATAAAAGGTCTCTCTTTGAAGCTGAAATTATATTCATGTATACCAATAATGTATACATTAGGGATCATTGTGGAGCTTAAAACTTATCAGCTACAATAGTTGTTGTTATATTATTTTAGTATTACTGGGTTTTATCTGTGTTTTTTGCTCCATATTGGCTCATGATTGACTAATCACAAAATTGAACATTTGATCATTCAGATCTTATTCCATATAATAAAACTACTAAAAATATAAGTAAAATATAGGGATAAAATGAGTATAAAGTATGCTCATCACTAACATTACTTGACATTCTTGACTTCTTTACTTGTTTTACTCTCATTTTCCTTAGTTATCTATATTATCTCTTTATTATTCCATAATTTTTGTTTTTATCTCAAACACTTTTACCTTAATATAATTTATAAGGTTAATTTCATAATAAACTTTAAATTAATTTTATCAAACAATGTTAATAACTAAAAAGTAATAATTAAATAATAACTTTTAGGTCAACATAATTAACTGAAAAACCACTTAAGTCATTAAGTAATATATGTTAAGATTTATGAGGTAAACCCAATAGTATTATTTAAATACATGAGATTTTACTTATAAATAACCGACTTTGAGGTAATTTTTATAAATATCATTCTGAAAATTAAGGAAAAAATGAAAATTTGATAGTCATATTATTTTATATAAAATATTTTGAGTTTAGAATATTAAAAAATTCAACATTTATTTTAATTTAAGCATTTTAAATATGCAATAAAACGTGCTATTATGAGTTTGCCATGCAATTAAAAATAAGTGTAATTGTGATGATGATTTTAATTATTCATTATTTTGTTGACAATGTAAGAATCAAATCACTTAAATAAGAGCATCTTCAACCGTGTGACTACTGCCTAACAACATAATTTTTATTTTTTTACCATTCCTATGTCAACGTGGGTTGCTACTATATGGAAAATTATATTAAGATAACTTATCATAGGTTTCCTTACCTTAAAGAAATCAGATAATGTTTGAATCATTCATTTTCTTTAAAATCATGTGCTAAGTTAAGCCCAAACACAAAATATGGAACAATTATATTTTGAGGAATTTTATAAATATTTTTGTAAATAAAATTATTTTTATATAGTTGAAAACATTGATAATTTTTAATTAATTTTTAAAAAAAATAATAAGTTCAAAATTATATTTTGATAATGAAGTTGATTATTTTATAACATTTTTTTTCTTTGAACTATGAATCAAAAATCAAATAATTATAGGAATATAAGATACCTTAATTATAAAAATATTTTAAAATGTTTTCAAACAAGTTATAATTTTTAAAAAAATATCTATTTTTTGACAATTACTTTAAAACGTTTTCAAACAAGTTATAAGTTTTCTTAAATTTTCATATATATATGTAGAGAAAGAGAGAAAACTTCAACCAATCAAATAAAGGGAACAACCAAAGCTTCCTAATTAAATCTGATAACAAAACTGTTAATAAATAAAATGGAATGTGCATGAAAAGCTCCTATTTTCAATTAAGCTTACTATTAGTATTATAGTTTTAAAAAATTAACCTTCATCAATCCACTGTTCACCTTCAATAAACCACCCCCAAAAATCAATTACTTACTATATATTCAAGTTTACAAATTGACTCATTTACCATATATTCAAGTTTACAAATTGACTCCCTATTTAGGTGCTTGACGAAATGTGTAAAAGAAATGTCAATCCAAACCTCAAAGCTCAAAACCAAAATCCCATCAACCCAGCCCTATTGAGTAAAAGAAAAAGAAAACTTAATAATGAGGATTTTATTGAGAATGGGCCGGTCTTCCCAAAGGAAATTGTTGAAGAACCTTCTATGAATAGAGAAAAATTGTACACATAACAACGTAAGAGACACCACCATCACCACACCCTTTCAAAAGATGTTTTAATACCCTGTTGTCAGTTCAGCACATCTCTCACCCTTTTCTTCCTAAAAGTTCCAAGTGAATTCACTTGTACCGATACTCCATGGGTCATCCTCCTATATATCAAGTTGTACTTGTACCTATTCAACAAGGAGTTAGGGTTTTTGGTTTTGGAAGTGCTAAATTGAGCTTGCAGTGTTATTGAAGTTTTTGCCGAAGACTTCATCTTGACTCACATAAGTGATTTCTCTCTAAAAGAACAAATGCATACACAATTTATTAATAAGAAATTTACCTTTTTAAAGTAGATAACATAACATAAGAGGGGAGGATTGAAACACTCATAGCGCAGCACATTATTGAAATTTTCAATTATTTTCCTATATAGGAAACTTATCTTTCAAGATGGATAACAAAAAAGGGGAGAATTGAAAGAAGAAAATTATTTTCCTATAAGAAACTTACCTCTTTAAAGTGGATTACAAATGAGGAGAGAACTGAAATGCTGGAAAAAAAAAATTTCTTATAAGAAACTTACCTTTTTAAAGTTATACCAAATGAGGAGAGAATTGAAACGCTCTTAACGGTGTTGATCCATGGATGACGTTGTTGTTTTGTGGAATATGATTAGAAGCAAAATTGAATTGAATTGAATTTTATATTAAATCCTAAAAGAATTAATGGTTAATGATACGAATTAAATGGAGATGAAAAGTTATAAGAAACTTACCTTTTTAGCATGGATAACAAATGAGGAGAGAACTAACACGCTCTGCATTGTTGATCCTTGTTTTATGGAATATGATTAAGATCATAATTGAATTGAATTTTATATTAAATCCTAAAAGAATTAATAGTTAATTATATGAGTTAAATGGAGATAAAAAGTAGTAATAGGTGTTTAGAGAAAAGTTAGCAACAATGATATAGTTTGAAGTATTGTGAAACATCTCAAACTTCTATATGTAGTATGAATGCAGTTGCAGTAGAACTAAGGCTTACTTGCTCCCACTCATGTCAGCATGTGCATTATTGCATGTCACACCCAATAGTAGTATGGACAATTTGGTGGATTATATCAAATTTAAAAAATATTGATTAAAAAAAAGCATGTTTTCAAACTATTGATTAGTTGTATTAGTTTGTATTGACAGCAAATCTAATTTGAATCTCATTATGGTGAACACGAGTTCAGTACAAATTAAGAACTCAATGGTTAAAAAGACAGTTTGATTAAATTAAATTTCATTTGTTAAAAGAGCGAGTTAAGTAGCAGGTGTAACTCATTTTATTGAAAGACAAGTTCAATGAAAATTTTGAACGTTAGTATATATATAGAACACATTGGAAATACGAGTTTTGTGCAAATTAAGAACTCGTATGTTGAAAAGACGAGTTCAACGTAAATATAGAACTCATTTGTTAAAAAAACTAGTTCAGTGCAAATTTCGAACTCGTCTGTTTAATAGACGAGTTCAGGGCAAATTGTGTAAATGGATAATAATTAAAAATAATAATTTTTTTAGCACATGTGGCATCATGTGTAACATTTCATTCAATACTTTTAAATATGTATTATTTTAATAGATTATATATATATATATATTAATAGATTATATATATATATATATATATATATATATATATATATATATATATATATATATATATTTGAAAAAAACGTCCATGGTAGTATGGTACATTTTTAGTGAAAAAATTCAAAATTTTCAAAAATGTTATTTCTGTTTGCAAACGAAGAATTACTTCATGTGATGAATGACCATACAAAATCATTCAATTAGTCCTTATGATACATGAACCCATCATTAACTCACATTTATTAAAATGTGAAAGTTTAAGTGAAAACTTCCATAAAGGGTTCATCTCATAATGATATACCGAGAATCACTTCTCATTCTCTCTCTCTATATATATTTCTATATTTTTACTGATTCACATCTCTCTTTCTTTATATATACCTGTATAAAAGACAAATAGTAAAAACAAGTTTCTCTAAAGGTTGCATTTTAATATATTTTCACAACACATTATATGTGTAGCTTGAAAATCAAGTATTTCCTAATATATATATATATATATATATATATATATATATATATATATATATATATATATATATATATATACTCTCACTATTGAAAAAAAACGTCCATGGTAGTATGGTACATTTTAAAAGTGAAAAATTCAAAATTTTCAAAAATGTTATTTCTGTTGCAAACGAAGAATTACTTCATGTGATGAATGACCACTTTGAAAATCATTCAATTAGTCCTTACTTATGATACATGAACCCTCCATTAACTCACATTTATTAAAGAGTAATGAAAGGTTAAGTGAAAACCTATAAAAGGTTCCATCTCCCTGCATAATGATATACCGAGAATCACTTCTCATTCTCTCTCTCTATATATATTTCTATATTTTTACTGATTCACATCTCTCTTTCTTTATATATACATGTATAAAAGACAAATAGTAAAAACAAGTTTCTCTAAAGTTTGCATTTTAATATATTTTCACAACACATTATCAACAATAGCTTGCAATCAAAGTAATTTCCTAACACTAGCTTGAAGTTATTTCGATTTTGCATGTTTATAATTATATTTTGTTTTGATCGTAAACCAAAATCTATACTACTATTTATCAAAATCAATCATAATAAATTATTATCAAAAGTTTGTCGATAATGTCAAATCTCACAAAACTTGAGTTTATGACACTTGACATTACCGGAAAGAATGATCTATCTTGAACCTTCGATGTTGAGATGCAATAAATCTTAGAGCTACCATCAAAGAAGGAAATCAAGCATCCCTGCAAGATCGGGCAAAAGCGTTGATTGTCCTTCGACACCATCTCTATGAGGATTTTAAAAGTGAATACCTTACTGTAAAAGATCTTCTCACTCTATGGAATGAGTTAAAAGGAAGATATGACCACCAGGAAATTGTGATTCTCCCAAAACTCGATATGACTGGGATGCAGCTGAGGTTGCAAGATTTTAGAACAATAAGTGGATATAACTCCACATTATTTAAAATCAGCTCCAAGTTGAAGTTGTGCAAAGAGAAAGTCACAGAAGAAGACATGGTAGGAAAAATGTTCATCACATTTCACGCCTCGAATGTGCTCCTCCAATAGTAGTATCGATAGTGTAGATTTACAAAATATTTTGAATCGATATCATGTCTTCTCGTTGCTGAGCAAAAGAATGAGCTTTTGATGAGAAATCATCACCTAAGATGATCACGATACTCGTCCCCAGCGCATGGGCGTGGGCGAGGGCGTAGTCGTGGTGTGGTAGTGGAAGGTACTGACGCCATAGAACTCATGGTGATAATATTCAGAATTCAGAAGAAAGCGTCATGGAACACCAGATGTGAATATTTTGAGTGAAACAAGAAAATGGAAGTATATACAAAATACTTCTTCGGGGCGCGAATAAATGTCATAGATCTATGATATCTGAAGACCATTGAAATTGTACCAATCCTCGCCCAAACATTTGGTCGATCTCTACTAGCGTGTGAGAGAAAAAAGGAAAAGAAATATAAATGATTCACAGATGGAAATGGACTAGACACCAACTATGTGATATTGATTTCTTTGGAGTTGTTGAAAAAGACGATTTGGTGACGTACAAATACTACTACTAGATGATGTTTCTTTATATAAAATTAAATAAAAATATCATTTTTAATTATATTATTCATTGTTTATATTATCTATAGTTTTTATTAGTTTTATCTTAAATCCATGTGTAATTGATCTCAAGATGAATGAGTCTAATGTAAGTCTTGTTGATTGTGCAACCATACACACAATTATTCAAGATAAAAGATATTTTCTAGATTTGACATTAACAAATGTCAATGTAAGTACCATATCTGGTACTGCAAACTTAATATAAGACTTCGAAAGAGCAAATGTAATGTTATCAAATAGAACTAGTTTCTTTATCAATGATGCATTATATTCTAGCAAATCTAGAAGGAATTTGCTTAGCTTCAAAGATATTCACAAGAGTGATAAAAATTGAAACAATGAATGAAAGGTAGTAAGAAATGTATTTCTATATTACCTCTATTGTTTGGCAAACTATGTGAAAAATATGTCTTCTCCTCTGGGTTATATCATACAAATATGAAGTCTATCAAGTCATACGTTGTTTTGAACCAGAAGTTCAACGACACAAAGACTTTTATTCTTAGGCATGATAAGATGAGTGCTTTGATTACAGTAATCAGGAGAATCATAGAACACTCACATTAATATAAGAAATGAAGATTCTTGATGAAAACCCCATGTCTTTGTTTTCTCACAGGTAAATTGATAGTCGCCTGTCCTTTAGCAAAGTCACATTTGAGTCTCGTCTTGTTAGAAAGAGATATTAGAAATATGTGAACTTTATCCATCCCCAATGTGGACCTTTCCATTCTTTGTAATTTAATGGTCTCTCTCTTGGGTAATTCCTGTAATTTGTCTCTCATTTCGACACGGAAATGTTGCCTTTGCTAGACTCTTTGGAAATGATCAAGCCCCCTACAGTACAGTTTCACGATTATCCCATTAAGACTATCAAACTTAGCGCAGAGTTTGCTTCCCAAACCTTTCTTGTTATGACCATGGGTTAGGAGGGCCAAATGTTGAGCATCCCATTGCTCATACTCACACCCAAAACAGTTTAGTAGAGTCCCTCATCAAACGTCTTCAATTAATAGCTCAACTACTACTAATGAAAACCAAATTACCAACTTTAGCATAGGACATGCTGCAAGCTTGGTTTGTATTCGACCAACAGCTTACCATGAATACTCCCCTTCACAACTTGTACTTAGTAAACAATCAAATATTTCTCATTTACAAATCTTTGGTTGTGCAGTTTATATACCAATTGCACCTACACAACACACTAAAATGGGTCCCCAACGAAGACTTGAAATTTATATAGATTTTGATTCTCCATCTATCATAAGATATCTCGAAACCTTCGTTGGAGATACTTTTACAACCTACTTTGTAGATTGTCATTTTAATGATAGTGTGTTCCCACCATTAGAGCGAGAAAAGTTGGTTCTAGAAGAACGATGGGAAGTACTTTGAATCATATCAAATATCTCATTTTGGTTCTCAAATGCTGAATCAATGTGGCGAGTTTTGAGGATCGTTCGTTTGCGTAATCTTAATTGATTACGCCTTCTTTTATTGTTTAAAGAAAGTGATAATAAAATTACTATCCACAGCGCGATATTACGTAATAATTGATGTCCTTGAAGGACATCTAGTAAATAAATATAAATATGCAAGCGTGGAAGACTGCCATTTCCAAGTGACTTCATGATGAAAAACAAGAAAATTGGTGCCCTTAAAGAGGCAAATATAAAACAAAAGGTCACAACAAAGGCATATGGTAAAAAAAAGGCCCCAGTAGAGGCATACATTAAACAAGAGACCCTTGAAGATGTTTAAGATAAATAAATAGCCTGAAGAAATTGTACGGTACACGAAAAATTACAGAGATCTCGATAAATTATGAGCAATGAGAAAAAATGGGATCAAAATAAAGTTATTATCAATAATATTTTTGCTTTACAAGTGACCTTAAACATCATAAGAAATGATGAAGATCTCAAACCACAAAATATGGAAGAATGTCGACATAGAAAGGATTGGCCAAAATGGAAAAAAGCTCAGACATAATTAAACTCGTTAATGAGACAAGAATTTTTTGGACCTATAGTTCAAACACGTAAAGGTTGAAGCGTGTTACAGGTGCAGAATCAGATGCTAGCATGAACACTGCGATCAAGAATGAGATCACCTGTAGATAAACGTGATTAGCATCTGGGTTTCTCGTAGAGGCCCCGTATTGACTACAAGGAAATATATTATCCTGTCATGGACGCAATCACTTTTCGTTTTTTAATAAGCATAGAAGTCTCTTATGGACTATAAATGGGTCTCATGGATGTCATCACTGTAAGACCCGAGAAATTCTAATTTCTGGAAAAATGACAAAATCGTAATTTTGGTTACAAAATTGTAATTTCGGTTAAAAATCCGAAATTTATTCTCTGGATCTCGTATGATGAAACTGATTTTACCGTTGGAATCGTCTCGCGAAATCTAGCTAACACGTCGAATTTCGTAGAATTCCGAGATAGTCGGAATTGGCACGTTTTTCGAGGCATTTCAGGTGCCGTAAAACGATTTTCGATGCGACGAAAGTCACATATAGCAATCTTCGTATTAATCGCCGTGGTATGAGTGAGAAATGATGAAAATGAATTGATGAGATTGCAAGATATCTAGCGGTAAAGAAGGGCGTAATGGTGCTTTTAGAATTAGATTAAATGAGGATAAGACAGAAACACTCAATAGTGTTTGTGTACTCCAAAAATCTGAAAAGCAAAAAAACGTGGGGGAGAAGATTATTAGATGCAGTGGCCATTTTCGTTTTGTTTTGGGAAACCTCGAAGCTTCTCTCTGGGTGCAAATGTCCCAGATAGTCGAGAGAGACGAGAGAGGTGATCGGAATGAGAAGGGAAGGCTGCCACGCGGAGAGCTGTGATCTTAGTTAAAGAATTTAGACAAACTCCTTGAAGTGGGGAGGTTCTCCCTACTTGGGTTTGCTTCTATTTGGTGTTTTCCAATGTTTCGGTTAGCTTGGTGTGAGCAGTAGTTTGATTGAATAAAAACTTAGGGCCAGAATTGTTTAGTTATTGAATCCAAAAATGTCAATTGCATTGTGTGAGGAACATTTGGGTGTTTATTTCTAAATTATGTGATAAATCGTATTGATATGAATGAAGCGAGAATGGCGAGTAGAGCAGGTTCCACTAGTAAACCTATGATTGGTGATTTTGGAATAATGTAGGGGTTCATATTCTGAGAATAGTGTTATGAAAATAAATTTTGTGAATTAATGTGTTTGGTCGAGTAATTCAAATTAGAATTGCTCGTGTTTGATCATTAGCCCACGTGAGCTAATTTTGATATAATGAAATGAAGGAGTTACGCATAACATGATTGTGTGATTTAATTTTATGTGAATATATGCATGTTTATATTTGCATGTGTTATAAATTTATGACGGAATTTGGCATCATGCATTCATGTGCTGGGTTTTCCCCAGGGCGGTAGGAGTGAGTGCATGAGATAGTCTAGAAAATGGTTTGGAGGGTTGTCTAAAACTAAAAATGGTGGAGGGTAGTCATCTTTAAAAATATTTAATGTCGTCGGAGGCGGCGATTGATATACAGCCGGAGTAGTCAGCCAAATAATATCGTGCGCGAATGGCCCAATTGATATATACGCCGGAGGTTGTCCACAAACAAATAAACATAATGAATTCTCATCACGGGCTTAAAGTGTGAGGAAGTCGATGGACTAGTGCGAGATGATCAATTAGGCGTTAGTAGGATCGTGCATTTGCTTGGATGTGTGTTTATTTTAGACATTGCGCCCATGCACTTAGGTGGAGAGTAGCCAGCCAGGGTGATTAAGCTCTTTGACGTGTGCGTCGGGATATTATTTTCTGGTACGGGGGAGCGTGCGGGGGACGGCTCGATCTGAGACAGAGGTTTAGAAGAAAAGTAGAATTGTGGCTTTGGGTTATGATGTATTACATGTATTAAATTGTTTTAATTTTAATATATGTTGTATAAAAACAATTGAACTCTTGAATATAGTTGGATAGTTGGATATATATATATATATATATATATATATATATATATATATATATATATATATATATATATATATATTATTATAGTATTTGTGAGCCCCAGTGGTAGTTTTAATCATAGGCCCCATTATATTAGACCCATTTGGGATAGGTTTATCTGATTTTGTATTGGGTAGGCTCGGTACAAAGGAGACTGCGGAGTTTCGTGAAGAATGTCGGGTCACCCGGAGCATTCCATGATATCGCGGATGTGGTGGTCAACGGACCCGGGTTTTAGGCGTCACGACTTGGTATCAGGCTTAGGTATCTGAATACACAGGAGCTCGGTTTGGGTATCCATACTGGGTGGTTTGATGCAAGAGTATGGGTATATGGAAACGATTGAGGGTTTGGGCTTAGGCACGTAGTCGTGTAGAATATCACCACTTGGGGTGGTTCGATGTTAGGTTTAGGTATGAGATTACCCTAGGAAGACACGGAATGAAAACTAGAACACGCATGTGTGTTTTGTGTGTGATCATGAATTGATGAATTGTTGTGAATGATGTGCATAACATGAATGGTGTGTATATCATGTTGTATGTGTTATGATTGTTTGTGTGCTTAGTAATATGCATGGGAAAGAGTGATGTGTTTGAAAATTTTTAGGGTTTATGTGTGAAATGGAATAAAATGAAAGAAATAAATTTTACAAAATTTATTTGGAGATAATGAAATAAAATTTTGGGTTGAACTCATAGAATTATGGAGTTGAAAGGATACGTATTTAAAGATTCTTTATAGGAAATGTAAAAGGAAAGATTTCTTGAGAATGAAAAAAATTATGATGATGAAAATTATTTTAGGTTTACAATTGGAAAGCGAAGAAAATGGGAGAAAAGTGAAGAAAATGAATTTTTATAGTAATGTATTTTATTATCTGGAAAATGAAAAAAAACAAATATATATACCTGCCTATATATATATATATATATATATATATATATATATATATAATAGAAAAAAAAATTTTGTTAGTGCGCTGGCTGGGTGACTCTGCCAGTTATGTGACCAAGGCGTAGGGCAGATTTGTTGTTGGGCGCGGGGCGCGAGGCGTAAGGTGTTAGGCGCGGTCGCCAGGCGGCGCGCGGCCTTGTAGCCAGCGGCGTGGCGCGGCGGCCCTGTGACGGCGGGCGCGTGCGGGCAGGCGCGACGAGACGCCGCAGGCCGAGCGAGCGACCGCCCCAGGCGCCTGGCCTTGAGCCTTGAGTGTGCGGGTGCTCAGTGGCGCGGCTAGGCGTCTTCTTTGGACGGCGGGTTGTGCGCTCGGTGCACTCGGCATGTTATTGATTTAGGCTGATCTTGTTCTGAGTCACTAAATGAACACTGTTCATTACAAAAAAATTTCGAAATTTTTTTTTTTTTAAATTTAATTAAAATAAAAAATAAATAAAATCAAACAAAATGAGACAAAATTTTGAAAAAAATTTTAAAAAAAAATGAATTTTATTGAAAAAATATATATATTTTAAATGCAAAATTGATTGTCTTGCTATCTGTAAATCTGAATGATGTATACGCTGATTTATGTGCCATGATTAGTGTCTCGGGGCTATGTTTATACCTTAGAATCACTGCGTGTATTATTCATTAGTGTAATAGATGGCTGATGAAGACAGGCGTGAAGACGTGCAGACTTCAGTGGAACACAAACCATTGACAACCTGATATTGATCGTGAGCATTCTTGAGGTTGCTTGGGAGTTCTGTGTTCTTTGTACGATTATAGCGGTGTTAGTGAGTCCGTAACCTCGGAAGGGTTTAGGCGCATCATCTCGCGATTGCGAGGAGAGGGCAGATGGTGGCGGACCATTAGTTCATCTGAACAGGTGTTGAAGTTATGAGTGCATAGACACTTTTATTTACACACACACACACTTACACACGGGTTTCGACTGGTTGTGTTCCAGCTGGAAGTGGGACCAGATATGGTGGGCGGGCGAGGACCTTTGAGACCTTGGAGACCTTTGTGTGTGGTTCTCCCCCGAGTTAGGGCGGGGAATAGGGATGATGTATGTCGGGAGGTTGCGGAATTTGGGGATCTCGGGGACTCTACTCCCGATGGGCACGAGAGATCATGGACATGGGTGATGTCATCACGGGGATGGATTAGTAGCGACTTGAAGTCGTTATCGATTGAAGCGCCAGGGTTCCCCTTTTTATGCGCGGGGGCGGTACTCGTGTGGTGGCCCCCGGGGGCAGCGATATTTTGCCCGGGCGGTATACGAGTCAGTGTCGAGGCGATTAGCGGGTTGGCTAAGCGAGCCTTACCTTAGAAGGACGGAGAGACCGGGGAGACTTGGGATCCACGCCAGTCGTGTCTTGAGTCGTGGATGTTTTCCGGATAGACTGCACGGGTGCGCCTGCGAAGGGTTGTAGACTTGATGTCGAGTTACGCCTGATGCCGCGTCATGACTCGCATAGGATGGCGTCGATTGAGTTACGGGAACTTCCGAGTCCAGGCTACAGGTTGTTAGATGAGGGTTTCATTAGGCCAAGGCACTTCATATGGGGCGGCTAGGTTATTTGCGAAGAAGGGCCAGACGGCCATTTGTGCATTGATTACCATGATTGAACAGGGTTTACGATGAGAATCGTACCCATTCACCCAGAGGATTGATGATTTGTTTGATCGGTTGAGAGGGAGCAGTCTCTTGCTCAGATAGACCATGTTGCTACCGTCGGTGAGGGTTAAAGAGGCAGATATCACTAAACAGTGTTTAGGGTAGCGTTGACGCGTTTATTGTGATGCCCTTTGGATTGTGAATGTGCGGCATTCATGGATCTCATGCATAAATTATTCCATTCTCCCAGATCAATTCGTGCGTGATGCCGTGGATGACACTTTGATACGCCGGTCGAGTGGGAGCGCATGGTATCCTTTAGAGGATTGTGTTCTGAGTTGTTGAGACCATCGGTTATGCGCTAAAGTTCGGTAAGTGCGAGTTTTGGCCTGCGGGTGAGGTGCCCCAGGACCGTGGTGTGGCGTGTGGGCATGTCAGTTGACCCAGAGAAGGTTGAGGCCGTGATGAGTTGGGAGAGACCGAATGTCAATCTTCGAGATACGTAGTTTCTTGGGATTGGCTGGGTATTATAGGAGGTCGAGGAATGGAGGCAGGAGTTGTCCGTTCGGGGCGGGATCGGACTTCACTACGGGATGTGGACTCCGTGGTTGGAATGACCGACCATAGAGAGGGTCGGGGATACTTTCGAGAACACTTTCGGGATACGGGTGTTGGTAGCAAGAGGGAGATCAGCCTTCTTCTAGTTCGGGGAAGAGGCAGAAGACTTCTGCTTCACACAAGTTTCAGGACCAGGGCCAGGATTGGGCATGAGAGACGAGATTGCCCTATAGACAGGGATCCCAGGGCTTTGGGACAGCTCAGTCCTAGTTAGCTATAGAACATGAGAGTATACGGTTCATTCCTCCACACCCTAGTAAAGGAACCCAGTTTCGAGTTTTGGGAGTCTTCATACAAGCACTTCTAGTAACCTGAGATAGACGGAGGACGGAGTGCGGAGTCGAAGTCAGAGGACGGATCAGTGCCTTGTGGGCGTAGTGGACCTTCGAGTGGTAGACACATTGGTTGTTGATGTCAAGCTTGACGCATGGATGAGTTGGCTGACCATCGAGTTGTTAGTAGTGAGACCTTGGCCCAGGGTTGTCACGGAAACCGCGACCTTGAATTTGGGCTTAGAGGTTAAGGCCTTTGAAGCGGGGTATAGATGTTGCCACTAGGATGTAGGGTGAGTTGACGATAGGTCGGGTATAGTGAGATCTCTGAGATTCTGCTCATGGTGGACCCCGGGATTGGGTGTCACAGTATGGCATTATTGCGTTCGTGTGCACGGTAACATTGCGTCGAGTCGGGTGTGGGTGCACGCTAAGGCCATTCACCACTCTTGGTGAGTGTGGGTTGAGTTTGTTTTTAGGGTTCGCGTCCGATGAAGGTCGTAGTTCGATTGAGGAATGTAAGAACAGTGCCGTAGAAGAGTTAAGTTAATCGGATAAGCCTGCGGTCGGGCTATCACGTAGACTTAGAGTTGAGTGATAGGAGTCGGGTGACTTCGAGATTTGGATGCCCCTTTGGAAGTCGCATTGGGTGTTATTGAGCGCGAGGAACGGTATATGGATTTCATACGTGACATGAACTAGGTTGACGGTCCATAGGATTGTCAGTGATTGTGACCTTAAGAAGGTCAGCGTTACACACAAAGCAAGGGTTGTGTTGGGTTACACGTTGTGTGGATTATATACAGGTGTTAGAGGACACTTATTTGTGACATCGATCTGGGTCATAAGGGTAGAGAAGCATTTGCCCTTGAGTGGAATTCTTCTGACAAGCAGTTATCGGTAGTATCTGAGGATATCAACTTATCATTTGAGGCGTGTATGGGAGTTGTGTGAGTCCCTTTAGTTATGTTGGACCGAGGTGGGAGAGGCTCCATCAACGGTCCCGATCGAGTTAGAGACACCTCAGGAAGGTGAGCTTGATGCTCTGGCGTCTTCTCACGGCTCAGGCAGTGAAGAGCAATGCGATGTCGGCGTCGGCTGCCCAGAGTTGAGGTTTTAGGATCACGTCTTCTTGAAGGTGATGCCTAAGAGAGGAGTGGTCAGGTTCAGTAAATGAGGGAAGTTATCGCCGAGGTTCATTAGGCCTTTCGAGATACTCGAGAGGATAGGCATTGTAGAGTACCGGTTGGTTTTACCACCCAACATGTCAGGTGTCCACGAGGTATTTCACGTCTCCATGCTCTGGAAGTATACTCCGAGATCCGGTATGTGGTGGATTGAGGGCCAGTTGAGGTTGACAGTGGGACCTTTGAGGAGGGACGGTATGTATTTTGGATGGCCGTGATCGGGTTTTGCGACCTTGAGACCGTGAGGCTAGTGAGAGTACTATGGCGGCACTATGGAGTGGAGGAGTCAACGTGGGAGCGTGAGGACACGATGCGGGCCACATATCCCTTCTTGTTTAGGGATGAAGGTACGTAGTTCAGTCGTTTAATAATTAAATGACGAGTTTACATGCATGGTAGAGTGCACGTTGCACATGCATGTTAATGAGTATAATTGTCCAGAATTTCGGGACAAAATTCCTTTTAAGGAAGGGAGAATGTAAGACCCGAAAAATTCCAATTTCTGGAAAAATGGCAAAATCATAATTTTGGTTACAAAATTGTAATTTTGGTTAAAAATCAGAAATTTATTCTCTGGATCTCGGATGACAAAACGGATTTCACTGTTGGAATCGTCTCGCGAAATCTAGCTAACATGTCAAATTTCATCGAATTCAGGAGCGGTCGGAATTGCTTACGTTTTTGGACATCGGTCAGTGCCGTAAAAAGCGATTTTCAATGCGACGAAAGTCACATATAACAAGCCACTCATGTTCCATAAGTGGTATGAGTAGAAATGATGAAAATAGGCGGTCGAGATAGTGCCGAATGTCAAGCGGTAAAAGAAAGGGCGTAATAGTGCTTTTTAGAAATTAGATTAAATGAGGATAAGACAAAAGCAGCTCGATAGTGTTTGTCTTCTCCAAAATCTGAAAAATGACGTGGGGAGGAATTATTGATCTCAGTGGCCATTTTTGTTTTGTTTTAGAGAGGAAACCTCAAGCTTCTCTCTAGATTTGCAAACGATCCGACCGTCGGCAATCGTCGGGACAAGAAGGGAAGCTGCTCTACGCGGAGAGGGCTTCGCGTGGGTACCGGATTTAAGGAGTTTAGACAAACTCCTTGAGGTTGGGGTTTCTCCCTACTTGGGTTTTACACTTTATTTAAGTGTTTTCCAATGTTTCGGTTAGCTTGAGACCGTTTGATCTGTCCCAAAACTTGGGACTGAATTGTTTTAATTTATTGAATCCAAAAATGTCCATCTGTGACCGTGAGGGGCTGTTTGGGTGTCTTATTTCACAAATTATGTGATAAATCATGTATTGATTGGAATGAGGCCGAGAATGGCCGTGAAACCAGGGTTCACAAAGTGAACCTATGATTGGTGATTTTCCGGGAATAATAACGGGGTTACTATTCAGAGAATAGTGTTCACAAATAAATTTTGTGAATTAATATGTTTGGTCGAGTAATTGAGTAGAATTTAACAAGTGTTTGATCATTAGCCCACGTGAGCTAATTTTGATGTGATGAAATGAGAAATTACATAACATGATTGTGTGATTTAATTTTTATGTGAATATATGCATGTTTATATATTTGCATGTGTTATAGACTGTAATGGAATTGGCATCATGCATTCCATATGCCTTCAGGACACCTAGGACGGTAGGGCGAGTGCATGAGATGAGTGCAGAAAATGGTTTGGTGTTGTCTAAAACTAAAAATGATCGGGTAGTCCATACTAAAAATATCAATCGTCGGAGGCGACCCAATTGATATACATCGATTGATCCTTAAATAATATCAATCGTCGGAGACGGCCCAATTGATATATATATATACATCGGAGGGTTGTCTACAAGCAAATAAACATAATAATTCTCATACAAGGCTTAGGCGAGTGTGAGGGAGTCGATGAGGACTCGGGTACGAGATGATCAGTTAGACATTCAAGTAGGATCATGCATTTGCTTGGATGTGTGTTTATTTTTGGAGCATTGCGCATGCGCAAGGTGGAGTAGCCAGCAGGGTGATTCCACTCTGAGCATTGGCTCACTCTGTCGGGGATATTATTTACACGGGTGCGGGAGCGTGCGAGGGGCGGCTCATCCTGGGGCCAGAGAGGTTTAGAAGAAAGCCGGATTATTGGCTTTGGGTTATGATGTATTACATGTATTAGAATTGTTTTAATTTTAATATATGTTGTATAAGAGTAAAATTTGAACTCTTGAACTATGGTTGGATAGTTGGATATATATACATTGTTATGAGTATTGGTTTTATGAGCCCAGTGGCCGTTTAATCATAAATTTGTTTTATTGAATTTGTTTGGGACGGAGTTTTATGCATATTTTGTATTTGGGTAGAGCTCCCATTACAAAGGGACTACGCCGATTTTTAAATGAAGAATGTCGGGTCGTCAGACATTCACGAAATGTCCATGGCAGGTTGTGGGTAGTCAACAGACCCCCGGGTTTTGGGGCGTCACAATCACAGCTTA
The DNA here is from genome assembly GCA_016808115.1 of Tetrastigma voinierianum. NCBI lineage: Eukaryota > Viridiplantae > Streptophyta > Magnoliopsida > Vitales > Vitaceae > Tetrastigma > Tetrastigma voinierianum. The sequence goes on from JAEQBH010001107.1 coordinate 570,273, forward strand.
TCTATATAAATCCATAAATAATGACATATGTATGAAAATCCCTTAAGGATTTAAATTGTCTAAAGTAGATAATACAAAGTCTCGTAGTATGTGCACAATCAAATTATAACAATCTCTATATGGATTGAAGCAATCCGAAAGCATGTGGTACAATCGCCTTAACGAGTATTTACTAAAAGAAGGGTATGTGAAACCTTATATGCTCATGCATCTTTGTCAAGAAATCGGAAATTGAATTTTCAATTATTGATATGTATGTTGATGATTTAAATCTTGTTGGGACTCCTGAAAAACTCACAAGAACAACAAAATATTTGAAAAAGAATTTGAGATAAAAGATCTTGAGAAAACAAAATTTTGTCTTAGCTTGCAGATCGAGTATTTCCCCATTGGAGTTTTGGTCCACCAATAAGCATATACTAAGAAAATCTTAAAGCGTTTTTATATGGATAAAACACACCCTTTAAGTTATCAAATGGTTGTCCGTTCACTTGACGTGAAAAATGACTCATTTTGTCCTTATGAAAATGGTAAAGAATTACTTGGTCCCGAAGTGCCATATCTTAATGTCATTGGTGCAGTTATGTATCTTGTTAACTATATCCGCCCAGATTTTGCTTTTTCTATCAATTTATTAGTCATGTAAAATTTCGTTCCAACCCAAAGACATTGGAATGGTATCAAACATATATTGCGCTACCTCCAAGGAACAACTGATATGAGTCTATTTTACTCAAGGAATGGCAAGCGGTGTTTGGATATGTTGATCTGAGATACCTTTAGGCCCACATAAGTATATCATAGAAAGCAGGAGATTATGAATTCACGAAGCGAAATTTGTGAATGCATGTATAGCTAAGATCGATGATTCAACATATCAAGAATTATGCGGACTTCCTACATCAAGGCAACCTCGACTAACATTATTTTAAAATATATGTTGCATCACCACATCCACACAAATCAAAGAAGATTATATCAAAGGAGATAGAACTAAACACATTTTTTCAAAGTTCTTTTATACACATGAACTATATAAGAGTGGCGAAATTAATATTCAACAAATACGCTCAAGTGATAATCTAGTAAATTTATTCACAAAGTCATTATCAACATCAATATTCAAGAAACTAATATACAAGATTGGAATGCGCCAAATGAAGGACTTTGACACGAAGGTGAGTATGCTTATGACATGATGTTAGTATATTGTACTTTTTTTCCCTTCAATCAATTTTATCCCATTGGATTTTACTAACAAGGTTTTTAACGAGATAGTCCTAACAAACTAAGAACAATCTATAATACCTTAAGAATATTGTACTCTTTTTTTTTTTTTGGCTAGATTTTGTTCTAATGAGTTTTACTAACAAAATTTTAATAAGGCTTATTTTTTATAATGATCATTCAAACGAGAATATTGTAAATGAAGAATTACTCCATGCGGTGAATGACGACATTGAAAGTTATTCAATTAATCATTGCTTATGATACATGAACCTTCCATTAACTCACATTTATTAATGAGTAATGGAATGTTAAGTGAAAACCTATAAAAAAAACTTAATCTCCCTGCTAAATGATATACTAAGAATCACTTCTCATCCTCCCATTCTCTCTCTCCCTCTCTCTTTCTATTTCTTTATTGATTTCTCATCTCTCTTTCATTATATATACATGTATAAAATACAAAGAGAGTAAAAACAAATTTCTCTAAATTTTGCATTTTATTTTATTTTCACAGCAATTTCATGATTACATGATACCCAAAAAATAAAACTACGGAATTGACATCGATGAAAAGAGTTAGGCCATTCCAATGTGCTAGGGACATAATCACAAAAGCAGAATACAATTGAAGAGTGTTGTTAAATGTTACATCTCCAAGTCAATTGCTATGTCCAACGCACACCCAAAAGGCACCATTGCCTAGCTAGCTAGTTCATGAAAGCCCCTCATTGCAGCACACATTTTCCTGATGATTGCAATTCCAATAGCAGCACACATTTTCCTGAGAAAATAAATTTTGCTTTTAGGACGGTGATGGATGTGTGATCTTTCCCAAAGGCAAAAACAAGTCCAAAGCGTGGAATTTGGAATTTTTTTAAAAAGATTCCGAAACAAGGGTGGAGCATATGCATATTGCTCAAGGGCTTCTTTTTCAGCTACAGTGAATGTCGGGTTCTATAGCATCCAAAGTTTTGTGGTTCTCATCCACCTTTTCCATTTATCTAAGAATATTCTTTTTTCTTTTCATCGTGCCGTCTTTTTTTTTCTTCTACATTTATATATTCACTTTGCATATCATATTATAATATTTCATTTCAAATCTTGTATTTGAATCTGAAATCTCTCACATCCCATCCCGATCTCTTTATCATGATTTGAGTCTGAAAAGAAAAAAATTCAAAGGCTTCAAAACGTGTATTAGATTTAGAATTTTTTTTTTTTTAATGGTATTATATTTTTGTCAAAAATCCCAAATAAAGAGTAGAGAATATATCCACTTCCATTTAGGAATATGGATCTCCATGACATGAGATTTGAGTATCTTTCTGATAGTGCCTAAAAGCGGTATAGGCGGGACGGGCTGAGGTGACCAGTCAGTAAAGCAAGCGGGTTGGCGTTCGTGGGGGCTGAATGGCACGCATGGGGACTCGGCCGCGATGGCGATCTGAGTTACTCCTAAGGCGTGAGCCACGAGGCTAAAATTAAACGATGGGTCGGACGGGTGCTTGGGAATAATCTGGCTGTCAGTGGGTTGAGGGCGTAAGAAAGGAAAGCGATCAGTCTCGGCGATCAGATATCTACTCATTGAGGAAGGATCCCCAAAGTCTGGCTCCCTAATTATCCTAATATTCAGCTAGCGATAAGAAAGGAGATTCCCTACTGGTGGGAAGAGATCGTGTGTCGTCCCCGAGAAGCAAGGAAAGACATCATGATGCTTACGTAAAGGTCGGTGAAGGCCATAGTACCATTCCACATGAGGAACAGCAACACCTTAAAGCCCCTCGAGACGTTGACAAAGGAGAGAAAATAGTCGGACCAGGGGGCATGATCCCTACATACCCCCCAAAGATGGTCGCAATGAGGGGATGCCTAGCAGGAACGACGGAGGTGATGAGTCAATCCCTTATCAACAGGGGAAGGGAGAACAATCTTGGGAACAACGGTTCGGGACGTAACAAGAGCTCTGACCACATGAAGGAGGTATGAGGTCGAGCCCAGTCTTCATGGATGCTCGATACATTAAAGCGGAATCCCGTTCCACGGCGGGAGTATTACCACTTCCCTCTCCGTGAAATTCGAGGATGCACGAGATCGGGGCCTTTGAGAGCGAAAGACCACCGCCAGGCCACCTCAGCACACAATAATCAAATGGAGTTGCATGGATACCAAAACCCCGTGAGATATAGAGCCTTTGCCATCACGCTTAAGGGCTCGGCCTTGGCATGGTTCAGCGAGCTCCGCCGGCGTCGATCGTCCTTGAGGCTCTTCATCGCGCCGGCATCACTTCGCCGGGCAGCGTCTGAAAGTCGAGCTACCACGATTGGCCAAGTAAAGAGAGGCCCGCGAGAATATGAGGTCTTACGTCCAGAGGTTCAACTCAGAGTCATTAAAGGTAGACATCCCATATGAGAAATTTCCCATCACCGCCTTTATCGCCAGGCTAGGCATACAGTTCAAAGACCTAATGTTTTCCATCTCGAACAACCCTCAGGAAAGCATGGCCGAGGTGCTCGCCAAAGTAGAAAAATACATCAATGGAGAGGAGGCCCTTATATATAAGCGGGGAAGCTCTTTCACGCAAAAAGAGAAAAGCAAGGACGAGAAAAAGTGAGACCAAAGCCTCAGAAGATGAAGAGACCGAGACAGATCTCCACGGAGGAATAAAGAGAGCGGAGATCGATGTCGAAGAAGAGTAACATCAAGGACGCTTAGGTCCGCGGCTGAGCTGCGACCCGCGGTACCCCTCGTGGTTCACTGGCGGCCTCGCGTCTCAAGTCTATCACAGTGCGGCATGAGAGGTTTTAAGGTGGCCGTCTCGAATGAAGGCGGACCGGTGAGGAACGCAACCAAGTACTACGAGTTCCACAGAGATCATGGGCACCGAACAGATGACTGTATTCAATTGAGGAAAGAAATCAAATTCCTAATCCGAATTGGACATCTCCGTTGTTACGTGGCTCCAGAAGATTGGAACCGGGGAACCTCATCCGCGCTCGTCGACCCGGCCCGGCCGGCGTAGCGACCTGAGGGAGATCAGTAGCGATTTCGGGGGATTCGGCCGGTGGGGGAATCCCGGTTTGGCGGGGAAGTCACCTCACGTGACATAAAATCAGGGGAGACAGGGGATGCGAATTAAGTGTCAAGTTCCCTCGGTTGGATACCACCATAACCTTCTCGGACTCTGACATGGAAGGCTGTTAATATCCCCATGATGGCCCATTAGTGATAAGGGTCATCGTGACCAACAAGACAGTGCACAGGGTTATGATCGACAATGGGAGTTCAGCGGACATCATCTTCGCATCAGCATTTGACAAAATGGGCATCGAAGGAAGAATTTGGAACGATAAAAGCCCGCCTATTTGGGATTCTCCAAGAGAAAGTGCTGCCTGGGATCAATCTGGTGGTACTCACTTTGGGAGACCCCATACTAGGCCTACTTGACGATAAAATTCCTCTTAGTGGATGCCCCATCGGCATACAACATGTTACTAGGCAGGCCTTCTCTCAATGTCATAAGGGTCGTCCCTTTCGCCTATCATATGGTTGTCAAATTCCCTACGGAGAATGGAGTAGGAATGGTTTGAGGAGACCAGCGGGTAGCCAAGGAGTGCTACTTAGCGTCAATGAAACAGAAAGCATTTGACAGCATCCACTTGGATGAGCTCGACATGAGAGATGAACTAAACACCCAACCTATGCCCTCGGAAGAACTAGAACCAGTACAACTTGACGACCATCCATAACACCTTGCCTACATCGGATCCAAAATGACCAAGGACGTCAAAGACCTCCTCATCCGCTTCTTAAAGCAAAATGTGGAGGTATCCCCAGAGCGAGGACATGGGAGGAATTGACCAGTGATTTATCACCCCTGGTGAATGTCATTCCCTCCTTCGGCGGAGTCAAGCAATGAGAAAGAAGAAGTTTTGCCCCAAAAAGGCAGAAGGCAATCAACGAAGAGGTCAGCAAACTCCTTCAAGCCCGAGTTATCCGAGAAGTAGATTAACACGACTGGTTGGCTAATGTGGTTCTCGTCAAGAAGGAAAACGGCAAATGGTGACTTTGCATTGACTTTACCTATATTAATCGGGCTTCCCCGAAAGATAGCTTTCCCTTGCCCCGAATCGACCTCATAGTGGACGCCACTGCTGGCCACGAGCTCCTCAGCCTCATGGACGCTTTCTCGGGTTATAATTAGATAAGAATGGACCGTAATGACCAAGAGAAGACCTCATTCGTGACCGAACAGGGAACGTACTGTTATCAAGTGATGCCTTTTGGGTTAAAGAACGTTGGGGCCACCTATCAAAGGTTAGTAAACATAATGTTCCAAAAACATATTAGTGCATCCATAGAAGTATACATAGACGACATGCTGGTGAAGTCAGTCAAGGCCAAGCTCCACGTAGACCACCTAGCTGAATTGTTCAGGTCTGAACCTCTGAGATGAAGTTAAACCCAACCCGAGTGTGCTTTAGTCTCACTTGAGGAAGTTCTTGGGTTTCATAGTCCAACATCCCGGAATAGAGGCAAATCCGGGGACAAGATAAAGCGATTACTCGACATGCAGCACCCCTCAAACACTAAAGAAATTTGGCGCGTGGGAGAATAGGCACCTTTAGAAGTGGCTTTGTGTGGATCCGGTGACAAGTGCCATTAACTTCTTTCAAGTTCTGAAAAAGGCCTTCCACTGGGACGCCTACTATGAAGAGGCGTTCGCAGCACTAAAAACCTACTTAAACTCCCCCCCTATTCTTGTAAGCCCTCTGAGGGAGAATTCCTTACGCTCTACTTAGCCGTTTCCAATTTCTCGACTAGGTACCACCACGAAGAAATTGAGTGGGATTGAGCGCGATATGGTCTATTACTACAGCGAACTGCGAGAGGAAGCGGGAAAGGTATCCGAAGATGGAAAAGCTAGTTCTAGCATTGGTGACCACCGCCAGAAGACTTCGACCATACTTCCAAGCTCACACCATCGAGATTCAGACAAAACACCCGATAAACAAATATTGCCAAACCGGGGAAACCTCGGGAAGGCGGTAAAATGAGCCATAAGAAATTTGAGTGAGTTAGACATTAGGTACAAGCCAAGAACAGCAATCAAAGGACAAGTTTTGACAGATTTCATCATGGAATTCACCTCGACGGAGCCTACCAAAACCACCCAACTCGCGTCTGACCTCCCCATCCGGAGGTTGTCCATAGATGGGGCTGCCAATGCTCAAGGAAGCGGTGCAGGGTTGATTCTGACCTCCCCGGATGGGATCGATGTGGAATACGCACTCATATTCGGGTTCCAGGCCTCCAATAATGAAGTCGAATATGAAGTTGTCATTGTTGGGCTTAACCTCGCCCACTCCATGGAGGGTGATCAACTAGAGGTATGCAGCAATTCCCAGTTGGTGGTGAAGCAGATAGAAGATTCCTACAAAGTGAAAGGCGAAAAGATGATCCTTTATCTCAAAAAGGTACGTGAGTTGCTCAAAAAATTCGTACGGGTTCAGGTCAGACACGTCCCAAGAACGGAGAATTCATGGGCAGACGCCTTGGCTAAGTTAGCGATAGGCGTCGCGAAGACCCAGACGAGACGGTGCGGTCGAGCACCTCATGGAACCTTCAATAGACGTCAACAGTAACGAAGTCCTCCCAGTAATGACCATGTCGAGCTGGATGGACCCCATCTGGGACTATCTGTTGAATGGTACACTACCGAGCGATCCAATGAGGCATCTAAACTGAGAGCCAGATCAGCCAAATTCGTTCTTTTACAAGGAACCCTTTACAAACGAGGCTTTTCCGCACCCCTTCTCAAATGCATAGGAAAGGAAGATGCCAACTACGTACTTAGAGAGGTGCACGAAGGCGTCTGTGGCAACCATATCAAAGCTCGGACCTTGGCAAGAAAAACCCTAAGGCAAGGGTGTTATTAGCCCACGATGCTTTCGAGGCGCCACGGGCGTCGGAAGGTGCAAAAATCGTCAAGAGCATGCCAAGATCCTCCACCTCCCATCGGCTGTGACCTCGATCACTTAAGCCCACCTTGTCGGCGGAGTGGGGTTTAGACATACTAGGGCCTGTAGGTTCTGTATAGAGTGGACTACTTCACCAAGTGGGTAGAGGTCGAGCCATTAGTAACAATCACGGAGATAAAGGTACGTAACTTCGTTTGACGTTCCATAATCTGCAGGTACGGAATCCCAAAAGCATTGGTATCTAATAATGGAAAGCAGTTCGACAACTAGAAATTCAAAAACTTTTGCGCCGAGCTCGGAATCAAGAATTACTATTCGTCCCCAGCTCATCCGCAGTCCAACGGACAAGCATAAGTCACTATAAGGACTCTCAAGGCAACATTGAAGACTAAGATGGAAAACCTAAAGGGAAAATGGGTAGAATACCTCCCCGAGGTACTATGGGTGTACAGAACTACATGCAAGTCTGCAACTCGAGAAACTCCATTCGCCTTAGCATTTGGCACCGAGGCGGTAGCCCCTGTCGAGGTTAGGCTCGAGTCACCTAGGGTCGAGTTCCCAGCGGGGCATCAAAGCACAATGAGGAGTCTCCCGATTAGACCTTGATCTCCTAGAGGAGAATAGGGAGCGGAGGCTACGAAGCAGCCCAGCCAGGGACTACCAATGAAACACAACAAGGTACTATGATCGAAAGGTCAGGCCTAATAGTTTTAAGCTCGATGACCTAGTGCCCAAAAAACTCCTGCTAGCAAGGAAAGACCCCACTCACGGGAAATTGGGACCCAACTAGGAGGGACCCTATATCGTATCACAGATAATCCGACCTGGCAACTATGAGCTTCAAACAGAAGAGGGAAATCCCTTGCATCACTCCTGGAATGTCGAACACCTAAAGCGGTTTTACCCATAAACCTCATATTGTATCTATTAATAAAGCGCAACAGTTCTACTTTCGTTCAAATAACATTTTTTTTTTGTTTATTTTCTACCTGCCTACTCTCGTAAATCATAAAGAAAGAACCAGGGAGCTCGGTTTATCATAAATCCATAGGGCTCGGAAGGGCCTTGGAAGGTTACATGAAACATCAGACAAGTATACGTGTTTTCAAAAGATTGTACTTTTATTTAAGAGAATTACAGTTATTCCAGAAAATTACAATCAGAAAAACAGCTGTTTATATTCCATAAAATTACAATCAGCAAAACCGTTCTCTACATCTCATAAAATTACAATCAGCAAACAGTCATTCAAGGCAAAAACCACAATAAAGAGAAAAGGGAAGCCGAAAAAAGAGAAAAGAGGGGAGGAGAGGTATAGCATAAGAAACGAGACTTTACGACATTCAACACGGCCCTCGGGCGTGTTCCACTGACTCGAAGCTCCATCGAATGGCGGGGTAGGGAACAACACAACTCCAAAAAATGGCAGGACTATGGAACAACACAACTCGAACAAATGGAAAAACAATGAAACCAAACGTCGGCCTATGACCACCAAACAAATTTCGCGCAGTGGCAATCAAACCCTAAAGCTTCATCATGTCCAAACTCCGACATTAGCGAAGGTAGGAAGGAAAACGGGAGATGCGTATAACATACACCCTCAAAGGAAGGCAGTTATTTATAAAGAAGCCTGAACACATTGGGAAGTCATGCAGTCTTTTCCGATTCTCCATAGACCATCATTAAAACTATGCGCACTTTCCCAAGGGAAGGAATACGAAAAAGCCTAGGAGCTCAGATTTCAAAAGAGTCATGGAGTAGAGTTCAGCCAGAGCCAATAAACTCCGAGTTTGTTAAGAGCCCGATGCTTCCGAGTTCGTCAAAGAGTCATGCTTCCGGTTCAATAAGAACCGGAGCTCGAGATATTAAAAGAATACGTAGCTCGATTTGTTAAGAGCCACGTAGCTCGATTCAAATAAAACCCGATATCTCGGTTAATAAGAGCCTAGCAACTCGGAGGCGTAGCCACGGCCTCTATAAGAACCCAGAGCTCATATTAAAGTCGCGTAGCAGAGTTCAAAGAGCCATGGGCTCGAGTTCAATGCGAACCCCGGAGTAGCTTGGTTTGTTAAGAGCCACGTAGCTCGATTTGTTAAAAACCGTAGCTCAGATTCAATAAAACCCCGATAGCTCGGTTGTTAAAGTCACGTGCTTCCGGTTCAATAAGAACCTAGTAGCTCAGTTTGTTAAGAGCCACGTAGCTCAGTTCAATAAGAACCCAATAGCTCAGTTCAATAAGAGCTCAGTAGCTCAGTTTTTTAAAAGCCACGTAGCTCGGTTCAATAAGAGCCCAGTAGCTCAGTTTGTTAAGAGCCACATAGCTCAGTTCAATAAGAGCCCAGTAGCTCAGTTTGTTAAGAGTCGCGTAGCTCAGTTCAATAAGAGCCTAGTAGCTCAGTTCAATAAGAGCCCAGTAGCTTAGTTTGTTAAGAGCCACATAGCTCAAACGCTAGGCGCACAGCAGCTTAGTTATTAAAGGAGTTGAATGGCCAGGAAGCCTCGCAGCCTAGGTTGTAAAGTAAGATGGTAAAGAAGACGAAATGTCCAAAGGGTATAAAGGAAAATATCCACAGATCGACAAAATCAAATTCGACGTGCAAGAAGTCCAGAAGCTCGGATCCGAGTTGCGAGAATAGCGAAACTACGGAAGGCCTAAAATGTGAGCGGGACTGCGACGGCCTCGGTTAGAACCTCCAAACCATGTAAGTCGGAAGGTGAAGTCCCAGCGATCGAGGTAGGAGAGTCGGCCTTTGCAGGAGCCTCAATCTATGGTTCACCGGGAGGAGCAGTAGGGGGCATACGAAAACACCACGGGTCCGGCCGTCGTCGAGAATAAGTTCTTACGCACTCCCCTTCAATAAGAACTTAGAAGTTGAAATCCAAACCCGGGAAAACCTTAGCAGACTTGCACCGAAAAGCAAGCCACCTAGAGGCCCACAAGGTACAAGCCTCGTCCCTCAGCTCGGCAATCACCCCTTCCTTCTAAGTGACCAAGGCCTCCTGCCTCTATAGATCTCCGCGAAGCCCATGGCATTCCTCAGTTAAGCGCTCCACAAAGCTCATGGCCTCAAAAGCCTCTTGGCCTACTCGGCTTAATATCGTGGATTTGATGTGCACCTCGCCCTGGACCACGTGTAGCTCGTCCCTGGCCACCTGCAGCTAGTCCCTAGCCACCCGCAGCACGGCATCCTCGGCAAGGCACTGCATTCTAGCTCGAAGGTCGGCCTTCTCAGAGGTCAAGGAGGTAACCTTGGCTTTATACGCTTTCACTGGTTTAGTAGAGCCCTCGTCAAAGCTGGCCCTCCTCGCCAAGCTCTTCATATAGGTAGCCATCTACATAAACAATATAAAATTAATGGATAGTTTGAAACAACAGTGGAACAAACAAATAAAGGCGTCTGGACATACGGTGGCCGCTCCCTGAAGCGATAAGGCCAGAGCCTCCTCAACGGACATTGCATCTGCCCTCTTGAGGTCAGAGTCCCGTAGGATGGACGATACAACCCCGACGGTGAGCTCTGCATTCGCGAGCAACGAGTCCTCATCCCTCTCATGTTCGAGATGCTTCCTCCCCTTGTAAAACCCCGAAAAATTTAAAAAAATTTTAAAGTAAAAAAAAATTAAAATTAAAATTAAATAATAAATTGCTGAAATGGCTCAAGGAAGCCTAGAAAATTCCATAGAGCATCGGATGGCCAAGCAGTTGCGTCGTTGAGTCAGATCTCCGCAACAGTAACTCAGGGAAAGTTTATTTGAATTCCTAGGTAGTGGAAATTCTTTATGAATTTTTGAAGTTAGGTATCTAGTAACCCCAAGAACGAGATTTTCTTAAAAATCTCAAGAGTTAGGAAATAAGTGGAGTTAAGTTCATTTAAAATGAATTGAACTGAAAAGAAATAAACTGTTTCAGGACCGAAACGAACCCGGACAGGTCGTGGAATCGTGGAGCAAAGTGGGCCCCGCATCCAACTTAAACTTAAATGGGAAAAGAAAAGAAATCACATTTTTGGCTTCCATTTTCGGATTGGGACAGTGGGTAGAGTTAGAGAGATAAATGAGAGAAAATCTTCATCTTCTCTCTACGATCTACAGAGATCGGGTGGTCGGAATCCGTTGAGTCAAGATTTAAAGTTTATCTACTCGACGAGATCTAGCGTGGGTACCGACAACACGCAGTTTCACCGAAGATTTCGGGTTTGGAGAAGAAAATCTAGTGAGAGAAGCTCTATCTTCTCTCTAAGATTTCGGCGATCGTGACTTCGGTTCCGTCGGGCGAGACCAAAGTCGGGTACTCGTCGGGGAGCGGCGTGAACAACAAAATCAAGAATTTTCGTCGAAAATTCGAGCGGAAGTTCGGGAAGGCCACGGGTCTCGGGTCTTCGGGACTCCAAAAAGTTTCGTCTTCACTTCAAGAGGTAGGGAACCTTCCTACTCGGGTTTATATTTCATCTAAATGTTGTCTTGGTCTTGGTTGGGCCCTAAGGGTTGTTTAGATTGTGTTCTCGAACACGAAAATCGTATTTTGCTGATTTTGAGTTGTTTTTGTTAAGTTGATTTTCGGGCTGAGTTTAGGACCGGTTTTGTGCCATGTTTATGGCTGAATTATGGTCTCAATTGGGATGGGTTTGTTGTCGGGTGAAAGGGTTGTTTCCGGGATGAGTTTGGGTAGGAAAAATAGCATGTACGGGAGCTTTAAAAAAGCCCTGGGAAAGCAATTTCGTGGGTTTCACGTTGTTACTTGATTCTTTGTTCATATGGGCCTCCAACTGGAATGACCATAACTCTCGTCCGAGCTTTGTTTGGGGTGTTCTTGGACTCTATGGAAAGCCCTTTGAGTCTAGAATCTATCCATATATATCTTGATAAAATTTGAACTCATATTTGGTCCGAAATTTATGAAAAACAGTATGCCCCTACTGGTGCACGTCAGTTACTATTCATATGAGGCCTCCAACTTCAGACGGTCATAACTTTCTCATCCGAGCTCCGTTTGGGGTGTTCTTGGACTATATGGAAAGCTCTTAGAGTCTAAAATCTGACCATATGCTTTTAAATGGCAATTGGTACTCACATCCTTGTTGAAAATTGATTGTTACAACAAGTGTGTTAATTGTTAGTTGTGTGGATGTGAGGAGTTGTGTGCTGAAGTGGCCATTACATGGTAGGTTGTAGGCTATCTTAGGTGCATGATATGCCATGAATTAGCCTAGGAAATGAGGTGTGTCATTACTTGCCTAGGTAGTGACTTGATGAAATGTTAACATGTGTTTGTGTGATTGATTGAAATGGCATTTCTTGGTTAAGAGGTGTCATGCTTGGATGTCAATATGTGTGCTCTAACATATTGGGTTTGTGATGTGTTTTCGTGTGGACATGGCTATTTCGTGGCATGTTGTAGGCTAGTTTATTTGGCATTATGCGCCATGATGTAGCCTAGGGATTTGAGTATGACATTACTTGCCTAAGTAGTAGTCGGAATGATGTTGATGCATGCTTGTTTGATGTGTTGACATGAATGTGATAAATGTTAGTATGACTGCATGTATATTAACGTTTAATGAATGTATGGACTTTTGGGTGCATTAGACATGAGTGTCCATGTTACACGGTGGAGTGTACGATATAGGGTGTCCATGTAGAGATCTTTATACATTGGGCATGACTTGGAGTGCAATGGCACAATTGCATTGCACTGGTGCACGGGGACATCGCATGGTGTGGGTGTGATTGCATAGTCGTTGTCATTCACCATCCTTGGTGAATGGGTTGTGAACTCGATACTTTGGGCGATCGATGGAGATCCATGGTTTGCATGGTGTTGCACAGGTTAAGGAAATGGAAATGGCTCATTACATTTCACATCCATTAGAGCTACAGAAACGATAGAAGTGAGTGCATGAGGTGGTTTCTTGAGAGAGGTATTTTCGAAGGTTAACCAACAATATTATTTGCTCCGGAATTATGTCCACTCGATATCGAAGGGTTATCCACACAATATCAATTGTCGGAGTATGTCCAATTGATATACATCGGAAGGGTGTCCATATAATGTCAATCGTCAGAGTATGCCCAATTGATATACATCGGAGGGTTGTCCATATAATGTCAATCGTCGGAGTATGCCCAATTGATATACATCAGAGGGTTGTCCATAAAATGGATTATCGGAGTGCGTCCACTAACTATATCGGAGGGTTGTCCATGGGTAAACACAAATACCTTTGTTTGAAAATGGTTTTCATTCATGGCAAAATCCATGTTTGAGGGAGTCGATGAGGACTTGATACATGGGGCATCATGAGTCGCGTCTCATTCATGACAAGTAGGATTATATGCTAGGATTGCACGTCCTAGGTTGGTGTGTGCTTGGTTGTTTGACCATTCATGTGCATTAGGTGGGGAATAGCCCTTGTGGACTTATCTCTCTTGGGCGTTAGCTCACCCGTCGTAGGACCCCCCCTTTGGTCTGAGACATGTCCGAGCGACGATGCTCCTTAGGAGCCAACTTATTATAGACGGGGTGGATTATGGCTATTGATCGTATTTTGTATATTATATTAGAACATGTTAGTTTTAATATAATGTTTGTATTAAGAGTGATGTAATAACTCTTGGTGGATTGATGATATAGGTTGTATTTATATTGATAAAATAGGCCCTCACATTGGCCATTTTTACTCGTATGTGGACGGTGTGGTCGGTTGTATAATATTGGGACAGGTTTTTACATGTGAAATTGCCGCGAGGTTGTATTTTGGGGTAGAGCTCCGTACAAAGGAGACTCTGCCCAAGGTGTGACAAATCCTGGGTCTTGGGAAAGGGAGGACTCAATGGGTGGTGTCGGTTACCCGACATCCCGCGAAGAATTTTCATGGGTTGTGGGTTGTCAAACGGACCTAGATTTGGGGTGTCACAGCTTGGTATCAGAGCTTAGGTATACGAATACCTAGGGCTCGTTAGGCATGGGTCTAGAACATGTTGTTAAGGTATGGAGCTAAAGGTATCGTCTTTGTAGCTCGGTGTTTGGTATAAAGTAGCACGACTTGAGGTACAAGCTTGGTGTTAGAGCTTAGGGTGTGATTACCTAGTGCTCGGTGTCTGATGCCAGCGTTACAGCTTTAGTATCAGGGTCTAGGTAGGTGATTACCTAGGAGTTATAGGTTGAGATTAGACCATTGCATGCATTGTGTGTTTTCATGTATGTGTTTGGTGTGTTACATGATGTGTGTTACATGTTGTGTGGATTATATACATGGTAGGATGTATATAGGAAAATATATGAACACTAGGGTTAGAGAACGTAACCTTAGGGGTTCGGAAAATGAATGAACGGAGTAGTTCATGATGTGATGTCTATTAGTGGTTGAATTATGCACTACTAGGTAGACTAGCAAAAGGAATCTAAATATGCTATTTGACACATGTGTAGATGGCAAGTTTGGAAAAGCCGTAAAGTGTAAGTTCTCCCCTAAGAACTAGGGCGATGATTGGATAGACAAGTTGGGATGGTGAGGTAGAGATCTCACCGATTCTCCTCACTGTGGACCTAAGGGTCACAGAGATGTCGGGATTAGATGATATCCTCGGGGTGAATTTGGATGTGCTTACGCGGAGTCCTCATTAGTGCGTGATTAACGGGAGAGTCACCGCCTACGCACAGGACGGTGTTTATGTGATGTTTTAGGGGGATAATCATGATTCTTTACCCCAGGTCGTGCGCAACTCGGGATGTTACAGAAGATTGATGGGTTGGTTGGCAATTCTTACCCGAGAGGACGAGGCAAGACCGGGCTTGGGTCTACCTCGGGTAGTTGAGAGTAAAGGGATGTTTTTCCGGATGATCTATCAGGATTACCTTCAAATAAGGATGTAGACTTCATGAGTAAGTCACACCCCAGTGTGTCGCCCATTCTATAACTTCGCATAGGATGGCGCTAGTTGAGTTGAAGAAACTCAGAGTCCAGATACAGGAATTGTAGGACGAGGGTTATATTGGACCGGGCACTTCACCATGAGGCGCTCCGGTTTTGTTTGTGAAGAGGAGAGACAAAACTCTTTAATTGTGTATAAACTATCAACTGTTGAACAAAGTCACGATCAAGAATCTGTATTCCTTGCCAAGGATTAATGATTCATCGATCGGTATGAGGCGAGTATTCTAAGATAGATCTACTGCACCAATTATCCTCACGATGAGAGTTGGGGAGCGGACACCTCCTAACACGGCGTTAGAGAGGCGCGAGTATGGGCACTCGACTTCACGGTGATGCCACTTGGATTTAACGAATGCGCGGTGACATTCGAGGATCCTAAGAGTATAGGGTTTATGACCCTATCTAGATCGGGTTGTAGTCTTTGTGGAAAGATATTTTGATACTACGAAGCAGAGGAGGATAAGAAAATCGTTACGGATTGTTCTTTGGGCCTTGCGAGGAATATCGATTGAATGTCAAATTCATGAGGGAGTCGTAACTAGGTGAGATTTAAGACATGGAGTATCGACGGTATAGCGTGAGCATAGTGAAAAAAAAAGTAGCTACACATATGACAAAGGTTGGCCGGGAAAGGTGATGAGTGGAGTGACCGTGTGAGAGGGCATTCGAGAAATTAAAGGAGGCTTACTTCGACTTATGTTCTAAGAGTCCGGAAAGGGACGAGGGGGTACCTGTGTGTTATGATGCCTCGAATGGCGGGCCAGGATGTGTTTGATGCGGTCAGGGAGGTACTTGACTTATGGTTCTCAACGGTTGAAGAGAATCATGAGGCGGAGTGCATACATGACGCATGGAGTTGTGAGCCATATCCTATGCCCTAAGGAGTTGGCGCCCTTAATCGCTATGAAGTCGGTCTCTGTCGTATCGGGCCAGGGATTCAGGTTCATGGCTCGCTATTGAAGGAACTTCAAGAGCCATGCAGGAACGTATTGAGGATGAACACCATGTTTCATCTGCATCTGATTGTGACGATCGGAGAGGGAGCCATACAAAGTGTTAGAGAGGACATCTTTGCGAGCATTCGTCCTGAATTACAAGGATAGTGGTAAAGGAAATTAGCCTTGAAGTGGGATTTACTTTTAACACTTGAGTTGTTAAGTGAACATATGGGAGGCACTATATGATGCCTTGTGTAGGAGATCATGTAGATTCCTTGTTTGCCGAACGGAGGTGGGAGAGAGATCCACCATTGGTCCGGAATTGGTTAGAAGCACCTCGGAGATAGTGGACTTGAATAGGGAGGCGTCTTCTCACGGCTTAGAGCTAGTAGAAGAGTTCGAGACGAGTGATCACATCTTCTTGAAGGTGATACCTAAGAGATGAGTGATCAGGTTCAGCAAGAAAGGAGAGTTGTCACCGAGGTATATCGAGCCTTTCGAGAGGGCGGGTACAATCGCGTACCCGATTGGTTTCTTGCCAGGTTGCGGTGTCGAAAAGTATTCATGTTTCCATCCTCAGGTGCACCCCTGTCCAGGCTCGAGTGTTGGATTGGGCGAGCTTATCATTGATGTAGCGCCCCAAATCCGAGGTCGCGTTGTACGATCAACCGTAGGAAGCACTCGTGAATGTCGGGTGACGGAGCATTTCTCACAAAATCGAGTAGTCTCTTTTGTGCAGGGCTCACCCCGAATACAAACTGTCCCGATCAACATCAGATATATACATGAGTATGCGGCCACTTGGGCCCATAAACCAATACCCATCCAAATGATCTCAACTATATCCAATAGTTTCAAGGAGTTAAAGTTCACTCTTATACAACACATATTAGAGTTTACAACGTTCTAATACATGTATTCTAAAACACGAAAGCCTGGCTTAGAGCTTTCTTCGATTATCGAGCCACAGGAAGAGCGTCTTCGGCGCCACTTTATTACACGAAAATAATATCCCTCAACGGTGAGCTATCGCCCGATGGTGGAATCACCCTAAATGGGTTACTCTCCACTAAGTGCATATGCAATGCTCAATGAAAATATACATTCAAGTAAATCGTGATCCTACTTGAATGTACGACAAACTCATGCCACGAGTCCTCAGAGCTCCTCACACTTCACCTAAACCCGTATAAGAAACATTATTTTTCAAAACAAAGATATTTGTTTTTAATTGTGGACAACCCTCTGATATAAGTAGTGGACTGACTCTAATGATCTATTTAGTGGACAACCCTCCGATGTATATCAATTGGGCCGACTCCGACGATTGATATTTTATATGGACTACCCTCAAATAAATATTATTATTAGTCAACCCTCCGAAACCACTCTCTCAATGAACCACCTCATGCACTCACTCCTATCGTTCTAAAGATTGCCCCCGGTGCATATGAAATGCATGATGCCAATTCCAGTACAATTCATATAACATATGCAAATATATATAACATGATATACATTCACATAATTTAATCACACAAACATGTCATGTAATTTCACAATCCATTACATAAAAATTAGCACACGTGGGCTAATGATGATCAAACCACGAAACAATTCAGCTTGAATTACTCCAGCCAAGCACGTTTTCACACAAAATTTATTTTAGTGTCACTATTATGTGAACGAGTAAAACCCTCGGGGGTTCTTTGTTCCCTGATTGCACTTTCCCTCTCTGACGTCGGTTCCACCTTGTGAACCCGAAATCTAATGGCCATTCCTGCCTTATGCATATCGCAACACAATCCATGGCATTAATTACGCCATTAGCCACAAGCGATCGTGGCAGTCGCAGTTGTAAGTGATTCCCATAAATTCAAACAATTCGGTCCCGAGTTTTGGGGCCAGATCAACAACCATTGAGCCTCGATCCATAGAAACATTATAAAACACTTAAATAAAGTGTAAAACTAGTAGGATAAATCCCACACCTCTCGGAGTTTGTGAAACTCCACAAAAGCTAGGAGTCAGCGTGGCCTCTGCGTGCTTGACTTTCCTTCTTGACCCAGAAAGATTTGACGGTCGGATCGCGTAAACTGAAGTGACACTCTCCTTCCCAAAAAAGCAAATCACCTACTGCATCTCCTTCTCCTTCATTCACGTTTTGACTCTTTTAAGAGGATGGCGCTATTATCTTTGTCTTTTCCTCGTTTAAACAAATTTAATAATGCCCATTTGTCCCTTAGGCTTGGATTTTCGACATTTATTATTTATCTGGCCGTCCATTTAAATCATTTCTCTACTACGTGCGACATGTATAACATGTGTACATATTATGTGACTTTTGTCACATCTCAAGTCAATTTTCGGCCTTTGCGGCTCGTCGCCGAGCGTGTAAATTCTAAGCGTCTCGAATTTGTGAAATTAGCGTGTTATTTAGATTTCGAGCGGTCCAGCGGTGAAATCCGTTCTGCATCCGAGATCTGAAGAATAAATTTCAAAATTTTTACGGAAATTACGATTTTCTGTTTTCCATAAAATTGGGATTTCTTGGGTCTTCGATTGATCACGAGAAGGGGCCTTCGAGGAGGGGACACGTGCATGTTTGAGATAAGCGGGATCCCGGGTTTTGCGGCCTTGAAACTATGGGAGGCTAGGGAATGTGTTATGCTTGACACCCAGTAGTGAAGTAGGAAACTTGGGGATCTGAAGGACGATGCGTGTTGGTTATCCCTTGTTGTTGCGGGATGGAGGTACGGTTTGTAGTCATTTGGTATTAAGATGACTATCGCATATGCATTGTGATCTAAGGTGCATGTGTGTGTGAATTTCGGGACGAAATTCTTTTAAGGGGGGAAGAATGTAAAACCCCGAAAAATTTAAAATTTTTTAAAAGTAAAAAAAAAAATTAAAATAAAAAATAATAATAAATTACTGAAATGGCTTAGGGAAGCCTAAAAAATTCCCTAGAGCTCGGATGATGAAGCATTTGCGCCGTTGAGTCGTCTCCGCAGCTTGAGTAACTCGCAAAAGTTTATTTGAATTCTAGATAGTAGAATTCTTTATGAATTTTTGAAGTTAGGTATTTAGTAACCCCCAGAAACGAGATTTTCTTAAAAATCTCGAGTTAAATGCGCCCAGGATTGAGACCGTTTAAAATGAATTGAGCCCGAAAAATAAATTGTTTGGGACCAGAAACGAACTTGGGTAATTCGTGGACTCGTGGCGTAAAGTAGGCCCCGCGTCCAACTTAAACTTAAATGGGAAAAGAGAAGAAATCACATTTTTGTCTTCCATTTTCAGATTGGGACAGTGGGTGGAGTTAGAGAGAGAAATGAGAGAAAATCTTCATCTTCTCTCTCCGATCTACGGAGATCGGGTGGTCGGAATCCGTCGAGCTAAATTTAAAGTTTATCTCTTCGGCGAAATTCGCGGCGTGGAGTCACGAAACGACCGCGTAGTTTCTGAAGATTTCGGATTTGGAGAAGAAAATCTAGTGAGAGAAGCTCTATCTTCTCTCTAAGATTTACGACGATCGGCGGCTCGGTTTTCGTCGAGCCAAGACTTAAAGTCGGAGTACTCGTCGAGGGCGATGCGTGAACACCAAAATCAAGAATTTTGAACGAAGATTCAAGCGGAAGTTTGGAAAGGCCACGAGTCTCAGGTCTTCGGGACTCCAAAAAGTTTCATCTTCGCTTCAAGAGGTAGGGAACCTTCCTACTCAAGTTTATATTTCATCTAAATGTTGTCTTGGTCTTGGTTGGGCCCTAAGGGCTGTTTGGATTGTGTTCTCGAATACAAAAATCGTATTTTGCTGATTTGGAGTTGTTTTTGTTAAGTTGATTTTTGGGCTGAGTTTGGGACTGGTTTTGTGCCATGTTTATGGCTGAATTGTGGACTCAATTGGGATGGGTTTGTTTCCGAGTGAAAGGGTTGTTTCCGAAATGAGTTTGGGTAGGAAAAATAGCATGTACGAGAGCTTTAAAAGAGCCCGGGAAAGCAATTTTGTGGGTTTCACGTTGTTGCCCAGTTACTGTTCATATGAGGCCTCCAATTTTGGACGGCCATAACTTTCTCGTACGAGCTCCGTTTGGGGTGTTCTTAGACTCTATGGAAATCCCTATGAGTCTAGAATCCATCCATATATAGCTTGATAAAATTTGAACTCATATTTGGTCCGAAATTTACGAAAAACAGTAGGCACACTGGCGGTGCGTGTCGATTCTTGTTCATATGAGGCCTCCAACTTTGGACGGTCATAACTTTCTCGTCCGAGCTCCGTTTGGGGTGTTTTTAGACTCTATGGAAAGCTCTTGGAGTCTAACATCTAACCATATGCTTTTAAATGGAAATTGGTGCTCACATCCTTGTTGAAAATTGATTGTTACAACAAGTGTGTTAATTGTTAGTTGTGTGGATGTGAGGAGTTGTGTGCTGAAGTGGCCATTACATGGTAGGTTGTAGGCTATCTTAGGTGCATGATATGCCATGAATTAGCCTAGAAAATGAGGTGTGTCATTACTTGCCTAGGTAGTGAATTTATGAAATGTTAACATGTGTTTGTGTGATTGATTGAAATGGCATTTCTTGGTTAAGAGGTGTCATGCTTGGATGTCAATATGTGTGCTCTAACATATTGGGTTTGTGATGTGTTTTCGTGTGGACATGGCTATTGCATGGCATGTTGTAGGCTGGTTTATTTGGCATTATACGCCATGATGTACCCTAGGTATTTGAGTAAGACATTACTTGTCTAAGTAATAGTCGGAATGATGTTGATGCATGCTTGTTTGATGTGTTGACATAAATATAATAAATGTTAGTATGACTGCATGTATATTAACGTTTAATGAATGTATGGACTTTTGGGTGCATTAGACATGAGTGTCCATGTTACACGGTGGAGTGTACGATATAGGGTGTCCATGTAGAGGTCTTTATACATTAGGCATGACTTAGAGTGCAATGGCTGGTGCATTACTGCTTGGTGCTAGGGACATCGCATGGTGTGGGTGTGATTGCATAGTCGTTGTCATTCACCATCCTTAGTGAATGGGTTGTGGACTCGTACTTTGGACGAAGTCCAATGGAGATCCACGGTTTGCATGGTGTTGCACGAGTTAAGGAAATGGAAATGGCTCATTGCATTTCACATGCATTGGGGCACCTAGAAACGATGGGAGTCGTAGAGGTGGTTTCTTGAAATTGTTTGGAGGTTGACCAGCAATATTATTTATCGAGATGTCCTCTGATATCGGAGGGTTGTCCACACAATATCAATCGTCGAAGTATGCCCAATTGATATACATCGAAAGGTTGTCCACAAAATAGATTATCGGAGTGCGTCCACTAATTATATCGAAGGGTTGTCCACGGGTAAACACAAATACCTTTATTTGAAAATGGTTTTCATTCATGGCAAAATCCATGTTTGAGGGAGTCGGTGGCTACTACCATGGGGCATGATGAGTGGCGTCTCATTCATGACCATTAAAGATTTTGTGCTAGGATTGCCGCGTCCTGAGTTGGTGTGTGCTTGGTTGTTTGACCATTCATGTGCATTAGGTGGGAATAACCTTGTAGGACACCTATCTCTGTTGGCGTTAGCTCACCCCGTCGATGGGACCCCCTTTCGGATCTGGGGACATGTGCAGGCAGACGGTGCTCCTTAGAGGCCAACATTATGAAGCGGGCCAGATTGTGGCCTTGATCCATGTTTTGTATATTATATTAGAACATGTTAGTTTTAATATAATGTTTGTAGTAAGAGTAATGTAATAACTCTTGGTGGATTCGGTGTTATAGATTGTATTTATATGGATAAATGGGCCATACGTGGCCATTTTTACTCGTATGTGGACCCGGTGTGGTCGTTGTATAATATTGGGACAGGTTGCCATGAAATTGCACAGGTTGTATTTTGGGTAGAGCTCCCCGTACAAAGGAGACTCTGCCCGATTTTCGTTAAATCCTAGGTCTGGGAAAAGGGGATTCAATGGAGTGGTGTCGGGTTGCAGGCACATCCAAGGCTTCACGCGGGTTGACGGGTTGTCAAACGGACCACTGCAGGTTGGGGTGTCACACCCCTCGCGCCCTCGGATGCCCGTGGAGCTCGTATGCGCGAAATGACGGTCTCGGGAAGATATCCCAAAGGAGGCTGTATTTCCGGGAGGACCTCTTGGCTACCCTTGACACGGGGAGAGCGAGAGGCACGTGGACCTATCACCTTTGACACCTCAACCATAAGATGAGGCGTGAGACCTCTGCGCCCGTGATTTCTTGGCGACCTTGCTCTCCCGAGATAGATGATGGCAGGAGGACGCCCTGACCGGGACCTTGCCTCGGCGCGCCGGCTCGAGGCAGCCGGGACCTTGCGCTTAGCTTCTTCAACTAGCCGCCATTTCAACTCGGGCTTGAAGCTCTTTCGAAGGCTTCATAATGAGAATATTGAGTGGCCTCAGAGCGGAGAGTACAAGATATTTGAAGGCTTAGAGGGTCAAGAAGGTTTCGCACCAGAAGGCCCAGGAATATCCGATCTAATAAGATTGGAATGCGTCCACGGGCTACATTTAACCAACTTCCGCTTCACCTCTTCATCCGGAGGAGGCGGGAGGCGGCGAATGCACGAAGAACACTGTGAAAGCAAAGTTGAAACATCTCATGACTTTGACCTAATTAACGTGAGAGCGAAAACTCCGTAGGTTCTCGGGCGTCCCGAAGCGGTCGAAATGCCGCATATCTTCTTGGTCGGTAAGTTGCCTCCCGATTACGACCAGCAGCGAAAAAATAAAAGTTCCTTCCAATGTTTGGGGGGAGGACGGAGAGGTCAAGATGATCAACAGCATTGGTGCGTTTGAAATGTCTGAAAGCCCTGCAGCGGCTCTTCCACACTAAAAAGAAGTCCGGAGCAAAGCTATGTTGGAAGCTGAGACCTTTATCCCACTAAGGCGGCCAGCGGCCAAACGAGCGCCCCATAAATTGGGAGAAGATTGGAACCAGTGACGTTAAAGTCGCGTAAGGCGGCTTTTGATAAAGCGCCCCAGAGGAAAGCGAAGGCCGTTCTCGAAGGTCGCCTCAAAGAAGCAAACCATCTTCGACACTTGGACGATGTAAGAAGTGAGAAAATCGGGGCACCAAACATGAACATCAAAGGGGGGCCTGTAGCGAGCGGCGAAGGTCTTTCCAAAAAGGGCTTTATCCGTGAGATTGCTAGCCGACATTTTGCCTGGCTGACCCTCAAGTAGTCGAACCGCTTGAAGATTTTGATCTCATTGACCTTGCTCTTGCCTTTGTCAAATGGGGAAGGAGGTCCCGCTAAAGGGACACGATCGACAACAATGGCTGGAAGGCCAGACCCTTCACCTGTCTGCCCTAAATCAAGTTCCTCGGCAAAACTTTCATCCTATCGCAAACGGAAGACGATTGGGCCCCGGAAGGGAAGTCTGCGTGATTGGGCAAGTATAAAGGGAGTGAGCAGAATGATAAAGCGAGAATCAATGAAAACAGCACTAGTAACCCCTAAAATCATAACAATAACTCCCCACCGCTAAAATGCACTCGACATAATTCCAGCCAAAAAAGTGAAGAAGATGAGACAAACAATGACTACCAGGGACCCACGGAATCCAAAACAAGAAAAGGTAAACAGGAGAAGAAGAAAGGCGTGCGAGCTAGGAAGAAAACAAAGAGGCGACCCCGAAGTGAGATAGAGCAGCGAAACCACAAGAGTAGTACGAGTGATGATCGAGAAGTTCCGAGAAGAAAAAATGAGACCACGAGAAAGAGGTTTAAAAAAAAGGAAACGAGAATGTCGCGGTTCAAATAGTACATTGAAGACATACAAAACGCAAGCGTCGGCGAAACAAGCGCGAAAGTCGAAGAAATGACGCGATACGATTGGCGACAATCCTAGACGGCAAGCCCTTGTTCGACCCGCGTGGAATTCATTTCGATCGAAAAGCGATTCAGCCCTTTCCCGTTCAAGCTGACGGTGGAGGCCTTGATAGTGCAAAAAATTAGTGCATAAGCGGGGCGTGAGCCTAAGGAATGAACCATCGATAAAAACTTGGCGGTTTGGCATCACAGTGGTGCTAGGAAGCCTCACATGGGGACTCGGTCCGATAGCGTCCACAGTTGCTGCATCGTGAGCCCGAGTACGAAACTAAACTTTGAGTGGTAGGACGGTGGCGAGGGGATGGTGGTATCACCGGTTGAGGGCGTGAAGGAAAGCATTCCATCTCCATGATCAGATATCTACTCATTAAGGGAAGGATCCCAGGTCTGGCTCCTTAATTATCCCCTAATATTCGGCTAAGCGATAAGGAAGGATTCCCTCTGATTGGGAGAGAGAGAGGTTGTATCGTCGTCCCCGGCAAGGAAAGTTATTCGTGATCACCATGATAAATCACAGAGCAATTCCACGAAGAAGGTACATAATCATCAAAACCATCAACGGTTGATCTCTTTCCTGTCGTGAGAAAGCCGACTTAGGCGTCGGAGGCGGCGAGCGCTCACCGAATCGCGCTACGTGTAGGTTGCATATTGATCACGGCCCGAAGCCAGGCAAGCCCAGCGAATCCGACTAGCTCGACCTAGTGCAGATAGAAAGAGCACCATCACTTTCCTTTTTGTTTGATTGCTTGAAAACTTGTGTGGCTCTATGGAATGTCGATTCTTAAATTGGCAAGATGACAAAAGTATAAAATATTGTTCAAAGTTGAATTTATAAATAAAGTTTTGTTGATCCTAAAAATAAAATTTATTTTGAAACTTAAATATAATATTTAGTTTTCTTAACTTATTATTTATAGTACCCACTGACCATATGCATGCATTAATGTCAAATCATAATAAGCAATTAAGTTGATGGACTGGTGGTATTTAAGCTAGGGGGATAGTTTAGCAAGATTTTTATGTTATCGTATCACTTAAAAGTCAAATACCACTCATTAATATGATTAATAAATCAAGATACGACTATGCAATTTATTGTGGCTCCTAATTATTTTTTATTTTTCCAGTCATTTCTATGATAGACCCTTAATCTATTTTGTCAGGGTTTTTCCTATATATACGATTTATTTAAAAAATAATATGTGTTTAAAAAAATATTTCTAATTCTACGACAGTTTTTATTGATTTTTTTAATCTTTAACTATCCTTTTAATATCGCCTTTTGAAAAGAATATTTATTCTCTATTTATTTTCAAAAACGTTACAATATCACCTTTAATATTTTAGTGATATATCATTTTATTTCTAATTAAAGAATAAAAAATATATATAATATATATACAATGATATAATAATTTTAAATATATATTATTTCAATATATATATATATATATATATATATATATATATATATATATATATATATATATATATATATTATAAAAAAAATTAATTTGTTTTCTTATATAATTTATTATATAAAATAATTATATCCAATTATGATATAGTATTTATAAATATTAATATTTTTAAAAAAAATAGTTTTTCTCTTAATAAAAAAAAAACCATGTCCAGTTTTTTATTTTTCATTTTTTATCATCAAAATATTTTAAATATAAATAATTTTTAATCTAAACATTTTCATTAATTTTTAAAATGAAATCACCCCCTAATCAAATTCTTTTTATACACATTTTCTTCATTCCTCATTTTGTCCTTATTTAGGCTGTGCTACAAAAGAAAGAAAAAACTAATAAGGAAAATAATGTTCTTATATTTGGTTGTCTAATGAAAAAAATCCAACAAAAAAAAAATACATATTTTTAAATTATTTAATATTTATATTGATGAATTAAAATGAGTTTGAAGTAGCAAATAATAAAAATATGTTGGATTTAACTTTTATTTTATTTTATTTTATTCTTTCATTTTCCTCTCTATTTTTTTTCATACATTTTTCTTCAAATTTTCTAGAACCAAGCATAACATTTCTCTTATATTTCTCGCACCATATGTCTCATTCCCACTACCTCCTATACTAAATCTTCACCTCACATCATTTTCTCATTAAAACTTCACAAAACCCCAAAAGAATTCACCCTTCATGCCCCTAAAATCTCCTTTGTCTCCAACTAAACTTCGACAGCACTTAAAAATTTTGTGCAAAAGATACGAGAGTACGAACGTTTCAATAACACTTTCTTTTCCTTTTATTGTGCAAAAGACAAGTGAAAATACCATTAATGTGTTCTAAAAGAATAAAAGTAAGTTTTGGGTAGAAGAATTAAGCCATGGAGAAAAAAATCAACACACTTTATCAAATTAATATGTTTTTTGTCTTTTCATTTTTAGACAAATAAAAACACTTTTTAAGTATCCTTCATTACATCCCATATTTGATTGGAAGGAAAAGTTTCTATTATCATAATATACTTTATCAAATTATTATGTTTTTTGTCTTCTCATTTTTAGACAAATAAAAACACTTTTTAAGTATCCTTCATTACATCCCATATTTGATTGGAAGGAAAATTTTCCATTACCATAATATTATATAAGTATGACTTCCATTCTTTTGTTTTTTTTACAACTATTCATTTTATATATTACGTTATAATACCCGTTTTTATAAGGATTCGAACTTGAATATCTCGTAACTCCTTCCCACCTTTTTACCATTTGAGTCAAGCCTCAATTACTCATAGACACGTATTAAAGCTTTAATTTCCCTGATCATTAATTAAATGAATCTTTAAATATAATCTTGATTATATCGATAGACATAGGAGAAAAGATCATAAGAAACCTTGAGGATGAAGACATGAAGTATGAGTGGATGCCACGAGATGAGCAAACATGTTCATTCAAAACAAGTAAGAGATCGATCAAAGAAAAACCAAGCCACTCTATTGATGGAAAATAAAAAGAGAAAACGAACCAAACACCAAGCATTTCATGCTGTATACACATTAGCAACAAAACAAAGACCCCAAGGGGTGCAACCCTGCTGACTAACTCATATGTAGCTCTAGCTAGGCTAGCTTAGCACTTCTCCTCAGGGCATGACCCATTAGCCATAGTCTCCATCTCCATCCCACCATTAGATTTTTGAGGCTTATACCACAAAGCACAAATCAGAAATATTGCAAAATTAATGAAGCTCAATACGGCTAGAAGTCCATAGAAATAATCAAGCCTTCCATAGTTGATGTTGTCTGCTAGCCATCCTTGGCCATCTGTGCTCCCTGTCACCCTCTTCACTACTGATACCAAGAAGCTGCTGACAAAGAAACCTAAGGATAGAGTTGAGAGGAAGAGACCAGTGCTCATAGTCTTCATCCCTTTGGGTGATTGGGTTATGAAGAAATCAAGTTGGCCAGTGTATATGAAGGCTTCTCCAGAACCCACCAAGAGGAACTGTGGAATCAACAAGAAGACACTAATGGGGAGAGTAGCAGTGTTGCCACCTACTGCTTTTGCTACTAATAATCTTCTCCTCTCAGATAGTGTTGCAGCAAACATTCCCAATATTGAGAGAATGAGGCCTATGGCTATTCTCTGCAGGCTGGTGAAACCTGTTTGCAGAGTACATAAACAAGGAAATTGTTATGTGTGTGTTCAAAGTTCCACATCAATTATTAAGTATGGACAATATTCCGAGGCCTGAAGAGCTTAGGCCTAAAGTGGACTATAGCATACCATAATGGAAAAGAAGAGAATACATTTTCATTTAAGGGGTATTCTCTTTCTGATTCTTTACCTGGCTTTCCTCTCCATTTCTTCCACACTGGCATGATGCATCGGTCATAAACCGCCAGAGTAATCAGTATGGCTGCAACAAAGAAGACAGTCAGGGAGCCGGCTGGAATTTGGAAATTTCCAATTGATCTCTCCATGGTGGATGCTTGCTCAACTGAAAATGTGATCATCTGGGCATATGTAGTCCAAAATATAATGGTTGTTGCCCATATAGGCAGCAGCCTAGCCATCATTTTCACTTCTTCTACTCTTGTGACTGAGCATAGCTTCCAGGGGTTTGGCTCAGAACTTGCAGTTTTATCGAACTCTCCAGCTACAATGGCTGCCTTGTCCAAGCAACTACAAAACAGAAATTATGACAATAATTGTTACAAATAATCACAGATGATTAATTATCTTGGATAGTTCTAATTGCCATAAAACAAGAATATACCAGAATTGATCAGTGTGTTGGATTCTTGAACTTTCAGCAGAGTCCTCATACAGTAAGCGGGGATTAAAAGGAAGATCCATCTTCCTCTTCCTTATGGAAGCTACAATAACTTGAGAAATATGCACAATGGGGCTTCCTGCACTTTTCTTATATCTGTATCTTTTCGTCCCGAAAAAGAACACTATGATGGCTATTGACATTGAGATACAACAGATCCCATAACCCCAGCTTCTGCTCACTTCATCTTGTATATAGACAAGGACAGTAACTGCCAAAAAAGTTCCTGTACTAATCAAGAAAAAGAACCTGCTGAAGAAATAGGCCATCTGGGACTTCTCCTTTTCGTCCTTGTCATCAAATTGATCCGTTCCAAATCCTGAAACACTTGATTTGAGGCCACCAGTCCCTAGTGCAATTAGGTACAAAGCCAAGTATAGAATTCCCATCTGGAAGCCATTGGCTTGTTTGCATGTTTGGCTAGCAGGATTTTTGCATAGAGGTGGTTGAAGCTGTGGCAGTCTGGTGATTGTTGCTAACATGCCAGAGCCCTGAACAATGGATATCACCAAAAAAAAAGAAGATTAAAAACAATGAATAAAACAATAAGAGAATGTATGGTTCCTATTTCTGAAAACTGTTCTTATGTTTTGAATTTAGCATTTTCCTAGTTCTCAGTGTTTTTCAGAACAAAAAACTGTGACCAAAAAGGCCCTAAGTACCTCATTTCTATAGATAAAGTTAATTAGTTGTGCTAGTTATGCTCACCATTGCTTGTATTATGGCAAAGATAGCAATTGTTTTGAACCTTCCAAGAAAAGAATCAGCAAGAAATCCTCCAAGCATGCACAGGAGAAAGGATGTGCCCATAAAGTCTGTCACAATATTAGCTGAAGTAGAACTAGATAGATGCATTGTGGAAACCAAATATGTCACAAGGTTTACTGCTATTCCCATGGTTGAAAGCCTCTCACACATTTCAATCCCTGTCAAAATTTTGAGAGATCTGTAAATTAAGGTTCCACAAAGGCATTCTCCCTTGATTAATTTCCAAAAGTATCAGAAATCAATGGATTTGATCACACAATACAGAAATACAGGGCCATGTTAACTTAATAACATTTATGTATTGTAACTTAATTATTTGAATAACAAAAAGGCAGTAGCATATGGAAAAAGTCTGGTTCTTTATCATAAAGTTGGGTGCATAATTGTATAAAGCAAGGCGGGGAAAAGGAGGATGGGGAATAATAAGAGTATCTGCATACTTCACATGAGTGAACCAGATGGAATATCTGCCTCATCCCACAAAACACTCAAGAGGGCATGAAATATTATCATATATGTGCAAAGTGGAAAAGGTTTGTGTTCTAATGGTCCCACTCAGATTGTCTTTCCTTTCAGATCAAAAACCCCTCCTGCCCAATCAAATAAAATAGAATAAAAAAGCAAAGTTAGCAGATAAAATTAAGAACTTGAGTTGACTTTTAGGGAAACATTGACACCTGATAAGGAGGCTTCATATCTGAAGTGCCGAATCTTCTGATTGGCTTTTGTTTTCCAATTATGTCATTTTGCATGAACCATCTGCTTACTATTCTTTTTTTAAATTCATTACCAACATATCACATGCTGAGGAAATGAAAAGTTTCACACTAAAGAATCATCTCCCCCTCCCTACCTTCTTGCCTCTCCTTATTTTTCTGACATGAAAAATTTTTTAAAAAAAATCAATGTGATTTGTAAAAACCAAACTGTAAACCTAAACATGTTGGAATTGGAATCAAAAGACATGGAAAATGATTAGTTCTTATATTTTGAAAAAGGCCTTGAATGAACAGAATGGTCCAAACAAGGAAACAGGCAAGTGAAGAAGTAAACAAAGAGAGAAAAAAGGAAAGAGAAGAGAAGACATATATAGGCCATGGAGCTTAGTTTTGAGTTATAAGCTGAAGCTAAACAAACCACAAGGATCACAAATGATGATGATGATAAAAGATAAACAGACCTAGAATAAGGGCAGCGGGCACCCAACCACCAGTTTTTGACCTATCAGCAGGGAAACCCTTGTAGTCTACAGCATCAGCAACTGTCCAACTCATCTTCCCTTCCTGAGAAATTAAGGTAAAATTTCAAAAGAAGTTAAATTATGAACAAGATGACAAGTCTAATAAATGCCATTGATACAAAAGATAATCTTAAGAAACAAAGTCATAACAAGAGTAAATAACAACCATTTTTCCAACTCTGTTTGTGTAGGAAAACTTGAAAGCAGAGAAAAGATTGGAAAGCTATGAAAGTGAGGCTTCTCCTCGCTTCTTCTATGCTTCAATTGATGACTTAGCTATCTTGGGAGCTTCTCCTTTTATAGGCAAAGTTGTGTAGACCATGTTCAATTAAAAAAGTGCCCCCCACTACGAGCTTGAGAAGGGCCACTGCTAGGGGAAGAGATTAGGTTCATCCCATCTTTGACACGGAAGGTTCTAGGAATTTATCATTTTAGTTTTGTTCTTTGAGCAGATATTTTTTCCCGGAAAATAAGAAAAACTAAAGGTGATGGTGATATGTTAGCGGAGGAGGAGGAAGGTCAGAGAAAAAAAATAAATGGAATCTGGAACATGAAATGCCCATGGCATTTTTGTTACCACTTCGCTGTTTTTGGTTGGATAATAATAGGCTGTTGTTTACAGAGAATTGATATGTGTGAACCACAGCTAGCACAACAAGTCTTCCAAGTTTCATCAAGTGCTTTTGCTACCCCACAAGAGGAAGTGCTTCCCTCCTTTTATTTTCTCTAGCTGACTCCATTGTCTCTGTAAGGGCAAAAAGAGAGAATGAGACTTAAATTTTTATTTTATTGATCACATGGCTAGCCCCAATTTTGACATGAAAACATTAATGTTACATCCTACAGTTTGAGTTGGTAACCTGAAAAAATTTTCTAGTGCAGTATCATGGATTTTCTTAAGGATTTTAGCAAATGACCAATGACCCAGTACTATGATATTATTGGAATATGGGTCTGTTCAGTTTTGAAATACATGTAAATATGAAAAATATATTTTAGATTTTATGAGATTCCAAGGTAATGTAGTTATTTTAGAATTTATGGTTTTTTCCTAAAAACGGTAATACAATTTCTCCACCTTTGCTCATGGTTTCGTTTCTCCATTTAAGGTTTTCATGTGTGGTTTTAAAAGTTATCATGGTGCCCAAATTCGATTATTTGGGTTTTACTAGCAATAGGAGTGACACTCAACTATCATTGTCAGAATCGATTGGGGTAGGCCGTCGACTTTATATGAATGATAGATATAGCAGCATTGATGGATGAAACAAGTGGCGTAGCTAGGTGGTGGCAAATGTCCTTGCAATGGCATATCCTCCATAAGAATATGGAAAATTTAGATAGATATTAAATGAACTCCAGTTCTTTTCATTAATAGAATAATGGATTGGGATTGAGACCATACACATGTACGCTTTTGAACCTCAAAATTTTTAGGAGGTGAATGGAATGGTCGGCTGGGTTGATCAGCCAAACTTAATCAGCAGGCCGGAGCACTTCACCCATGTGGTGTTGGTGTTGGTGTGCCACCTTTACCAACCTCCAAAACAAATTTTACATAATTTAGATGGCCGGGAAAGATCAAGTGAAATAAAGAAGACAAAAAGGTGTATTAGGTTTCCGATATAGAAAGATTGGAAGAATTTGAAATCAATAACGGAGCCGGGATTTAAACTGAGATTGAAAGATTGAGGAGGGGGTGTACCTAAGAAAATGTGATGTTGTAGCCTCGTAATATAGGATCTTACAATTTCACGGGGTTATTATAACCTAGTTTTGGGTTCTACTTCTACCTCATTGGTGGAGCCAGCTAGTATTCAGGTGGGGTTCGAAACATTGCACTGTGATATGCCCCCCTGAAATGGTGGAGGAGTAATGAACCAATTGGACTACTATCTCCTTATCTGTTATTAAATGCCCCTCTTAGTATAAATTCTAGCTCTGCCACTACTTACATGTAAAGAGAAATTTTGTTAAAAAAATTTTAAGGGGGAATATGGCCCCTGGTCACTAGGTGGTATTAGAGTATATTTAGGATTCTTTTTCTTTACCTTATATTTTTACTTTTTTGTTCTTGTATTGGTATATTTATACCTCAACACTTTTAATAATAATCAAGTCTTTTTCATAATATGGTATAGGGCATGAAGCTTAATGGCAAAAAAAAAAAAACCTAGTTGTTGCCAAATCATTGTCGGAGCTCATGATTCGCCTTAACATTTAGCCACTTATCACTTCTCGATAGCCGACAGATCTTGCATTATTGCACGTCATCTTGCTCCTTCTCATCTCTTATTAGAACTTGATGTACGTTTTAATGTCGAGTCTTTCCCAGCATCGCTAAAACTTCGCGTGCACAAATTATCTTGTGTGGCGGCTCCAATTCACCTCTTTTCTTATTTGGTATGATTTACTTAGCCGTTGTGACTCAAAGCCATGTCGTGGCGATGATAACTCTGCGCAATCTTATCTTTCTCCCCAAATTCAAATCATATTCTTAGGCTTCGACAAGACCAATTGCTTCTCAATGCAATTATTGGGTCTGTATCTGCCACCCTAATGCAGTTTATCTCTACCTCTACCACATCTCGGACTGCGTAAACCACTCTCGATAAGACATATGCCTCTCGCTTGTATTGTGGTCATGGATTCATTCGCAGGGAATGCATCAACACCGGCAAGATGTCGATCTATTATCAACTCATCACGAAGATGTCAAACACAATATTGATTCTCTTGCTCTTATGAATATTCCTGATGACTTTGATGAACTCTTCATTCGTGTCTTGAAAGGACTTGGCCCGGCCTACTTGAACTTATCACATGCCCTACAAGTTCGAGACACTCCGATTACATTTGAGGAATTGTTTGAGCACTTACTTAATTACGAGGCCCTACTTGCACCTTCCACCTTCCCTTCAACAACGCGCCTCATGGCCACCGCCTTGGTGCTGGTAGCTCTTCATCATCGTCAATCAAACAAGCGTGGCGAACAAAACCGTAACGATCTCCATGACTGAGCGACCTAGCACCCACACACATTGTATCTGCGGGCGGCTGTTCGCCTCGACTCTTTGCCCGTGAAGTAGCTACCTCGGGCATTGTAAAATGTGTGGTGTAACCGAGCACTCTGCTCGGCAATGAAGTTGTCTATCCACCTCGGCACTTGCATCTCTCTCTCCTACCCCTGCCCAGGCTCCACGCCCGACCATCACTGCCCCCTATGCCCATACTACAGTCCATTACTCAACTCCTGATCATCCTCTGGATTAGGTCATTGATTCGAGTGCCTCTCACCATGTGACCACGGATCTTGCTACCTTGGCTCTTCATGAGTCGCACACAGCCTTGGACAGTGTTATTATTAGTGATGGTTCAGGTATATCTATTGCTCATATTGGCTTCTTCTCCCTTACCTCTCTCCCTACTCCATTATTATTTAACAATGTGTTGCATGTGCTACATGTGCTTTTCATGTCTAAAAACCTCATCTCAATTTCTGCCCTTTGTGCCAGTAACTTTATTAATTTCCTTTTTTTTTATTCTTTCTTTTAGGTGTAGGGATCATCCTGCAGGGAATTCACTGCGGTTTCTTGCGTGGCAAGATGATGTCTATTGCGTACATGATCCATCCCCCATTCGTCACCACTTTGGTTTGTCCTCTTCGGTTCGGTACTCAGTTGCTATCTCAGGTGTGGCATGATGCCTCTCGGTCATCGTCTTTGCCCACATTTTTACTTAAATTTCTTTTAGTGTTTTAAGTATTTCCTTTCCTGAAGAACATTTATGTTATTTTTCTTGTAATTCTTGCAGTATTAATAAAAGTCACAAGTTACCTTTTGCTAAATCAAGCATTACCTCTTCCTCCCCTCTTAATGTCATTTTCTTTGATCTTTGGACCTCACCCATTTCCTCTTTTGATGGTTTTCACCACTATGTTATTTTTGTTGAACATTACACAAAGTACATCTGGCTTTACCCATTATGTCATAAGTCAGATGTTCATTCAACCTTTATCGTCTTCAAGCACCTTGTTAAAAACTATTTCACCACCACCATTAAAACACTTTACACGGATAATGGGGGAGAATTTTTAGCTCTTTGGTCCTTCCTTACGACAGATGGTATCACCCATCCCACTACTCCTCCTCACACTCCTGAACATAATAGGTACTTTGAATGCGGCATCGGCGCGGTAGCCGGCAGTCTCTCATACACGCCAGAGCCGTTCCTCTAACCTTGATCGTATGCTTTTATTCTGGTTTGTCTATTTAGTGTCGAATGCCTAAAGTTGGTCTTTCTCTTGGTTCCTCGTTTGAAAAGTTATTTAACCGAGCTCTTGACCCTTCCAAACTCCATGTCTTCGGTTGTTTATGCTTTCCCTAGTTGTGTCCCTATTCTTCCCACAAACTCGATTCCAAATCCATTCCTTAAGTCTTTCTCAGTTACTCCCTCACTCAAAGTGTCTTTCTCCATTTTGACCCTACTCTCAAAAAAAATTTTGTGTCTCGTCATGTCAACTTCATGGAAAATGTATTCCCGTTCGTGTCTCCATCCACCTCATTACACGATAATAAACACGGAATCTTCACTCCAGCAGTCGTTCCTGTACATTCATCTTGCACCCCATTTTTATCGACCTTGCCTTACCTGTTGCATTCCCCTCCATCGCCCCCACCACGTCCTCATAGTGCCACTACCGACCTAAATCACCCCGCTATCATGCCTTGCCCGACCTAATGTGTTCTTCACAGCCTACCAGCGGACTAATCGCGTCTGACCTGCATCTCCAGCCCCGTCCACCGGGTGTTTATTTGTTGGGTCAAACTCCTTCCACCTTTCCCTTTCCCCCTTAAGCCAGTCATCTCATACAAACCAGTACTAAAAAGTGTCGTCATCCAGGCCCGACCCTAAAATGGCATATTGCCACCACCATAATTTATCCTTTCATTGAACCATGCATTGTTGCCCAAGCTCTTTAGGCTCCCAAGTGGGTTACGACAATGTAGCAAGAATATGATGCTCTCATTAGAAACGATACTTGGGCTCTAGTTCCCTCGAGCCCGGGGAAGAATATAGTGGACAACAAATAGGTGTTTTGCATTAAATAGAATCTTGACGGCTCTATTGCACGATATAAAGCTCACCTTGTTTAGGAAGAAACCACCTTGATCGGGCATTAGCTTCATGAGACTTCGATCGTGATAAATTGATCTCCATTCATACTATACTTAGCATTTGCCCTCGACATAAGTGGGGCATTCGTCAACGATGTAAATAATGTCTTTCCTCAATTAGCGTATTTAGAAGATGCATGTGGCTGTATGAAAATGCCTTGGCCTTGATTATATCCGTATGTCGGTTACACAAAGAAATTTGTTATGGGCTTAAGCAATCTCTCCCAAGGCTTAATACAGGAGCTCGCACTTTCTTGCCTCTCTCTCGGCTTTGTACATCAGAGTGTAGACTAAATGCTCTCTTTGTTTACTCCCATGGCCAATGCACTTCTCTGTTACAATCTATGTTAATGATTTGAGATTATTACAAGTAGTGACCCCAACTGAGTCGATACTATTGTTCGACAACTTGACTCCTAAATTATGATTAAGGATGCCGAATCTTATCTTCTTATGGAGTTAAAGATAGCACCTACTTCCTCGGGCCTTCTACTATTTCAACAAAAGTATGGCATTGATCTTCTAAGCAAATATAACATGCTCGGCTCCAAACCCATCTCTACACCACTTGTCGTAGGTACTTCTCTTACTGCCAATGATGGTATTGCGCCGGTCAATGCCACCATGTACCATCAGGTGGTTGGTGGCCTCTAACATCTCTGAGTGACTCGGCCAGATATTTCCTTTGTCGTGAATAAACCCTCCTAGTT
This sequence comes from Tetrastigma voinierianum, assembly GCA_016808115.1. Classification (NCBI taxonomy): domain Eukaryota; kingdom Viridiplantae; phylum Streptophyta; class Magnoliopsida; order Vitales; family Vitaceae; genus Tetrastigma; species Tetrastigma voinierianum. The sequence continues at coordinate 606,453 of JAEQBH010001107.1, forward strand.
TATGCATGCGTCATATGAACATCATTTGAGGAGCAGTCAAACGTAAACTTCGTTATCTTAATGGCACAAGATTTCTTGGTATCCAGCTTCTTACAGACACTCCTCAGACCTTACATGGTTTCTTGGATGTGGACTGGGCTGGTACCTAGGTGATTGTACCTCCATAGGTGTTTTTCTCATTTTCCTTGGCGCTAATCCAATCTCCTAGAGTTCTACAAAGCAATGCATTGTTGCTCGTTCTTCCACTAAGGTTGAGTATCATGCCATTACGGCTACTGCAACCAAACTGCAATGGGAGAAATCGTTGTTGTCAGAGCTTCTTCTCCCAATGTTGTCCCTGCCTACCCTGTTCTTGAATAACCTTGGCGTCACCTATCTCTCCGCCAATCTTGTATTTCACTCTCGCACGAAACATCTTGCAATTGATTATCACTTTGTTCGTGACATGATTTAGTCGTCCGAGTAACATGTTGTTCATGTCTCCCCTGGTGACCAACCTATTGATGCACTTATCAAATCTCTATCTTAGCCTCGCCTCTTTTCCTTATGTAATAAAATTAGTGTTAATTCTAGCACACCATCTTAAGATGGCGTATTAGAGTATATTTCAGATTCCCTTATTTACTATTAGAGTATATTTATGATTCATTTTCTTTACCTTATGTTTTTACTTTTTTATTCTTGTATTGATATATTTATACCTCAACACTTTTAATCATAATCAAGTCTCTTTCATAATAGGTGGCTCCCATGTGAATATTTCATTTTCTATATTCCATATTATTTTTCTTACCATATGTATAGGTGCTACAATTGATATTCTCCTCACGTGGTGAGGAACTAATGACCATGAGAACAATGTCTTTGTTGTATGTCTTTGTTGTAAGTTGACCATTTTGTTCTGCTCTTTTTCTTTAAATTTTTTGGTGTGTGGGAAACTTTTTAGATGGCGGCTTACTCTCTGTTGAAGATTCAAGGTTATTGTATATTCCATCCAATTATCACACCTAAAGTCTAAATATATGTTATATATAATAAATTTCTTTTCAAAAAAAACTAAAAAGATAGTGTATGATAAATTAGGTTCCTGATGAAAATTAATATCTATCTTTTAAATGAAAATATTTAAGTTAATTGGGGATAGTTGATTTACATTTGAGGGTTTAGGCTATCTCCTTCAGGGTTTTTCATGTGAAAATTCGTATACCTATGGTATATGTTTTGATGATCTTGTTTGATACTTTGCTATTTTCTTTATCCCTTATAAGTCATGGGTTAAATTGGGTTAATTTTGAATACACGCATTCACCCCCTCGTTTTTCAATGAGCTTTAAAGCGACTCCTTTGCAAAAAATAAAAGATTTCTTTTCTTTCGAAGGAGAATTTTCTTGACATAGGCCAAAAAACACATGTACAAAGAGAAAATCCAAATCCGTGGATAACAGTAAGCAGCTTTATGGGGAGGACAATCAATTGTCGCCATCGATCACATTCACACTGAATTGCTAAACTAAGAAAGACATTTTTGAAACCACTAGAAAGTGAAACAATATTCGATTCTACTTTTCACTGAGTTCGGATTGAACTCCTCCGCTTTTGTTTCTATCATACCTTTCGGAAACGAGATTTCCCTCTTTTCTCTTGACAATCGAGTGTTTGGCGAAAAGGAAAATGTCAATCTTTCCCAACTTCCATGTGATCCTCATTTGCACCACACACATTTGCTGAGATTTCCCTCTTTTCTCTTGACAATCAAGTGTTTGGCAAAAAGGAAAATGCTAATCTTTTCCAACTTTCATGATACTCATTTGCACCATATCCACAGAAAAGTCAAATGAATCAAATGGAGTTACCCCATATCTATCTTTGGAAAGTTAAATAAATGAAATAAAGTTTATTATAAACTTTTAAATACATAAATGAGGAATAAGTATTTAAATCATAAAAAGAAGTCTTAATCACATGACCCTCTATCAGGCCAAGCTCTAAAAACATGTTAAATGACTAACTTTTTTAATGGCTTAAGATTATAAAGTTTGGGCTTAATATAAATATTATGTTTTGGACAATAAGACCTAACTCAATAATTAAAGAGTTGGGTAAGGTAAATAAGACCTATCTCAATAATTAAATAGTTAGGTAAGATATAGGGATGGATTAGGTTGAGTTCTAGAAAACATATTATTATAACTTTGTAATGTAATAAATATATGTTTAAAAAAAATTATTTCTTTAACAATATCAAGCCATCCACTCCTCTCCTCCAAGCTATCAACCGTACACAAAGTTCCTCAGCTGCCAGCACATCTGGGTTAGCACAAAACCCTCCCCTGGCCTGTGCATTATACCTGTTAGATCTAATAATTACACCAGGGTCCCTACACATATCAAACCAAATTTGAAAAAAAAAAAGAACCCATCATATTAATGAAGAATCCTTGACTTCCTCAGTTTTGGTGACAATCATGATAGGTGAGAAGGATATATCACTTGTAAAGTCATAGCTAGAGGAGGAGTGGGATGAATAAAAATATGAAATGAATTAAGCTCAATGATATGGACAAATACATATAATGGGGTTTGACTTAAATCATTGGAGAGAGGCTCATGAAAGAAATAGCGACCTATTGGGAGATAGATGAGACTTGACAGTCATGTTTATCAGTATGCATGCCCCACTTATGGAGTACATCCATGTGACCAGCACGTGCACTCAAAATTTCAAGATTGGGGAGCGGAAGGGGGAATAAATATGCAGTGCATCTGAAGATGGACCAGCAGACAAAAATGCATGTGGGGTAATCACCACCCCCCACCCCCCACCAGCCACTAGGGCAACATACAACATGAGGAATAAGTTGTCCACTGAACAGACCCCATATCCAGACAACCGTCTATGGCCCCCCTCCCTCCCTAAGACCGCTCTCTCTTTTCTTCCTCAATCCCAATAAATATGCAGCCAATGTATAAGCATTTGTTTTAATCCCCTTTTGACCCTTTTATCACATAAAGAGAATAAAGCACAACTACTATCCACCTGGGCAGGGCTTGTTGCCTACTTTGATGTCGCATGTTTCATGTTCATATCCTCCCCTCCCCAGTTCCCCCCATTCTTTATGGCCAGATGTTGGAGAGAGAGAACTCCCAAGTGTATACACGGTGGGCTGTGTTTAATTTCTTTACTATTTGCATACAGTGCCTCATTCCAATTATTGAGAGCAGATCTTTTATTTCAAGATTTATGGCTCCCTTCTTTTCCATCTTCATCATCCAATCCATTTTTCAAAATTCTCTCCATCTTCCACTGTTCCACGAACCCCACGTTTTTCACTTTTTGGTACTCACTTGTATGTGGTTATAATTTTTGAAAACCGGTTCTATTCTTAAAAATAAAGAGAAATAAGGAAAATATGGAGAATACGTTTGATTTTTTTCTTTTTTGTTCTAAAATATGCATAAAACACAAAAAATACTAAAAATAAGAATATCAATAACAATTTTTAGAGAATAATCAAAATTGAGTTGTTTATATTTTCAAAAATAAGAACCAAGTAGTTTTCAAAATTTTAAGTTTATCTTCGCTTGTCCTCATACATCTTAATCAAAACATCACAATGAGTCTGGGAAGGTCAATAGAAACATGATTGAAGGCATATGTGTGTATGTCAGTCACTGCACGGAATTAAAAGAATAATAGAATCCTTGAGGAGACCAAGGAATATGCTTGATCTAGAGGAACTAGTCAAGTTCTAATATCCCACTTCTTTTCATTCTCCATGTGTAAAGTGATGCATAATAAACAAACCAAAAGAATGCAAAACTTGCTTTAATGGTGATTAGAAGTCTTGATTCATTTTGCATTAATAATATACATTCAGAGATGTCCATATCTTAATTGGGGCGTATCATTTTTGTTGTGCTTTTCCAAAGTATGTGGCAAATAAACAAGCAAACAAATCATGGGTTATATTCAATAATTAATATCATGCTCAAGCTTCTCAATTCATCTCGAAGACAATTATACAAAGTCCAGTAAGGGGGGAACACCACGTCTCCATTATTATTATTATTATATATATATTCTCTAACTTTTCTTCAGCCACCAAGTATTTTACTCTGGCCGACAACAAAAGAGAATCTTCAACATGCATGGTTGGTGAGTCTCCAATTAAGAGTTTTATCTCATTAGACTTACTTCTTAGAGGGGCGGCCCCAAGCCCCAAGTCTCTTCTACTTAACCCGAAAAAATTTGCAATACAACATCATAGATAGGGATTCTAGTCAAGGGCCCTTGCCCCTGATCTTATTTGGGTATGTATCTCTTCAGTTTTGAAAAGCCTATAAATATATAATGTATTTTTAAATTTAGATAAGAATAACAATAACAATTTTTAGATAATAACCAAAATTGTGTTGTTTATGTTTTTAAAAATAAGAACCAAGTAGTTTTCAAAATTTTAAGTTTATCTTCGCTTGTCCTCATACATTTTAATCAAAACGTCACAATGATTCTTGGAAGGTCAATAGAAATGTGATTGAAGGCATATGTGCTGTCACCGCATGGAATTAAAAGAATAATAGAATCCTTGAGGAGACCAAGAAATATGCTTGATCTAGAGGAACTAGTCAAGTTCTAATATCCCACTTATTTTCATTCTCCATGTGTTAAAGTGATGCATAATAAACAAACCAAAAGAATGCAAAACTTGCTTTAATGGTAATTAGAAGTCTTGATTCATTTTGCAATAATAATATACATTCAGAGATGTCCACCTCGCAGGAAAAATATCTGAGTTGGCAAAATTTGACCGTATGGCATGAATATGGCGAACGTCGATTTGTGGGTTTTGGTTGAGTATAATCGTATTTATCGTATTAAATGGCCACGTCTGCGTTTAATAAATTGGTCATATTCGTGTTGATATGTCTAACACGAATTTGACCCGAATTGACCCGTTTAATTATTATATTAATTATGTAACCTATTTAATAAGTTATTTATGTTAAATATAGATTATTAATTATAATTCATATTAGTTTAAATAATAAAATTAATAAACATGTTAAATTTAATAGGTTATTTGTGTTAAATATGCATGGATGATTAATTATAATTCTTATTATTTTAAATAATCAAATTAAATTAATTAAGTAATGTTGTGTTGGCCAAAAATCAAACACAGTGTAATGGATTAGGTTGGGATCAAATATTAGCCAACATTTGTGTATATCGGGTTTGGGTTAACGAATGTTGACACGATCGTGCGTTATAGCGAGCAGGCCAGTTCTTAGAATTACGTCCTACATATCGTTTTGTTGTTAACTTTCCAAAGTGCGCCAGCGGTAACAAACAAACCGTCATGGGTTATGTTCAATAATAATAATGCTCCAAGCTGTCAATTCATCTAGAACGAAGATTATACAAGTCAGTAGGGAACACCACGTCTCCATTATTATTATTACATATTCTCTAATTTTCTTTAATACCAACGTCTGTTTTACTCTGGCCGACAACGAGAGTCTTCAACATACATGGTGGTGAGTCTCAATTAAAGTTTTATCTCATTAGACTTACTTCTTAGAGGGGCGGCCCCAAGCCCCAAGTCTCTTCTACTTAACCCGAAATATTTTGCAATACAACATCATAGACAGGGATTCTAGTCAAGGGCCCTTGCCCCTGATCTTATTGGGATATGTATCTCTTCAGATTGGAGAAGTCTATAAATATATAATGTATTTTTAAATAGGGGTGGGTATGATTTAGTTAATTGAATCGTGTCATTAAAAAAAAATGATTGTCAATTTTCAATTTATTATTTATATAAATCAAAAACTTAATTATCAACACAGTTAACCATTTTTTCGGTTAACCATATATCAGTTTTTTGGTTAAAAATGATCAAAAAATATTCGCAATTTCATAATAGTTCAAATTACGATAATTAGTATAAATACAATAAAAAAGAATAAATTATAATTTATTCATTTGCAACCTCATGAAACTTAGTACATCTATAATACATTCAAATAATATATAATGTATGAAATGCATTTGATTAAATAATTGAATTGATCACAGTTTTTTTAATTTATAACATGTTTTAACCACTTCAATAGGAAAAGAAACTACATCCAAACTAATGACAGTCTACATGCTCTGGTTTGGTTAGATTAGATAGGACCATAAAGTGTATTATAGTATATATTGTTCTATACTACTAATATAAGTATATTATTATATGCTTTTATAATATATATATATATATATCATACACATTGTGTTATATATTTTTAGCATAATATTAGTATTTTTTATTTTCTAGTCAATTAATCGAAACCACGGTCCACAATTTTTGTATTTTGTAAATTGAAAATCGAAACCGAAACCGAAACCGATATTTGAATAAAACAAAAACCAAAACTTAATCAATCTGATTGCTTATTTTATTTTTTTGGTTTGATTTATTGGACTAATCGATTTCTGTGATTTTTTTTGCTCACCCCTACTTTTTAGCTTCGAGGAATTACAAGGTATTTCCGAGAAATTTAGAGGTATTGTGTGACCGTAATTGCCTCCATACTCTGATTTTCTACCTATATTTGGATAGTGGATTTCTCATAAACTTTGCATGGGTCTTTCCCTGTTTAAGATTTCCACGTCTGGGCATGTGTTCCTGGTTTTTCTTATTGCATATTCCGTTTTTTTAGTCCAACATTCCTGTTGTTGTTAATGGTGAGAGATTATAGATAGAAAAAGAGAATTTGGGTAGAATATCATGTTGAAGTTGATCTTATTGTGACAGGAGTTTGTCCGCCAGTTACCACCCGCAGGCCCTCGCCGAATTGGGATGGATGGATGGATGGATGGATGGTATAGAAGGAGTCAACAAAATAAATGGCTGCCATCGTTTAATTACATATTTCGTACTTTCCAGATAAAGACTAGTCCTAAACAGGACCATTATGATTAAAATGGTCCCAAAATACTTCTCCTCCAAACCTCAACTGATAATCGATCGGTAGAAGAATATGATGCACTTTTTCAACACCAAATCAAATTGGTTTTCTGTAGTGTAACTTTCTGTTTTTTGTTTTATTATACTCCACCCACTTATTGTTTGAACTTTGAAGTTGAATTTGAGGTGGCCAACTACTCTACTTGTAGAAGCAGTTGCACCATCCGCTTGCTCATTCATATCATAGCTCTTGCCATCAATCACATCATCCTCCCCCGTTTCCAATTTCTTGTGGTGTTTGGATTCCAGGAAAGCCGTTTCCAAATTCTTGTGGTGTTTGGATTCCAGGCACTCATAATATGCTCTTATAATCGTCATCAATCCTCCATTTCTATTTCTTGTGGTGTTTGGATTCCAGGAAAGCTGTGAGTAATATGTGAACGAGGTTGTCTCTAACCACAACAACCCCCCCTCCCCCTTTATTCTGATTTATAAAAGATAATTGTATTTCAAGTATAATAGTATCAGGTATTATGCTTGTCAGTGTGAATCCTGTTTAATTATATTCATTGTGATGAAGATATTATGTCGTATATAAGCCAACTGATTATTTTTATGAAATCGTATTGAATCATGTGTTTATGTTTTAATATACCACTTTTTACAATTATTAATCGATATCTCTTGATTTATTAGATTACCATGATATATGTTATTTACCGTAGATAAAGATGAAGATGAGTGGTTGGAAATTTTAATTAAATAAAATTACGAAAAGGTGTTATGATTGATGACAATCTTAAGTGGGTCATGATGATAATTTAGAAAAGCATATTACAAGGTATTATTATTGCTTCCTTTTCCAGACACGGGCGACATGGATATGTTTATGTGCCAAACTGATGAACACTGAGCTATATATATATATATATACTGTATATATATATATATATATATATATATTTATATATATATATATAATATACGAAAATGGAAGAGACAAATCTGGACGAATTCTTTCTTTCTGATTTTTCATTATAAGTATTGAAAATTAGTGTCGGTGTTTTCATGATTGGTGACCAGCTGGATGTCCAGGATATGCTCTTGGTTTCAGTGGTTTCAGTGGTGGTGGTTTCAGGATATGCTCTTGGATATATATATATATATATCGTGGAGATGTCGTTTATAATGTGGTTTCCCAAAAGTTTGAGGTAAAAGATCATACAAATCATGATTTAATTTATGTGTAAAAAGTATGTTTGGAGCTTAAAAAATATGGTAAAACTGTATGATTGATATCACAAAAGATACAGTCCTAGCAATAATTTAATTCTTGCTTTACTACCAACCCATGATATGGTAGACTGAGAGATCCCCGGAAAGGTATGAATTATAAAATGGTACCTTCTGCATTCAATGTTTTGAATCCAAATACTGAATTATGTATGAACAATACTACTTTAAATGGTTCTTACTCTAGGAACCTCTTGGGTTTAACTTGGAAGTGTCAATGAATATTCATCGTGGTTTTAATATATTCATATTGAATCTTAAGAAGATAATTTTTATCAATAATACATAAAAGAAAATGCATTATATTCTAATAAAATAATAAATTAAATAAGTTTTTTGATAGATAAAAGAGATTTTCATTAAACGCGGCAAAAAGAGAACAAAAATATATAGTACGCACTGTGTATATAACAAACCTCCAAAAAAAAAAAATGAAAAGAATTAAAAGTAGGAAAAAAGTCAACCACAATCAATCGAAAAACTCAATAATAGACAATGTTGGGCCCTCTATGCACACCCTATCCCAATCCATAAATGTAAACCAAAAAGAATAAGAAGATTTAATAACTTGATAATAATTAACAATGCTCAATATCATTGAAAGCTCTCACATTCCTTTCTCTTACTAAAATTCAAAGCAAACAAATATATATATATACCTTCTCAAAGTCCAAGATCTCCATATAATAAGCCAAGGGAAAGAATTTCTAAGGACTCTCATGTAAGAATTATAAAGGGATTTAACAAAAAAATATGTCATTCTTACATTCTTGCTTGGAGTTTACCTAACAAAACTTCACTTCTTCTATTTCTCCATCATTAAGATGTCTTGGAAAGCAAGGGCTCCAACTTCCTAAAATATTTTTAAAATGATTCTTCTAAAACTTTTTTTTTTTTAAATATATTTTCTTAAAAACGATTCAAATCAAAAATTAATAAACATATACCTAAATTATCTTAATTTATGGCAATATTTCCGGAAATTTTTTGTGTTAATATCAGCAATAGAGTTCATGTTCATCCAAGGATAAACTTAATCCAAATTATAGAAGTACATCATAGTTTAACCCATACAAAAACCAATATAATTAAACAATTGTCCTTTTTTATTTATTTATTTTTAAATTTTGATGATATAAGAGATTTTTTTTTTACAATTAACCATAATAAACTATTATCATTGGGACTGTGTAAACCCCAAATTTGGACTTTTTTTTTCTTTGGGATGGAGGTAACTTGAAGGAAAAACAAGAAGGAAAGAAGGCAACCAATGGAGATTGTTTGGGAGAAATGTATGTACACATCATTTTTTTATTATTATTATTATTATCATTATTTTGATACTAGGTATGTCTTATTCACCCAGTGATCTTAGTTATGTTTGTAGAGAAACGTGTGGATATATAATGAGGGAAGGTATTGCTATATTTCTGAATTAATGCTATGTTCTGGGCTGTGCAATAAACGTACTACAGAAAGAGTCCCTTTTATCCTCTAATTGTTCATCTAATGTGTTATTCCATGCACACCATACATCTTAACATGATTTCACTTTTTTCTTTAATATTAATTTCTCAGCATTTATTATATTAACCTGATTGCACATGTGGTTCTTTAACTTCTTATGCCTATCCAATTCTCCTCGACACTTGCATTCATGTGTATTTTATTTCTCTCATTGTTTTTTTAATGTTTAGGAATTAATTTTTCTATTGTATCTTAGATTTGAATATTTTGTTTGTTTATAAACTTTGCTTGTTTTTAAATCCTGCCTATTTGATTTTTTTTTTTTTTTTTACTTTATCAGTTCGGTATTTAATTTATTAATTCCGTGATGTTTGAATTTTTTTCCTTATATTTCCCTAGTGTTCATAGTTGAATATTTTTAATAATTCTGTGACGATTATATTTTATATATTTGATTCTTTGGGTGATTTTTTTTCCTTTTTCATATATTTGCATGGTGAATCCGATTTACTTGTATGGAGGAACGTCCACGTCCACGTCCACGTGGCATGTATCAAAGGCCTTGTTTGGCCTATTTTCCCACTAATCTCTTAGGCTTAGGTTTTCAAAAATAAAAATTCCCTTCTATTTTTTATAAATTCAATTTTAAAAAAATATATTCAAAACTTATTTATTTTTTAATTTCTAAAAAATAAAAATTCATTTTATTTACTCAAAAATAGTTTTCTTTATCTTTTAAAAAATAAAAAATAATAATCTTTTTATTTCTAAAAAATCAAAAACCATTTTCTTTTAACTCTTTAAAACTCAAAAATCATTTTCTTTACCTTTTTTAAAATTCTAAAATTATTGTCTTTAAATTTTTTTTTTAAATCATCTTCTTTAATTTCTTACAAATCAAGAATCTTTTTCTTTAACTTTTAAAAATTCAACAATAATAAAAAAAAAATCAAAAATCATTTTTTAATTTTAAAAAAAAAATCATTTCCTTAAATTTCAATTATTTTTAAAAGCTACTTTCTTCAATTTAAAATTTTTAAAATTTATTTTCTTTATATTAAAAAATTCTTTAAAATTCAAATTTTCAAAAAATCAATTTCTTTAAATTTTCCAAATTAAATATCTTTTTCAAATGTACACAAATCCCTTATTTTCTAAAGTGACATTCTTATTTTGGAATCAAAATTTGCTTTTTCAACTAAAATTCAAATTACAAATCGTAGTCGATTATGATTACGTAAAATAGAACTTTATGGAATTGACGGCTGCTAACTAAATGGATATGGCCTTGATAGGGTCCGGCATCTAAATATATCGTTAATGAATAATTTATTGGCTTGATTTATAACGTTTTATAAATGTTTTTATATTTGTCGTTCGCTAACCTGTTTACTAGGTTATCGCCAAATTATCTTATTTCTTATCTCGTTTAGACTTTTGTTTTTTTATTTTATTACATATTTAATATACTCTAGTGTTATAATCATAGTTTATTTCTCGGTATTCTTGGATTGATTAATCAATTGTCATACTTGTCTTAATTTAATTATTATGAAGCCATTTGGGAGCAGTTGGAGTCTTATGGCACTCACAGTACATTCTCGATAGGTAGCACTGTCTACCGAGCTAGGCTAGGTTTTTCTGCGTCTTATTTTTACTCTTATAAGTCGCATTTAAAAGTTTTAAGATTTAACATTTTATTTTCCACTAAAAAATAAATGAAAATAAGTAACAGCTTTAGGCGTTTAATGGGTAGAAAATTTTATGTTTAAATGACTTTTTAAAGCGAGGAAAAGCAGTTTAGTTCACGAGAATCGGTATAATAATTTGAAAGCAAAGAAAATGAAATCATTTATTTTGACGTTTTATATATCATCGGAAAAATTGTTACGTGTTGTTTTCGCTATTTTGAATTAAATCGAAAGCAGCGAGATTTGGTCGATTGAGATAAAGCAGCTTGGCGGGATTGTGTTATTTGCCTTTTCTTGCTTTCGTCTTGGCGATTTCTTACCGTAATTTTCCTGCAGCGGGATTGTGAATAATGCGCGCATTTAAGCATTTCGTTGTTTCGGTGGCCGTTTCGAAGAATTGTTTCTGAAAGCGATTTTCTTCTTTATTAATGCAGTGTCTGGCTTGATATTTTCGAAAATGGCCCAAAGATTAGAATACGTTGAAAATTTTAAGTGATACGAATTTTGGATAGAATTAAAAATTTTAAGTGATCTATGACGTAGTTTAAATGGTTTTGAAATATAAAAGCAGGTTTCGTATTTTTAGTATGAGCAATCATATTTAAAATACGATGCCCATAAACTAGAATCTTCCCCTCCCTCCTACATGTCCTATCTTTTTAAATTTTAAACAAATAAAGGATTTAATTTAAACAGTACTAAAAAATATTAAACGCCTTCCATTTGCTTTGGCTAGTATTTTTTTTAGCTTTTTCAATTAAAGCCTCTTTGAAGAGATTATACCAAAGGTATGAAAGCTTTCTCAGGTTAAATACTGAAGAAAGTTTTCAGAAATAATTTAAAGAATTTAAAGGGTCTCTATAAATAATTTTTATTAATATTTCTCTCTGAAATTGTTTTCTTAAAAATTATTATTAAGAAAATTATTTATTAGATGTTTCTTTGTAAAATATTATATGTGATTTTTTAATTTTATTTATATATATTCTGAAATCAAAATCTTCGCCGTTGATAAGACAGCGCATATCAGAAAAGAAACAGCAAGATACCTTTGTACGTGTTTGAGAAGTAAGGTTTCTTTCTAGCCGTAGCTCTACCTGTTTTTCAAATTGAAACGGTGTCATATTCTGATGATCTCTCGCCTCCCGCCTTTCAAAATCCTTCACAGAATAGCCCAACAACGGTCAATTAAATTCAAAAACTTCCACTCATCTAAATATGTACACCAACCACTCGACGAAAGTCCTCACAGAACCATTTCCTTCCTCAACCAGTCCATGCTCACAGCTCTACGTAGAAATCTTAGCCTTGAAGCTCTCCATCTCTTCAGGAAACAGCTTCAATGGGGTTTCGTAGGCAACATCGACCAGGTTACCGTTGCTATCGTTCTTAAGGCTTGCTGTGGCGACTCAAAACTCGGGTGTCAGATTCATGCCTTCGCAATTTCCTCAGGGTTCATTTGTCATGTCACCGTCCCGAATTCTCTGATGAACATGTATTGTAAAGCTGGACTGTTTGATCGAGCGTTGGCTGTGTTTGAGAATCTGAATAACCCCGATGTTGTATCTTGGAACACCGTTCTTTCAGGGTTTAAGAGGAGCGATGATGCGTTCAAATTTGCTTGTCGGATGAATTTTACTGGAGTTGCATTTGATGCGGTGACTTGTACCACTGTTCTTTCCTTTTGTTCTGATCGTGAAGGATTTATTATTGGATTTCAGATGCATTCACGTATTCTAAAATGTGGGTTAGACTGTGAAGTCTTTGTTGGGAATGCCCTTATTTCAATGTATTCAAGATGCTGTCGTCTACTGGAAGCCCGGAAAGTGTTTGATGAAATGCGCAGTAAAGATTTGGTTTCGTGGAATGCAGTGCTCTCAGGGTATGCCCAAGAGGGGAATTCTGGATTAGAGGCGATTTTGGTTTTTCTTGAGATGCTGAGAGAAGGGATGAAGCTTGATCATGTCTCGTGCACAGGGGCAATCTCAGCTTGTGGCCATGAGAAAGAGCTCGAACTTGGAAGACAAATACATAGTTTGGTTGTGAAAATTGGATATGACACCCATGTTAAAGTTTGTAATGTTTTGATCTCAACGTATTCCAAGTGTGAGGAAATTGAAGATGCAAAGTTGGTGTTTGAGAGCATTACTGATCGTAATGTAGTTTCCTGGACGACCATGATTTCGATAAGTGAAGAAGATGCCACGTCTCTCTTCAATGAAATGAGAAGGGATGGTGTTTATCCAAATGATGTTACATTTGTTGGATTAATTCATTACATATCAATGAAGAATCTGGTGGAAGAAGGCCAGACGATTCATGGGGTTTGCGTAAAGACAAGTTTTTTGTCAGAACTGAATGTTTCCAACAGCCTAATCACCATGTATGCTAAATTTGAGTCCATGATGGACTCAATGAAAGTTTTTGAGGAGCTGAAGTACCGAGAAATTATATCGTGGAATTCTTTGATTTCAGGATATGACCAAAATGGACTGTGGCAAGAAGCACTACAAACATTCTTGTTGGCACTAATGGAATGCCAGCCAAATGAATTCACATTTGGCAGTGTATTGAGCTCCATTGCCTCTGCTGAAGCCATCTCAATGAGACATGGGCAAAGGTGCCACTCTCATATACTAAAACTTGGATTAAACACTAATCCAATTGTCTCAAGTTCACTCCTTGACATGTATGCAAAGCGCGGAAGCATTGGTGAATCTTTGGGAGTTTTCAGTGAAACCCCTCTGAAAAATCATGTTGCTTGGACAGCAATAATCTCTGCCCATGCAAGGCATGGAGATTATGAAGCAGTAATGAAGTTGTTCAAGGAGATGGATGGAGACGGAACAAAACTCGACTCTATCACTTTCCTTGTTGTACTAACAGCATGTGGGCGAAAGGGGATGGTTGATACAGGCTACCACCTTTTTAACTCAATGGTGAAAGACCATTTGATTGAACCATCACCAGAGCATTATTCTTCTATGGTGGATATGCTGGGGCGAGCAGGAAGACTGAAGGAAGCAGAGGAATTCGTCGGTCAGATACCCGGAGGAGCAGGATTATCTGTCCTGCAGAGCTTGCTTGGGGCTTGTAGGATACATGGGAATGTTGATATGGCTAAAAGGGTAGCTGCTGCTTTGATTGAGATGGAGCCAATGGAATCAGGTTCCTATGTGTTGATGTCAAACTTGTATGCAGAGAAGGGTGAATGGGAAAAAGTAGCAAAAATAAGGAAAGGGATGAGAGAAAGGGGAGTGAGGAAGGAAATAGGATTTAGTTGGGTGGATGCAGGTGATGCTGATGATGATTCCATGCATTTGCATGGGTTCTCCTCAGATGACAAATCCCACCCAAAATCTTTGGAGATATATAGGATGGCAGAATCACTGGGACTAGAAATGAAATTTTTAGAGGAAGAAAGACACTGGAAGAAAGTATTTGCAGCATTATGATTTTGACAACAATCATTATTAAAAACCTCAATCCTCATTAACTGATGAACTATTTATTAAGCATAATTTATATACTGTTAACCCTTTTTTTTTTATGCCCATCCCACCCTGAGCAAGCCAAAAACAAGGGAGATAAATATAAAAATAAAGGAGAAAAAACGTGGACGGCAGGATTCGAACCTGCGCGGGCAGAGCCCACATGATTTCTAGTCATGCCCGATAACCACTCCGGCACGTCCACAAGATGTTGTTAAGAGCCATTCTTTTTATATTTAATCTTAATTTTCTGTTTTTCAAAACAGAAATTATAAAATAGTATACATTATTATTTTAATTTATCATTCTCTCGATGAAAATAAATAAGAATTAAAATCGTAAAAAAAATTATTTTATTAATAAATAAAATATAAAACTTATGAAAAATATTATTTATAATTCAAAATCCATATTTTGTAATCATCTAATTTTATGTACTACTCTATTATTTGACACATTTTTGCTCAAGTGGTAAAAGGGATAGGATAGGAAAGAAATTCAAACTTAAATACTTGTAAAAACATGATATTACAAGATAATATACAAAATGCATAGGGGTCAAAATAATAATAATAATAATAATAATAATAAGTAAATTTATTAACAATGATTTTCAAAATACTTTTGATTTTAAAATATATTTTTCAAATTAATAAAGTGCATAACAAAATTTCAAAAAGTATGTTTAAAAAATCATTTATAATATTTTATAACTACTTCACATTTACTCTTTTTTATCACCCTCCTCACATTTACTCTTTTTTTATCACCCTCTTGTGTTCGGAACAGGCACTTCACCCTCTTCATATTTACTCTTTTTTTATCACCCTCATGTGTTGAACAAACGCGTCTGTGGCGTAAGCAATATTCTGTCATGCAACCAAACTAATCCTCATGCTTTTTTTTTTATCAAACTATGAGATGTTCCAAGCAAGCATTTCTAGCGAAAGCTCACCTTTTTAAGTTATACCTTTGGCCATCTTAAATACAGGCAAGCGGGGGCCAATATGACAGGAAAATTACACGCAAAACATAGTACATTCCCAGGACTGAATTAGTGGCATTGGTATGAAAGGCGCGTCGTCTACTTAAAACTACGTTCACGGGCTCCGAACTACAGGCGTTTTAAGTTAAGAGAGGCACATAAATCAGACAACATGCAATACATTTATTTTGATACAACGTCAAAGAACATGATATTACCATATTATACAGTGTAAACCGGTAATACTTACTAATTCTAGTTCTTGCATAAGTTATATTACTACAAATATAATTATATTAATCTTAAGATACAAAGCAATTATAATTATACTTAACCCTTAAAGCCGAGCTCAAGTGATAAAAGGGTATGAAATGGGCATACCTAAGAACCATAATAAAATCTTGAAAAATCAGAGTACAAGTAATATGCAAAAGTGAATAAAAAGTAAAAATAAAACAAAAGTGAAGTCATTAAGGTATATGATAAATCTGTCAATCCAACCAAATTTGAAAACCCAACTTCCGAAATCACACCCAAAAAATGAACATAGCCAAGTCATCCACACCCAAGTGGCAAATTAATAGCAATTTTGTGGAGGTTGAAATGATTTCTAATACTACATGGAATGATTTCTAATACTACATGGCATGATCAAAACAGTGGCAGATTGTATTTCAGGAAGAGCAAATACATTACCATCTTAAAGCACCAAACAAAACAACCATCCGACAAGCATAAACACACTATTGAGCATCATTCATCCTTACTTTGGCAAATGTGTCTCTCAATATTCTCTCATTAAATTAAAAAAACCATGGAGAATAAAATTTTTAATGTCACAATGTAAGAGCTTAATTCCCTAGTGGCAAAACAACTACATTAGGTCAAAGCCTCTAAAGGAACTGCTACAACTATGATTCAAGAGGCCCATCACACCGAGTACAGATTCCGTATTTCTCAGATCAAGAGCTTCTCAATGGCATCCTGCATTTCATGAGATAAATATTCAGCATGCCAGATCAAGATTACTGTTAAGTAAAATTTGACAAAAAAATTTGAAGAACAGAAGGATATTGATGGCAAAGTACCTTGAGTTGTTGTATTTGAGATTTCAGTTGGCTTCCCTCGTTGCTAGTGACTGAACAGGCGATGACAGGCCTTGTGACTCCACATGCACGGCCAAGTGCTTGCTTTGAAGGGACAAATACATAAGGCACATTCTGCCAAGTTCATGAACCAGAGAATCGTTATGAATGCATTGTAATTGTTCTGAATAAGAAAACAAAATTCTGAAAACACCCCTAAAATTGTTTCAAAAGAATACAAACACTAACTATGTGCCAAAAATATGAATTTTCATACTCAAATCCATATGCAGTACTAAGAATTTTTGTTTTCAGAGAGCAAGTAAAAAAGAAAAAAAAAAATAGACTCCTTGTATTGTGTATAAAGAGGAAGAAAATGGAATGAGTTCCTCTACTCCATGGTTCAAATGCAGTTTTGGGCCTACAAACTAATAACTAATAGATGAACCGGACCAGATGAGAGAACATCTAAGACTCCCAATTAAAGCAAACCGTTTCATACAAAATTGATGCCATTCCAATATTAAACTTTTCCACAACATAAGACTAATTGAGTTGCATACTCCCATCAGATTTCACACATAATTATTATTGAGCATGGGTTTAATGACTCAAGAACAAACAACATGGCACATAAAAAATCCTCTCATCAATCATTTTTTTTCCTACATTCCAATTGACAATATAACTCCTGAAGGCTTTGCCACTTGTTCAGTTGACATAAATAATGAAATTACCACAATGATATAATCAAATATATTATGCAAATGTGTTTACCAAAACCTACTTTCACTATTAATCACCCAAGAAAAAAGAACCCACAAGTAAAAAGAAAGAAATCAAACCACACAATGAAATAACAGGGCCAAATCTCTCGACAAATCCATGGAATGGAAGAAATGCATTAAGAGCAAAACCAAGCTTATCAAAACATACAAATCACTAAAAGTCTAAATGAGTCAGTCTTCAAGGAAGTCTTTCATCCTTCTGGAGAAGAAAGAAGCCCACCAACAGGCCTTGGTCCTTCCACCACCAAATGGGTTAACTCACAGTTAAATTATTACAAAACAACAACTAAAAGATGGATAAGTTCTCAACTCTCCAATATCCAACATGTTAAAGGTTCGTATATAATCACTAGAAACTTATCGTTCCATCTTTAAGCAAAAATACCAGCATGATATTCCCCCTTTCCTCTAGGAATAAAAACCCAGGTCAATGTGCATTTTACAAATCCCTCGAAATTCTGACTCATGCTTTAAATGTCTGAACGATATCATCTAATAAAGACAATACAATAGGCATAACAACAAACCCGACCAAGGAAGCCCTGAACACCTCTATCAATTAAAATACACAAACCCCATAATCAATTACAAACGCTTGTGACTAATTCAAAGAGAACAACAAAAAATCAAAATAAAATCAAAAACCAAAGAACGGTTCGTCACCGACACACAGTACCTTATCCTCAGCCAGCAAAGGAAGATGAAGAAGAATTTCAAGGGGCTCCGTGTCAGCAGCCATAACTACGAACTCAGAGATACCCCTGTTGAGGGTCTTAGTCGCTGAAATTTCAAAGCTCCTATAAATATCATGAAATTCAAAAATCAAGTAAACGAATACAAATAGAGAGTTATTGCAGATAGAGACCTTCATTAGCGCCCTTTTTGAGCTGCTTGTAGTTGGCAGCTTGCTGAATGAGATCCATAATGGTTATGGTGAGCTGCGCATCGGCAAGTGGGTACGCTTTTGGATTAACTGCTTCACCTCCACCTGTCTGAAACCAACAACATCACAACAACAATGAAGATAACCCATATATAGAAATTCCATAGAGTAGAGGATGATCAGAGAGAGAGAGAGAGAGAGATAGAATACCATTGCTGTTGTTTTCTTGGGGAGGAGGAGGAGAGGGGCTAGGGTTTTTCGTTGAAGGAAGGTCGCACAAAATCTCAAGGGTTTATTGCCGCGTCAACACTAATTATAGAGGAACCCAAATGGGGCGGGTTGATCCAAACAAAATGAGGCCCGTTTAGTGCTGATTTTTTTTTCCCAATTGAGCATTTAAGTACTTTTTTAGTAAATTATTGTCATTGGGACCGGAACCTAAGCCCTCCCCTTTTTGAAAGTTCAATCTTTAAACTTTGAACATTCTATCAACTGAGCTAGACATACAGACTTGAACGTTTGTTTCTTAACAAATTGTTTTCTAGCCAATATCATGATAATATTGATAAATCATATCTTACAATTGTCAAGCTTTTTTTTTTTTTTTATCTTTATTTTTTAACTTCTATTAAGTTTCACATTACATTCTGATACTTTTTCTATCAATTCAATCATGGTTTTTCAATATATTCATCCCACTCTTTTACCACTTGAATCAATCAGACCTAAAGAACATAACTCTCTCGAGTTTATATCATATAAATTCTCATTTAATAATTAACAAGATAGAATATATAAATTACTGACTATCGCGATAAGATCATATTTTGACTTCAAATAAACTAAATTCAAGTAATGAAAAATTATAAAGGGAAATTATTGTTGCTTATATTATTATTGACAAATTTAGAGTTCACAACAAAGAAGTCTATCATTCAATACAAAATTTTACTACAAACTTGTTTTATCAAATAAAATTCACTCAAAAACAATAAATTGTATACACCATTTAAACAAGAAATTGAACTCAACAAATCCTAATTCACAAAATCAATAAACATGCTACATCTTATTTTGCAACGACTCAGACTCATATATTTGATTCATGAAGAAAAATTAATAATAAAAGTTCATGAAAAAACATTAAAAAAAAGAATGATGATAACGATGAATATATGCTTAGAACTAGTTGATGGAGTAATTTGCAACAATAAATCCATATAACCTTCTAGTAATCCTAGAAACTAAAAAAAAAATGATGGTTTTAAAATTAATTTTATTCTTGAAGCTAACGATACTGGAAGCAACGTATATCGAATCGTTAAAATTAAGCCCAAGGATGAAGAAGCGATACTACGAGTTTACATTCGCAATAAATCGGCTAAAATATAGTTTGATAATGTTATGATGATTATAATATGTAGTGGGGATTACATAACATAGGAGTACTCAAAATTATCATGTTGAATGCTCTTGAGTAATAAAATAGGAATCAAATAATGCTTAAAAAACTCTAAAATAATGAAATATAATAGTGAATAACATACTTTACATAGTTACTCTATTTTAATATGCTAAGTTTCTATGATTCTTCAATGAAAAATATTCACATATGTTGTTTAAATGATAACAATTTAAAAACCTCAGGAAATTTAAGGTAATTCATATCATAATAATGTTATGTGATATAAATAATGTATTAAAAAACATCTTAAACTCAATCTAAGGCATAGAAACCATGATAAATAATAAGCATAATAAAATATAAGAACAACACACGAACCATAAAAATTTTAAAATTATATTTCGTCTTCATATAGCATTAAAATTGCATCATCAAAATTTGGATTTAGTTTTGGCAATGTTGACTTGGATTTAGTTTTGAGATTTGACTTAACTTAAAATTGGGCCTTGTCATTGATTGGACCGCGGTAAGATTTGGGCCCTCCTGAAATATCACAGTTTAAAACCCCAGAGGTGGTTGGAACCAATGATATTAATAACTAACTAAAACTTCTTCTTCTTCTTCTTTTTTATTGGAAAAAGTATTTCTACCGTTCATAAAAAAATATTTGTACATAAATGATCAAAAAAGTAAAACAAAATGATCAGTACATGCTCTTCAAAAATAATTGTGATTTAATTTAAAAGTTAAAGATACACAGTAAATGAAGCAGTTATGATAATAGATACATCATATTATTATATTAGATATAATATGTTATGGTAGCAGTTTATCTACTCCATCTACTACTATAATAGAGGGGTAATTTGGGAATTTTTTTAAGCATATTTGACTTTTAAACCAAATCATAATTATTTTTTAAGAGTATTCATTGATCCTCTTATTTGCTGGCATTAAAACATGTATAAAATATTTTATATGAATCTTAAGGAAACTTACTTTTCCACTTTTTATGTACCACTATTCTGCAAGCATAGCCATGATTAGGTGGGGGGCAAATTAAGTATTTAAAATGGTCATGACTAAATGATTGAATACTTAAAATTTTGGGGATTTTTTTAGGTATTTTTTACTTTTAAACCAAATTACAATTAGTTTCGAAGAGCATGAATTGAACACCCCCTTCTTTACTTTCTTGTTCGCTTATATATAAATATTTTTTTATGGATATAAAAAAACCTACTTTTCCCTTTTTTGATAACTGTGATTGTTCGTAACGGCAAAGCCATGATTCAATGGAGGGCAAATTAAGTATTTTAAATAGCTATGACTCAATGATTGAATACTTAAATTTTTGAAATAACCGAGTTATGGGTCCCCATTTAAATTTATTTGAAAAATTAGGTCTAAAAGACCTGAAATCAATGCGTACAACCTCAGTTAACCTTGGATATCACCATACTTGTTAGGTACGACCTCATACCTAAAGTTCTCAAAAGTCATATGTAAGATTTATTAGACTCTTTATCAAATATTTTTTAAATAAAAAAACTTGACCTTGATTTCATATATTTTAGTCATAATTTTTCAAAAAAAATGAAATAGGATCCTCAAAACAGTTTTCCCTTAATTTTTTTTCAATGGGGACAAAGTGCAGGGCCAAGGTTCAAATCACCTTGGATATAAAGGAGAAATTTTTTCTAAAATAATTTCAGTGTAACATATGCCTCCCTGGTCTTTAGGTGACTCTATTATTGACCATCCGAACTAGGGTTAGCTAAACCACCAATATTTGAAGGGACTTGAATTAATGACTAATAGATAACCTTATCTCAATACGGACCCGACATGTTTATTGAAATGATAAAGGCTGAATTAATGATGGGTAAAATGGGTAAATCCAATGCTGTGCAAGCCCACTGGGTGCAACGGAAATTTTTTTGAATGAAAATAATATAACAAAGACAACATGACATGGGTTGATAGTGACCACACAGACACGTATTCCATCAAGCACCCAGCTGACACGTGGCAGGTCCAAGTAGTCAAGTTCCCTCCACATTCCAGTCTCCGAGAACTGCAATTGCCTTGCATCGGAAGAAAGAAGGAGAAGAAGAAGAAGAAGCTCTGAGAGAAATGGGGTTGATCGGAGAAATAATGGACTTCATAAAAAATCTTCCGATTATGACAACTCTATTTCAAGCCATCGACCTTGGTTAGTAATGCATCTTCAACTCCCTTTCACTTTTTTCAATCTTTTTTCGTTTTTGTTTGGAAGCCAAGAATAGAAAGGAAATGAAAATAAAGTTCCAATTTCAATTGGTTTGAGGTTTCTGGGCTCATTAGAGCTATTTTTTCTTGCTCACAGTAGCAAAAAAAAAAAGAAAAAACACACCATGAAGTTTCATCTGGTAATGTACTTTGAGACAGGGAATTTCTGGCGGTGGACTCGCAAATTGTTAAACCATTAGAGCAAACTGTTAATTATCTTAGAGTTGTTTTAACCTTCAGAAAATCTGTTAGCTGTTAACCTTTCTGTTTCTTTCTGTTTGTGCTGTAACTATAAATCTGGGGTTGGAAAACCAAGAAGCAACTGGAAAATGCGATCTATTTTCAGGAATTCCTCTCTTCTCTCTCTGCTCTCTGTTCTCTGTTCTCTGTTCAGTGTTTCAGTTCTGCTAGCCCTCTGTTTCTATCACAAATAATTCTGACTTCCTCTAGCATGTAACAATTTGGGGGGCATATGCACTTTTTCACTGAAAATGACAGCATGGGAAGATTCTTTATATTTGATTTGTATTTCAGGAATGCTTGTTACTCATCTGCTGATGGCATCGAAAGTATTAATATGCGTAACTGGTATCAGTTTGCCTGTTGTAATTGTGCTGTCTGGAAGCATGGAACCTGGTTTCAAACGGGTATGGTTTGTTGCCACATGGCTTGCTTGTTTTGTAGCATAGGGCTTATTGTGTTCTTGAATCCCTTGAAACCACTCTTCTCATTTTAACAGACAGCTCTTGCAAGTTTGTATCTGAAGTTGTAAATGGCCTTCAGTGTTCAGCTTGCTTGTAAATTACCATTTGCCCTAAAGCCTCGAAGCTTACTAAGTATGAGTAGTATGAGTCAGCAATGTCTATGAAGCTACCCAAAACTTAATGCCCCACTCTCCTAGGTTAAATTTTGCATGCGGATAAATAAATGGGTCAGTGACCATCGAGAGGCTTGAACAATGCCTGGTTCTTTGCTTTGCATCGAATTAAACCGCATACTCCACCACTTGTGTGGACCTGAATATACCTCAGAGTCAATTCTGTTCCACTTGATCCCTATTTCATGGTCACATGTCTATTCAGCAAAGGAATAGGAAGTCTTTATCCTGTAACGTGAATCCACAAAACCTCTAAGAGCCAAAGCTAATAGGGGGCGGTTCAAACTTCTTTATTGTTTATTCAGCCAACTGGTTGATTCCATATTCAGGAGGTTGCTAGTGACATGGGATCTAAAATGTTAACTAGTACATTGTAGGCCTCATACCTTAGTAACTTAAACTTATAGGACAAGCAATAAGGTTGGAATAGTGAATGGTGTGTCTTTTGACCTCTAGTATGAAACTAGTTTTCTCATCCAGTACCAAGAGGGATGCTATTACAATAGTTCACTATCAAGATATATTTCCAAAGAAAGTCCAATTTCAATGTTAGGATAACTAAAGAATTTACATAACTGATAAAAAGAAAATAACTAAAGACTTTACATAACAGAGAGCCTTGCGTTCCATAATTTGAATGAAACTTGCTGCAAGTCTATTGTCCATACATAAAGGTCGAAACAAATGAAAAATAAATGTTTTATTGAATATTACTATAATTAACTCTAAAGTTGTGATTGAATAACTAGATTTTTGTGGCTGTTAATGCACCAACTAATCTTATTTTCATCTTCAACTGTGTAAGTGATTATTTGTTTCCACATCTAAACATGATGGATAAAATTAAATTGTTTGGCTCTTAGGTAAAAACAATGGAGCAAACTGAAAATAGATTGAAGAAGCTAAGGGTAGACTGGACACTATAATTTGCTGTGTCAATTTTTGGAATGTCACATGAATGGCAAGGAGTGCACTTCCATTGGCCCCTTACAACGTTTAGCCTAACAATTTTCATTTATTTCCATTTTTTTTTTTTTTTAATTTCTGTTAGCATACGAGATGAGAGTGCAATTTTCTTCCCTTTTTTTTGGTACTTCTATAAGTAAAGTTATGCCTTGCAGCAAAAACAGAAAAGGGTACTAGAGTAGTACCTCATTCAATACATTTCAGTTTTTGCATGCAGACCTTAATCATGTTTTGTCTGTAATTACTTTTTATTTTCTTTCAGGGTGACATTTTACTGTTGCATATGACCAAGGATCCCATTCGTGCAGGAGAAATTGTGCTGTTTGAAGTTGATGTATGTTCATTTGTTTTTCTAATCATCAGATGCTTATTTTCTTTAATAATAATCTGTTTTCATTTTGCTTTTTCCAAGACATAATTAGGTTTATTTTCAGCTTGGTTCATTGGATACATAAAATCTTTACCAGTATGCATTGACTCAATTCAGCAATCTTATTGCCTAAAATTATGAGAAACATCAATGTTCCTAGCTTCCAACATAATATAGAAATAGATGTTCTTGTGGAATAGTGAGATAAAAGACTTCTCTTCATGAAAGGCATGGCCATTGAGCGTCTTGTGTATTTGATTATCTACCAAAAATACCTTTGGCAAGATGAGCTGTGATGCATTTTATGGGAAATGCTTACGACTCTTTTTAATGCCTTTTGCTAAATACAGACCAATTGAAAAAAAAATTCTTGCCTAAGACAATCTATTTTCATAACTAGGAGTTTATAGAGCAATCCAAGTAACTTGAAAAGATTGAAGTTGCCTTGAAATTCAGCTGGCTATATAACAAGCAACTCACCGTTTGAAGTTCAATATATGGTTTGTGATCAACGATATATTTTTTGACTTTGAGTTCAACTCAATTTGAACCTTGATCCCCTTTCAACACCAGTGAAACTCTTGCTCTCTATAATTGTAGCAGGTGCTAATTTTAGGGATGAAAATTTCTTAGATGCTTTAATAAAAGTGAAGGAATCCTGTTTTAGAACATTAAGTATTTTCTTTCCGGATTTTGGTAGTTGTGCTGCCTATGAATAGCTGATATGCCTTCTGTATAAAATAGATAGATGTGTATTATTTCTTACATGTGACATTCAGTCATCATACTTGATACATGCTTATATATAAACATGTTTGCTTCTGAAATATCTCTTGCTAATGCATCTTTTTTCCATTTCTAGGGAGAGAACATTCCGATTACCCATCGAGTGATTCGGGTACACATTTTTTAGATCCATTTCCTTCTTCTGCTTGTATGCTCCTGCAAGTGGAGCCAAGTAACTGTTTTCTAACAAATCTATTTACTTTTTTATTTCATGTGTGATCTGAGGAGGTGGTGGTGGTGGAGGGATGTGGGATTGCTGTGTTGGCATGTGATGAATGCTTTATATTTTGTAGAGATAAACAACATTAATCTTTTCCTATCCATGATTGTTCTCTTTGGTTAAAAGCTCTGGCCCAATATGGCACAAAGGTTTTTTGAAGTATTTGAAGTCTGTTGGTACTTTCCTCCTTTCCTTCAAGTAATTGACAGTGCATCATGTTGGCATTAGTATATAACTTCTCACCCATGGAAGCGTGTTTAGCTGATAACGGGGATGTTCAAATCACTTGAAAAATAGGGTTTCACAGAAGAATGGTACGAATTCATTGGTTATTCTCTTCTTTGTAAAGGTTGCGACCAGAGGCTGATCAGAAATAAATCGCTGGATTTTGGAAGATAATCTCATAACAGATAACTTCTATAAATATGTCTAAAAATTATAAATTAAGATTTGCTAATTTGGCTTCTAAAATATTTTCAGCACGAATCGTTTTAAACTTTTTGGTTTTCATGAAGTGACAACAATATGCTTTCCATGGCGACATGTTAGAAATCAGTTACCTCATCTTGTATGATCTTTGGGGTGAGAACATCGCCGCTTGTTTATAGTGGGGACATAAGATAGGCATTTTCCGAGCGCTGCTGTTGCATCTTATGCGCGGTGAGAAGCCTGCGCTCCGCCAAATGTTTGAGTGGTCAGCGGAGACAGTTTTGAACAGTCAGAGTTAACTGTTGTCTAACCTGACTGCGGGAGTGACATCTTTAGCTCTTGGTGATCTTGCATCATAATCTCATGATACCATTGATTAAACTCGACTGGGCCTCGACATTATTTGCGTTATTATGTGTTTTGCTTTGCCTACAGTGAACGTTCCGTGGATTGGACATGAATCTCTGCTGAACTTTAATCATCTGTATTGAGCTGATTGCAAATCATCATCTTGATATTAAATAAATTTCTATGTTGTCACCCATGTTCAATATCTTGATCTTGTAGTAACGCGAAGTAACCGGTCGGGATTGCGTACCATTGACCGGAAAACCATGTATCAGTGGGAAGTGCTATCCGTGGGACATCATGTGTGGATCAGAGTGAATCGATATCGGCAGGAGGTTCTGATGGCGGCTCCACGATCATTACATTCTGACGCATGAGATTCAGTGTTTTGTTGTTTTTATATGGACGTTTTCTGGAACATCTCAGTCTTATATAATAAGAGAAAATTGAAGTATAAATTTTGTTGACTGAGAGAGAGACCGCATGCTGGAAGCTGGCTGAATAATCGAAATAATTTTAATACTTTGTGTGTTGACTAATCTCAGTTCTTGGCAGATATCTTATAACTGAGAAGCCTCTCTGAGTTCATTTTAGTCAATCACAGTTGCTGATATTAATTGATGCTTACAATTAAGAGTGTTGGCTTTTCTAAATGGATGTTTGACAGGCTGTTACTGTGATCCTTCAGGCTTTTTGAGTATATCATAACCGGTTTATCTTGCCAGCGACAAGCCCGGCTCTGAATGAGCTGCCGGGTTTGTATAATGACTTTCGTTTGCGCGCCATCTCCAAACTTTGTGAAACTGGTGAAAGGACTCGCCGACCTTCCGCCATCTGTGGAAGCTCTCGTCGGAAGGTATTTTAACATCGTTGATGTGAAGACCGGTGGTTCTTCAATCGAGCGTCAAACTCGTCGGATTGTTTTGCTTTATGGGCGAAATCTTGATGCGATCATCCATGGTTTGATGGGCTTTGCGCCTGTTCAACTTTGTATCTCTCGCGCTTGTGCATTGTGCTCTTTATGTGACTTGCCCGTTGCACCTGACACTTTTTCCACCAGGTAAATGCAATCCTGGGTTAATTTTAGACGGTCATTTCTTCAATCTTTATGATTTAACGGTTAAATCGTTGTTGTTTCTTGGACTGTTTCTGACATCACAGTTTTGAAATATTGTAAATAATGTTTCTATAGTTTTCAAAAAGATATCATAGATCTCTATTACAATATAGGAGCGTTTGTGTTAGTTTAAAACATTGGGAGGTTGATCTGCGTTTTGTAAAATGGATTGAGACAGATGTTGCCGATTCAATTAGTCTGGAATGAGGCACACTTGATAAACCAATAGACAGAGTCAAAGAAGAGGCACGCGGTGTTAGAGGCCATGTAGCCGAGGCTTTTCAGGGTGATATGCCTTGGATCATTAGTGGTCTTTACTTCTTCAATGACGCTTTTTAGTGGTAAACCACGAGGCTGAGATTTTACGTTTTTTATTTGTAGTATTTCTTCTACGAGGATAATTTAGGTCGGTTAATTAAATTGATTTCTGTATTTTCTTTTCCAAGAGAAATATCAAGGATTATACTAGACAAAGGTTAAGAGATTTCCCAAAATTTTGGTTCCACTAGTTCCTCCCCTTGAACTAAATTTTTGGTAAAATATGGGACATTTTCCATAAAGGAAACATCCATAGTTGTGTAAAAATGTTTTGTGGGGGGATTAAAGAATTTGTAACCCTTTTTATTAGGAGTATATCCTACAAAAACACATTTTTCTGCCCTTGGATCTAATTTAGATCTTAACCTTTTCGGATTATTGCATATATGGTGCAACCGATATCTTCAAGGCAATTCAAAGTTGATTCAAGATTTTGACCACCTTTTCGACTTACTCCCGAGGAGTAGGTATACTTCAAAACCTTTGTAGGCATCGTGTTGATTAAATAAGAAGCAATTAGCATGGCATCCCACCACCAGTGTTTTGGGATATTCGTGTAAAACATCATAGCTCGTGCTACTTCTAACAAGTGGCATTTTCCGTTCGGCGATTCCATTACGTTGAAATTATCGACAGTGGATTGGTGTAAAATTCCTTTCTCATTCAAAAAGGTCTCCAAAACTTTATTAAAGTACTGTGTTCCATTATCGGATCTCAAAATACTAATTTTTGTTTGAAATTGGCTTTCCAATCATTTAAAGCTGTAAAAATTCTTTAAAAATCCAACTTTCTACTTGATTTTTTCCTCATTAAATATACCCTGACAAGGCGAGGTGTGATACGTTTATAAAGTCACAAACCATTTTTTTTCTGAAATTGTGGTTGCTTTGGAAGGTCCCCAAACATCACTATGAAAAAGATAAAACGGTTTTGATGCATAGTAGGGTTTTGGAATGTAAGGTTTATGTTGACTCTTTGCCAATAAACAACTTTTACATTGAAATGATGAAGGATCGAAGCCTTCGAATATACCGAAACATATTTTAAATAAAGAAAAACTAGGATGGCCTAATCTGCAATGCCAAACCATTGTTGATCACGGTCAGAAAGGCTGATACTACTTAGTCCTTGAGCAGATTTTATTACTGGTAAAGTGTCCTCGAGTAATAGAGACCATTGATCATCCCCAACAACATCAATCATCTTCCTTTGAGCTTTGGTCTGAAAGAAAAACACAATGAGATTCATAAGGAATGATACGACAATTAGAATCTTTAGATAATTTGCTAACGAAACGAGGTTGCAACAAGTTTAGGAACATGGAGGAACCAGTTTAAGATCTATTTCCTCATAGAATTTTTATCATACCTTTTCTTGCAATAGGTGAAATTACACCGTAAACTCATCCTAACCTTTTATTCAACACATGGAGA
Organism: Tetrastigma voinierianum; assembly: GCA_016808115.1. Classification (NCBI taxonomy): domain Eukaryota; kingdom Viridiplantae; phylum Streptophyta; class Magnoliopsida; order Vitales; family Vitaceae; genus Tetrastigma; species Tetrastigma voinierianum. The sequence goes on from JAEQBH010001107.1 coordinate 635,632, forward strand.
ATTAAGTTCAAATATTTGAGAATTGGTCATGTGGTCAAGTGCTCCCGAATCGATTATCCATGGAATTAGATTTAAAGCGACAAGATAGAGCATATAATTCATTACCTATGTGGCTCCATGAAACAGGAATACGAGAGAAAGCGATTTAGTTTCAACAATGCAAGAAGGTGCTCCATTTGCTCCATGAGTGAAATTTAGTTTCGGCCTCTCATTGCAATCACGAAATGCTCGGCGCCCGTTTGTCACTTACCACCTGTTTTCTGCCAATTTGCTGGTTTCCCATGGATTTTCCAACAATTCTCACTGGTATGGTGAGGCTTGTTGCAAAAATCACACCAAACTTGTGTTTTTTCATATGATTTATGTTGAAATGAAGGGCCTTAGTTATAAATATTTGCGTAATAAGGGATGAACCTTCAATAGTAACAGTGTAGCACTTGACATCACATTCCTCCGACTTTCTTCTCTTCTAACTTCTGAAAAAACTTCACCAATTGAAGGCAAGGGTTGTCTTCCAATAATTCTCCCCCTTACCCATCAAACTCAACATTAAGGCCAACCAAGAACTTGAAGATTCTATTGTCCTCCACAGGCTTTTTATGGTGACGTCCATCCTCGGTAGATTTCCACTCATAGGTGTTGAAGAGGTCAAGATCTTGCCAAATTCATTTCAAGGAATTGAAGTACTTTGGGATGTTGTCCTCCCCTTATCTTATCTCACCGAGTTTGAGGGTTAATTCAAAGATCTGTGATTGATTCCCTAGATCATAATACATCTGATTTACATTCTCCCAAGGCTCATGTGCTGTTGGATAGCACATGTAATTGGAGCTAATATCTTCTTCGATAGAGTTCACAAGCCATGTCATCACCATGGAATTCTTAGCACCCCATGTAGCATAGTTCAGATCATCTGTTGCATGAGCCTTTTTTTCACCAGTCAGGTAGCCCATCTTTCCTCATCCCCTAATATACATTCGAACTAATTGACTCCATCTCATAAAGTTATCACATTCAAGTGAATCGTGGTGATCTGGACAGAGTGAGATTCTGATGAGGTTGCACTTGGGATTGTTCAAATAAGGCTTGGGAACAATTGTGGACTCCATTGAAGTTTTTGACATGGTTTCAGAAGGAGCAGGCATTGAAAAAAGAGGAAGAAGGAGGGGTTTGATGTAGTCGCCGAGAATTTCTATCTGGCTGAAAAATAAGTTCTCCACAAAAAAGAATACGATACATTCATTGGGATTATTCTCTTCTTTATAAAGTTTGACCAAAGGCTTCGTCGGAAGCTAAATCAACGATTGAAAGAATAACTCCTAATAGTCACTTTCCTAAATATACAAAAAATTAACAATTAAATTGCTAATTTACAACACTACAAAAATATTTCCTTCCAAATTAGTTTCAGCTTTCCAACAAAATCATATAATTTTGCTTCCTTGGGCTAGCCTTCAAAATTAAATGGGAGGGCATAAGAAGTAGATCTCGCTTTATATTTGGGAGTGAGAGAAGGATTAAGCTCTAGGAAGACTTTTGGTGCAAGGAACAAACTCTGAAAGAAGCTTTCTTAAACTTATCTTCATTAGTAGTAAACAAGGATGGGTGGCAAAGGCATGGGAGGAGGGAGGGAAAAAGGGTAGTTTGAGCCTTTGCTTTTCAAGACATCTCAATGACTAGGAGATGGGAGAAGTGGAGTATATGTTTTATAGACTACAATCTTTGATTGTTGGAAGGGAAGCGGAGGACATTTTCAGTTGGAGAAAGCAAGAACGACAAATTTTCAGTTAGATCTCTTTACTACTCCTACGCTAGGGCTTCTGAAGATCTTTTTCCATTTAGTATTCGTTGGTGGTCTTAGGCTCCAATGAGGGTCAAATATTTTGCTTGGGAAATGGGAAGCATCTTGAAGTAGACTTGAACTCTTGACCTGTTGATAAGGAGGGGTTGGAATAATCTCAAATAAGTATTACTTGTGCAAAGAGAGGAGGAAACTAAAAATCACCCACTCCTGTTTTGCTACAAAGCTAGAACGTTGTGGAACTTGATTTACTGCTTTTTTTGGTGTGTAGTGGGTCATGCATTTCTTAGATAGAAGGAATTTGCGTAGGCATGACTCTTTTGTGGGTAAAAAAAATAGGAGCAAGCATGGAGAGCTGCCCCCTTATGCTTATAGCGAACAATTTAGAATGAGAGGCGTTGAAGAGCTTCCAATGAAATTGAGCAGTTGACTAGGCAACTAAATCTAGTTTCATGTATATACTATTGTGAATTGGGTTAGAGGATTTATGGAGAATCGCACACTGTATTGATATATTTTGTAGATTTGTTTGTCAGGTAAGGGGAAGGCTTTTTTTTTTTTCCCTTTTTTGCTCTCCTTACTTTGTAGCTATTTTTGGGCTTTGTTTGTATTTTTTATACATACTTGTGCCGTCTTTTAGGCGAATTAATGCAAGTCCCTTTTATTATAGTCCCTTCTATTACCTATCCAAAAAAAAATAAATATGCTTCCTAAGGCGGATGGAGATTGTTTCTGAAATCTCTATCAATTAAAACTTCATGCATTTTGAAAATTTATAGTGATGATGCAACTAGAAATGGAAAATCGGCTCATCAATCAGAATAATCATTGAATTTTTAAGTCATGGAATCTTATATTTCTGGAACTGCTTGGAATGAAGCATTTGAGAGGAACTGGTGACAAAAAAAAAATTCAGACTTATATCATGCATCAATAATTGGTGATCTAATTCCTGAGTTTTTGCTTTTTTCAGCTAACCCCTTTAAAGAATAACTAACCCGCTAGATTCTTGTTCTCACTTCAATTTCACATAGAGTATTTTTTTGCTTGACAGTATAAGGGAAGCACATGTCTAGCCTCAAATCATGTTCTGTCATTAATTCTATATTTGAATGTAATTGTAACAGTAGCTTAATTTTAGCCTTACCGTTGACCAACTTTATGTAATTGTAACAATAGCTTAATTTTAGCCTTACCATTAACATGTTTACTAAATTAGACTCTCAATCACTCTGTATATATTTAGAACTTCTATCAATGAAAGGCATCGGAAAATCTATTACTTTACAGACAGAACTTTTACCCTGGATTGGGTATGGTGCAAGATATCAGCAGAACCCAACCTCTTGATCAGTTTGACACTTGTTATAAGCACGTATGGATAAGCTATGCTGAGATCCTTTAGGATTAGATAAGCTCTCCATGTCTTCATGTTATTAATTCTCGTAAGATTACAAAAATAAAATAAAAAAGAGAGAAAACAAACAAAACAAAATAAAGAGAAAAAACAAGCTTCCTTGTTCATTGCTGGGTTTTTTAGGGGTTTGGACTTGGGTTCTCTTGGTGCCCCTAAGGAGGTCAAAGATTTTGAGAACTAGTTGGAAGGTTCAAACACATTACTAGAATGTTTTCTCTTGCCAAGTTATATGTCATTTGCTATCTTGTGATCCTTATGAAATGAGTGGATGTGAATCCATTCTAGATAGACAGTATTCGTATGGGGTAGATGGAAGAGAATACCAATATATTTTTTGGCTTGCATAAAAAATATTATCATAGCCCAAACAAAAAAAAAAGGAAAATCTTCTTGGATACTGCTCTAAAGAACCCGAAACTGAAATAGGCTGGACAGAAAATGTAATAACCAGTTGTCTTTCTGGATATTACTTTAAAGAGCTTCTAGATCTGTTGGGCATTTTGGTTCGCTCAATTTTGTAAACTACTATTTGTTCTTTCTCATAAGTTGTCTAAATTACACTACAAAGTTTTTCTTATCACTTTATATTCTTTTCATGCCATGCTTTTTATTTCTATAGTCTAATGCTTGAATTGAATAAGTAATTAATCTCACTCAATTAATGAGAATGAAAAACCAAAGCAGGGAGAACTGGCTCAACTAAGCTGGGGTACCAATTATGTAAAAAATGGGCTGGTCTAGAGAAGTCATTCTCCTTTAGATAGTTGAGTTATGCTTCAAAGTTCAGCATCTCATGTCTTATTCAGCATGAAGCCTATCTAAATAACTGATGCGCTTCTTAGTTGAGCTTCTTCTGTCTTAAAATCCTTTTCCTATAAGAATCTTCTACCCGAAATCTCAATATGGATCTTTTCGCTGTGATAATTAAGTCTCATTTAATTTTTTCTGCCCCTATTTGATGTTGTTTACTGTTGAGGCCAAATCTGTTCTTCAGTTGTCTCCTCTTCTTTCATAGGTTCATGAGCGGCAAGCTAATGGAGAAGTCGTTATCCTAACAAAAGGTGAAAATTCAATACTGCTGTTGACAATTAATGGAGTTAATAGACAACATTGTCAAGCTAAAATTTTCTGTCTGATTAAAACCTTTTTCTAATATCTATGAAAACGAAAATGTTGATGAGATTATCTGAAGGCCATTATGGGTATGATAAAATTTGTAAAATGACATCTTATTGTTAAGTTCAAACATTTTCCAAGTACTTAAATTGCTTTAGCAGGTTCTGACCAGTTTTTTCATATTAGGGCTCCTTAATATTTCAAGTGATCACTACGTGCCCCATTACTTGTTAGAATGATTTTCTTCATCTTTTTATTTTCTTATTTGTATCAGGAGATAAAAATTTTGGAGACGACAGGTCTTTGTACCCTTATGGTCAGCTTTGGCTGCAAAGACACCATATCATCGGAAGAGCTGTTGGGTAATTGGTGTCTAGTTAGCAGGATTGTTTTCTAATATTTTCATGATTATTGATCGGAATGGTTCTTCTTATTACTATTAAGGGTGTGCATCCTAAGAACACGAGGTATACAATAGGAACCAATTGGTGGGGAGGAGACAAACAACTCCAACAGCCCCCCATCCACTATTTACAACCTAACCAACTGATAAGATCCAAAACACCAGAATGAAGGGCTTGAAGAGACTGATGGACCAATGGAAAATGTTGCAAATGAGGAAAATTTTCTGTGATAACTCTGGTCTTCTATTCAGTCAAAAGATATTCTGTTACCTTCCTTCCAAATTGTCCAAAACAGGAGTTGTTTACATCCTCTTCTTTAATTCTTCCCAGCCAAACTCCCAAGCCATCCCATTAACATCTCTTCCATTGAAGAAGGGAGATGTTAAAAGTAAAACAGAAGATGCTACAGCCCCCTAACTTCACAAAATGCATGAGCAGGGTTAAACTAATTCTTTAGCACTGTTGCACGTTCAGCAATGGCTCAGAATCTATCCTCTTTTTGAGTTTGATCCAAATTCAGAATTGATTCATGTGCCCTTTTTTGAGTTGATCCAAAGTCAGAATCCTATACTAAGTTGTTTCCCACAAAAAAAAAAAAAAAAAAAAAAAACCAGCTTGCAAATGAGTCAAAGAGCCACACTTCTTCTCAGGAGAAAGCCACCTTCCAACTTCCAACTCCCAACTCTGAATAGAACCATTTTACAGAAAAGTTCAAGTTACATGAAATTGTTGAGTGGCCTATCAGCATAAGTTAAATCGGAGATACTTCATTGGGTAATTGCACTCCACACTTCGGAATCATCTCCTTATTATCTACTTCAGTGCCTATCTCTTTAATGAAATGTGTAAAAATGTGGCCACTTCAGCATATCAGTCTTTTCTTGTTTGTCACAGTACCCAATCCCACCCTAGTTGGAGTTGTGGATGTCTCAATTCTCTATATTCTCACTGATGCTTATTTCAGTAGGCTAGAGCTTCATGCCCTTGATCATTTTATTGAATATTGTATGCAGGCTTTTACCATACTTTGGTTGGTGGAGAATAATCATAATTGAGAAGCCTATAGTCCAGGTTTGCTCTCTCTCTCCGGTGGACTGATTTCAGGAAAGTTAGATCATCAGAAAGCTTGACAATTGGTCTCTCTTGCTTTTCTTGTTGCAGTACATTTCTTTCGGTGTATTTGGATTGCTTTACATGATTGAAAGGTAATAGATACACTGGGGATGATGTTCACCAGAAAATAGTAAACTGTACTACGATCTCCAGACACCACCATTTGCCTGGTGGAGCATACGGCTAGAAAATTAATAACAGCATCTTTGGTTGAAACCCAGTTTGAGGGACACCTCCCATCTGGGTCGTGTAAGTCTTTTTCTTATACATTGTAACAACAAATGTAATTCCACATTTAGCAGTCTTTGTTGGGATATATTACAGTTCTCATTCTTAATCTTCTCAACATCATGTGGACTTCAAATTTGTAGTGTTGAATAGTGACAACCACACTTGTTCCAGCTGTTTCCTACTCCATTAGTGCTTGAAATTGGAAAATTAACTGAGTCTCCGTGAAATTCCAGGATTAGAAGTAGGAGGATCAACAAAACACATGTATGATCCGATCCTCTAATCATGTAGAAATGGAGATGGCAGTCTCAGAAAGAGAGAGATCTAGGTGAGTAGCAGAATAAATATATGTGACTCAGAATTATTGATTTTTGTTTTTATTACTATTGTTATGAAAATTGTATAAGGTATGTTGAAAGATAAGAGCCCACTAGTAACTATTTTCCAAAATAGTTTTAATGAACAATTCTTCAGAACAGTTTTTGAAAATTGTTCTTAATATTTTTAAATACAGTTCAAAAAAGTAGCTGAAAAGCATTATAAAATTATCTTTAAAATACATTTGTTCTGTTATTAAGAACAGGAGATAGAAAATAGTATATGATTAAGTTTATTTTCTGTTTTTTTTTTGTTTCTGGAGAACAGATTACTATTTTAAAAATACAAGAACCAAACTGAAAAACAAGAATCAAACCGTAAGTCTCTCTGGAGGCTTTTTGCTTAGTAAACAGAAAACTATACTAAGAAATAAATAGTAAACAGGCCCCAAGGCTCTTTATTAAAGGCCCAGGTAAATAAATAGCTGTCACCTTCATTGCTGCAACATCATAGTAGGCAATGCGTATAGGTAATGAACCAAAATTAACTGCTAAGAGTACAATGACGCAAGCACATGGTAAATCCTAGAACCTTTGGAAACCTCTACAAGCTTGGATTTTGATGCCCAGTTTCTCAGTTATATTCCCTTTTCATTTCATCCCCATTCTCTATCAACCATAAGCATGTTCTTTCCCATCAAAGCTCACCTCCAGGGCATCAAAGCTCCTGATAAAAGATTTTTCTTTTTTTATTTTCAAGAAAATAACTCACTCATTTATACCAAAATTTAATAGAAGAACCATTGAATACCTGTTAGAATAAAATGGAAACTAAATTCAGATATGCACGTTTGTTATAAAATAATTACCAGTAATCTCATTTAAAACAGGGAGATTCTCAAAGCATCATGAAGATTATCAGTTATTGTCTGTTGTGAGGTTTAAGCCAGACAAAGTATACAGAGTAAACCCTCGTATGTAAGTTTACTAGGTTCATTGCAAACCAAAGATGGTCCAGGCTTGCAAGAATACCTTCTGAGGAATTTCCTATCAATCTGGGAGAACCCTATCAGTATCATACTAAAATAACCACCACCAAAAACAAGGTAATGGACTACCACCACAAAGATGCATAAATGGGGATGAGAACCAACACTAAATGTACCTGAAAGCATGATCAATACATATATATGTATATAATGATTATTGATGATCTTAGACGAAATATTACATAGAATTTCAAAGGTAAACTATGTGTATGGGGAATAGTTTTGGGATCACTAAAGTAGAGATTCATGGTTATGCAAATTGCAGTGCAGAACTACAACCAAAGCTAGTTATAAATGCTTCTAAAAAAATTTAGGTGTAGGCGCATATACAAGGCACCAGAAGTTTGTAGCACCAAAACAGGCTAAAGGTGTTCAAGACAATGAAGAGATTCAGATCTAATAGAAATATTGCATCCTACACCACCACCCCCATGGGCTGGTATCTTCACGGCAAAATTCCAAATTTCAGATGCATTTTCTTCAAAATGGAAATTCTGAAATAGTGGCTCTGAGCATAACCGGAAAAAGAAATAAACAACGGACTCTCATTAGACATTCCAAATATGTGTGCGCAATTTATACTTGAAGAAGAAAGAAAAATCACATTATAGTTAACAATCAGATTGTTCAAAATTAAATGAATATCAGACAATCTGGTATACATCCAAATTATATATGCAGAATTCCATGACTAGGAATCGCCTTGGATTTCCCTATGCTAAAATATCTATTACATTTCTTGACAGCGCTTTATTTTAACACTTCAACAACATGGAACAAAAATGATGAGAGAATGGCATTTACAAAGTGCTAGACAACTTGCATTAATATCTCCCACGGCATGTGGCATTGTGGAGCGACACAATATTCAGACCAATCTTGTTGCAAGACATCACTAAAAATATCCCTAGCAACAAAGCTTGGGGTCACTCAAAATATCAATAATGATGAATCAAGCCAAATGGCAATGAATTTTGGAATTCAACAATGTTTTGGCATTGGATGAGAAACATAAAAAAGGAAGCAATATATGAATAGCATCATTTTTTAAATTCTTTTGTCCTACATTTAATTGATAAATAAAACCAAATTCTTTTCTCTAAGGGCATGGAAGTGAAAGCCCATCCTTTTCCTCATTGAAATTGGTTTACTGCCTTTTAGTAGACAATCCCAACCAATTTAAAACAAAATTTTGCCTGGACCTCCCATGAGCAACTTACAATCTTCAACTGTCTATAGCATTAGAATCACAAATACGAACACCATTATTAACTTATTTTAAAATTTAACATCTCCCTATCTCTCTGTATTATACAAAGATTACAATATTAAACTGTTAAAAGATATCAAGAATCAGTCACACAACAATCAAATAAACTTGATTTTTACAAATGACATTTTTCCATCATAAAAATTTCAAACAAAACCGTTTACATGGTTTTCTCTCTCTAAGTCCACATTTTCCCTTCTACAAGGTTGTAAGTAGACTCCAGCACATCCAAAGGGTATCTCATTTTTCAAAGCATGTTTCTATATTTTTATACTAGATTTGGTTTTATGCCAAAACACTGGACACAAAGTTTCTCTCATATTTGAGTGTCTACAATTTTTTTTATGCTTCTCCCATGTTACAAATGGGACCAAAACCGGAATATGGATGGTGAACATCATCTAGTTGCAATATGGTTTGCTCCAAAGAGATGACATATTTTTAACTGGAACAACTTTAAGGGAATTTTTATCAGGCTAAAGAAATTCAGGCATAGGATCAGACTGTCATGGCTCTTGGAGATTATAAGACACAAATGTCAATCTGCATAAAACCAAATGTTCCAAATTTTCTCAAAGTAACACTATAAGTCTATAACCTGCACTTGGAGATTTAAGACTTGTGCAAGAGAAAAGAATGAAAAAATCACAGTTAGGCACAGTATAACAGAACATCCTCATCCAAACCCCCAAAGAAAATAAAGAAAAATGTGCAAAGATTGAGGACGACATATATACCTTGATTGAGGTCATTATGCTACACCCTCGAACCGTTTTAACATGTCACAATGTGGTGTTTCGCGTATAAAACCCCACTGGAGACGCTGCAACTCCTGCCGACAATGCTGTGCCAGAAGGGAAAAGTATTCCCTCTCAACCCTTGCCTCAAAAGCCACCCGTTCATGGCTACTTGAAGGGTAATCTTGCTCAAACCTGGTTGACTTCACAAAGTAATTCACTCCCTTTGGTGTAACAAACCGATATTCATACGGGTAAGATTTAGAGAAGGCATATATTGGCTCTGATGATGGCAGAAAGTTCAAAAGCAGAATAATAAGCACTGGAAGTAATTGAAGAAGGGCCCTGACGTTAAATCCACCAGAGTCATTATTACCCATTCTAGCTCCCATTCCAGGCCCGAATGCGAAACCCCGAAACTGGGTGGTTGCTTGAGGCATTCCGCCGAAGAAGAAGTTCCTGAAGATCTCTTCTGCATCAACATCGCCTTCGTAGAACCCATTAAAACCGTTTGCCCTGCGAGTCGCTGTATGCCGCTCGTAAACTGGTTCATCCGACCCAACAAGATCGTATTTTTTCCGGTTCTCTTCGTTGCTCAAACACTGAAACGCTTTGGAGACTGCCTTAAAAGCCTCCTCTGCACCCGGAGCCTTGTTCTTATCAGGATGAACCTTCAAAGATAGTTTCCGATACGCCTTGCGAACATCCTCAACAGTACAACTCTTCTCCAACCCTAGAATCTCATAGTAATCCTTCTTCGTCTTAATCTGCCTCACAATTGAGACCTGTTCCTCCGTGTACGCCGCCGATGATGAAGACGACGACGCTGAAGACCCACTCGATGGAACCCTATGCCGAACGGAAGGATGATCGGAGGCCTTCGAAGCCTCCTCGTTAGCCCCACCGGCCGGCGTCTCCGATTGACCGGTTTCTCGTTCGATCGCTGATAATAGATCGTCAACGGGGAGATTCGGATCAAGACGACGCGCTTTTGTAACGAATTTCAAAGCACGGGCTCGATCCCCAGCTTCCAAGGCATCTTTCCCAATTCTCAGACATTTCAAAGCCTCATCTTTGTTCCCATCCATATCGAAATCACAGAAAATGTGAAGGGACCCTCGACAAAGCCCTAGAAAACTAGGGAAAATGAAAGAAAATTTTGGAAAATATCTAAGAAATGTTTATTCAAAAAATTATATATAAATTTATTTTTTTTCTTTTGGGTTTGACGAGAAACTGAGGGGTCAAAACAAAAATAGAAATTGTCGAGAAAATTGATGATAAAAAAAAAAAAAAGAAAGAAAGAAAGAAAGAAAGAAAAAAAAAGAAAGGACGGATAATATCAGGAATTGAACCTTCAAATGGATTGGAATTTGGAAGGAGGATGCTTTCCCGATTTGATTTGGATCGAAAGGGTTCTGTCTAAGTGTCTGCACACGACGGAGGAATCTCGGCAGACAAAAACGGCGACGTTGCCAAATCGAGAGCAGGCTTGAGAAGTGTCCGAGAAATTGCGCCCCCTTGGGTTCACACTACATAGATTTGGCTATTTGAAGCTCGCCTGTTTGTCTTCCAGCAATTCGAAACCTCCAAAATGTGGACAGACTGTTATCCTGCACCGGTTTATGACTTTCCCCCCTCCCTCACTCGGGATATGCTGTTATCCCTATTTGTTTGGACTTAATAATTTTTATCTCTAGGTCGATGACAGATTCGAATTACCATCATTATCAACTCTTCGTTTCGGTAATAATCTGTCACGTATTTAATTCACTGTGAATAAACTCTTGTTGCTATTTTATTCTAACTTTACCTAATCACAAACATTTTTACAAATTTGATTAAACATTTATTTGAATTTTATTGTTTGGTTGGTAAATTCAAATATTAAAAGACAAACAAATAGACACGCTTCCTCCAAAGTCCAAAGGGAATATTAACAACATTGTCCATTTATATTCCAAACGTATTTTGAAAAATAAAAAGTAAAAAAGACCCTTCCAGCATGCTCATTTATTTGGTGGGCCAGTCAATTTTAGCACTTGGAACTTCGAAAAGTCTTTGATGATTCATTCTCCAAATTCCCATTCACTAAAGTACTTTTAAGGAAAATGTATTCGTGGAAACATTTTCGGTAGAATTATTTATAAAATATGTTATATATGTATATTCATTTAGTTAGTTATAGACTTGAAATATTATGTTTTTATAATGCCCCCAATTGGCCCTTAGGTGGGTCCGTTCAGATCTCTGGGGCTTATAAATAAAATACTATAAATTGTTTTTAAAATATTTTTGATATTTTAAATATTGTTTTCAAAATATTTTTTAAACTAAATAAACTTCCCGTACCTAATGTCAAACAAACTTCAGCAATTTACATAACACAAGCAATATTATGTAGCAATATTAAAATGAATCAATCTTTAAAAAATTTTGAGTTCATATGTCATAAGTTCTAGTCATCCATTGATTTGTTGGAAAAAAAAATATGGGTCTTAAAAATAAATCAAATTCAGAAACATTTAATTATTATGGAGATGAGCTCTTTATAAAAAAATATGTTACTTCTCTTGAGAAGAGTAGATAAGTTATACTCAAACAATTTATGGACCTACATGTTCAAAGCTCATGATTAAGTATTTATTACATGTTCAAAGCTCATGATTAAGTATTTATTTGGTTCTTAATAGCTAGTTGTTAGTGTTGGTAACGAATAATTGATAGTTGATTATAAATTACTATTTAATAAATTAGATGATTATATGTAGTTAATTGAAGTTTAATTTATCTATATAGACATGATGAAAAAATATATATATATAAAGAAATTTGGATATTTTAATAAGAATATATCACAATAAGCTATTATATATATTATTTTTCCATTAAAATTTGTTTAGTTGATTAAGAGTTTTTACCAAACAATCTATATCGAGAGGTGAATAAGTTATCGGTACCTCCAATTAGCCTAACCAAGTACCCCTAATATTGGTATAAGCTTCGTTTGTTCAAATGGTTTTTGCATTATGAAAACAATTAATATGGTATTATTTCTTTAAAAGAAATTAAATCAATTATTAGAATATTTGTGTCAAAAGACTTCAGTTTTAGAACGACGAAAATTATATCAATGCTAGAAATGGTAAATATGACATGAAGAATATGTTTGATAGTGTGTTTAATAAAGTATTTTCTTTAAAAGTGTTAAAATCATTATCAAATAGAATTTAAGAATGTGATTTGTAGTGTTTCTATTTTAATTGTTTTTAATAGAAACAAAAATTTTAGTGTTTTTGGGAGCATCGTCCATGAAATGTTTCTTAAAAAAACTAGAAATAAATTTTCAATGATATCATATGTTTTTATTACCATGTCTAACTCATGTGGTAGAATATTCATACTTTAAAAAAAAAAAGCATAAAGAAGGAGATCTTAGTTCCTATGCCCTAACGAGGCATTGTAACTAAAATGTTTAACTTTAGAAAATGAAATTTTATTCAAAAAAACTTTTAAAAAGGAAATGATATTAGGTGTTTTTTATTTTGAAAGTGTATGAATTTTTTTAACACGTATTTATTTTTCTTATTCGAACACATTTTAAATTGAATATAGTTCATGAAATCAATATGAAACGGACTCTATATCTTAAATGATATTGCTTCCTTAATCACTCCAAAATCAATTTACATGTTATGTTGTACATCCGATAAATAAAAGGATCATGAAAATCCATGTCTCCTAAAACATAACCATTAAAAAAAGTATTATTAACGGTGATTTGGTTAATAATATTAATGGTGTGATTTGCTAAGTCAAGATCGTCCTCGTATTCTTCTCATAAACACTAGTTCATGAGATGAAGATCGGCGAGTTACGCATCAAGTCCCGTAAATTTGCGCTAATAGCATCGGTCATAGTGGCGGGTTTGGCTATGCTATGGATTCATCTTGAGTTGTTCGACAGCTTTCTGAGCTGACCCATTGACCTTATTAATTCGGTAAGATCAGTGATTACGTTGATCGATTATCATGGCTTCCCTGGAAGGCCATAGACTGAGGGCTGACTTTATCAAGGGCAGTGCCTCGACAATTCGCTTTTCTCCCATAGGTCATATTAAATATTTTAACATCTTCTTTCTCCATCGGATAAGAAAGGCGTGGCTCATCCTCGACCGCTCTTTCGTGGGTTTCATGGTGCTTTAACGATTATAAACAACGAAGTTGTTTTCGTACGGTTATGGTTTTACTGAGCTGAGTAGGGTTCTCCTCATCAGTTCAAGAAAAGCCTGGATAGGTGCTTTGCTACAACAGACCGAAGGTCGAGGTGTTCCCTCCCATACATCCTCCAACTTGTTCACCTGCTACATCCGATAATTCCCCATTTTATCGCGCTTTCGCCTTCTCGAGGGAATGTTTCGCACCGGTTTAGATTCGAAAATTTATGGTTAAGAGAAGAGAGTTTGTATCTAGCTTTGATATGTGGTGGGGGAGTTATGCTAATCTCTCCTCAGGTCGCTGCCATTCCCATTGTGCGGATTTTATGCTAAATTGGGAGGAATTTTTGGCGCAGTTTCTGGTAATAAACTTAAAACCGTATGTGTAGGTTGAGCACCGGTCTTCATCAAGGAAAGTCAAGTTATTGAATTTTTTTTAATGAAGGCGCTTTGCAAAGTTGTCGGAGGACAATTTGTATCAGCGCTGGCTAAGGCTTTTGGTTAGAGAACGGTGACCTTAATACCAAATTTTTCATACAAGCTTCTCGTCAAGGCTACCAATAAGGTTATTCTTTTGTTGATGTTAATGGAGAAAAGTAAACGGATTTGAGCACGATGGGTTCCATTGCTTTGTCATACTTTCAAACTTATTCTCCGTGCTCTGCTTAACTTCATGGTTTGGTTTGGAAATCTCTAATGACTGATGCTGTTAGTTCGAGGAGAACGTGTGGCACCCTCTCCCGAATTCGACCGCTTCATGGATCCGAACCGAGTCCAGGATGCCACTAAAATCACTCAAAATCATATTCCTTATGGAAGCGACCAAAATTTGGGCAAGCCCATAAACATTTATATTTAACAAAATACATTTACAATGAAGGCATTCAAGCCTTTTCAAAATGATTTACAAAAATAGATGCTCAGCTCAAATCTGCTTTACATAAGATCAATATCCAAAGAAATACGAACGATCGCATACGTCGAAGATACCCGAAATTTCTTCTTATGACTCCGACGCCTCGATTCTTTATCTGGCTGATCACTATCTATCACTTCCAGACTACAGATTAGAATAATACACTAAGTATTTTCATGCTTATGGCTCGATACATAAATCCATTCTCATTCCAATTTTTAAACTCCACCACATGCAATTTATCAATTCAGTAACTTCAATTGATGATCGTGATAAATACAATACATATACTTTGTTATATATATACAATAAATTATAGTTCATTAATCATCCCATAAATACATTTTCATAATCAATATTTCACAATCTCTAAATCAATTCAAATACGCCTACAAATTAACCCACCAAAATCACCCGCTTACGCCAATCAAATCGCTTATGCCAATCACCCATACGCTTTAACGAATTTAACTTATGTCTTCGACATGCCAAGATATCGAGTCATCGCACGGTCCCGGCTGGTCGCAGCCGGTATCACATGGTTTTATAACACACATGGTCCCATTACCGCTGGACTGGTTATAAATAATCAAATAGTAACACTTATCGATACGGTCTCGTCGTCGCCACTGATGACACATCAATACAATACCGCGATCGCTATTTGACCCCATTGTATACCAATCTATCCTTAACTAAATAAACGGTTAATATTCTATTATGTATGTCTTCAAATCCTTTATAGCAAAATATATGACAAATATGTACGCTTGTATAAATAATATTCTCAATAATTATAATTTTATAAGCAAACATTTCACAATCACTTTTCTCAAATCAACATCAATGCAATATGTTTTTAGAACAACATGCAAAAACTTGAACGAGAACAGGAGTCGGTAGAACAAAACCCAAAAATCTTGCACTTTGATTCCAACTTCTGAATCTCAACTCACGCTATTTTTTCCTCCTCGTCATCCCATTCCAAAACCACAAAGTTAATAATATTATTCATGCGCATTTAGTAGTTTTAGTTAGATTAATTTTCGGAGATTAATATGAATTCCAATTTCAATAAGCTAGTATATAGAGATGGATTCTGACTAAATGCTTCTTCCATAGAGTCCAAATCCCGACCGGAGTTCCTGGATTCAAGGAGTTATGACCTTCCAAAGTTGAGGTCATACGCAGTCAACTCGAATCGACGAGCTGACCTGGAATCTGGATGAGCCTGGTCTAAATACCTTGGTCTGAACAACAACCTCCTTAAGGCATGGCAGGAGTTCTATTCTTGACTCCAATGGGCTTTCCCATAGAGTCCAAGAACACCAATCGGAGTCTGACGAAGGAGTTATGACCTTTCCGAAGTCGGGAGGTCATAATGAAGTCAAACCCGAACCTGACGAGCCGACCCTGACCTGGACGAGCTCGGTCTCAACACTCTGGTCTGATACTCCAATGTCCTCCCCTAGGAATATTGACATCGTGGCCTCCTTGACCCACCGGCTTCTCTATAGAGTCCAAGAACACTGAATCGAGTTCCAAAACGTGGGCGAGCTACGACCTTCCAAAGTTGGAGGTCATACGCAGTCAAATCCTGAATAGACGAGCTGACTCACCTCGACGAGCCGGTCTAACACCTCGGTCTGATACCCACGTCCTCTCAGGCGGCGAACGGTTTGACTCAATGGGCTTCATATCCCGCGAACACCTTTAATCGAGTCGGACGGCGGAGTTACGACTCCGGTCGGGAGGTCATACCGTGAGTCAAATCCCGAACCCGGGATCACTGACCCACCTGACGAGCTCTGTTCAACACCTCGGTCTGACACCAATGTCTCCCTAGGAATATGAATGCGTACTCACCTCAATGGGCTTCCATAGAGTCCAAGAACACTGAATCGGAGTTCGAACGTAAGGAGTGACCTTCCAAATCCTGGAGTGTCATACTTCAGCCAATCCTGAACTCGGACGAGCTGCAGACCTGACCTGACGAGCCGGTCTAACACCCCGCCTGACATCTAATGTCCTCCCCAGGAAACGATCGTATTCTCACCAACAAAGCCGATAGTCCAAGAACACACCTGAATCGGAGTTCGAACGAAGGAGCACCTCCGGGCTTTCAGGAGGTCATAATGCAGTTAAACTCACTGAGCCAGGCTCTGCGTGACGAGGTCCGCCGACCTTCATAGAGGTCCGCCATCTTCCGCCAGCATGAGGTCTACCGACTCCTCCGCCGCATGAGGTTCACTGACCCTCCGCCGCATGAGGTCTCCACGACCGCATGAGGTCCGCTGACCTCCAATGACGACCTCCGCCGCATGACCCCATTGCATGACCTCGCCGCATGACCCCACGTACGACCTCCGCCGCATGACCCCATTGTACGACTACCCGCTTGACTATTCATAAGTAAAGTACCATAACTTGCCTACAGGGGTTCGAATTGAGAAATTGCTTCCAACATCACCTCATTGATGTGGCTACAACTTCAATGTATGATTACTCTCCCCCAAATTCCCTTTATTTCCGACCCAAAAAACTCGTTCTAAGGTCCGCTAGTTGACCCGAATCAAGGTGACCCTACCCCGACCAGATCTAGTCATTGATCTCAGAAAAAGGACCATAACTTGGTCTATAGAGGTCCGAATTGAGAAATTCAAAAGCCTAACATCAAGTTCATTGATGTGGCTACAACTTACCAGAAGGACTCACTACCAGATTCTCTTTATTTCTTACCCAAAAATCAGCTCTAAGGTCCGGCTAATGCGCACTATCACAATGCGGCAGCTTCTCATGGTTTAAAATGCAACCAAACACTCCCCTAAGGCAAGATAACCACCCAAAAACCCTTAGGGTAGAAAATGACCCAAGTAGGAGAAGACCTACCTCTTGATTTCGTCAAACCTCGATTCCTGGCCTCTACTTGCTCTCTTGTCACGTAGAAAGGACTTTCCCTCGGGCTTGCCTAGGACTCCATGGTCCGATCGTTGGGAAATCAGAGAGAAGTGAGAGCTTCACCCCAAATATCTCTACTTTTCTCTGTTTTCCTTTTCTTATGGATCACTTCTAAATCGTATTTTTAAAAAGGAGGAAACTTCCTCCCACTTTCCTACATGCCACATGTCCTTCCTTTGATTTTTTCTTTACTTTTTATATTTAGGTCCTCTCCATTTCTCTATTATTCTTCATTTAAGTCCCTATTATTTCCCCTTACTCATTTATTTCTCCTAATTTCACTTAAATATTATAACTTACTTACAATTGACTCCTTAAGTCCTCATTTTACAATTTCCATATTTTCCCACTTGGGTTTATTTCTGGATTCAATAATCAATTAATCAATATTCATCTAACACCTCTTAAAATATCCAAGTTGGCAATTATACCCTAATATATAATAAATTTTATTATAAAAGTTCTAGGGTATTTTGGGCTATAACTCTCCCCACTTAATAAAATTCCGTCCGAACATTTAGTCAAACAGCTACGATATCGGCCGGCCGCATCGCTTCTCACTTTCCAAGTGGTTTCCTCGGCCTTGTGGTTTCCTCCACAAGACTTGACTAGCTGAATCTTCTTATTCGTAATTCTTTCACCTCACGAGCCAAAATCTCTACTCATTCTTCTTCATACTGTCAAATCAGCTCACTAATTGTTCCGAAAGACTCACATGTGATGTAGTCCGACGGTACTCTCCGTAGCATGGACACACGAAATACATTACGATCTTTCCAAGTCCCGAGGTAATGCTAATCTATACAAAGCACGGACCTTAATTTTCAATCACTTCCATGTGGCCAATAAATCTAGGGCTCAACTTACCCTTTTTCCCAAATCTCATCACCTTCTTCCAAGGCGATACTTTCCAAAACACTCTTTCGCCGATCTCATATCGAATATCTTTTCTTTTCATGTCGGTATGCATGATTTCCCTCACCTTCATCGGCCACCTTCAATCTCTCTCTAATCATTTTCACTTTTCTTCGGGCCTCTTGTATCAAGTCTGACCAATCACTTTCCTTTCACTAATTCCGTCCACACAACGTGTGTTCTACATTTTCTCCCATATAAAGCCTCTCATATGAGCCATTCCAATACTTGATTGAAACCTGGTTGTTGTACACAAATCTAACTAAAGCAATGTGTCGATCCCAACTACCCTCAGATCGATCACACAACTCCTTAACATATCTTCCGGGACCGATCACTCTCTCGATTGTCCATCCGCTTGTGGTGAACGTTGTAATCGAAATTCAATGAGTGCCCAAGGCCTCTTGCAATTTTCCCCAAAATCTAGAAGTAAACCCCTGATCCTATCCCAAGTAATGGATACAAAAGAATCTATGCAACCGAACTATTTCTCACATACGCCGCTGTACTCTGTCAAGTGAATAGCTCCGCTTCACCGTAGGGAAGGATCACCTTGGTCAATCGAACTACAATACGACTCCAACCGAGCCAGCGCCTCCTCCCGTCAATGGTAACCCAACACAAAAAGTCCATGGTGATTCAGCCCCACGCTTCCACTCCGGGATCGACAGTCATCAATCCCAAGGAACTCGATGCTCCGCCTTGCCTGACACACCAAATAGTCGTTACATACCGACATCGCCTCTTTCATTCGACCACCGCACGACATTTTTAAATCTCGACACATCTTTGTGCTACCGGATGGGGTAAAGTATAAAAGATCCACTATGTGCCTCTTCAAGTACGATTTCTCAATCATTATACTGGGTACAGCCAAACCCTATCCTTATAATACAAACTCCATTTTCGCTCAATATGAACTCCGCTTCTTACCATTTCCAACTGATTCATTATGGCAATTCCTCTCATTCTCTTGTGCCTCTAGCACTTTCGATTCAACAACCTCGCCCTCTATCAACCCCTACCACAAGACTCATCATCATATAAATGACAATGGGCATTCAACGCCCGAGCCGCTGTCGACTCTCTACTCAAAGCGCCAGCCACTGCGATTTGTTCTCTTCCCGTGATAATCAATCACAAATTATAATCTTTATCGGGCTCCATCCATCTCCGTTGTCCCAGTTGCTTCCGCCGTGAGTGGGGCCACTTAAGACTCTTATGATCAAAGGTATGAAACACTTCTCCATACAAATAATGTTCCAAATCCCTTTTCAAATGTTAAACACACCATGAAGACCCAAATCATGGGGTAGTTCTTTCATGCTTCAACTGCCTTTGAAGCATAGGCTACCACTTTACCCTCTCAGACAGACACATCCCCAAACCACTAGCGACGATCACTAAAAATCATCTTCCATCACGGTCAGTTGAGTAAGAACCGGAGCCCTAAGAATGCTTCAACTTATCAAAACTTCTTTGACATTTTTCACTCCATTCATACTTTACATTCTTTCCGAGCAAATTCATTACTTCCGTATCGCAATTACTAAAACCCTTAACGAATCTTCCAGTATTCTCAGTCCCAGAAACTACGACTCGTAATACTCTAGGCGGTTTCCATTCAACAAACCACTTCTATTTCTTCGGATCTACTCATTCCCTTCTTAGATACTATGTGCCCAAGAAAGGACATCTCCATTCTTCCAAAACTCACACTCTCGCTTCACTCTCGTATAATCTCTTTCAGTTCTAACACTACTCTAAGGTGTGTCATGACTTTCGTGATCTTTTGAATACATAAGAATATCGCCTCGCGAACACTACGACAAACTAATCCACATAATGATCAAAACACGATTCATTAGGGTCCATGTGCCACCGGAGAAATTTATCAATCCAAACGGAATTATGAACTCATAATGTCCATATCGCACATAAACGCCTGCCTTATGCACATCGATATCTTTAATTTCAACTGACAGGACGATCGCAAGTCAATCTTAAAAGATACTTGCAAATCTTTAATTGGTCAAACAAATCAATTGCAATCTGATACTTATTCTTTACTGCTAACTTTCTGTTCAATCGTCCCAATCAATACATAGTCGGCGTACCATCTTTCTTTAAAGCACGGAGCTCCCCATGGTGATGTTAATTGGTCGAATAAACCCTTTTCTAGTAGTTCAAAATTGTAAATTTCAATTCCTTTAGCTTCCAGGAGCCATTTTGCACGGTAAATGCATGCCAGCTATGGCACCCGTACAACGTCAATAACAAACTCAATCTCCTATGTGGGGGTAACTGCAATCCTTCCTAAACACACCCCGAAAGTCGCCAACAAGAAGGGGATATTTCCGATACACTAGGCCTTGCCTTTACCGTGATCAATCACATAAGCCAGGGTAGGCTTCACATCCCTTTCTACACCATTGTTCTAGAGCGGCGGCGATATCACATTAGATAGTGGATTCTCCCTTGACCTCTCAATCGAAGGAAAGCTACTCATCTTCATTCGGTGTTCTTAATGTTACTCTTTTCATTCTACAATCCAATTACCACTTAGTAATGGAAAACTAAATTCATCCCCTAAAATCATATCAAACTCCCAAGGATGGACCTAATCAAATCTCCTAAAATTCATACTGTGTATTTTGATGGACAATCTCACTCTCCTGGCCACCTCGACCCTAAGGGGACTTATAACACTATGTTTGTCCTATTAAGACCAAAGAAGATCCGCGCCGTATCATGTCATCCTTTATATGCAAATGCAATGTATGTCAAATACCATTTCAAAATCATTTACAAACAATTTCAAAATCGTTTTGTAGAACCGCCTAAACCTAGGCTCTGATACCAATAAAGTTGTGGCGCCCCTTTCCCGACCCGACCCATTTGGGCAGATCCGAACCGAGTCCGGGATGCCACTAAAATCACTCAAAATCATATCTTTGCGGAAGGAGCCTAAAATTTGACAAGCCTGGCAACATTTATATTTAACAAAATATATTTACAATGAAGGTAATGTCAAGCCTTTTCAAAAATGATTTACAAAAATAGATGTTCGTGAGTTCAAATTGTTTATAGTATCAATATCCAAAAGAAAACATGAAATGAATGCACATGCCTGAGCATACCCGAAATCTCCTTCTTATGACTCCAACGCTCCTCAATCTTAGTCCGTCGATCACTATCTATCACTCCTATGACTGCGCATCGGGTAAACACAAGCATTTTCATGCTGTTCCATCTTAAATCAATTCATACAATTTAATAATTGAGAACTTTTCAATCTTTTGGATGATCAATACAAATACAATACATATACTTTGTTATATATATACAATAAATTATAGTTCATTGAAGTCATCCCTTAAATACATTTTCATAACGATATTTCATAATCTCAAATCAGATTTCAAATATGCTCACAAATTCAAGAGATTCAATTCTTAAAATCCCAGTTAAGTTATGTCAATCGGGTCGATTTATGCCCTTGAATTTAACCTATGTCTTAAATATACGAGGATCTCCAAGTCAAGCACGGTCACGTGGGGCTGCGGCCAGATTATCATAGTTTTATAACACAATACGGTCAGAACCTTCTTTGGTTACTCCAGCTCAATCCAAATAGTGAACTCTTATCGATCACAGTCCCAACTTTGGGCTCAGCGTCGAATTGTCTTTGTCGATATAATAGTTCGCGATCTTCCATTTATTTGACCCTATTGAGTATACGATCTATCATGTCTGAAATAAGCGGTTAACATTCTATTAAGGCGTTTTCAAATCCTTTATAGCAAAATATAATACAATATATGCGCTTGTATAAAAGCGATTTATTTTCAATAATCATACTGCAATTTTTATAAGCAAACATTTCACAATCACTTTTCTCAAATCAATTAAATCAATGCAATATGTTTTTTAGAACAAATATGCAAAAACTTGAAGCAGGAATAGGAGTCGGTGTAGAACAAACCAAAATCTTTGCACTTTGATTCCAATTCTTGGAATCTCAATCTCGATTTAGCTTTCCTCCTCGTCAGTCCCTATTCCAAAACCATTAAAGAATAATATTATTCGTGCGTACTAGTAGTTTTGGTTAGGATTGATTTTTGGAGATTAATAAGAATTCCAATTTCAATAAGCTATATATAGATGAATTCTTGACTCAATGGGATTTCTATAGAGTCCAAGAACACCCGAATCGAAGTTCGGA
Source organism: Tetrastigma voinierianum (assembly GCA_016808115.1). NCBI lineage: Eukaryota > Viridiplantae > Streptophyta > Magnoliopsida > Vitales > Vitaceae > Tetrastigma > Tetrastigma voinierianum. The sequence continues at coordinate 658,317 of JAEQBH010001107.1, forward strand.
CGAAGGAGTTATGACCTTCCAAAGTTGGAGGTCATACGCAGTCAAATCACGGCTGGAAGAGGCGGCTGACCTGGACGAGCTCGGTCTAACACCTTGGTCTGACATCTAATGTCCTCCTCAGACATATGAATGTATTCTTGACTCAATGGGCTTTCCATAGAGTCCAAGAACACCCGAATCGGAGTTCGGACGAAGGAGTTATGACCTTCCGAAGTTGGAGGTTATACGTAGTCAAATCCTGAACTGGACGAGCTGACCTGACCTGGACGAGCTCAGTCTAACACCTTGGTCTGATATCTAATGTCCTCCTCAGAAATATGAATGTATTCTTGACTCAATGGGATTTCCATAGAGTCTAAGAACACCCGAATCGGAGTTCGAACGAAGGAGTTATGACCTTCCAAAGTTGGAGGTCATACGCAGTCAAATCTGAGGCTTTGGATGAGCTGACCACAGCCTGGACAAGCTTGGTCTAACACCTTGGTCTGACATCTAATATTATCCTCAGGCGTAATGAGATGTATTCTTAACTCAATGGGCTTTCCATAGAGTCAGAACACTAGAATCGGAGTTCGGACGAAGGTTATATTATTAGAAGTTGAGTGTCACGTGGATTCGTCCTAACAGTGAGCTCTGAGGGACGAGTCTGTGACCTCTGGGATGAGATGCTGACCTCTGTTACATAGTGTGTAACACGTGCATGGTCTGTGGAGCCTCTGCCGCATGAGTCCTGTTTGGCCTCTCTTTGCATGAGGTCTGCGACCTCTGTACGCATGGTCTGGCTGCATGACCTCTATTGTGAGACCTCTGTTGCATGACCTCTGGCTTTGCGCGAGTCTGGCGCCTCTATTGTGACCTCCTTTGCATGACCTCATTGCGCTCTGTTGCGCATGACCTCATTGCATGACCTCTACTTGGATTTGACTATTCATAGTAAAAGACATAACTTGATCTACGAGGGTCCGAATTGAGAATTCAAAGCTAACATCAATTTCATTGATGTGACTACAACTTACTAGAAGGTTTACTTCAAGTACTTTGTTTCTGACAAAAGTGATTCTAAGGGTCCGGCTAGTTGACCGAATTGGCCGAAGCCGATGACGGATCGTGATAATCTGAAAAAGGACCATAACTTGGTCTATAGAGGTCTAAATTGAGAAATTCAAAAGCTAACATCAACTTCATTGATGTGGCTGCAACTTACCAGAAGGACTCGCTGAGGTCTCTTTATTTCTTACCCAAAATCAGCTCTAAGATCCGGCTGATACACTTATTTATCACAATGCGCGAGCTATACGTGGTTTAAAATGCAACCAAACACTCCTAGGCAAGATAACTTGGCAAAACCCTTAGGAGTAGAAAATATTGAAGTAGGAAGACCTACCTCTTGGATTTTTGAAACTCCTCGATTCGGTCTCTACTTGCAGCTCTTGTCACGAAAAGGACTTTCCTCTTGCTTCGCACAGGACCTATGGTCCACGATCGTTGGAAAATCCTAGAGAAGTGAGGGTCTCATTTCCCAAAATATCTCCACTTCTCTGTTTTATTTTTAGCATGGATAAACTCTAAATCGTATTTTTAAAAGGAGGAAGCACCTCCCTTTCCTATGCCACATATCATTTCTTGATTTTCTTTATTTCTTTTTATTTAGGTCCTCCATTTCTCTATTATTCTTCATTTAAGGGTATCTATTATTTCCATACTCCATTTATTTCTCTAATTTCACTTAAACATATAAACTTACTTACAATTGACCTAGGGTCCCTCATTTTATAATTTCCATATTTACCACTTTTTCATAGGTTTATTACGGATTCAATAATCAATTAATCAATATTCATCTAACAATTCCCAGAAAAATATCCAAGTTGGCCCAATTATACCCGGAATATATAATAAATTTTATTTTAAAAATTCTAGGGTATTTTTGGGGCGTTACAGAATGAGAGCTTAGTTGCACCTTTTTCTAAAGAGGAGTTCACTAAGGTTATCAAGCAAATGCATCCTGAAAAAACGTCGGGTCCTGATGGTTTGAACCCGGGATTTTATCAACATCTTTGGCCTTTGATTAGTGATCAAATCTTTTTCGCAGCTTCACAATGGCTTTCGACCGGTGCATTCCCTTTGGGCCTCAATAATAGTTTGATAGTTTTAATTCCAAAATGTGAGAATCCGTCTTCCATGAAGGAATTAAAGTTGATCTCGTTATGTAATGTGTTGTATAAGTTTGTTGCCAAGGTCCTTGCTAATCATATGAAAGATGTTCTTTGTAGACTGATTTCTCCTTCTCAATCAGCTTTTGTTCTTGGTCGCTCTATTACGGATAATATTCTTCTTGCAAGCAAAAGTCTTACCTTGTCTTAAAAACATACAGGGTCGTATTGGTGATGTTGCTCTGAAATTGGATATTAGTAAGGCTTATGGCCGGGGTTGATTAGGAATTTCTCAGGTTATATTCTGCGTAGATTGGGTTTATGAGCTTGATGGATTTCTTGGCTTATGTTGTGCATTTCAACAGTCGAATATTATGTGCTCTTTAATGGCACAGTTGTGGGTTCAGTTGTACCTGGGAGGGGTCTCCATCAAGGTTGTCCTCTTTCACCTTACTTGTTTATTGTATGCACTGAAGGACTTTCTGCTTTGATTCGAGATTTGGAAGCTAGGGGTGCTCTTCATGGTTGTTTGATTTGTAGGAATGCACGCTCCATCTCTCATCTTTTCTTTGCGAATCATAGTTACTTGTTTTCAAGGTTCTTTAGTTGAAGGTAGCAGGTGGTTCGTGATATTCTCTTGAGATCGAACATGTTTCTAATCTAATTTGTTAATTATGGTAAATATGAGGTTATGTTTAGTTCTAACATCCGCACTGATAAACAAAATGAGATAATTGGTATGTTAGGCGTTGATGTTACTGATGGTAATTCTTACTATCTTGGACTGCCTTCAGTTCTTAGTCGTTCTAAATGGGTTATTTTTAGGTTTTTGAAGGACCGTTTGCGTAAATGGTTGTCTTCTTGGCAAAGCAAGCTATTGTCGAGAGCTGGCAAAAGCATTTTGATAAAGGCTATGTATGGCTCCTTGCCTACTACGGCATGGGCATCTTTCATATTCCTCCATCCCGGTTCTAGAGGAACCCGGGAAAATCTTGAACTCGTTTGGTGGGGCTCGGCGTGAAGGGCATAGGGTGATACGATGGCGGAAATGGGAAAGATTATGTTAGGAAGGAGGAAGGGGGATTAGGATTCCGTGATCTACACTTGTTTAATCTTGCAATTCTTGGAAAGCAAGGTTGGAATCTTCTAACCAAACCACATACCTTGGTAGCCCTAGTGTTCAAAGAAAAATATTTTCCTTGGGAGGACTATTTCTTCAATTTAGAGGTTTAATCCTAGTTTGCCCCATTTGGAGAGAGTTTTGGTCAACAAAAGGTTTGTGAAATTGGGGTATCATATGAGAATTGGGTCTGACAAAATCACTAGTGTTTGGAATGATCCATGGGTTAGACACTTGATTTCGGGTTCAATCCCATGATAATCACGAGTTTACAGAGGGACTTGAAGGTTTCGGTTTGTTGTTGGAATTTTGGTTGTTGGAATGAAGTTTATCCACGGATTCTTAGTCGATCGAAGCCCCAATTTATTATTGTGGGCAATTACTTTCTTGTCCTTGAGAGTACCCGATTTTCCAATTTAGCACCATTCGATCTCGGGGACTCTAGACGGTTAAATCTTGTTGCCAATGCTATTGTCCTTGAATGATACCCATACTAGCAGGCTTCTCTGAAGCTTGGAAGAGGTTTTAAGGCTTCCACTTCCTCCACAAGTTCTAGATTTTGTGTGGAGTTGTGCGGTAATTGTTTACGCTAGAGTGAGGCTTCATCGAGAAGGTGTGGTGTTAGATACGATGTTGTGGTCTTTGCGACATGAGAAAATAAGGATGCATCTCATCTATTTTTAATTTGCTCTTGCTTGGTCTTGTTGGGGCGGTACCAAGGTTGGATTTTAATTTGCCTTGGGAGAGGTTTTTCATACTAGTATTTTGTCTTTGTAGCAGAGATAACTTGGTTTTATTACAAATTTTGATTGCTATATGGAGCTATTTGAGGCTGATACAATAATCAGACCCCAGGGGTGAGCAAGCTTTGCCTTCGGAGGTGGCGATGAGGATTGCATTTGAGTTTTGCAACGAATGAAAGCTAGCTCGTGTAAACCAGCAAGGTCATTCTGTTGGCACTATTGCAAGTTTGGTCTGCTGGATTCGACCTCCTATTGGGCGACTTAAATTGAACATTCGTCGCGGCTATCTTTGGCATCGGCAAGCGGTAGGGGTAAAAGGATGATCTCCAGTAGGTCCCGATGGGTTATTGGTTGCATGTAAGTGTTGTTTACGTTTGTTGCTCGTAAGAAGGTAAAGCAGGTTGGTCTTTAATGACCAGTTAATGGTTTGAGCTTCATCATTTTGAGGTTGATGTGGAGTTAGATGCTAAGATTGTGGTGGATGCATGTCACTCGGAGCCCCTTGCTATTGACGAGTTTGGATGCGTTATGGGTATTATGAGGTTGGTTGCTAGTTATTTTCTCGGTTTGTAAAGCGACAAGCGAATGGCCAGAAGCTACGTCGTTTAGCTAAATTCTGATTCTCATCTTAGTCCTTTTATTTACTTTATTCCTTTATTTTAGAGGATACTCTATTAGTTGATTTTCTTTATTTTTTTTTAGTAAAGTTGTGTGCTTGTCTTTCAAAAAAAAAAAAAAAGTATTATTATTTTTTAGTGAAATGCAAATCTTTCATTATAACACTTTTGTTGAAGTAATGAAAGAAAAGGGATCCTACAAGTCTAGAAAGCGGTGTTTGGTAACAAGGAAAATTATAGGTTATTCGCACTCACTCACGAAGTTGATGTAATTTGCACTTAATAAATATTAACCTTGTGAAGCAAAACCAGAGGCTATCTGGTGAGCAAAGCAAAGCAAAGCGAAAAAGCGTCATCTCATTTGGACAATGATGGCGCAATCCTCCTGTTCTCTGCGACATGAACCAGAGCCTCATGCCGGGTTTTACTCTCTGCAACTCTGTTTGGTTCCTGGGAAAATTTAGTATCCATGGGTGGGAGAAGATTGCAGGGAGTTGAAGGGTATAGGGATGTGGTTTTCTCTACCTCCGGATTTGGGTTCCAATGGAGTTTTCCCCATGAGAATTGTTTTCACCCTGGTGGGTTATTCGCTAGTGTAAGCAACGTGGGAATGGGAATTGGGATTTCTTCCATTTCTCGTGACAATGTTTCGGAGCCTTCATTCGCTAACATGTACGCCAAGTATATATATTCCTTGGTGCCGGAATCTGGGTATGAGATTGTAGGGGTTCCGGAGATGGGATTGAGTGAGATTGCAGAGGAGGAGGTATTGAAGAAGAAGAAGAAGAGGGATGCTCTGAAATTGAAGATTAAGATTGGAAATCCATCGCTAAGGAGGTTGTTCAGTGGGGCAACCGCCGGTGTGGTGTCGAGGACGGCCGTAGCTCCCCATTGGAGACTATAAGGACGCATTTGACGGTAGCTAGGGAGTTGTGGAAACTCTAACAGGTGAAGTGTTTCAGAATATTATGAAGAATGATGGATGGAACTTGGAACTTGGAACTTGGAAGGGCTTGTTCAGGGGTAATTTGGTCGATGGAATCCGGGTTGCGCCCAGCAAGGCCATTGAGATGTGCTTTTTCTTTCTTTTGGTTGATTTTAGTGTTTGTCGATTGATTGCTTGGTATGAATATCAGCTTAGGTTGTTTATTTGATTGTTATAGGCTTGTGATTTAACACCCACCTCTCACGTGCATGCACCTGATAGAAAAAAGCTTTTATGTAGGAAATCTGTGATATATGTTCATCTGTCATCTCCCCCAAGTGGAATTTGGCTTAGTATCATAAGCATTAAAAATGGATCATGATTTATACTTAAGTATTATTCTGACAAAGCGAGAGAGAGAGAAAGAGATGGTACTCTCTGTGATATATGAAATGAAAACCTAATCTCCCATTTGGATGGGAGGTTAAGTATCGGAAGAGAGTAGGATTATACCGTAAATAGTCTTCATGGATGATCAGGTCCATCATAGACTATCAATACGTCAGTTACTTATTAATTGGTCAAGTGCTATATCAGTTACATAATATAATAATACATAATTGATATTATTTAATAATCCAATAAACAAATCTTAATAATTGATTAATACTAATCCAAGTGGGAGAATGTTGTATTTTAATTTTGTGGATTAGTATTAATCAATTATTAAGATTTGTTTATTAGATTATTAAATAATATCAATTATGTATTATTATTATATTATGTAAGCGATATAGCAGCACGACTGATGTGCGTAGCGGCGTATTGATAGTATGATGAGCAGTTATCATGTCTTTATTCCTCGGAAGGTTCCCTACCTCATCGATATGAGCCTCTCTAACCTGCATCAGGCGGAGATTAGGTGCATGCTCGAGCTAAGAGAAGCGTCGTCTGCTCTACCTCTCTCTAAATTTTCAATATGGTCACTTTACGGAGAAAACTATGGATTCACACAGTGCGAAACTACATGAGTTTGAGTCCCATTCTATATGTGTGTATGAGCATACTATGTGCGATATCTATAAGACCTAGCTCAGTATTATCGAGCGAATCGAATGCAATTGTGGTTGTTAAATGCAGTATGAGCCACTAATAATTTATGTTGATTGAGATTTGCTTGTTTTTATCATGAAATTTTCGAGCTTTTGGGGTTTTGTTGTCGCATATGAGCCTCTCACGACTTCCCCGTCAGGCGAGTTAGTGTTTTAGTTTTTGGCGTGTCGGATAGAGCCCGATCCGTTTCTCTCTCTCTCTCTGAGTTCAGAACCTTTTAGTCGTGCACTTATGGATCCTCTTTGGTCTTAGAATGCATTGGTTTGAGTCCCAATTTCAGATATGTGTGTATGAACATGCTATATTGCGTATCTACATAAGTTTTTTTCCTATCAGCACCTCCATACACGCGCTCGTGTATGGACTTTCAAACTAATAAATGAGGATTAAATATTCAAATTTACAAACCCGGAACTTCTTACCAAATCAAGTTTTGATATTATGTTAAACGACCAACTCTTTTTAAAACTCGAGCTAGAAGAATTTGGATTTAATATGAATATCATAACTTCATCCCTTTGTCCGTTGATTAAAAAATCCTTGTTTTTTCCCCTTACTAGTTATTGCATTGTTACTATAAGAATGGAAAAGTACCCCTTGGTTTTAATTTGATAGATGACTCAAAGCTCCAATATATGTAATTGAAAAATGAAACAAAGAATATAAAGAGCTAGCTAGTTGCTAGGAAGCTAAACCGTATCCATTCCTATTAATTATTATAGGCATCTTCCGCTCGTTCGATTTATCTACTTTCCGGGGTTTCAAAATCAATCATTTAACTGGTAATCTTATGTGGGCTCAAATCAAATTGTTATATTTACGTGCTTTTCCCTGATAAGATATTTATCCGAGTGATTTTCTGATTCAAATCTTTCTTTTATATTTATATGAAGATGTCATTACTGATCTCTGAAAGTTACCTGTATCACAATGGCATGTGAAAAGTATTTGTCATCCAATTTTTGCATTGACACTGGATCTGAGGTCTTTTTGCTCTAGATTACTCTCTCATGCATCAATAGACTTGACATGAAATAGCTAGTACCTGCAACTTTTGCTTGCTATCTATCTATCTCTGGATTGTTTTCTTCATATCTCGCATTCTGCGTTCTCCGGCTTTGACATTTACAATATCGTTCTTCATAAAATGTATGTATATTCTTCATCTCTCCCCTCAAATCATGTCCCCTTATTTTAATTAGGAAACAGATAATATTTTCAGAAAACCTGTCAAACTATTGGCATTTTACCTGTTTGTTAATGGATCAAGAGAATTCTTTATTCCCTCACATACCCAACGCCTTCAGGGTTTATCTTTGATGCCATTTTGTTTCATCATATTTTGGTTCAATTTTGTTTTGCAGAGCGGCAAATTAACTGGTTAACAATCATCTATCTACAACTCCATTGAATGAAAAGTTCTTTGTTTTCATGGAGATAGTTAGCCTAGTTATAGATTAGATATGTGTGGGAGTGTTGTTTGTTGACCGAGAGTAAGGCTTCAATTGTGTGTGCTTCAATTATTTACATTCTGGAAATGAGTACCAAACAAAGTTCTTGGATCCTAGCATCCTACCAAAGTTTTCACCAATAATCTTGGTCATACAATGCTACTAAGCCTTTGGAAGAGGTTCTAAAAAGAAAAGATATGATGGTTGCAATGACTTCGTTCTCAGTAAATTGTTATTTGTTGGTTCTTACTTGACATTCAACAGAACCCTTATTTCCTGTGTAGTGGTTTTATTTTTTTACACGCGTTGGTTTGAATACTCTCTCCTATATTTGCTGATGTGAACCTTCCTTCCTTCCTTCCTTCCTACAGTTGTTTGCTTGTAGCCTAAACTTCACTTTCTCCTCACCTGCATATCACACCACCTATTTATTGCATTTGCAGTGCAGGTGCCCCCCATTGCTGGAGTTTACCTCTACCTATACCCGCTCTCGAGTTACTCAAAACCAGATTTAACTGTGCAGGTAAAACTTAAATCTCATAAATAATCTACAGAATGTCAAGCACCAAAGCATCTTCTTCTTGTCTCTAAGCTCATTCACCTCATTACTTCCTTGTACAAAAATAAATCTATTAGAAGCGTTATTTATTTACAATTGTGAGAGACGAGAGGGACCTGCAGAACTGTACTTACAGACGCCTCACCTCCTCACAACCCCCCACAAGGGTCTAATTGGAGTAATCCCCTCCTATGCTGCGACCAACCAACTATTTTGCCTATGATACACATACACACACTGCTGCAGAGCTTACAAGAAAGCTTTTAACCAGGAGGAGATTGGAGATCGGAAATCGGAATAGTCATGACCCTCTTAATTGGTTGGTTCCGCAGCTGGTGCTATTTCAGGCAGTGCAACATTCCCACAAGAGGTTGCTCGGAAGCAAGCACATGAAACTGGTACCTGCTGCAGGGATTTCTTTTATGTGAGTGCTATGAGGCACACATGCATGCAAGAGGTTGCTCGTTCAACAAGGAAAGATATGATGATGACTGGCAATGTTCATTTTCGAGGAGGAAAAGAATTGGAACTTCCATTCAATTGAAGTCCAGAAAAGAGTAAATTCAGGACACAGTGACAGTAGTAGTATGGGAGAATTTTGTCTAATTCAGTCCATCCTTGTGCTTTAGTGTTACAAGTGTATACCAGCCTTTCTTATTATTCTAATCAACAGAACAAAGATAAGATAAAAATATCAATACAGAAAAAAATTAACAAGGATCAGTAAGCATTGATTGATATTCCAAAACATCACATCCAACATCCAAGCGTTCACATAAAAACATTAAGTTAAAAAAAATAAATAAAACAAAATTGAATTTTGAATGGAAAACTGCAAATCTACTCTCCTAAGATAATATTTCACAGCTAGCAAACTAATCCCAGATTGAGTACCTTAATCCGACTACAAACATTAAAATTGTAAAACTGACTGATTACCCCGCTTTACCAATACCAGCACACTTACGAACAATTAACTAGATGCAAAGGAAATAACATCCTCTCAACTCTGCTGCTCTTCATCTGCAACTTCCCTCTCTTCTGCTGCAGCCGCCATCAGTTCATCAAAGTTTTCAGTCTTCCCCAGCAATATCTCAATCTGAGAAACAAAATACCAACCCAATGTTAACAGACACTCAAAAGAGCCTGAATCACCTATAAAAAAACACTCAAAAGAGACTGAAATACATCTCATCTTCACAATGACAGAAATGCAAAAGTTTGGATAAATGAAAATTCGAAGGGAAAGAAATAGGGAAAAAAAAGCCACCTGCCTTAGATACATATTTGTAAAAAAAAATCAAATAAACTGAATAAAAATTCCCCACTGACCCCATTGTAGATGTTTCTAAACGATTTCATGTAGGAAACATAAACATTAAAACATATGCTACGTTGCAAGCTTACCTTCGCTTTTTGGATGGGGGTGCATCCTCCTTGATTCAAAAATCATCATCATCAAAAGCAGAAGTAAGATGCTCATAGTCTATAGTACAAACATTAAATTTTACAAAATCAAAGATCAAACAGTAAGATTAAAATACAGGAAAAAACAAACAAAACAGAACTTACTTTTCTCAACAGCCAATCCATTGTTTTTCAGGATTTCAGCAATGGTGACAACAGTAGCAATAGCTGCAGAGACAGGAGATACACATCAATCACTGTGACTACCAAAATTAACTGCTAAGATGTTGATCTGATCCACATAAAGAGTTGAAAATACATAAAATAATGTGATGCCATGTATGAGGCAAGAGAGTACCAATTATAAGAAAAAGAACAAGAAGTCTGATGAAGCAAGAGGATAAGAAGAATAAGAAGATATTTTGTATATCCAGGAGAAATAAGATGTGTGCATATACGTAGTCCAATATTGGACCAAGACACAATTTGCAAACAATATGGAATTCTCTAGAATAGAATGCAGGTTGATGGTAGAAATCCTATGACATAGAAATTCAATCTATAAAGTACATGCAAAGTACAAAAACAGATCTCAAAAATGCATAGAGGAACTGGAAAAAAAAAGGTGACTAAAATGCATGCAAATAAAACTACCTTAGCATGAAAAATTAAGATTATACAAAAATAAAAGATGTGTAGCTCTTAAATCTAAACGATATAACCGCATAAGCCCCATTGAAATTGTATGAAAATGGCCCAGATGAAAAGTCTAAACATATATCTAGGTGGCAAGACAAAGATATTCAAGTGGATTAACATAAAACTGATGAGGGATAACCCATTCCACAGCCTTACAAAACACTTTCTTGGTAGAAAGAAATCAAAGTAAGGAAGAGCGCCTAAATGCCAGAGCCCAGCCGAAGAAATGTTAAATAAAGGAGTAAAACAAACTTCAAAACTAAATATACCAGATAGTTATAAATTTCTACCAAATACTATGAAGGAGGAAAATCTATCAGTAAGAACTTATATAATTCTATTTACTCAATAGACAACCTATTCTTAAGAATCTAAGTAATGCGTTTTAAATCAGTCCAACCCTCGGAAACCAAATCCCCACCCTGATCACCTGATGAAATAAATAAATAAACAAAAGAAACAACCAAATAACCTTGGAGGATTGAGCTAGGGTCAATGAAATAAGTCTCAAAATCAATCCACTCAATCATTCATGCAGAGAAACATTTTTTCATATCCATAACCTTGTAAGAGAAGAAGCCCAGAAGAACATAAATGTAATTTGCATTCTAGGGATAGCGACAACCCAAAATAGAATAAGACCATTGGTGACCAAGAGATAAGATCCCACTAAAAAGTTCACACCAAAATTCAATCATATACTCCACATGGAATCATAAAACATCGAGATTCCACAAGCAACATGTGATACAGAAGTGTCAGGATAGCACGACAAATTGCACATGGCACCCAACACATCAGTTACATATATGGTCACATCTAGGGTAACAAAACAATCAAGACTCCCAGCATTTTTAAGAAAGCTTCCATCAAAAGAAATGATGCAATAAGACGTTCAGTCAGAATTTTGAAGATTAAAAGTGGTAAAGATAATCTCTTCTTTTTACTGCTTGGATGCTGAGAAGCCAAGAGACCATTTACAGCTTGAAGGAAAACACAACATGATCAGTACCAAAATGGTACAAGACACCTCAGTACTATAAACATCAGAACCCAAACGTCATAAAACCATATATTCGATTGCTAATTAAGAGACGAATTATAAATAACTACACATTCAAAACTACAAATATGGAAAGGCATGAAAAGGCAGAGGAGTTAATGAAATTAACATTGCGCAGTAAATTATGGATACGTAGAGAAGTTAAAGAATACCCATTCCTAGGGCCGAGAGCTCCACCTCGTTGTGCTGCTGCATGTACCTCTGCAAACCAACACCACAATAATATAACAGATCAAAAACTCAGGCTAAACCCAGACCAATAACAATATAAATCGGGTAAATAAGGCATATTGGAGATGCATACAGAATATCTCAACCCCAGATCCCAAAACGCCCAACCCAGAGATCAACCCTCTGTTTGGTTTCCACGAAAACAGGCAAAACAAAGGCAAGATCTAGAACCTCGTGTTCCAGTTTAACAAGGTACAGCCCTGCCACAACCTAGTGGGGTAATTTAACTTTTATCACCGGGGTCCAGGGCATTCCCAGATTTGAACTTTCAATTTAACTTTTTTTTCGCTGCCAGTATCTCAACAATCAAACGGAGCATACGGAGAAAACATAGATAAGCAAGCGAAATTGAAAAAGGCAAGTGAATACATACCTTGGCGAGATTAACATAGAAAAACAAGGGCTTCTTGGTGTTGGAGACCTGAATCCGATTCTTCTTATGGTTATCTGTAATGCCCATGTTATTCACTCCTTCGGTAATTTCCTCCATAGCTTAAACAAACCAACAAACCCTAACCCTAACGAGATGAGATAACGAAGAGAGTAAAAGAGAAGACAGAAACGGGTGCCTGCTCAGGGTCCTCTAATACTCTGTCTTCCTTTTTATATACACAACCTCCGCCTTTAGTTTTTGTTTTTTTTTTAATAAAAAATTATTTACCTGTTCTATTAGAACTTTAGAATAATGATTGATTATTTTTATTTTTTGTTTTGATTTGATTGTAATAATTTTCAAACATAAATTTCTAAACCCTCCATCAATTTTTTACGTTGACAAAAATATCTAAGTTTTTTTAATTTTTTTAATGAGTTATTTTTTAAGAAAAATTTTAACCAAATATTTCTTCTGGATAATAGTAAATATTTTTTGTTAACTAAGGAATATAGTAAATATAAGGTAACCGCTAGCATACTAATTTAATATTATATTTAAATTTTTTATTAAACATATGAATTAGAAGTAGTAAGAGAATTAGATCATTCTATCAAAAAATAGAATAGATCACAAAATCCTTTTAAAATGGTAGTTTCACTTAATAAGATCATTTCAAAAACATGTTTTTTATTCTTAAAATTTAAAATTTAAAATAAAAATAAAAACACCAAAGAAAACAATTTTCTATTATTTATATAAAAAAAATTCTTGAATATGTAAAGTGTAAGTAAAAAAACTAGCGAAAAATAGGTTTACCACGTCCATACAAAAATATTTATACATAAATGATGAAGAAAAATAAAAAATAGTTGCTCTACCCTTCAAAAACAGTTGTGATTTGTTTTAAAAGTCAAATATACTAAAAAAAAAATCTCAAAATTATCATTTTTTTATTTTATATTATAACATATAAAACATTTATGGTAGTATATGATAGAAGCGGCTTCCGATGGGAGTTCTTGAAGAATGTCATCCATGCTTAGTTAAAATGTGGCATGCGATAAAAATCGTGTTAAGCGGAGTGGTATAGTGGTAAAATATAAGTAGGGGTTTTGGGGTGGCATGTTGCCAGCGACTTTGGAGAGATAGTGAGATGTTCTGAAAATGGTCGTTGGTGTTTATTGTTCTTTCGGTACCTGATATTTATATTAGTCGAATTTACATAAAATCTGAGAGAATCGAAAGGGAAAAGAAAGCAAATCCGTTTGTGTATTGCTTTCTTGAATCCTTGCTGATATTGACTACTCAGGCTTCATGACACTGCTTAGCGCCAATTAATCTTGGTGTATCGGTATAGCTCCGTTGTCGTTGTAATTGCAAAGAGCCATTGTAATTATTAAAATGACGTCCAGATTTTAGCCGCCCTGCAATTCGCCATGTATTTGTTTATAGTCTTATGTGTCGGGGGTATGGAATAGCATTTTGTTACATTTCTTAAGCTACTCGTGAAGTTGCCCACTTATGTTATGGCATTAGTTTGCTCTCTTATCATAACATATTTTAAATCTTATCGTAATATAAAATGATTCTTTACATGAGTTTAAATACTTCTGCCAATAAAAGGTTCTTTGAGATTTTAGTATTTTTAAGCTTCCATCAATATCAATTATTTTAGAATGATTGACCCCTTATTTTGCTTTCTTGTTTATTTACGTATAAATATTTTAGTATGGATGTAGAGAAACCTATTTTTCCCAAAAAATTATAGAGTTATATTTAATAACTGCTTCATATGGTAAGCGTTCAGCATTTAAATAAAAATTTGGACATATGAAGGAAGGGTCTGGTCGAATACCAGTAGAGATAATTTAATACATTGTAACTAAAATGGTTAAACTATGAGAAAAATGTAAAAAATTATGGTTTCATTTAATATTTTTTTAAATATCATTTTTTATTCTTTTATATAGATATAAATACATATTTTTCTATTCTTGAAAATAAATAAAATCAGCCAATGAGGCCTCTCAGTGGTTGAGGCTAGGGAAATGGTCCAGATTGAGTCTCATTAGGACAGAATGAATTGATGTCAAAACATATAATAAAGAAAATCAGTTTTTTTCAGAGAAATAAAATAATATTTTGTAAAACTCTTTCAAATATTCTTATTTAGTTTGATAATTAATTTAAAATCATTACAAAATTTTGAAGGATTATTAAAAATAAATAGCTTCATGTAAAATGTTATTTTTTTAAATACATTAAAATTAAAAAAAATGGTTTATAAAAAAAATAACATTTGTCTAAAACTTTATTTTTAATTATTAACTATCCTATTACACTTGGCTCCCCTCCTTTTTTTCTTTGTCTTGTTTTCCTCTAACCCATTTTCCTCGAGTAAAGGGTAGTGATTTTTTGGACATTATTGACTTGAAATCATTCCTCTATATTCTTGTTCAATAAAGTGATTATTCCACGAAAATTTAGGTTTTATCTTGTTTTTCATATTATTTTCATTTTATTACGGCATTTGGTTTTTCGTCGATTTATTGCGGCATTTGGTTTGTCGTGGGTTGGTCTGGCTTAATGTTGTTAAATCGTCTTTGTTGTGGCCAGCTTTATTTATATGGAGAAGGTTCGAATAAGCAAGGTAGATTTTATCGTCGAATGTCAATTATAGTCGTCATTATGTTGAAGAATGGTAGATATTCTAATTATTATACTATCAAATTTGTAGGCTTTATACCTATTTATTATGCTATTAATTTAAATATCGTTTCATCATGTATGGTTTTTAGTTCATTGTATATTGGATATGTCAATATATTACAAATTTGAATCAATAATATTATTTTTCTTTAAAAAAAAAAAAAAAAACTTTCCAATTACACTTACAATCATAATTGATTGTCTAACCTATTACAAAACACAAACATATTATAATAATACAATTATAATTACACTGTTTTATATTCAGAAAACAGAACAGTTTTCTGATTATTATACGTTTTCTAATTTAATTTTTTTCCCCTGAATAGAGAAACCTAGAGCCTATTCGGTTAATCTTTTTGCAATATATTCTTGAAAACAGTTTTAAAATACACAAAGAATATCAAAATAGTGTTCTATGAGTTGGTGTTTTTAGTGTTCTATGTTTTTAAGAACAAAAAAACCGGAAACCAAATAAATTTTTTTCTTATTTTCTTTGTTTTTCTTGTTTATGAAAACAAAAAACAGTTTTTAAAAACAGTAAACAAATAAATGGGCTCTAATCAAGAAAACAGTGGTACAACATAACCTTTAAATTCCAAACGGAACTTTCTTTCACAAAAACCATGCAACAATTCTAGAATGTTGCTATCAGGAACCATCTAGCAGAACAAATACAGCTGGTTTGTAAAAACAAATTACTTTGCTGACAGCATATCAGCTGAGAAAAGCTGTTGTTGACAACTACTGCCAACTCAATCTGAACACAACACCCTACTGCTCTTGCTTTAAATACTCATCCATGAATCAGAGAATATAAAATTATAGAGAAGCAAAGAACAACAAAAGTTGAACACAATTGAAGGAGTGAAAACAACATTCCATATCTCACCAGGGGTGTCATGATTCATCTTGAAGCTTTACAAATGTACATGAACCATATATTTCATTAACAGACAACCAACAATCCAGCCCATAAGGGAATGGACACAACAACCTTCATGTCCTCCCAAGAGGAATAAAGCACAGATAAATCCAATACTTGGAATGAACCAATGAACCAAGTAACAAAAAGACAGTTAATACGATGAGGTTTTAGTTTAAGGAGGGCAAAATACCATTTAAAGCTCAAGTATTTATGGAGAGCTACAATTGGAACTATTTTTCACTTCCTGTAGTCTTCTTCAGCAGTTGTTTATATGACAAAACTACTTTATACCATATGTCAAGTATAACAGAATGAAAGAGGTGTCATTTAATCCCAGCCACTTGCCACAATTGAGCCATGATCATATCCATATAAATTTGATCCAGCAGCATAAGAGTCCGGTGGAGCTCCTTCGCCATAAGGGATTGAATAGCAACCTTCAACAGAAGCAGGAGCATCAAGAACAGCAGCCTGAGTCATATTAGCATATGGGCTTGGAGAGTAATAGTCTTCCCTTTTCAACTGAGAGCCACTTCGAAAATCATGTCCACCAAACCTGCTACCTCCATATCGGGACCGACCACCACCATATGATGGTCTAGCTGCATATTGGTTTAACCATAAAGGAACTTCTTGGTTTGATTCCTGCATTAGATCAACAAGTGCTTTTGCAAGGGAAAGGTTCCCGTCATTAAAAAATGCTGTTGCTATACCAGATTTACCAGCACGACCTGTCCGACCAATCCTGTGAACATAGTCATCAATGGCTTTTGGAAGATCAAAGTTGATGACATGTGCTACATGTGGAATATCCAGACCTCGTGCAGCAACATCAGTTGCTATCATTATTGGGGTAGCTCCACTTTTGAATGACTTCAAGGCCCGTTCCCTCTCCTTCAAATTTCACAAGTATATAATCAATGCAGATAATCTAAGACCATTTGCCAATCTAAATAAACGATTATCAAAACAGAATATATATTCTTATTAAATAAAAAGTTACAAGATAAAGAAGATATTTCCAGGCTAATAATGCACAAGGCATCTCAGAAATAAAATAAATTGGTCAAAGCTTGAAAACTTCAGGTACAGTTAGATGGTATAGCTAACAAAGAAATCATCAAAAAAGTAAGAGCAAGTGAACACAGGAAGCAAAATAAACATTTCTGAATTCAAATGGAAAATTATAGAAATTAAACTAAGGGGTAACTGTTTAAAAAGGACAAAAGGAAAAAGATATTGCAAATCTAACCCCTGATGTTAAAACACAAAAAAGAAAGATAAAAACACATCATTTGGACAAATTTACCCCTCTAACAGCCATACGACAACTTACTCTCTCTCATTTCCCTCAAACTTTCATTTTCCCTCTATTTTCCTTTCCTTATTTCTTTCTCCTACGTTTCTCGATCTTCTCTTTTACTAGTTCTCTTTTAGATTTGATACTAAATAGCTACTTTGTTAGTTGTTACAATGG
Source organism: Tetrastigma voinierianum (assembly GCA_016808115.1). NCBI lineage: Eukaryota > Viridiplantae > Streptophyta > Magnoliopsida > Vitales > Vitaceae > Tetrastigma > Tetrastigma voinierianum. Next base: position 675,888 of record JAEQBH010001107.1, read on the forward strand.
TTAAGTCCAAGATTTGATACTAAGTTTGTTCAAATATATGGTTAAGTCCAATCTAAATAGCTATTGTGTTACAAACATGGACTTAACCAACTTCAAGTTTGTTCAAATATAGCTTAACAATGGTTAAGTTCAACATGTATAGAAGCTGTGTTAGAAACCTAGACTTGACACCCTCCAAGTTTGTTCAAATTCTAATATAACGATGGTTAAGCCCAACATGTATAGAAATTGTGTTAGAAACCTGGACTTGACACCCTTCAAGTTTGTTCAGATGCTAACTGAACAATGGTTAAATCCAATATCAGTAGAAAATGTGTTAAAAACTTAGACTTGACACCCTTCAAATTTGTTCCAATGTCGCCAATGATGACAACAAGCTTGGAAGAAGCTAGGTTTGAATTTGGGGATTGGGGATCGAATCACTTCTTCTTCATATCACATCCAACATAAGCTCTTCTTCTTCAACTTGAGATGCTCTTAAAAGAAGAAGAACAAGAACAAAGATTAAAAGGGTGAAGAGAAATTGTTGGGATTCTTTGAGTGATAAATGAAGAAAAATGGGAACCCAAGTTCATATTTTTGAAGGTTTGGAAGGGAGAAAGCTTGAAGGAATGAAAAACAAAAGAGAAGGACTGAATTTGGGGGTGATGAGGAGGGACACATTGTGGGGTAATTTTGTCTAAAATGGTATATTTTAAGGTTATAAAAGTAAGAGGTTAGATTTGCAAATAACTTTTGTTTTTGTCCCTTTTAAACCAATTTCTCTTAAAATAATGCAGGATTCGAGCAATTAACACTTAAAATAACAAGATAACATTTTGAAACTCTTCCAAATTTATTTTCCCACAAGCCAAGTTTTAAAATATAAAGTGCATGCTCTACTACTACTAAGCACCATCCCATGGTGAAATAGCATCTGAACTTTAATTGTACTTATCCCACAGGGCCAAATTCCCAAAGAGAAAGCCAAGACAGAAAATAAGCTAACCATTTGCACTTTGTCACCATGTATGGCTGTTGCTGCCAGACCATTCATGCACAACCACTCTTCCAGTGCATCTACTCCTCTCTTTGTCTCCACAAAAACTAGAGTTAAAGCATGCTGCAGAACAGATAATTCAATTTTGGAAAATCAGCCAACTGAAAAACTCAGTTCAAAAGAAAATGACTCAATAATTAACAAAAACAAAGACTCTAAAAATTTACACCAAAATAAAAACAACTGTCCAGTTACTGTCAGGAAATCTAATTTGAAGATGGAAAATAATTAACTAACCTTTTTGAGGCCTCCATTCATCATTTGAGATTGAAGAAGACCCATCAGATGGTGCCGTTTGTCTGTATCTTCAACAAATTCAACTCTCTGCACAATAAGATCAGTGCTTGAACCAACTCGTCCTACAGATAGAAATATGTAGTTCGATAAAAAGTCTGCAGCAAGTCTCTGCAAGATGGATAAACAATGAGTTTGATTAAGCCCAATGTAGCAGTCCAAAATGTGGAAATAAATAAAGCAATCAAACAAGTGATTTAAGAAGTGGATTTAATTCAATGATTATCCTTTTCCTCTTTTTTATTTTATTTAATTTTTGCTAGGTGAAAAAAAAATTACAATGCATCAATTGAACACATGCAATCTGAAAACAGGAACCACACCACACCTCAGTTTTGTTCAAGCTTTTCCAATCAGCATCAAATGTAAATTATAATGAAACACATAAGATAAGAAGACTAGTTTGTAGGTCTTGTCATCAACTGCTCTGATTCTCTTTTGCATTTTCTAGGGGAATTGTCATCACATAGAAGAATAACTTAATAAAAAATGTCATAAGGAACAATGATAATTTCCACGTGTATTAACTAGCTTAGCTCTATCTACCTTGAAGTATTTTCAGGCTGTCAGGTTGCCAAGCCAAGCACAGACCATGTGATTGATCTTGGATCTATGGGATGCTCTGTGCTTCTGAATATATACACCTAAGTTAATCCATTGTGTTTACAGCGTCTTTTTACTACTATATCAAAAGCTAAAAATCAAGAGATAGTACATATATATATATTTTTTTTTTGATCAGTAAAAAGCAATATTTATAAAAATGAAAAAAGAGCACAAAGCTCCCAAAAAGTACAAGATAGTACATATATTTAATAACCAAATAACAATGAATAGGCATGCATTACTATGAAACAGAACCTTGAATTTGAGCCTCAAACTAGGAAGAGATAGACACTTGCTTGCGGCAAGAATGAAGAAATATAAAACCAAAAAAACAAATGGCCATCATGTCTAGAAAATTTCCAATGCAAAAAGTGATAACCATGAGACAAGTTTCAAAGTTACCATTTATATTGAAATTTCTGAATTTTTTTCCACTAATGAAGTAATATCAATTCCTCAAGCTAACTGCTTAGCATAATAATCTGCAACCTGAGACCGCAGATCCTGTGGATCATACTTACTTGTGATAATGGATAACAGTTTTTTGGCAACTAAAAGTTCACTGAATTCAGAGGAAAAGAATTTCCAAATTTTGATATAAAAAAAAAAAAGTAAAAAACAAGAAGCAACAACAATTTCTTTTAAATTTTCGGATAAAAAAAAATGGTAGTTGACGGGAAACGACAAAACAACTATTTAACATTTCTAGACATGGAAGAGTTTAATAATCGAAAACATCCCAAAACTAACATGAGATTTAACGTGCATGTAATCCATATTTACAAAAATAAAACAGTTCAGTAAAAAGAATTCCATAAATAAAAGTCCAAAAATGGGCCCTTGGAAATTCATGCGCCTCTCCATGAAAATTCCAACAGACTGCTGCATAAAATTCCAAATGATCAAGAATCTGAATTCATTGCCAAAAAGACAGTGCAGGACAAGGGACAAAACCAACCTGTATCTCGTTAGGAAACGTAGCACTGAAAAGCATTGTCTGTCTTGCACCTGGTGGCGGCATATCCATCTGCTCTACAATCTTCCTGATCTGAGGCTCAAAGCCCATATCCAACATCCTATCAGCCTCATCTAAAGCCAAATATTTCACCATTCTAAGAGAAACTCTTGCTCTCTCAATCATGTCCACCAGGCGACCAGGTGTAGCAACTAAAATGTCCACACCTCTTTCCAAATTACGGAACTGGAGAATCAAGAATTAAAGGGCAGTAAAAAAATAGATTGAAAGTTAGAGTTCCTCGATTCAAAACTTTTAAACAAAATGCAGGGAAATAAGCTAACATGATGAACAAATTGCCTTTGATAAAAGAAGCAATGGAAATGATGTTCTAAACATAGCATCAAGAAATGTGGAGATCCACCATAGATAGCATAATTAAAGCAATATCTAAGACATGACTAATAAAGTATTGACATGATTGAGAAGGTGAAGGGGAAATTAAGTTCCACCATGAACTGAGAATTCCATATTTTTCAGACCAAGAAGTGTAGAAGGGAAAATTTCAGGAAGAGGATTTCAGACCAGAACCTAAGAATACATACTCTGAGAAGCAGCATTCTGAATTGAGAACCAAAATACATTAACGAATGAAAACCAAAATATAATGCAACGCCCATGGCTTATACATGTTCAGGAATCTCACCAGACTGTCTGGTCGTGGTGATGCCCTTCCTTGGTGTTCTGTTTGATATAAAAGATGAGAAATCCACAATGATACAACATCCACCTAAGGTTCCATGTTTACAAACTTCTCCACTATACATATATAGAGACACACACACGCCCAAAGTAGAAATTTATAAATACCAGAGACCATTATTTGCCATAGGTGTTTAATCATGAAAACAACATGGTAAGGGTTATATGTAAATGTTCAGGGGTCAAACTAACGAAGCACTAGGAACTTGCAAACCTGCTGAGATATTGGTGCACCTCCATAAGCTACCACCACCTTCACTCCGGTTTTGTAAGCGAACTTCTTAGCTTCCTCGTGTATCTAGCAAATCACAAACCCAGAGGGAGTTTAATCCAAATTCAACAAAACCATAATATAATGCTTTGTTTGGTTGCTGAGAAAATGCATAAAAAAGAATCTCAACCTGAATCACCCAAGCAAGTTAAAACCTTAGTACTAAGCACAGATGAGCCCAGTCTAGTGCATCAAAACAGTACACATTTGTTCTTTTGTCTTTTTCTTTCTTTTTCATTCACATGTTGGTAGCAACCAAAGAGACAAACGAATACGACTATTCACCTGACAAGACAATTCCCTCGTCGGAGATAGGATAAGAGCAGTTGGACAAGCAAGTCTATTACCACCCCGTGATAACTGGTTCCTCAGAATCCCACCTATGATCGGGAAACAAAACGCCGCCGTTTTGCCGGAACCTGTCTGAGCACAGGCCATCAAATCGCGACCAGCCATTGCAATCGGGATGGCGTGGCGTTGTATCGGCGTCGGTTTTACGTACTTGCACCTCCTGATATTCTGGTTCAAACCCTCGCCCAGTTGAATCTCTGCAAATGCAGTGACTGGTGGGGGAATGTCGGAGCCACTGGCCTCAACTGGTATGTCCTCGTACGCATCGAAATTTATACTCATACCACCATCAATATCTTCTTCCTCCTCCAATTCATCAAATTTGCCAGAACCATCGAATGCGCTGGCATTAGCCTCGGAAGCCTCTCTCCTCTGACCCCACCCTCGCCCACGTCCACGGCCCCGGCTCTGGCCACGGCCCCGGCTGGTAGCCGCCCGGCCAGGTTCTTGAGGGCGGTTGGAACCGATTGGTGTGGGTCCGTCGACGGTGGAAGCTGGGCCACCGTACCGGAGATGTGGGGGCACGTAGGTGGGGCGAGAGGGGCGAGAGGGGCGAGAAAAGCATGTTGGCTTGGTGGGTGTGTCAGTGGAGACATCAGCCCACGACATTGTCATCGTCTACGAATGCTCCCAAAGCTCAACCCTCAGTGAAGCAAACAGCGATGGAAAATGGGTAAAACCCTAGGCCTGAAACCGCTGTAAAGAATCTAAAGATTCAGAAATGCACCGAGAAAGTGTGAAGGAAATGGGAAACGGGAAATGAACCGTTTGAAACAGTTTTGATTGATTCAAAAACAGAGCTGAGTTGGATCATATACAGGAGAGAGATGTCATGTAGACCCCATCAGGAAAATAATTAAAAAGCTACAAAACCCTAGAGAGAGAAGAGAGAGAAAGAGGAAGATGGTCACAGACACGTTTTCCGAGAAGAGTGAGAAAGGGAAAGGGAAAGGGAAAGAGAAAGAGAAAAGAGAGGAACGGTGTTAGAGAGAGAATTCCCAGAGGGTTGGAGGGTGCCAATGCGGGGGCATTCAAGTATTAAAACTCGAGACGCGCGTGGGCTTTGGAGATTCCTCCAGGGGGTATATCCGTAAAATCACTCTTCGGATGGGGAAAAAAGGAATCAAGTGCCAATGTGGGAAATATGGAGCGTCAACCATTTGGGAAAGTAGGAAACGAATCGTGGGGCTCGACACGCGCAATTAATTAGCGTGGCGGGAAAAATAGGGGTATAATGGTAATACGACTTTGATTTAGCCGCGGCGAATGGGTGGGTTTTCATGTTTGTATTTTTTTTTTTTATGTTCAAAATAATGGGTCCCATTTTGTCTCAGATATTTTCTTCATGCAAAATTTGTTGGTGGGACCGTTGATACTTCGCTACTAATCCACTTTGTTTTATTTAAAAAAAATTAATTAAATGCATTAATTTTTTTTAAGGGAAAAATAATTTCATCCATTCAAACTAATAATACAATTATAAAAATATATAATCAAAATCACTAAAATATATTAACGATGAAACAACATTTAATGAATAGTTTAAAGCCTGTACATTCAAAATTACTACATGACTTAATTTTATAAAGATATTACACCATTTATTTCGATTTCTGGTCACGATCGTTATTTTGTATTCGCTTAAGCCGCCTCACATGAATAAAAAAGAGTAATGACACGACGATAAACAAACAAACATCATGTACCGGTATAACACAATCACGCAAAGAAGACTAAGACAAAGATAACCACATGTTGCACTTAAGACAATGATTAGAGGATCTCCAACCCACTATCTGTTTGTTCTTTTTTAGCCACTTTAGCTAGTCAAACACAAAAAATTCTCTCAAACCCATTCTTTATTCCACTTATTTCATATTATCTAAACGATCACCAAACGCGAGGTTTCATTTTACTTTTTTAAATTTCACATTTTTTCTCTCATCTCTCTCTATATACGTTTGACTTTTTTAAATTATCTAAGTTGTTGTAAAATGTAGAAATATGAATGGAACAGTATTTTAAAAAATGTTACCATAAATAAATAATTTAATATTTAAATATATTTCGAAGAAATATTTCATGTTGCATGGGTGACGCCTAGATCTATATAAATAATCACTTTATCAAGTAGCAAATCCATTTAAACAATATTTAAACAAAAAAACCCAAAAAAACCACCGTTATTGCTTAAGAAAAAAAGACTAACAGAAAAAGAGTTAGGCCCTGTTTGATAAAATGAAAAATTAAAACAATAAAAATTACCACTTCATGCATTTAACTGTATTTAAAACCGTCGACATAAGCTTACTAACAATCAACGCCGGTTTCATAACCGTAAACGCCGAATAATCGAAAATTATATATTTTACATATTTACCCTTATTATCATTGGGTTCACATATTATCCAAAATAAATGTATTTAATAATATTTTATTTTTCACTATAATTATTAATTACAAATAACATGTTTAAAAATATTTATTCTAATAATATTATCCAAAAAAACATAAATATGTTTAAAATAACCAATAAGAATATAAACTTTTTTAAAAGTATCCAAACTAACAAAGAGATATTCAGCAAATATTATATTATTTATAAAGTGGTTTTATCGAATTTATTTTGATTAAAATTATTTTTTCAATCAGATTCTACATTCCACGCAGTAGTGATTTACCCACTATAATTTTCTGTCGCCATTTAAAATTTTCAATTGTTAGCCTGTACTTCGTTATCAACATATTGAAAAATTAAAACCATTGAAAATTTTCATTTTCAATAGGTTTGAACATTTTTAATAGTTTATCAAACAAAACCTTAATAATGCATTAATGTTAAGTTAAAAAAACTTGTATCTTATAAGAACTATTTACTACAAGTTATATGCCAAATAAATAGATGTAAACAAAAATTCTCAATAAATTTGTCAATCTACCACTATGAACTAGAGTTGAGAACTTGGTTAACTAATCCATTTCAAGCTAGGCCATCGGTTACTGTCAAACGGACTGGACACACATTAATTTCTATTCAAAGGTTGCCTAGTTTTATACCTAAGCATGTGTCAAAATGAAGCCAAAACCTAAAAACGTTTTTAAAAATTAATTTTACAAATTCATAATTATTCAAATAAATATAAATAATATACAAATATATAATAACAATTAATATATAAAATGATTTAGTCTAAACAATGTAATAATAATAAATAAATAAGATGCATACTTTCACTATATTGAGTTATCATTATCTATTAATTAATTTGGGACGTTAACAAATATAAATTTCATTTATGTTTGAAATAAAAAAAAAAAATTTTCAAAAAATGCACTTCAATCGTATAATAATTAAATATATTATTTTGCTCAAAATTCATCTCGATAAAATAGTATAACTTCATTAGAAACAAATGAGTATATAATTTTTATTAATTATTTTTAAAATAACATTATTTTTGTTATTACCTATTTAAGTAATAAAATTATTTAAAATATAGTGATAATTTAGTTATTAAATTAAATTAAATTAATAAAATAGTACAACTTCATTTTTATAAAAAAAAACATATATGATTAAATAAAATTTAAAGGATAAATAAAAAAATGAATTTGTAAATATTTAAAATAGAATTAATGAAATAAATAAAAATATATTTAATATTAAAACTGTCATTTATTTAATTCAAATACATTCTGTTAATTTTCATACAATATTTTTAAAATATTAAATTATCCTATAAATTATATTAAAAAGATACATTTATAAATTGAAAATAAAATAGTTAAAACAACAAAGTTTAATATATTAATCATATATTATAGTAATAATTATTTTTAAAACTTGTGTATTACAAAAAAGATAGTCAAAATATTAAATTTTATAGATTAATCATTGAAAATCTCAATTATTAAGCTAGTTACTTAAAAAAATTAAATAAAATTTTTGGCCAATCGAGCTAATCCGGGTCAATTCCACATGGACCACGAGCCAAAATAAGTCGGACCAAATTGACCCGATTTTATTTAGGCCTTAAATTTTACAACCCAATTCTCAAAAAATTAACGATAAAGTGGGCTCAACCCACGTTACCAACTCTGATGATAACTCAATGTTAAGTATATAGTTTCTTTGAGGGTAATAATTTTTATTTGTCATGGTTTAATTGCATAACTATTAATATTTTTTTTTTTACTTTTTATAACATTACTAGAAAGTTATTTTAAAAAAATATATTTTTAATCCAATTTATAATTTGTTTTTATGATATCAATGCTGTTGTCTTTAAACGAAATGAGTTCATGAGATTTTTTTTTCAAAAGATAATTTTTAATTGAATTTCTTCTTAGGGTCATTATTTTAGAATATTTTTTGTTCCAGGTTGCCCCATTCCTAGAGTCGGCAATTCGGGCAGGTCTACTAGGCCGGGCCTAATTTACTTAAGATTGTCATTTTAATGGCCTAGCCTCAGTCTTATACCTAAGGAACAAAATATCAATAATTATAGATATACTTATTTTGATTTACTGATATATCGAAATATCTAAAGGAATAAATAACAAAATATCTACTGATATTTTGACAAAAATATCTAGAAACAAAAATTAACAAAATAATTTCGTAAAATTCAATAAATACTTTATCAACTATAAAAAGCGCATAAATAAAGAAATATACACTGTTGAAGACGATATTCATTATAATTTATCGGTAAATTACATTGCCAATAGCTTATTTAAAACCAAACAAGACCGGAGCATGACCTCCATTACGCATTCACGGTGATTCAATCTCACGTAAAGCATACAATATTCATAACAAAGATCTTCAAAATATCGAGATAAAATCACAAAAGAAAAAACTAATTCGAAAGAGTTAAACGGAGTTTCACAGAATGATTTAATAGAAATAAATCAGGTTATTTACGATTTCATGCACTTTGGAGTCGTTACTATCGATCATTAAAAAACCATTACGATTTAATTCTAAATAATCACCTTCGATGGAGTCAAATAAATGATATTTACTTATATATTCTGATATTTACCGATATTTTTCAAAATTTAACACATTTACAGATGAGATAAAGCTTCTCAAATTTCAATCGAATTCTCACCGAACATCTGCGAATTCTCCAATATTTCACCGATATTTTGACGATTTTTCCAGATTTTTCTCCGATTTTTTGGCCAACTACTATCGATTGACAATGCTTCTAATTGCCAATAACAAATATTTTGTCAAAACATAAATTTTATTCGTTTATACCAGGCCAACTAAGCAACCCAACCCTATTGTGAAATCTAAAAACAAATTAAATTATTTTATTGGATAAAACAATTACATTAAGAAGCTCAAAGATTTGCTTGAGCAAGCTCATACAAATGGATTACCTACATGAATGACAAGATCTAGGAATTGTACAAAAGTCTCAACCAAGGTAACTTCTCTTTCAAATCAGCTAATTTGAAAGAGGAATATATCCGACTCTTTAAAGGCACCAAAGAAGCATATAAAAAAGTTATTCTCTTTCACTTTTTTCTCTTTATTCTCTTTGCTTAAGTTAGGGTTTTCCTCATAATTTTCAAACCAAGCACAATCTTAATTAATTTCCTTATTAGCGTTGTTTTTTTAACTTTAATTGATTGTACTGCTGAATTGTTTTTTTTTTTTTTTTTGGCCGACTATGCTGGTCCCGAGCGGCCTCGCGAACAATAATGTAATACACTTCTTTTTACCACGCCACACATCGCTAATTGGGTCCTCATTCGAAATGATGTGTCTGACAAAAGATAAGAAACTCTAACACATAACACAACCACATTCCTAAGCACTCCTGCCATTAAACTCGGTATCTCGATTAAGATTCAATCAAGTTGGAAGTATCCAATTAAGAAGAGTTTTTTTACATATACTGACTTGTTGAATTGACCCTTTGACATATTCAAATTGGGCTATAATGCAAATAATGTATAAAGCATCAACCAAACAGCTAAAAGATTATGTGATGATCTTATGTGAACAAAAATCAAGATGGAAAATTGGGGACAGCCTTATTAATTGCAGCAGAAAATGGTATCGCGAAAATCGGGCCGAAGAAAATTTGGCCCAATTTTTTCGGACCTATAAAATTAGAGCCCAACCCAACCCTAATTTCGGGTTGATCGGACTAACCCAACGGACTGGGCTCAAATTGCTAGCTCTACCACACCCAAACCCTTCAATTTCTGCATTTTAATAGGACAATAGTAGGTTAATGAGTCAAAGTCCTGGAGCTAATATTTTTCAAAACAGTAATTGAAACCATTTTGATGATTCAAAAATTAAAAAATAATAACAATAACAAGTAGAGATTTATGTTCAAACTGCACAACCAATTATAACCAAGAGGATTCATAGTGAAAGCATGAGCAATGACTTTATAGAGGGTTACACATCATAGATGCTGCTTCATAGTTCATTCATGTAGATGATGAGTGAGTGAGGAAAAAAATCAGGAGGCTCATAGAAGTTTCTGGATTGAAACTAGGTTATTCAGTAGTTATCCTCAACCCAATGAAAAGGGTTATAATTTACAATCTGAAGCAATTTTGAGTGTAAAATCTAATTCGACATCCATGATAGCTAGCTAGCTAGCTACTGAAGTGCTTGGAATTGGTTGAATTCTGATCTGCAATGGTGACTTTTCGCTATTCGATTGATTTCAGAGCTCATACTTCTTTTTCCTTGGCATTACAAAAAAGAAAAGAAAAGGGGGAATATCTGCAGAGACATTATTAGGTTGATCTGTTATTCGGTCAGTAATCGCTTCTCTGCCTCATCAATCCTTTGCAGCCATTTGAATCCAAGCTCACATCCTGCTTTAGCAGCAATCTGAAAATATTCTTTAGACATCTCTACTGGATCAACTGCACTTCCTGAACTCTTGCTTCTTGTTCTGTACAACTTTGTTAAAGATTCTGGTACTTGAACACCTGAGATATTATGGTGCACCATTAAGCAGGCGAAAATCCAAAAGCCAAGAGAGATGAGAAAAAAAAATCAAATAGCACAATCAACAGGTTAAAAGCTAATTTGGGAGCTCTCAAGCACAAAAGCGATAAAGAAGCCTACACTAGGAACCCGGTTTTACCAAATACCTGTTCAACAATAGTTGATAAATTAATGGCAATGGCATCCAAATGAATGTGAATCTGTAAGCAATATTCTTAATACATTTGATAAATTAAATGGATTAAATAGTGATCTCTTTATTTTTCTTGGAATCTAAAACTTATTTTTGTATAAATGATCCCCCAGGTAACTTGATGAGTGCATGGTAAGCAATGACTCACAACTACCCCTCATACCCATCAAGTGAGCAAAGAAGCAGAAGCCATTATAAGTGAACAGCTCAAAGAATCAAATATATTCTATGAATGTCTTTTAATGTAGTCTAATCTCACATTTATATTCAGAGTTGATAGATTTGTAATATGAATTGTAGATAAAAAAAGAGGAATTATTTTTTTTTAATCTAAGAACAATATCATATTAAGTTTTGTATGGAATATTAAATAAATAATTGGCATTTATTCTAATAGGAAAACCCAATGAAGCATTTATGCAGTTATATTCTGAAAAAGGACCCCAGTATATTCCACTAAGAAAAACACAATAAGGTTAGAAGACCAACCCCTGAGAAGAAGAGATCCAAATGCTATAGCTGCACCAGCATGTCCCTGCAGATATGCGAAGAGAGAAGGGGAGAACTGTTCAAATTAGGTGCACTAATCGAAAAGATAATGATATTTTGACTATGTCAGAATTTTAGCCTTTTAATGTTCATGGTGAGTCTGCAGAGTAATCATCATCTATATACATTAATCACCAAGCATCATATAGAAAGTCTATATTGCACTATTAGCAGACGTGAGAATCAAAGAAGTCAATAGAGCTCAAAAAATGGGACTAAAGTGGACTGTATAGGAATTTCAGAACAAATTCATGTTTAGAATGAATCTGGTGGCTGAAAAGTGATTTCCAACCATAAAGAAATCTTCTTATGAAGATTATATGGCATTTCATGGAAAAGTGAGGATGGAAAGCATTTTTACCCTTTCTGATGCTCTATGGAAACACCATAATGCTGAGGCCATATCTTGTTTCACGCCATCCCCAGTCAAATGTATAGCAGCTAGAAGGTAAAGAGCACCTGTATGCATCTAGAAGATAACAAGCTCCAGTAAGGCTTTGAAACGTATCCTGAAGGTATTGCTAATGCATATGAACATTAAGAAAACATACCTGGTCAGCAGCCTTCTCCAAATAATAGAAAGCTTGATGTCCTGACTGAACATATTCATTCTGGAAAAGGCCAAGCCAAAGAACATGATGAAGCAGTGGTGAGTTTTTTTTTTTTTTTTTGAGCACAAAGCAGTGGTGAGTATTAATCTGGAGAAAATGTTACTAAGGAATAATCAGCAAATGGTTTTGCTAGTTAAAAGAATTTGTACAGTAGCAATTTTTTGAAAATTCATATGTAAAATAGTATTAGATGTGCTATTTTCAAAAGGCAAAAGATGCTCAGAGAAATCACATGGGACTCAAAGTATTTGTATGCAAACTTCTCAGGGGCACATGATTGAGCGAGGCTTTTCTTATAATTTTCAGGGATAAATTTTTTTTACTAGTTCCAATATTTTTAAATTGAAAACCAAGTATAATCTTCAAATATTTCCAAGCTTAATAATTTAAGTTAATCAATATTCACTTCCTTTAAAAAAAAAAAAAATAGGACTTGGATTTTTCAACTCTAAAGTAATAATCACTGAGGACTCAGCATAGTTTTTGTACAATACACACCCGGTATGCAAAGTTCTATGGTTTAGGCGCAGCGCAACACAAGGCATTTCTATGAAGTGAAATGCTATTAATCGGGATGCACATTAATTTAATAAAATATGATTCAATATCTAAATAAAGTAATAAAAAATTTAGCATTTTTAATATTTAAAAGAAACATTCAACAAAAAAGGTGAAGAAATTATATAAATTTCAATAAATAATCAGAAATTAAAAAATAGAAGTGTTTGGAAAAGGAATTAAAGTCTTCAAGGTGTGTCTCTTCCATTGTTGTGCATTGTTTTAAGTGAGGCTGCTATAACTAGGAGTAATTGTGTTCTTGAGCCTTACAGCCTTAAAACATAGTATTGGTTGATCTACCACAGAGATCGACGGAGAGAAAGAATGTAGTTTTTGGTTTCAGAAATTCAATCAAGACCAACTAGTGATGGTGAAAACTATTGCATCCCAACGAAATAATGAAAAAGACAGCCCAGACATAGTGGCAAGATATCACTAAACCTTAGTCATTTTGTGCATGCTATTATTCGCCGAAGAGTCATCGTGGTTCAATCCAGTTTAATGAATATTACCGCCACTTTTAATCCATGGAAACTAATCCTATGATTCAACCATCATAATCACACCACACAAAGCCCGCAACTATTATTCAGAAGCTCACTAATGAATGCAGCTCCATCATCAACGAATGCCAAATGTAACTAAGAATGGGGTTATGAAGATAGGTGCATAAACAGAAATCTGTGTAAGTAGTTTTATAAAATTGTACAGCGGAGATAAACCCAACCCATTTCAAGATAATAATTGGTGATGAAGGTCCTGCTATGAGGTCCACCATTTAGCTGTTATCTTTTTCTGTTATAGAAAAGGGCTTGGGAATTCTTTCGGTTCTTTCAGTTTCAGGGTGCCTGTTATTTGACGGGCGGCAGCTAGTGTGTATACTATGAGTTTTTCTTCAACCTGAGCCTTGCTTTTGAAGACCAGCCTCTCGGAACAGAATTATCCTTTCCACTAATGCACTTACTGAACCTTGCTTTCATTATTTTCTTTTGGCACAAATAATAAAAAATGGCAAAAGAAGATATAGAGAATCAAGAGCAGGCCTGTAATGATTCACGGAGAGGTCATCAGACAACAGGAAGGATTTACATTTATGAGATATGGACCCCGTTAATATTTACAAACAAATTCTTGAAGGTTCAACAGAGATGTCCATAATAAGGGCACCAGTCGAAGAATACAAATTTAAGTGAAGTAGTCCATCAGTCAGCACTCCCACCCCAGATTTGAATCAAAGGTTAATACGCCAGTCTTAAAAAACAATTTTAAAGAATGAGAGCCACTTCTCTCCGGAGAAACCCAATGGGTGGCTTAAAAGTAATTTTTTTAATTCCAAAAGATTTTCTAAGCAAAGCCGCCGGAGTTGCCCGCTGTTTTGTGGCACTTACACATAAAACAACGGTATAAGAGGATACCATCCTCCTGGCGGTCGAGTTTATTGTTGTTTGAACAGTCGCAACGTGATGAAGCATTGACACTTACAACGACGGATCCGCAATGTGCATATTGTTGCTGGCACCATCGCGGTCATCGTCACCAGCCCTCTCTGACACGAATACGATTGCTCAAGATGTCACCGGGTCAGCCGCGGTTTGGTCCATGGCATGAAAGCGCCGTATGCCCATCACCAATGAGATACTTCGCCGGGAACGTGAGGAGGGGCCCTCAATTTCTCGCAAAGAAACCCTGACCTTGGCGGAGAAACCACGCTCAGAACAACAATCCCACCACGGTAGATACCGGGGTCATGCGCGCCTGGCGGCAAAAGAATAACTATCCGGCCAAAGTCGTAGGCGATCGCGCTGTCTTGTGATGAGAAATACCTGCCGACACCGCTGTAAACGGCGAAACCTGCACCGCCTGATAGAAAATTCCGTACAAGAAGGGCTCAAGAGGGATTATCACTGAAAGTAACTCCATGGTGATTCCCCAATTCTCATAACCCAAAAACACTTGAGTCCAGGTGGCATGAGACACGCCAGGTTTGACTCAATCTGAGGCGACCAGCTAATTTCTTTCAAGAGTTTAAATGTTAGAGATTCCAATAAATACAAGCAAATAATAATGAGTAAATGGGAATGGACCGTGTCCCCACAGGTTAACCGTTGTCTGACTTGACCCAGCAAGATAGAGCTTTGATGAAAACTTCACTCCATCATGCACTTCATTAATTTTCGTGGCATTCACCGTCGAGATTCGGAGTAACCTTTGTCGACCGAAAACAGAGAAGTGCCAGTTCTGTCAGCACTAAACTCAGATCCATCTGGGGAGGATCCAACCTTGAAAACCGCATCCCTAGAGCCATAAGAACGCACCAGCTAAGGCTATAGCAAGATTTACTGGAATGAATCAATGGAGGCTATGAATGCTGACCAAAACTAATGAAGGTTACTAAGACCCGGGAACCAGTAGAGGCTTTTGGGGTGATTCCAATTAACTATTTTCCAATGCTGAACCAGTTGCTACCAATAAACACGCAAATTATCACTTTAAAAGGAAGGGTCTATAGAATGTTGTGTTTAAGTAATAGATCCCCAATTTCAAAAAGATGAATTAGATTGATCATAGATGTTTGTGTTGTAACTATCGTTTATGTTAGTCCCATTCATCCTGTATACTGTGAAGAAGTTGATGAAGCTTAAGCCAGGTTATAAAGGGCACCAACAAGAGACAATTCCTAATCGTTTCACACTGTGATTGCATTGATGAATCCGATGGTGCATGTTTCTTTGAACCCAATCTAAATCTAGGTATCATCGATACAAATCGGTGAGACACTATAGATGAGCACAAACAATCCCTTTTCTAACTGCAGGGACACTATGAGTTTTCGTCAAAGGCATTTGGATTGGTATGTCCCTCCACCTTCCAAATATCTGCACAGGCTTCGCCTTCACCTAAGAAATTGGTCCTCTGCCTTCTTCATTATATTTGATATAGTTCTAGAAGACTATAAATCAGGTCACAATTAATCTTTCACTCAGCCAACAAACACCACTATAAGAACAAGAAGAAGGGACTTCGTAAAGACCCATGACTTACTTAGGCTATATCATCTCGTTTTGAGAGTGTCTATGATCTCGAAAAGAAAAAGTCGCGCTACAAATGGCTCACCAAAATCTTCTACGCTGCACTGAGAGGGCCCGTTGGGTTAATCGGATATTATAAAAATTATGAGAGGAAATGGACAGTCAGCATGAATCTCCGACATAACAATCCAGGTATCATGATTGTCAAATGGAAACAATGCAATAGATCAAGCATTTCAACAACTAAGAGAGGCTCTAACCTAGGTTCTAGTCTTAGCCATGTCAAAATTTTATAAGCCCATTATCATTTTTATCGATAAAAGCTAAATTTATATGATAAATTAAAGAACTCCAGAGATAATGTCGTGGAATAAAAGGAACCAAAACATCGATAAAGAAGAAAACAAAAAACCACCAAAAATCAATTACTTCCCCAACCATGTAAAAAGTCTATAACAGAACAGATATCAACACTATGCAACACTCCAAGTCCACAAATCGATACAAAATTTACTTCACTCAGCTTTAGGACCTCGTCAAACACCGGGCCATTCCTCGTCAAGATTCCGCATCAGCACGCACAGGTCGCAAAACCGCATTTTTTCTCGCGCTTTTACCCACGCAGCCTCTTGCCAAGCCAGAAGAGTGTGAAGGACCGATCATGGAAGACCCAACCATCCCGACGATGACAAAAAAAGATCCCACAACATTTTAGCGAATTTGCAAATGGATCGAAGACGGTCTGTCTCCTCTTCCTTCACACATAAAAACATCCGTTTGCGAAAGTCATACCACCTGCCAGTTTGTCAAAAGTGAGCACTACCAAGCGCCTCCCAAGCAAAGACTCCCAATTTTTGTGGGAACAATCGATTCCAAACCATACTGGCGTGAGGGGTGTCACAAGGGGAAACATCGACACCTTTGTACATACTTCTTAATGGTAAAACCTTTATCCTTGACATTCTCCAAAGAAAGCCATTCGCCTGTGGGGCTAACTTTGACTGCGAAGAGCACAAGAACTCATATCTTCACCTCCCGGGCCGCAGAGCCTTCTGTGAAAAGTCGGGACCAACACCCAAATTTCTCTACCGGTCCCAAATGTCCCAACCTCGTCTTTGTTAGAAGGATATTAAAGAGAGTGGGGAACGACACAATGCAGCCTCCTCCACACCAAACATCGTCTTAAATTGATCCTCCTTCCATCCCTAAGAACAAATCGCTCGAAGAAAACGAGCCATTCTTTTCTCGATTTCCTCCATAAACTAATCCCATAGCCGCCAAGGTCACGGTAAAGGTACTTCACTGGACTCACCAAATTTACAAAGCAGATGGCTTCTTCTCCATTTCGTCAGCTGGGCAAAACCCAACTCCATTTGCACAGCAGGGCCTTGTTAAACTTGGATAAGCTTTTAAAACCAATACCGCCTTTTCTCTTTTCTGAGCACACCGTGGCCCATCTCACCAAAGATATTTTCTTTCGTGGGCGCCTCCCCCATAAAAGAATCGCTTGAATCCTTTCCGCATGGCGACACTTTCTCGAGGCACACGCAAAAGAGAAAAGGTAATATATAGGGAGAGACCTGGACAGAGCGCCGCTGTGATAAGCGTGATCCTACCGCCTTAGGATATAACAGTTCTCTGGCAACAAACTTCGTATCTTTCTTTCAACTGAAACCTGCACCCAAGAGCTCAGGTTGCTCTACCGGAGACTCCAAATAGACGGGAAAGGACCCAATTCAGACTCCTAACTTTGAGGCTGCCTCCACCGTGGAGAAACACAGCCCAATCGAATAATTTCGCTGGGCTGCTAATTTTCAAACCCGACATAGCCTCAAAACCACATCAAAATCCAATTAAAACTTGTTGACGAGGTCACCACAAGATAAGCGACATCTGAGAAGATGGGAATAGATAGATCCTCCCTCTCCTGCTTGCAACTCAGGCGTTTGAGAGATAGCTACTTCATCAACCGCCCGATTAATCATACAACTGAGAGCTTCCATACCGATAACGGCGAGATGGGGAGAGGGTCACCGTTCATTCTCGAATTTGAAAGAAACCAGAGAGCCGCATGAGGAATCGGCAGCGCTCATGAGACGCACCATTTATCCCAAATAACCAATCGATCGCCAATCCCATCCGCTTCAGACCCACACAAACTCCCAACCGACATCAAACTCCCAACCATCACCATGTTTTTCAATAGTCCACCATAAAACCAATCCGCATTTTTCCTCCTCGCGGAAGAATCCACTAATTCGGCAATCAAAACAAATAGCTTTCCCGTGAATCCGACGCCCCCACTGTGTTAGCTAAATCCTAGAAATCACCTGGTCTACGATCCTCTGATCTCGTCGCTACACTGGACAACTATGCGATTGAGATTGACATTATTTGGTAGATACATTATCTACGATTTGCATCTAGTCATCACTGTCATGTGATAGAAGAAATGAATGAAATACACGCAACAGGGAAGGCACCTGCAGAATCGAATCGATAAGGAGACAACTAGAAGACGCAAAGAATGATGTAATTATATTTGATTTGAATCGGCAACGAATAAATTCACTGTTCGGCACTAATCGGCGTCACACACATTCCCCTTTGTTGGTTGCTATCAAAGATTTATTTATATATCTATCTCATCCCGAACTGATCACTCATCGATCACACGGAGAGGCATTGTCAACGACGCCTGAATGCATCAGAGTCGAGAATCGACATTTATGTCGAATGCGAGCACACACACTGAAATCACCAGTCCACCGACCCTGGTACCCATCCACCACACTGGTGTCCCGGACAAATAACTATGGATTTCATTGAAGGTTGCCCAAGGTAGAAGCCGTTCCACCATGATGTCGTAGTTGATTGCTCGAGAACACGCCACCCGCCTATGCCTTAAACATCCCTACTTACTAAAAACAATGGTCAAGTATCTTTGTGAAAGAAATAGTAAGGCTTCACGACATACCACACTCCATAATCTTGGATCGAGACCAAATATTTATGAGCCATTTCTGGAAAGAAATTCTCAGGCTACAGGGTACAATGCTTAAGAGAAGTACTGCATGCCATCCTCAAACATATGGCTAAAGCGAAGTTGCCAACCGTTGTTTGGAAGCTTATCTTCGTTGTTTTTCCTTAGGAAAACCTCGTCGATGGCCCAAGTGGCTCTCATGGGCTGAGTAGTGGTACAATACAACTCTTCACTCTGCTATTGGTTGTTCACCTTTCAAGGCACTTTATGGCTAAGATCCCCCTTCCTTGCTGTGAATAAAACATGGGGCAACTTTAGTTTCTTCAGTAGAGTAACAATTACTAGAATGAGATGCAGTGTTAGATGATTTAAGAATGCACTTGTTGCGTGCTTAGTAGCAAATGAAAAAATATGCAGACTCCAAAAGACAGGAAGAAGATTTTGCAATAGGGGATAAAGTCTTCTTAAAATTGCGGCCCTATCGATAGAAGTCTATGGTTTCATGCTCTAATCAAAAACTGTCTGCGTGATTTTATGGCCCATATATGGTGCTCCAAAGGGTTGAGACGTGTCCCACTGCAACCATCCATCCAGTGTTCCACGCATCACAGCTGAGACGTGCCAAGGGCTTTTCACATTCTTCCACGCTACTGCCACCACAACTTTCTGAGACCTAGAACTACTGGTTGAGCCTGACTCTTTGTTAGAGGTTCAACCCCAACAGAATGGAGCTCCTAGGCAGCTAGAAGTGCTTATCAAATGGAAGAATCTTCCCCTTTTTGAAGCAACTTGGGAGGACTATGACATACTAAGTTCTCAGTTTCCAGCCTTTCACCTTGAGGACAAGGTGAATAAACGCTTGGAGGGGAAGTATTGATAAACCCCAAATCCGTTTCACATACACCATGAGGAGGCCCCTAAGCAGTGAGGTTCACGTGGCTATTGTTATTCCTTTTTCTATTATGGGGTAGAAGGGCTCTGCTGGTAGTGGGGATTGGGGAGGACATATTGTATTTTTCTGAATCTGAGTCTTACACTTGGAGAGACTAGCCTCTCCAAAGCTAGAATATCCTTTTTTCCAGCAATGCAATTTTATTTGAACCCTGTATTTCTCTATTATTCAGTCTAGTACTAGTACGCACCAGTGAGTTACAACAAAGTAAGATTTACATGACATGATGAGACAGTTGTTTGCCCAAAATTTTGTTACTATCATTCAATTAAATATAAAATAGGTAATAAACAGTTAAAGAGCCATCTACAGTTTTTTAGGGCGCTTAGTGAAGTTGAATGATAAGGACATAAAAGTAAATAACGTTAAAGCATATTCATTTATAAACAAGCATTTTGTTGGCTTGAAGAACATCTGAAGTCCTCAATCAATTTCCATCTAAAAGGTTCGAATTTTTAGATGATGGAGCACATAAGAGCCAAAAAATTCAATCTAGAACCAAACATATCCAGTTCATTTATTGATAAGATGAAAATACAGAAAACCTCAGTAGAATTCTTCTTTTGCAGCTGGACTACACACATTTCAATGCAGAAAGTGAAGCAATGATGTGTACAACGACCACGATAGGGGCATTAAGAATCATGATAAAAGAAACTAACCACTTACGCAAAGAGATAACTTCACTTACACAGCTTTGCATGCCCCTGGGACATGGTATTTGAGATGCAATCTAGACAACCAATACCTAGCACGGGCGTTTGAGTTGTCAACCTCCAGAGCTAACTCAAAATTTTCCTTTGCTTTCTGACATGAAACTAGAATAAGAAGACAGGGTGACAACAAAGTGGAACAGAATTTTTCTTGATTAAACAAATTCTCCCTTGCTAAAAAATGTACAACCGGTAAAGGAACTAAATGATAAAGAAAAACAGAAATAGAGCTAGATGATAATAAAGATCAGCATCATCATAATCACAATAATAACCATAGATGGAAAAAATAGAGGGATGAGTTTTTTTTTTGATAAATAACGGTCACAGAAGAGACAAGATAACCACTGTGAGGGCACCACCAATTTCAACAAAAAAAAATGGTTTAATAAGGCCGAGCCATCAATATATACAGAAACGACAGCTAATTTAAAATCCAAAACCAAAACCTGATTCCATTTTAATTTACTAACCAACAAACAACTCCATCTAACATTATCAGCTGAATCAAGCTAAATCTGGTCTTACTTATGTAACTAATTCATTCTGAGATATTAGTTAATATAAAACTCAGTCAACCATATAATCATATCTTCTTTTTATTTAAGCACAAATGTGCCATCCTCCTTAGAAAAGGCCCTTCCTTCACAGTTGAATTATGAAACAAAATAACTTCAAAAATGTTCACTAGTCAGCAGCTTCAGGATGAAGATCACAGCAACACTCCAGCTACCTTGAGTATCTATCTATAGATTATACACCTTTTACAAGAGTTTATTCATGCACTGAATGCCTTTTTTTTCAGGAAAAAGATCAACCCTCACATGGGTTATGCAATCACATACTCCTTAAACCCCAATGAGGACAGAATTCAATGGCACAACCACTGAAACAATTACCAATTAGCTAGCTAGTGATCAACTTAAGAACCATATATGAACACCAATTGTTACCTTGGAGAAACATCAAATGATACAAATTTACGAAAATACAAATGCTACAAAGCAATGATTTTTTTTCCCTTTTCAATTCATTTTCTTCTAATATTTTAAGTTTGTCATACCCTGAGGAGAGGTATAAGAAGACGGCTATTGGGCTCTGCATAATCTATGACCCTATCAACTTCCTTTACAGCACTAAACCCTTGGGCTAAGAATTCCGCAGCCTTCTTATTTCTACTATGTGCACCTCTCTGCAACCAAAAAATAAAATAATTATGAAAACACAAGGAAAATAAATACAACTGGGGTTGTATTAGGGAAGTGCAAATTTACCCGTAGATTCAATTGGGAAAGGTGAAGCGCGCTTGCTTTCAGAGAAGTCTTTGCAAAGAATAAACCCCACATCTCTTTTCTATGTATAATCGGTCAAAGAAAATAAAATAGGAGGAAAAAAGAGATAAACGAGAAAAGGGCCAATTTGCAGTGGAAACTGGAAACTCTTAACACCCAAAAAACAAGTTGTACTCACCCCAAATCTGGCTCACCTAAGGATGCAGAAAACTCATTTTGTAGGCTGGAAAGGAAGACTAAAAATGGGTCTATTATCTAAGAATGAGGATCCTTCTGAGATTTCCCCTCCTAGCTGAGGAGATACTGAATGCAGAATGCCCTCCTGCTCCACCGAAACGCAGCAATTTTGTCACAAAATAGATTGAGCTGCTTTGAAATCATCTGGGTATTAATGGGCTGGATATAGGCAAGCCCAATCTTTTAACATTTTAATAATAATAATAACAATTTTGATTATTTCTTTTCATATCTTAAAAAAAATTAATCAAATTGGTTTTTTTAAAAAGATAAATAATTTTATTATTGATTCAAATTAGCAATGTGATGCCTTACCTTATTGTTTTAAATGCTTTTTCTTTTTTATTAGTAAAATGAAAATATATTTGAAAGACATCAAAAAAAAAAAAAAGAGTGCATCAAATACACACTTATGGGGCGATTGTTTTTTCTTTTCTTTTTTCTTTTTTGATTTTTTTCTCAAAGCAATTTAATTTTAGAATTTAGATAGTTTATGTTTTTTATTTTGACATGACTTATTTCTAAATTTTTTAAATTATTTCTGAATAGAAAATGTCAAAATATTTATTTATTTTTATTTAAAAAAAGCTATATTTTAAAATAGTTCTAAAATATTTTAAAATCTTCCCAAAAAATTCTAAAATCTTTAAATTCACATAGAATATTTTAAAAGAACAATCTCACATCCATCTATTTTTTTAAATTATTAATTTTATATATTATATTTTGATTATATAAAATACATAAATATAATAATTATTTTTTTTAACAATGATAATAGTAAATTTTTTATCATTTTTATTTTTTATTTTTTATTAATATGTTAAGGTGTTATTCATATATTATATAAATATTTTTTATTTTATCATAAGAATAAAGTTAAACAAATTGTTTTCTTGATATAATTAAAATATTATTTTTAAGCATATAAAAAATAAATAACTTAATACTTAATAAAAATATAATATTAAAAAAAAAACCAACATCATACTTAATACTATAAAGCCTTATTCAATATTTATTCAGCATTAAGAGGAACACTTTAAATATGTTTGAACTTCAAGATACAATCACTCCTTAGTTATATCATCTCACTTACTAATCTATGTGCCTTATTGGAGAGGTACATTTGTTTATACTTCACTTTTCTTTTTTAGACACTTTTCTTCTTAAAATTTTTAATTGTATATTAAAATTTCATTATTTTTAGTGAATGTTTCTTTTGAAAAGGAATTCTAAATTTTTTATCAAATGAATAAGATTTTGAACCATGTTTTATAAAATTGATACGCATGTAAAATGATCATAGAACATGAATATCATAAAAAAATTCAAGCGGATTAACTTTATAAAATTTTCTGTAGATTTGAGTTCCCCAGGTTATGTAAAAGAATCACGTTAAACGACTAACTCTCCTAAGTCTCTCAAGCTTCAGGTGATTCAGGCTTAATATAATATCACGCTTCAACACCCTCCCCTCACGCGCATACGCCCACCGCGCACGCAGGTACTGCAGATTCATTATGAACTTTCAAATAAACATGACAATCATACAGAGAGGACCAACCCGCGACTCCTCGCCTCAAACCAGTTCTTAATACTACGTTAACGACCAACCTCCTGAGCTCAAGTCAGGATCGTGCCATTACGAATACGCCCAACAAATCACTCGGTTCATAAAGATTTGAGAATTTAAACCAAAAATCATGTTTTATGACAAAATTCCTAATTTAAAGGATTTAAGAAATTGATAGAGTTGGAAAATGGGTAATGTTGAGGCTCTTGTGAAAAATAACCTAATTTATTTGTTCTTTGCTTAAAAGCCTTCAGATTTGGGGATTTAAATATTTTGGTCTTTGCTAAAAGAAAAATAGAAAATTATTTTTTGTCTAATAAGATGTTATTTATATTATTCAAGTGATTTGTGACTCTTTAAGGCTTCTTGGTTTTTTGCTAGTACCTTGGAATACTGGGTAAGAAAAATTAATGTAGTTTTTCCTATAAAATAAAATATTTTGCTAGTATATGTGAATATGAGTTTTGAAATTTTCTAGTTATTTAAATAAGATGCATAGATCAAATATGTGTTTTATATGAAAAATGGATTTAAGAATATTTACGATAAAAATTGAAAGTTATGAAGATATACTCTTATATTTTTGAGAAATTGGAAACATAAAGAAATATCTTATTTTGGTTTATAAGGACCTTATGTCAATCTTATAAACTGAGAATATTTGGCCTCTTGCATCAGAGTAAACTTGATAAATATGACCTCACAATCTAAGATAAACTCGATAAATACGACTTCATTAACGCATACCTCACAACATGACCTGGTTAACGGGTATAAATCGACAAATACGACCTCGCCAATGAGCTATGTAGTCGACAAAAATGATCATCACAATCTATTAATTAATGACATTTTATTCAAACAAATACTTGTGAGAATCATGAGTATGTGTTTTGGAAAATTGTTGGATTTGATTAAGATATTAACAGTTTTGAGAAATAAAAATATGATGAACATTATTTGAACTATATTATCTCTTATTTTTCAGAGATTCATGATTTTAATGATTTTGAGGAAATGAAAAAAAATGTTACATTCTAAATTTGAGAATTTTAAAGTACCCGATCCATGAAACCGTATTAAAATTTTTATTGCGCTTTAAATACTTTATCACATCATTTTCGCTACTTCTTGCATATCAAGGATGAAAACGCTGGGGTAGGTAGGGATTTGGGGAGTCGAGAACTTTTGAATTAAGATTTTGTTAGAAAACGAGGATTATGTTTAATACTTGGCTGCTTTGAAATGGAATGTTTATAAACTTCATTTGGAGAATTTATGTTGCTAGAATGTAATATTTTGAGATTATTAGCTTTGAAAAATTTATCTTGTTGGGAGATATTAGCTTAATGATATGTTATTATACATTAAGGGAAAATTTATGTAATTGGAAATTATTATTTTTACAAAGTTAGTTTAAATTTTTGTAAGTATATTCAAGACAAACAGGAGATATTAGCTTAATGATATGTTATTATACTTTGAGGGATAATTTATGTAATTGGAAATTATTGTTTTTACGAAGTTAGTTTAAATTTTTGTAAGTATATTCAAGACAAATAGGATTCCAAGTAGAAATTTTGAAGGTGTCATTTACATGTGGGGTTTCAGTGTCTTATATTTGAATTGACAATAACATCATTAGTTCAAAGCTAGGTTGTTACAATTACTATGTGATCCCTCCTACTTTCGTTGTTGCCAACTTTCTAGAGAAAATAAAAATTCAATTCAACGAGGCCATACTAGAGTCTAATTAATGAATAAATTCACGATCATTTTCTCGTCGTTTTTCTCAACATCCAAACGTTTGTATATAACCTGAAATTTAGTTAACAGATAAGGAAAAAGAGATTGCAAAAATACCTTCATCTCGTGTGAGATTAAATTCATTATGTGAAAACCATCACACAAAGAGGAACATTCATATTAAATCATCAAGAATCAAAATAATCTGGATTACGTAAGCGTGCATCGAATCCATAACAAAATATTGGAAATATTTTAATCAATACGATGTTGATGATCTTCCGCATCTACACCTTCCGTGATAATACTTCCAATAAATGAGAATTAGAAGAATTGAAAAACATAGTGTGATTTGGGGACCATGACCCCTATTTATAAACAATCGTGTCTGTTTATGAACAGTTACGTATGTTCGTAATTTATATTTTAAACCATCATAAAAATAGAAATTACGCTTGTCTTTACACATTAATGCCCACACTTTATAATATATTAATTAAGGCCCCAAAACTTAAATTAATCACTTTAATTAGCCTAACTCTTATTTGATAGCCTATAATTCACATTTATTTAATATATCAAACTCATATATTTGATTTACTTAACAATTTCCCACTTAGGCTCATATATGTAACTTTATAAATCACAATTATAATTTTTTATGAGCTCAAGGAGTTTTGCTATCAAAACTTTTATATATTTTGAACAATTTTGTCCATTAACCACACCAACAGGTCCTCAGTGCTTTATCGCCGCATATTTCTGTAACTACCATCAACGATCACATATATCAATGCAACTAATGACAAAGATCAAGTGTGAATGTGTAGCATGGAAATTTCATTCAATGTGATCTTAACATGCCTATTTCCAATTGGTCCTCCTTAAACCTTAGTGAGATCAAACCATACAAAATCAGAGTGGATGAAAACTGAATACTCAT
This sequence comes from Tetrastigma voinierianum, assembly GCA_016808115.1. Lineage (NCBI taxonomy): Eukaryota > Viridiplantae > Streptophyta > Magnoliopsida > Vitales > Vitaceae > Tetrastigma > Tetrastigma voinierianum. The sequence goes on from JAEQBH010001107.1 coordinate 702,542, forward strand.
CAAGAATAACCTAAAAATCCATAATATCCATAACAAAATGTAGTCAATAAATAAAGCATCTAAAATACAACTCCCCACTAAAACGATTACATCTTGAAGAGAAACCACACCCATATGAGCAAAGGTGCTCAAGTGAAAGACCTGAGTTGTAATCCCCAGTCATATTGGCGCAATCATGGAGTTTGTCCCATGTGCTCTATAGATATAAGTTCACTTCAACCCTTTCGACAATCAGAATTTGATAAAGTTCACAAATTTTGACTTCGTTGAACTCATGTTGTTGTTGGAATATAGTACTATTGATTTATTGTCACAAAATAACTTAAGTGGTCTTTCAATGCCATCCAAAATATGCAGCCCCGTTACAAAATTTCACAACCATATTCCATGATTGGATGCCTCATAACAAACTACAAACTTAGTTGCCATGGTGGAAGAAGCTACAATAGACTGTTTAATACTCTTCCAAGATATAACACCTCTAGCAAGTAAGTAGATATAGCTTGAAGTAGATTTCATGCTATCTCGACATCCAGCAAAATCGGAGTCAGAATATCCTATGATCTCTAACTGATATGACTTTTGATAAGTGAGCATGTAGTCTTTTGTTCTCTGTAAGTACCTCATGACTCGCTTGGCTGCTTTCCAATGATCCTTTCCAAGATTGCTTAAGTATCTACTCAACATGCCAACAATGTACGCAATATCCGGACGCGTACATACTTGAGCATATATCAGACTTCCTATTGCTGACGCATAAGGAATCAATTGCATCTCCTGAATCTCAAAATTATTCTTCGTGGCATTAATCGAGACTAAATTTGTCTCCTTAGCCACGGGAGGTGTCATCCGGTTTGCAATCAAGGCATGCCAAACATTTTAAGAATTTTCTCAATATAGCTCTTTGTGATAAATCCAAGTATACCCCGAGCGATCCCGTGTATCCACAGATACCTAACACAAAAGAAGCATCACCAAGATCTTTTCATCTCAAATTTCTTGACGTAAATCTCGTTTCCATGCAACATGCCTATATCCTTGGTGGCAAGCACATGTCATCAACATATAAACCAAGTAAATATGTGTTTACCCTACTCGAACTTATGGTATACAATCATCAACCATATTCATCTCAAACCAGACGAATGATAATCTGATGAAACTTGTAATACCATTGACGAAGCTCATTTAAGCCCATAGATGGATTTCTTTAATCCTGTAAACTAAATCTTCTTTGTATCTCGAACACAAAATTTTCTGGTTGCACCATATAGATTGTTTCATCAATGTCACCATTGAGAAATGCAGTCTTAACATCCATCTGATGAAGCTCAAGGTCAAAGTGCGCCACAAGTGCCATTATTGTCCTAAAAGAGTCTTTCGATGAAATCGGAGAGAAAGTCTCTTTATAATCGATGCTCTTCTTTTTGTGTATAACCTTTAGCGACAAAGGCGGAAACTGTATCTCCACATCACCTTTCGAATCCCTCTTGGTTTTAAATATCCATTTGCAACCAATGGGTTTCACACCTTCAGGCAATGGGACAAGATCCTAAACGTCATTGTCCTTTATGGACTTTATCTCCTCATTCATTGCATCAATCCACTCTTGAGATTTAGAACTTTCCAGGGCTTGGCGGAAGTTGATTGGATCATCTTCCACCACACCAATGTCAAACTCATGTTCTTGAAGAAATACAATGTAATCATTTGGCACTGCACTTCTCATTTCTCTAGTGGATCTCCTTAATGGTGTAGGTTCTGGAGGAGGTAGAGTTTGTTCTTTTGGAACAGGAGGCTCTTGGATATTGTTTTGATTTGGATATGCTTCTTGAACAATGTTAGGTATAGGAGCCTGATCAATGTCAATAACAGCTATGGGAATATCAACATATTCCTCTTCAAAAACAAAATCCCTATCCTTATCTCCCCCATCAAACTCAACATCCTCAAAGAACCAAGCATTTCCTGTCTCAAAAATTGATTTAGTAGTAGGATCATAGAATTGCCAACCTAGATCTTCGGAGTATCAATAAAATAGCAACTAACCGTTCTTGAATCTAATATCTTTTCATGTGGCCTGTAAGGCCTTGCTTCAGCTAGACATCCCAAATGTGTAAGTGCTTCAGACTAGGCTTCTTGCTTGTCCAAAGTTCATAAGGGGTTTTAGTAGCTGCTTTAGTTGGTACTTTGTTAAGGATATCATTCTTGATCTTTAATGCGCCCACCCAGAGTGATTTTGGCAGGATTAGAATGACTAATCCTTACTTCTTACCATGTCTTTGAGCGATTCTGTTTCGCCTTCCGACAACACACCATTCGTAGCAGAGAACTTTGGCATGGTGTACTATGGGACGATCTTGCACTCCTCTCTAGGAATTTAGCAAATGGTCCGGACGTTGTTCACTGAGTAGTCATACTTACCATAGTATTCACCATGGTGAATCGGCGTTTTTATTCCTTTTGTTGAGTTGATTTTCAACCCTGACTTTGAAACGAATTGAACACGTCCGGTGATTGAGACTTTCATGAATGAGATAAAAGGTAGTCATAACGTGAAAAATCGATGCATAAACGTGATAAATATTATTGGCCATTCCATGAGCGCAGGAAATGACCCACAAATATATGTATGTCGGTTCTAAGACATCGTAGCCTGTTGGAACTAAATCTCCTTGTATTTGTTTTGTTTCCCTTTATGCGAATTTGGTACCAAATTTCAAAATTTACAAAATCAAGGGAATCTAGAATCCCATCTGACATAAGCCTTTCAATTCTCCTTTTGGAGATGTGACCTAATCTCTTATGTCATAATGATGAGGAATTCTCATTGGTTAATTTTCTTTTAACATCTCAAATACTTAATTACAAGGTTTCATGATATGAAGCAACTATATCAAGCAAATAAAGGTTATCTACATAAGATAAAAAACCAGTACCACCAAATTTGAATTCTGAAAAAGACTAAATTTATTATTTCCAAAATAATAAGAATAACCAAATTTGTCCAATATAGAAATAGAAACCAAATTCCGTCTGAGGGCCCAGTACAATAAATACTCATTCAAATCCAAATAAGTCTTAGGGCTTTAATAATAACCTAAATATCGATTGCCTCGACTTCGACCTTCTTGCCATCGCCTACAAAGGGTAACTATCTTTCGCGTCGTTTGGCTTTGGCAGCTGGTGATCTGCATGGACTTAGCGATGTGAGTGGATTTGCACGGAATCTATCCACCAAGTGTGTGTTTTTAGGTACCTAAGTTAAATTAACCTCAAAACAAACTAGATTTAGAGTGTACATTTCTTTTACCGCAGCATGATAGTTGGTACATTGCTTCTTCTTATGTCCTATGATGACTTCACGGAATAAACAATGTCTTTTTCTTTATGTTGTTTCTTTTGATATGGAACCTCTACAGATTTTTTATCCTTCTTTATTTTCTTCCTTTTATCCTTGGAAGTACCAGTCAAATGAGCACTTTCTATCTTTTCTATCTTGTTATATTTTGAAATAAAATTAATTTTCACAAAAGTGGTCATTTTGGTGACATATTGTGTTAATTAACTTATCTCAAAATATATATATTTAAACACCTATATTTGAATGTAAATTTTTGTAAATACACTATAACGATAACACATTTATATTTAAATGACTAACTTAAACAGCCAGTTGGCCTTCCCTTACGTTTTTTTTAATTACAATTTTTTTTCCATAAATATTATACTTTTGGAAAAAATATTTTCGGCCTTAAAAGAAAAAAAAAAAACTTTTTTCTTTATAGCTTATGCTCAACAATTCACTTTGTTTATCAAATGCCTCTACAGTGGCCCTTTTTTTTTTTTTTTTTCATGTACCTCTTCAGGGGTATCAATTCTCATTTGTTTTCTCCTTTTTCGGGGAGTTACATCATTTGAACCAATAGGTCTCCCACACTTCAATCGTATTTGAGACTAATTTGCTAATTGTCCTTCAAAGACATTAATCCCTTTGCAGCTGGGATAAAGGGAAGAGAAAGAAAAAAAAATCTCCCCTAAAAGAAAAAATCTTTTTCTAACTTATTCTCAACAATTCAACATGAAACCGCTCTGATACCACATGTGAGATTGAATTCATTATGTGAAAACCATCACATAAACATATGATATATTGAATGTCAGAATCAAAATCTTTGGATTTGCGAAGCGTACCTAAATCCATAACAAAATATTGAAATATTTGAATGAGTTTGAGGTTTATGATCTTGGATCTATCTTAGTTTCTGTCACAATATTTCTTTCGATGATGGGAATCGAGAAGAATTGAAAAACGTAGTGTGATCTGGGGACCATTACCCCTATTGATAAACAATCGTGTATGTTTATGATTAATTACGTACGTTACGTAAACAATGTCGCGTCTGACCTTGAAACAGTCAGAATGCATTAGTAATTTCTATTTAACCCATCATAAAATGAAATTACATATCTCTCACATTAATGCCCACACTTTATAATATATTAAATAAACCCCAAACTTAATTAATCCTTTAATTAGCTAACTTTGTTGGTAAAGCATAATTCCACATTTTTATTTAATATATCAGCCCATATATTTGATTTTACTCCAATAGCTCGGAGATCAACGAAAATGCGGCTCCTAGGGAAGAGATGATCAAAGGCTTTGTGTGAGCTAAGAAAAGATAGAAACACAACAATTTTGTCACAAAATAAATTGGGCTACTTTGAAATTAGTTGGGTATTATTAAAATCTTTTAACATTTTAATAATAATAATATTCATTTTGATTATTTCATTTCATATTTTTAAAAAATTAATCAAATTGTTTTTTTATAAGAGAAATAATTTTATTAATTCAAACTAGTAATACATTTGATAGAAACTTAGAATCAAATTCGTTAAAAACTTTAAAGGATGACGCAATATTCATGTTAATAATATAAATAATCGGTTCAAAACTTATATATTTGATAATCCTATAATGACCAGAATACCTATGATTCTAGTTCTTTAGCATATTGATGACCATGATTTGATGTCTCTGTCAAATTGAATATGTTTTGTTGTCTGAATCACCCTTCGTCATACCAAGGCGACCCAACTACATGCCGCAATAAATCGACGATAAAGCCACATGTCGCAACAAGTCAGCGACAAAACCACATATCGCAACAAATCAACGACAAAATCACAAAAAAAAAAAGAAAGTAAAAACTTGGATCTATATGAAAGAACCGCTTTATTAGAAGAAGATAATAAAGAGAGATGTAGATGAGTGATTTAAGACCAAAATAGCTAAAAAATCACCAATCTTTGCTTAAGGAAAAATTGCTAATATAGAAAAAGATGAGAGAATCAAATTGTTATTATATCATATACTTTTTCACCTTTTATAGAATTTATTTATATTTTATTTTCTATCTATATTTTGATATAAATAATATTCATTTTAATTATTTTAGTTTTTAGTATAAAATAAATATCAATATTATATTACACATACAAATTTTCTATCAATTTATTTATTCTCGACAGTATAATAATATAAATATCAATAATAGAAACTTATGAACTTATTATTAATTTATTTATACAAGAATAAACTCTTCTATTTTAAAATCTCTTTACAAAATGTTGAGAAAATGTATTGATATAAATTGATCATATGTTGCAAAAAGAAAAAGGAAAAAAAAAGAAGAAGTGATTGTTTTCAAATTAGTATAATTTGTCTTGATAGGAATGTGTTTTAGAAAAATAACAAATGTTAATTAATTAATTTATTTTTTGAACCAACCTTTTGCGTATATTTTCTCAATTTCGATGTCCTAAGCAAGGTTTAGACGTAACCATTATTATAAAAGAGACTTTTTTTTATTATTGAGATAGTTGAGGTATATATATACCAATGTAAAACAGAGTAATAACATAAAGCAAAAAAAAAGAAACCCTAAATATACTCTAATACGTCCCCTTAAGATGATGTGCTAGAAATAACACCAATCTTGTTACATAGGAAAAAGAGGCGAGATCGAGATAAAGGTTTAGTAAGAGCACCAGCAAGCTGGTCACCAGCGGAGACATGAACAACACGTAGCTCAAACGACTGAACCAGGTCACGAACAAAATGATAATCAATGTCATGAAGATGTTTAAATCGAGAATGAAAGGCGAGTTAGTGGAGAGATAAGTGGCACGGGTTGTCAGGAGAACAAGGTGAGCGACAACAACCTTTGGTGCAAAAAGTTCGGCGATGGTGATTCCACCCATTATAATTTGGCGTGCGGAGTCCGCGATTATGCGATGCACTGACCTCGATGGAAGAGCGAACAATAGTACGTTGCTTTTTGTAGAACTCCGAAATTGGTTGGCACGGAAAATAGCGGTGGAGTACAATCATTTGGGTTATTAGTGATCGCATTAAATATAAATGCGGTGTCGAGAGTGTTTGAAAAAAGTCGAATACTAAGGGATCTCGTACCATTAAGATAACGAAGCAAATGTTTGATTGCTCCTTAATGGTGCTTGGACGACGTGTGCATAAACTAGGAGAGTTTATTCACGACAAAGGAAATATCTAGGCGAGTCATCGGAGATCTTGGAAGTCACCAACCACTGACTGATTTTTATGGTGAAAGCATTTATTGGTAGAAACATACATTGTAGTCATAGAAGTGTCGATGACAAGCGAGGTGGAGACAGGTTTGGAGTCGAGCATGTTATGTTTGCTTAGAAGATCAATAACATACTTTTGCTGAGATAGTAGAAGACTAGTTGAAGTGGCCAAAACCTCAACTCCACAAAAGAACAATAGCACCCTAAGATCCTTTGTGGAGAATTTAGAGTGAAGTTGCCGAATAATATTGTCGACAAGGGAGGGGTCATTGCCTGTAATAATCAAATCGTGAACATAAACCAAGGAATAGATGAGCGCATTACCGCGAGAGTAAACAAAGAGGGATGAGTTTATATGGGATGTGACAAAGCCAAGCTTAAGCAGGAAGGTGCGGAGTACTTGGTACCAAGCCCGCAGAGCTTGTTTGATCCCATAAATAACCTTGTGTAAACGACATACGTGATGTGGATAATCGGCGTTTCGCATGCCCTGCGGTTGCATCATATAGACCTCCTCCGTAAGATGCCCATTGAGAAAGGCATTGTTGGCATCAAGTTGGCGAATTCCCCACTTGCGATTGAGTGCAATGCTAAGCACAATATGGACGATGATGAGATTTATCACGGGACTAAAAGTCTTGTGAAAATCAATGCTTTGTTGTTGGTGAAAGCCTTTAGCAACAAGGCGAGCTTTATCTGTCATGATAAATGGATTAGGATTTGTTTGATCTTAGAGCATTTGTTGCCCGCTTCGATACGTCTCGGGCTTAGGAGACGAGAAATTACGGAATGCGGATTACGGATGAGAGCATCATATTCTTCTTGCATTGCCCAAACCCACTTGGATCTTGGAAACAGCGCCCCAAACACAGAGGAGGTCAGATTGGCCCTATCAAATGTGTAGGAATAAAAGTGGATGTGAGGTTACCAGCCTTCATGAAAATCGACGAGTCTCCTTTGTGCGAGAAGACTCACACTGAATCTGTCTTGGTATAAAACCTGCATTTTGTTCCAAGCAGTCCAAATATATACAATATATATCCAATACGAAACTTGGGCCATAAGTAATATTGATATACATGCCAACTATACGATAGTTTACAAGAGTTCTAATGTTTTACTCTCCTTACTACATATATTAAAATACCTCAGTTTCTAATACATGTGCCAAATATCATCAGCCTTGAAAACCTGTCCGGCTTTTCTTCTAATCTCAGTCTCTAGGGTGACATCCCTCACACGCTCCTATGCAATAAAATAAAAGGGGATCCCACGACGAGGGTGGCATTGATGCTCTCGATGGAGAAATATGCAAGTGGGCTCTCACCACCTAAGTCACGGTGCAATGTTCCAATTTAAACACACATTCGAAACAAATGCATGATCTGAGTGTCTACATGACCCGACTCTCGGATCCAGGAGTCCTCAGACTCTCTCACACTAACCTAAAGCCTTGTATGAGATTTATTAGTTTGCAATAGTGGACAACCCTCCGATGTATAAATATATCAGGTGGGCAAGCCGATGATTGATATATTTATTGTGGACTACCCTTCGATGAATCTTAATTGGCGCTCAGACGATTGATATTTTTAGTTTGTGGACTACCTCAGATAATTGTATTTTGAACTGCCCTCCCAGAGACCATTTCTCTACCTCATCTCATGCACTAACTCCTATAGTCATGGGATGTTCCAGTCCATATAGGAATACATTGTGCCAATTCAAATAAATTGTCACACAAATATAAACACGAATATATTCACATAAAAATTAATCACCACAGGCTTATGTTATGTAATTATCGACAAACATCAAAATTAGCTCCTTGGGCTAATGATCCAAACACAAATAGATTCGAATTACTTAACCAAACACATATTTTCACGAAAATACATTTTAGTGTCACTATTCTAAAGACATTAAAAATAAGTTTCACAGTTAAACACTATTGATCATCGGTTCGCTTTGTGAACAGCATCTCAAGCCATTCAGGCCTTTCCAAACCAATACATGATTAACACATGAAGGCACACGAATCTAACCCAGGCAATGGTGAATGATCCACGAGGCTGCTCAATTCTTTCAAAAATTTTTGCTCGGTCGATTAGAAGTTTGGAGACCCAGGTCAACCCCTCCAGTATGTTCAATAGAAACATTAGTAAATACCAAAATGAATTAAAACTGAGTAGGGAGAAAATCTACACATTTCAGGACTCAAAACTCTCACAAAGCAGGAGTCCGCAGTATCTGTTTAGTGTAGAACGATCTTTTCCTCTGGAAATTAGAAGGCATGACGGTTAGTTCGCCTTATTTTTTGAGAAAGTTTCTCTCTAAAGAAATCTCTCAAAAAAAATGGTCACTGCCCGAAAATCTGGTTCTTCACGTTTTCTTTGGTCTTTAACATGTAGGAGATGAAGCACTATTTACAATTTTGTCTCATTCACTTATTAACTTTCCAAAAATGACATTTATGCCCCTCTTTTACCAGAATCGATATTCGGCACTACCTCGGTCGTCCATTTTCATCATTTCTCTACTCATACCACTTATGATACATGAGTACTTGTTATATGTGACTTTTGTCACATCGAAATTCGTTTTATGGCACGAAACGCGTGCCTCAGCGATGTCAGCTTCCATTGTCTCGAAAAATTCTGGCGAGAATTTTATCTTTGGCACAGATTTTGCGAGATGATTCCAACGGTACAATCCGTTTAGATCATCGAGACCTGAAAATTAATTGGATTTTAACGAAATTACAATTTTGTAATCAAATGCGATTTTGCCTTATTCAGTGCCGTTCCTAGGGTCTTCGACTTGAGCTAATAATTGCAAGGTTTAGTGATAGGTGGAATGATGGTGGTGAGGCCATACTTCGGGTTAGGTTTGGGGATGTCATTTTTACAGCGGGTTTGCATGGGATGAAGGTTAAGTGGGGCAGAGGGAGAGGGACTAGGTGAGGGTGGGAAGGGGGCCGGACTTAACATGCCAGTGAATGGAAAAGGCTGCTAGAATGGTGTAGGCGAGGTTGGGGATGCAGCTCAGTAGGAGGATAGGTGGGGTGGTTGTAGCGACCCACGAGCTCGGTCAGACCGGTTGGCGTGGATCCGGTGTAACCCAGGGCGCCGTCGAAGCCATCAATCAAATCCATTTATTCATATAAACGTTTTCGTTCTCAAATCTTTGTGGAAGAAGTTTCAATTTAGGGCAAACCCATAAACATTTACACATTCAATAGGCCCATAACATTTAATAAAATACATTCCTGATGAAGGCGTTCAAACATTTCAAAATGATTTTACAAAATAGATGTTCGAGTTCAAATTGGTTTTACCAATATCAATGTTCAAAACAAAATCGAGTGAATGCATATGTCGGGCATATAATTGAACTTTACGAATGACTCTGTGGAGCTCCTCTGAGCCTTAGATTAAAACACCGATCACTTATCGATCACTTGGTACAGATTGATAAAAACAATCAGCTAAGCATTTTCGTACTTAGTGGTTATATCTGATTCCATTCATCAGTTTAGTTTAAGTCAAATCATTTTAATTTTATAAGCAATACTTTTAAATCTTTTTAGATGATTAATGTCCATACAATACATATGCATATTTCATATACAATCATTTATGGTTCATTGATCATCCCAAATACACACTTTCATATTAAATAAATCATGCATTAATCAAATCATGCATTTCACAATGCTATTTTCATTTCAATTGACAAACATGCTTTTCGATTCCAATATTTCACAATCTCAAATTAATTCAATTATGCTCCTGAAATTCAATTCATCTCGATTGTTCAGTTACACTGTAACTAATTTAACCTATGTTTTTTGTTATACAGGATATGAGAATCATAAACTATGGTCCAGGGCTGTTAATTTGGTTATTAAAAAATCAATTAGTAGACACTACATCTGAGTCCAGTGAGTGGCGATCGGGTATTGTGTTAAATCTATTACAATTGATGCGCTATTTTGACTACCATTGTTATCTGTCGATCCTGTGCGAAATAAAGCAGGTTAACATTCTATTAAGGCGTTCAAATCCTTTATAAAAAAATATGTCTAAATCGTACATTTGTATAAGCAGTTCATTTTTAATAATCTGTGCAATTGTCATATGCAAACATTTCACAATCCTTTTCACCGATCAAGCAAATCAATTAAATGATTCAATATGCTTTTCTTATGCATTTAAGAACAAATAGTTTCAAATCTTGAAACTTGAGGAATAGGAAGATATAGAACAAGCCAAAATGGTTGCTTGATTTCTGATCTTAGAATCGACTTCAATGTGTGGGCTTTTTTCTCATAAGTAGGCCACATTCAAATACGATAACAATCACATATTAATTGGGATTATACTGGGTTTTGGTTAGGGGTTATGTTTGCAGATACCTTCACTTGCAAATTTTCAAGGACACATGCGCCACTAATTTGCTCATACATCCTTGAAAATTTTAGCTCCTGAGTCTATTTTTATTAAGTGGAATCATCTCATTTGGATTATCAAAACTCAGTTCTGGCATTTTCAAGCACCAAAGCGATCCAGTATGCCCAACTCACTCAGTTTACCTACCCAATTTTAGGGGTCTTAACTCCATAATTTGGTAATAGTTCCTTCTACTAATTTAAAGCTATGGTTCTAAGGTTTCTTCTCCAACTAGAGTTATTCAATTTGGATCACCAAAACTCAAGTTATTGCATTTTATATTCAGGCTACTCCAATTTGCAAAGCAGAATCAGACTATTCTTACACATAGCTCCACTTTGACAAATTTCTGGGCATTTTGGGTTTATAATTTGTGTACACTTCCTTCAAGTAAATTATTCCCCTAGAAGTATATTTTATCTAGATTTTGAATCACTCAATTTGGATGAGTGAAACACAACTTATGGCCAAAACACTATAACAATACCTAAACCAGGCATGTAGGTAAATTTCACCACAGCTGCCTTGCCGTGTTAGGCACTTAAAGCTGATTGCTCCTAGTCCCTTCTATACATTTGTATACCTATCTCTCTTGGATTTGTTTACAAATTGGAATCACTTCATTTGGATGATTATAACTTAATCTATATCCAAAACAAGAACAGGGGTTTTTTTACAAAATTTTGACAGTATTTCCTTTGAAAACTCAACATTTTCCCTTTTTAGAAACACTACAAACCAACAATATAAAACAACCTCAAACTGAACTAAAACCATCCAATAACACTTTTACACAAAGCTAGGGTTTTTCTCCAAAATCAAAATCACAAAAGATGAAGTTAGGGTTTGATTTTTCTTACCTTAGCCTCTTCAAATCTTCTTAGTTTGCTTGATCTCTTAGAACCTTAAGCAATGGAAACTCAAACCCAACCTCCAGTCTCCCACTTTGCCCTAGCTCTTCTTCCTTTTCTCCTCTCTTTTCCCAAAAGCAAGTTGCTCGAATAAGAGCTCCCCACTGAACCACCTTTTGGTCTTTAAATCGCTCGTTTAAGTGTAGACCATGTTTGGCCTTCCATAGTCTCACTTCTCATTTTTCTACTTTTATGGTTTAAATATCTCATTTCCTCAAGGCCTTGTTTGGCTCTGAGAAAATGCATTTTAGGTTAAGTTCTCCCAAATGGCAATATAGCGCTTTTATTTCTATTGCATGATCAATATTACCCCACACTTAGCCATATAAACTTATTTACAATTGACCCTTAGGTCCTCATTTTTCACATTTCCAAATTTGCCCTTTTTCACTTGGGTTAATTTCTGGGTGCAATCAATTCTCATTTAGCATATATCACTCAATCACAAATCATTTGCATTTGACCTTTTGTCATACAATCATTTAAATTAGTATTCATTTAACAATTCCCGGAAAATACCCAAGTCGGCTCAACTTATACCCAGAATATATAATAAAATTATTATAAAAATTCTAGGGTATTTTTGGAGTGTTACAGTGGTGGTGATGAAGGGAGTAGTTCGGGTGAGCTTGGCGGTATAGGTAGGGGAGAAGCAGCTCGGCGGGAGGACGGATGGGGTGTTGGTGATGAAGGGGAGGCTTGGTTTGGGTGAGCTCGGCAGATATGTCAGGGAAGCGGTCTAGCAGGAGGATGGGGCGGGTGTTAGTGATGAAGGAACAGGTCAGTGAGCTTTGCGGTATGGGTGGGATTGGAGGAGGTGGGGAGTGGAGCGGATAGTCGCGGGGGGAGCGGCGAAGCGGGGGTCGGAGGTTGTGTCCCAAATACCGTGTGGTGGATCGTATAGAGATCACGAATGGGAAAACATTTTCCACAAGAAGCTTGACATGATGGGACACATATTTTTGAGGATACTGGTCAGAAGCAGAGAAAGACACTTTAGTGGGAATGTTGAGAAGAACCTGAGAATTTGGTTGGGATGGGATTTGTGGAAAGAATAAGGACACAACCAGGGAAAATACAAACAACTGAAGACATGGAGTTTGGACGGGTTAGGAGCTTTGTTGGATACCTTTTCAAAGGAGGACCTAAGGGAAAGATCACCTTTAGGCATTCTATTTATTAAATAGACAATTGTAGCAAATGCATATGGCTTGAAGGTGAGAGGGATGGATGCTTGATGTAGTAGAGTGAGACCCATTTCGACAATATGTTGATAGTGGCGCTTAGAATACCCATTTTGTTCGGAGGTGTAGGGAGTGTGAGTAGGATCGAGTTATACCATGGGTCGCGAAAAGAATAGAAGAATTTAAAAATTCGCCCCCATTACTTGATATGCTTTGTTTTAGTGACAGGTGGTGAAATAGTTTTCAACAAGGTTGGCAGAGAAAATGACGAAGGTGGAATGAACTTTGTCAGATTTGCGGCGTACTTGGGTGTAAAGCCGGATATGTACTGGTGTAGTGGTGCGACAAAAGCTAACATAGTAATTAAACCATCGAAGATGAAACCTTGAGGTCAGGCCATACAAAAATGACATCGAGAGGAGAGGAAGAAATGCTTGATTTTGCAAAGGTAACCTATGGCTTTATTAATATTGTAAGAGGAGTCTGAAAAAGGAGCATAAATGGGTTCATGTGGTGTCTTTGGTTCAAGGTAACTTGTGGCTTTTTGTGTATTCAACAAAGTTCAGCAGAGAGCAACAAAGGTGGAGTGAACATCCGATTTGCGACGTAATGAGTACAGCCAGATATACTTGGTGTAGTGGTCAACAAAAATAACATAGTAATTAAGCCATTAGAAGATGAAACGGGTGAGGTCCAAACATAAAAAAAATGACATTGAGAGGAGAGGAAGAGGTAATGCTTGATTTTTGCAAAAGGTAACTTGTGGCTTTTATTAATATTGCAAGAGGTAGAAGAAAAGGAGCATAAATGGTTCTCAGGAAAGAAAATATTCATGACACTAAGAAATTTGTGAAAAATATGTAAAGACGGATGACCTAGAAGATTATGCTACATGGAGATAGTGGAAAACAAAGTTGAGCGAAAACCCGAGCTAGGGTGAAAGATGAAGATAGGCCGACTTGACTAATGTAGGCCACGAATCTCTCTACTATGTCATGAACCAGTGACCCTAGTGTGGCTTGATCCTACACCTGAAGAAGAGTGAACAATAGGACATTAATAGGGTTATTGACATCAAGGGTAAAGACCAAAATGAGGTTTTTAGACATTGCATGCACGTGTGACACATTGGTAAATAGTAAAGCGGTAGAGAGAGAGGTAAGGGTGAAAGAGACACTGTTAGCTATAGATAAACTTGTACCATCACTAATAAAACTGATCTGTGGCCTTGACGAACATAGGTACCTTCCGCCGTCTTGAAGGACTACTCTGTCGGGTGAGGGTTGTCACAATCAAAGGAAAAAAAATTGATTAACTTATATAATCGACAAAAATTTTTTTCTAATCCCGGATTATAATTTTAAATCTCTCGAGACTTATCGAATTATAAAGTTTAAGCTCAAATTCTTACAAAATGTTGTAAAACCACTATAGGGTTTATGTAAATTATTATTTACATGCCACTCCCTGAGAATATGATATATGCTGATATTTCTCCCAAAATTCCAGATCTCACCCTCCACACGATAAAGTCTATAATAGTGTCTTGGCCTTGGTGGATGTGAGATGTCTTTAGTGATCACTTTAGCTCAAAAAACTACACGGACAAAACACCCATGCTAAGCTTATAGCTTCGTGGGGACCATATAACATAGACGACCAGCATGTGATCATCATAAACCTGGGGTCATATATGGAAGACATATATATTTCACAATACATTATTCATTTGTCATAGCATAATAAATAAGTATAACAGTACAAAGTCAAAATAATTTAGCATATTAATCATTTTCATGCTCTTATTGTTCCTCACTCATAACACATATATCTCAGGAGCACTTGCATGCACTTGTTATTCATTATTTTATTTTTTTGAATATATATATATATATATATATATATATATATATATATATATATATATATATATATATATATATATATATATATATATATATATATATATATATATATATATATATATATATATATATATGTTCGTTTTAATACTTAGAAGCCTTATGCATAATATATCGATATAAATGGATAATGGAAAGCAAAAGCAATAAAATGCAAAACAGAGCACTATCTTATCTTGGATAAATGATAATATGCAGTATGATACAAACGGGGCCCAGTAGCGGTGAGCATTGGCTATAGAGCGGTAAGGCTGCGACATCGAGAGAGTCCTAGGGCATGCATATCTATCAACTACCTGGACATAAGTAGGAATTCAGTTATTTATGTTTCCAGATTAGTCATACCAGTATTCTTAACATAAATTCCATTCTTAAAATCAATTATTATGATCATGCAGTAATCATACATATAGTGGTATTCAAGTCACACATGTGATCATGAAATATTTAGTGACATATAACAATTATTAATGCATTAATTCACATCGACGTCATCTACAGAAGGTTAGACGTACTACATTATAAACGATTGTACCTTAAATGAGCAGAGGCAACTCCAGTCCATTTCAATAATAGAACTAAACTTATGCGAGTTGTTTTTAAAACCAAGTAGTATTTTAATCAAATATTCCCTATGTTGAGTTTCCTATGAGCTCAAATTAGGTTGTTTGGACTTTTAAATTAGGAGATATGGTCTATTATCTGCAGAATTTATTCGAGACCAGGAGGAGTTTCGGGACGAATTGTTCCTTTACTTTGGCAATTTCTAGTAACAAAATAGAACTAGAATTTTCTGCTTTATTTATGAAAGTTGTTCTCAAATGTCTAGTTTGTACAAAAATTTGAATCACACAATTTGAAGTAACAAAACTCAAGTTATGATTCAAACAACCAGAATTACTCCTGTTCAGGGGACAAAATCGATAGCCTGATTTCAAACTCAATTTTAGGGGTCTTAGAACAGGAATTCAATCTAGGTCTCTTCTAGACAAATGTAGCCATGGGTCTTAAATTTCCTTACAAATGAGAATCATTCAGTTTGGAGTTCAGTGGGTCAAGTTATGGCCAAAACAAGAACGTAGGGTATGCGAAAAATTTGATAGAATCTCCCCTTAAATCCTTACATACCTTTTTCACACAAATTGTTCATCATTAGAAGTCACAATCAAAACAACAACACAACCAAATCAAAATAAACACACAAACAAGGTTAGGATCCCAAACCTTAGATCTACTTGCCAAAACGTCCAAACTACAACACTCATTCCTCTTCTTTCTTATAGCTATTAGCACCTTCTCCCTTGAGATCTTCTTCAAGAATTTATGAAATCAAAACCTTAGATTAAGCTTTGAGGGAAGAAAAATGGCTGAAATGGAGAGCCCTAACCAGTTCTCCTTCTCTCCAAAAATCGATCTTCTTGGTTGGAAAAACAAAATGAGCCAAAAGATTTCTCCTCTCAACATTCTCTTCTCAACTTTTTCTAGAAAGACATAGTACTATCCCCTTTTATCACAATTTTCTTTTGACTTTTCCATTTGGCCCCCTCTGGGTTTTTCCATTATGTAAAAAGCCCTCTAGGTAATTCAAATTTTTTTATATTTGCCATACCCTTTCTAAATCATGTTTTATTCTTTAACTTCTCAGTTTTACCTTTGGATGTTTAACATCGTTGCAAATACTAACAGGCTTGATTAAATTTATTATTATTCTACTCTTGATGTTTATTTTCTAAACATGTTTTAACATACATTATCTCTGACATACACCATAAGACTTGTTTGGGAGTCAAGTTCTCCTCTCATAAAAAATTTCATCATAATTAAATATGAATTGAAAAGTTATAGATGTTGTATCCTCTGACCTGTTACCTCTGACTCAATAGCTTCCTGGTATATGGTATCATGAAATACTTTCTGATATGCTGTAAAAGTACTTGTTTATTACATAAAATGATTTAAACTATAGAACCCAGAATGGCCTTTGGTTCTTCATCTATAGGAAATCCATTGCACTTGTACATTTGTACTAGCAAGATGCGGTGTCCAGAAACGATATCTCGCATGGATACATGGAAAACATCTTCATAATTTAGCTGGAGGAAACCAGCGTGGAAGGCCAAATTAGATTCTTTCTAAGATCTCATAAGGGCCAATGAATCTTGGACTCAGTTTCCCTTTCTTTCCAAATTTGAGTATCTTTCTCCATGGTGATACCTTCAAGAAAACCTTGTCTCCGACTTCATATTTAATATCTTTTCTCTTCAAATCAACATATGACTTATGTCGATCACTGGCTTTAACCTTTGTGATAACTTTCGAACTTTTTCTTGATTGTCACTTTACTATATGCAGACGATCACTTTATGCTCCATCAGTTTTGTCAAACATCTGAGTTCCACATTTTTGACTACATATAGACTCATGAGGTGTCATGTGCTAATATTGACTGATAATTATTAAATTATATAAGTTAATCGGGTTTAGTTCCTGACATTGTGACAATCTTCACACAAACAGTGGAGCCTCCCACGTATTGGTGAAGGTGTGGTAATGTTCTGGTTGGGCGATCATAGTGGGGTATCTACAAAAGCCTAGGTTTAGGCGATTATGGATAGCTTATAAGTTAGAAATGCATGTGTATAGCAACGTGTTGGCCTAATGCGAATGTCCTTGTTTTACGAATAAGGAGTTGGACTGCCTCGAGACAACTGGATTGGAAAGCTAAAAGTGTAGTCTGAGAACGAGATCCATCGACTTAGATCCTTTTGAATAAGTTGCAGTGACCTTCAATCTTCTGTAGAGCTAGCCAGAGAAGCTTTGCAAGGTTTCACATAATGTAGCTCGGGTTTTAAAGCGATTGACAACTTCAGAAACTCAATTGATATGGTAAAGACATGGGTAGAGCATGGGCAAGTTTAGAAGATAAGAAGGTTTGAGTTTTTGGTTAGAGAAGCTACGGTGTTAGATGAAGTGAGATGTCCTCTGATGAAGGTTTCATGTGCGGTCACTTTTGATGGGCCTATGATTGGTGGAAACTTGTTCTACAAGACATCCACGGATTCCGGACGATGCCTTAGGATTTATACACAATAGAAATTTGAATCTAAGTATGTTAATATGTATAAAGAGATTCGATTGAAGCAGTTCTTGAATTTGAAGTGACAAATGTCATGAGGAAAGCTGAAATATAGAGAAGGAGTTTATTGCTTCTATAGTAAATATGCCACAGTAGTCCTTATTTAAAGCATTTGGTGTAAACCAGTTTGAAGATGATTTAAATGAATCCATAAAGGTATCTAACTTTGCATTCATCTCTCAATGGGTGAATTTCTACGGTGGTGGCGGTATGAAGATGGAAAAGTTTGAAATGAGTGGTGGAAAGAAATTAGAAGAGAGAATTTGCGAGGAGGCTCTTCACCAGTAAAAAGAATTAGAGTAAAGTTGAATCGATGATGTATGGCTCAACACTGAGGGGAAGAAGACAAGGGCCTATAGTAGCGATTCCGATGAAACGCTTCAAGCCCGAGACGGTGAAATCGGAATGCCCTCATTGCCATAAACGACATTTAGGTATTTGCAAATGGTTGACGGAGGATGTGGACATGGAGCTGGCTATCTCTTGATTGTCAGGGGAATGGAAAATTTTGGGATCACCAGCGGTGGGCTGATTTGAGATCCATTCACAACTCCAACGACTCGTGATCGAGGTGGAGGTTGAGGTGTTTTGAGACAACAAAGGGGGTGAGGAGGTATTGTATCAGAGATAGTAGATCGCCTTATTTCCTAGCTCCATCCACGAGACTGTGCTATGAAGACTTGTGAGAATCCCAGGATGCTCAGATCATTTATAGTGCATGACATTTTTCTCTCTCTATGATATAGAGATATATGCTTTCATAGATCCTGGTTCTACTCATTCCTATGTTTGCACCGAGCATTTGTTTGATAAAATGCCATTAGTAGAGCATTTGGATTATGACATGCATGTAGTCGATCCACTGAGGGCCTTAAATGTTAATGTTAGCAGAGTATATAAGGAGCACTTTAATAGTGATTCATGATAGAAAGTTCTCTACAGGACCCTATTGGTGCTTTGCTTGTTGGTATGATTTGATATTGGGGATGGATTGGTTATCTAAATGTGGGTTATGGTTGATTCATGATAGAAATATGTGAACACTTAAAATCATCCCGACTAATTAGAGCCAATGACAATATCGGAATTATTAGAGTTAGCTCTCTTGTCTAATGTATTCTCAACTTCCATGTAATTTACAATCGATTTCTTAGAAAAGGATGTGACGCCTTTGGCAGTGGTGTTGACCTAAACGGGACAATCTGGCTGAAATATTCGAGTGGTAAAAAGACTTAGGATGTGTTTCAAGAGCTACCGAGTGCTACGAGGAAGTGGATTGTGCAGTGATTTTATGGGGCAGACTCACATCTTGAGGCTTACTACAGGATCAGTTCTAACAGAATTAAAGAATTTAAATTCCTTCTAAGACTCTGAACAAGTTTATTTGACCCAATGTTCTTCTATAAGTTAAGCATGACCTAAATCTTATGCATAGAGCCCATGTGATAATACCCGATAATGAGGTGAAAGTGCTTTTTGATCGATTGAGGGGAGATGGTATCTTTTCTAAAGTAGACCTCCGATATGGATATTATTAGCTTCAAGTAAAAGATGAGGATGTGCCGAAAACAACATTTAGAACCCGATATGGTCATTATGAATTTTTAGTAATGCCATTTGGGTTGACTAATGCACTGGCAGCATTTATGGATTTGATGAATTGAGTGTTCGGACCTTATTTGGACCACAATTATGGTAGTGTTCATAGATGATATTATGGTGTATTCCAAGAATGAACAGGAACATGAACAACATTTAAGAATAATTTTGCAGACTTTGAGAAAGAAACAATTGTATGCTAAGTTAACCAAATGCGATTTTTGGCTTAAGGAAGTTTCATTCTGGAGCCATTATTCTTTTCTTGGAAGACATTCTGGAGTTCAGTCTACTAAAGTTGACCTATTGTAGGTGAAACTAGCCGAAATGGAGCAAGAGTTTCTTGGGTATATTTGGATATTATCGACAATTTGGCAAAAGGGATTTTTTGTGTGGCTTCCCAGGTCACTAAATTATAGAAAATGGGTAATTTGAATGGACGAATAGATGTGAAGTCAGTTTTAATTAACTAAAGAAAATGTTCGTTGAGCTTTTCGTGTTGACTCAACCTACTCAAAATTGAAGAATATATCATGTATATGTGGTATTATTCCTAGAAAGACAGGACTGGGATGTGTATTGATGCCAAGATGACAAAGTAGTGGCATATGCCTCAAGACCAAGCGAAATCGCATGAACAAAATTGTCACACATGATCTGGAAGGCTAGTAGTGTGGTGTTAGAAACTTTTGAAAAATATGGCGACTTCATATTTATATAGTGAAGATGTAGAGAATATATACATATCATAAAAGCCTCAAATATTGTTGCTCAGGAGGCAATTTTGAGGCGGGCGATAATGGCTAGAATTGTTCCAAGACTATGATTGCACATAGTGGATTACCACCCGGGAAGAAACTAATGTGGTGGCCAAGATTAGCAAGTAGAAGGCCCGATGTCGACTTTGTCATTGCAGCACAGTAGATGGAAAAAGCACAAGATGGAGTGTTATTAGCTCAATTAAAAGCTCAACCTATCTTGAAGAAGATGATAATTGATGCTTAGAAAAATGATGTTGAGTTACAAAAAAATAAAAATAAAAATACAATTAGTCAAAGATGGAAGCAAGAATGAATATTCAATGGGGGAAGATGGAGGTATATAACATAAGGGCAGATTATGTGTTTTAGAGGACAAGGGAGTGAAAAATAAGTTGCTACATGAAGCTCTGATACCGCCTAATTGTGACGCCCCCAACTAGAACACAGTGCACCTTCCGCTGATGTGGAGGGCCCACTTTGTTAGGTGAGGGGTTGTCCCGCAATCTTAGCTTCAAACTCAGTGCTTATATATCTTATTAAAAATTTTAATCCTAGATTATAATTTTAAAATCTCGGACTTATCGAATTATAAAGAGTTTAGCTCAAATTCTTACAAAAATATTACCGAAACCTACTATGGGGTTTATGTATTATTATTTACATGCCATACAAAATATGATATGCAATATTTCTCCAAAATTCAAGATCTACCCTGATAAGTCCTACTGGTGTGTTGGCCTTAGCGGATGTGATAAGTCAACTTTTCTAGAAGAGGGCATGTGGCACCATCCCCTTTTGCTCACAAATTTCTTTTATTATCATTAAGCCCCTCTAGCTTTTTCCATTATGCAAGAAAAACCAGCCCTAATTAAATTCATTTTTATTTATCTTGCTATACCTTTTCTCAAATCATGTTTTAGCTAACAGCTATAATTTGTTACCTTTTGAGTGCATTGTATCAATTTACCCAAAAATACACACTTGACTTCTAGATTAATTCGATTATATCATACATATAATTATTTTAACCTCTTAAGCATATTTTAACCTTCCATTATCCTCTAAACATGACATAAACTACTAGGGCATAATTTGGGGCGTTACACGGTCAAAGGCGGTGTACGACTCTTGAAGAACTGAGTGGCGTAAGATTCGTGGTCACCTTAGTGAGGAGAGCACCGAATCAGCGACTGATCGAGGTATCGAGGTTGGAGTAATAGACTATAGTGCGGGCATAAGGTGCAATGAAGATTACGGGCGTGGGGCTGGGCATGGCAGTGGAGAAGAGTGGCAAGTGCAGGGGGATAGATAACGCTGCGGAAGCCCGAGTGCCATTATACCTGAGTTTGACAACGCGGGGCGCGACTAATACTTGGTGAATTCGATGGAGTTGGATCTTTGTGGAGCCAGATGAAGGGGCTAGTTGGTATTGCGAGGGGGTGTCAGGTAGGGACCAGGACTATTGAGATCGGCCATGGTACTGTTCGCCACAACTGTTTTGTGATGCCCCTAACGACCTTTTTAGATTGTCGGCCGAGGAGTGTCATTTTTTTAATTTTTAATTTTTATAGAAACGATGGCAACTGGCTTATTTGTTCATATAATGTCTTATTTAACTTGTACTATTCTGTAGCGGATTCTGAGAGCCATATACAGCTCCATATATGGAGTAATTTCAGCATTTTAATATTTACATTGTTTACAAAAACAAAACATAGTAAAAATAGACAGGTCTTTAGTGGGCACCTAGTAGTGTGTTGGCCTTGGTTGCTGATGTGGAGTGTCTCGAACTTCGTTTCTGCTTCTCCTGGCGCACACGGATGAAACATTACTTAAGCTTATAGCTTAGTGAGAATAAACTAGTGAATGACCCACTAACAGTCATGCACTTACATACACGTGCTTACACATCCTAACATATTATATCCCATTTAAACATGCTTATATATATATATATATATATATATATATATATATATATATATATATATATATATATATATATATATATATCTCATATTTACTGTCATATCATGTTTCATTTCTTATCAACGTTCATATCATTCATATCTGTTTTACTTTCTTCCGTGTTCTTGTCCTGATATACTTGTCATCGCATAGCTATTGCTATGCTTATCTTATCATATCATATCATATAACATATGTCATATTCAAGTCATTTTGTTTTATGTTTCATGTGCGCATAAACCTTGAAGTGAAAAAAGAAACTATAAGGGTATTAAGATCTTCTACTCAGCAATGCAACAGTGGTCACATAATAAAAATTAGAAGTATTTGATATCATTGTGCGAGACAATGACCGCTCTATAAGACTGAGAAAGATTATTATCATTAATGCGAGACAATGACCATCTATAAACCAATTGGTAAATTATCTTTTATGGACTTGTTTTTAATGGGCTGTGCCCATCTAATATCCTTCTACCAGGTTCTAAGCCAGGACAATCATGTGTATTTATGTTGATTTTTATGTCTCATATTCTGAATAATTATTTGTATCAGGTGAAGTATATCTGATATTACAATCAAACTATTCGATATTTTTATTTTCATATTTCATTATATGCATGAATAATGGTTACCATCAAGGAACAAAGTATCGGTAATTATGGATATATTGGTACTTGGATTTTATGGATATATCGGAAATATCGAAAAATATCGGTGGATATTTTGACAAAAATGTGCGTGTCTGAAAAAATTAATCTTTGAAATTCGTAGAAAATACTTTGTTTGAACTGAGGAACTGTAAAATAGAAGCAAATATACACTTGTTGAAGATGATATTCATTAAAATTTATCGAGAAAGTACATCACAGTAGTCATTTAAAACCAAAATGAAGACCGATGTGGCTCCATTATAATATTTGGCCAGAGGATCCCGCGGTAAGAGATAATATTCATACCCAAGACATGGTGTTCCGATAATATTGATTATAACTTGAAAATGCCATGCATAAATTTGTTGACTCCCTACACAACCACTCAGTGGATTGGAAATTGAGTTCACCCACATGCTCGTTTAATCGCTTCTTGCATTTGATATGGAATTTGAATGACATTTGTGGATCATGAGATAGTTAACCATTCCCATATTCTTCACTTAATAGAACCCTAAAGGATGTAGAAGAGAGGCTGAGCCCATAATCATTTGTATAAGGAAGCATGTTGCCCTCTGATGATGAATCATTGAATTGAGTTCCAATACTCATGGACTCCAAAGCGCGAGAAACGAATCCTCATTGTATGGGTGTCATTCTTAGTTGTCTTCCTATATGGCTTTCCAATTATTTTAATGCCTGGACCAGGCTCTGACAGGTGAATTAACTCATCTTAATGTATGTGAAATTATCTTCACTAATGAATGGGCTCAATGGATAGTGACTTTGTTGTGGATACGCAATGTCCCACCATCATTTCCGATTATCACTACCATCATTGGTCCCTGCTCCTCTTGGCCATCTACTTTGTAGTAGAAGTACCAACAATACTTGATTTGCTACTATGTTCAACACTTGAATCAAAGAGGGATGAAACTAACATCAGAGTTGAAATGAACCACCATTCTTGACTAAGAAGCTTTCACTATGAACTTCTTGAGATAAAACTAAATAACACTTAACACTTGCTTCTCGAACATATTACATAGGTCGTGGATGAGATTTCCATCTTCATCATCTAAATGGAGAGTTCTAACCCATTGAAATAGTTGACTATCTTCTTCTTCATTATTTTCAGCAACTTTATTGGTCTCTACCTCTATATCATGGATCTTTAGTTTCATGTTGTAATAACAAAAAACCAATTGTTGGAGCCTAGGATAAGCAAGCCGATTTCTTTGTTTGGTATGAATTAGAGCAACTGTGCTCCAATTTCTTTCTAGGAGTGAAGATATGATCTGGTTTGGGAAAGAATAACACAGATGAGCTCCTTAACGTTGGAGCGTGATTTCCAGCGAAACCACAATTCAGTGCCAATAAAAAATTACTATATTCAATATATAATAATAAAATAGTTACCACATTTACTTATAATGAAATTAACACTCACTAGGAACCATTTTGATTTTGGCTGCTATTTGTTGCTGATCACCCAAAATCCTTTTTGCATCCTCAGAATAGTACTGAGTTTGTGAATTCAAAATGTCACAAAATATAAAATAAAAATCAAATCAGATAAATTGAATCAATTAATTTAATTAGAAACTCAGTAATTTACCTAATTTCCAAAAATTAAAAGGCCTTGACGTAGGATCTAATTTAGAAAAACATCATGAAACAACTTGAAGTAGCTCGAGGTTACAGCCAACTCAGGAGTCTATATTGAAATTTTGGATTTGAATAATTATCTTTATAATAGTTATTGAGAATGAGTATGCGATAATAAATATAAACATAATATTATTAAACTCTTGAATATCATTGAAGGATATTAATTAGTTCTTTATGAAGAGGATGTAGAGTTATATCCCAACGATCCGCGATGATAAGTTTCACCCACTCTTTAGCTTTGAGTCGATCTAAATTTGCCTTCATCAACTGAATCAACTCGTAGACAAATGGCATGGTTGGGACAACTTCTTAATCAACAATGCGAAGCACTGTGTATAGTGCCTCATAGATGGACACTAGCTTCTCCACCTTCTCCCAATATTCATGGTAAACCTTGAGTCTTTCAACCTCATGTCAAAACTACGTCTGTTTAGCTTGTGAGATGACCATTCATTACTAATAAGACTTCTTCAATTCAACCCTCTTTTTGGAAGGCTTGTCCCAAGGGCAATATATGGTTTGTTTGCAAATCTTGTTGCTCGGACATACGATATACTCCACCACGGAATTTGTCGCATTTGCAAGCAAACAACCAACCATGATTGTAAATGAAGTTGGTTATCTTTTGACCATTCCGTCAGCGGCTTGACACTATCCCACAATACCCGATGTCTTCAAACATTAGAAATCAATGTAGTGTCTTTGCACATGGGGTCCAATACCTGATTTGTGTTTCTTCATCGACAACTTTTCCTACTTTTCGCCAAATATTTGATCCATTATACATTTACAATTTGGAACACATTTGCTTATCCAACTTCCCTTGATGCGATCCTTGACAAAGCCATATATATATTTGTTGTCTTTAATCTTATCTGAAGCATCAACAGATTTGAGGAAAATTGTGTTTTCTTTTGAATATACCATGAAATTAATTATACTCAATTTAGTTGGTTCGGTCCATCCATTGCATATAATTGTACATCCATATGTCTCCCATTTCTCCCTTTGTATGTTGACATAAGCTCCACGTGTCTTTTATATACATTTTCTAAGTGCACTTTTGATTTCATATGGAGATGGTGGTTCAATGCCTATCCCTACATATAATAATTCAAGGAAAGCTGGTTATTAAAACATATTTTATATGGAGATAATAATGTCATTATTAAAACATATTTCATATGGAGATAATAATGTAAAACATATTATAC
The DNA here is from genome assembly GCA_016808115.1 of Tetrastigma voinierianum. Classification (NCBI taxonomy): domain Eukaryota; kingdom Viridiplantae; phylum Streptophyta; class Magnoliopsida; order Vitales; family Vitaceae; genus Tetrastigma; species Tetrastigma voinierianum. Next base: position 728,624 of record JAEQBH010001107.1, read on the forward strand.
AATTAGATAAACTTGCTTGTTGTGCACCAAAAATCATGTTCTTAAAATGGTCAGTCCAGAAAACTTTTTGAGGTGGAACTGCTTTCTGTATATGAAGGGACTTGTTAGTAGGTAATCTCATTGTGTCGCCAGTTGAACCACCCTTTGAACATATTTTTAAGGCTTTGTTTGTGGTCGGAGCTTGTATAATGATGGTGCGATTAAGCGTTGATGGATCAGTACATCATGGGCACACTTGTGATCTTTATTATACGTCTTGATGGATTAAATTTGGTTGTGAGAGACTCCCTATTTGCAATTGTGCAAAAAAAAAATAAAATCAACACATTGGCTTTTATACCTTAATTAGTAACTTGAAAAATGAATTAGGTATAAAGATTTACCTATTTTTCTTTTGCCTCTCATAAATCCCTATGACGATCTCGGTTCCATTCAGCTTTTGATGCGTATGCGCTCTCGATATTCATCTGCTGCTCATCGAGGGTGCATCGGCTGGATATATACACATCCTCATCACCCTCCTCCTCATCATCATTAATGAGACTATGATGTTTTCCTCCCATTGTGCCCGTAATTCACCTCGAATTTCTTCCATATCAGCTGCTTTTTTCGCTTTTGATTTACTTTTCTGTTCTAAAAGTTGTTTCATTTCTTGTTTTACTTCAGGTGGCACATTTGGACACTTCTTAGTATTTGAATGGGGATCATTATATGACGGATGAAGCTTTAAGCGATAATTCCACCACTTTTATTCATGAAGCCACAATAGTACAAATTATTTCTGTTTTTATGTCATGAAGGTCAATGTGATACCTCGATGCAAGATCTCGGCCTCCACTTCCACTAGTCATTCTATAAACACATGTGATTTTATTGAAAATAAAATTCGAATCAGTGTGATCTTTGTATATGATATCATTATAATAACATTATATAAATGTAATTTAACATAAAAGTAAGATCTAAGTTTTTAACATGATATCAAGCTTAATTTAAACTTTAAACTAATATGATGTCAATATAATCATTTAATATTATGATATCTACGTTATTATGAACTAAAATTATATCATTAAGATATCTAAGAAGATCTAAATTTCTAACATTCACAATGTATCACAAGATCTAAGTTTCAAACATTATATAACTAAAATTTAATGTAAGTATATGTTTCAAATTAATAAATAGTAGGATGTTTAATATCTAAGAGATTACAAACATTATATCTAACTTAATTTATTATTATCAAAATTAAACCAAAAATAAAACTAAGATAATTAAAAAAATAAAATATGCATGTAGAGTAATATGTTTCAAATTACTAAAATAAGATTATAGTATAAAATGTTTCAAAACATTATATAGCTAAAATAAGATTATAGTAAAAACAATAGAAGAAGAATATTATTCTTCTTCTGTATTTCTACTCGATAATGAAGAAGAATAATAATGAAGAGAAGAATAATATAGCCTAATTGCTTAAAAACAAAGTAAAATATTTTTATCAGATAATGAAGAAGAATATTATTACGAGGCAATATAAATGTGACCAAATAAATCTCAAACTGAAAAATTTAAAAAATAGAAAAATTGTTTATGTCCAGTAAATATGATAACAATTGAACAAGAACCCATTAATAGAAATGATAGATCAAATTGAGGACAAAGAAGCAAAAACAAAATACATAAAGAAAATTTTAGAACAACAAAATATAAAATAAGACCTAAACCAAACAATCTGAATTCTTACAACATAAAAAAGATATATTACAATATCATAAAAAACAAGAACATTAACTTACAAGATTTAAAACAAGAAGTAAAACAAATAAAGGCTCAAATTGATGAAATGAAACTTTTACACACAAAACATAGATGATAGATTAACCGTCTAGAAAATCAAAAAGAAGTCTTAACAAATGAAACAAATGAAGAATTAGAAACTTTTGTACATAGCATGACTATAGTACAAAAACAAAGATGGTATACAAAAATCAATTTAAAAATAAACCCTGAGTATCAAGCAACTTTAGTAGCCTTGATTGATTCGAATGATTCTGTATACGAAGGATTAATTCCTCTTGTATATTTGTAACTTTCTCAAGATTATCAACAGCTAGTAATGATCCCTTTGGGTTCAATGCAAAATACCACAAGGTATATTTTACCCAAAAAATGGTATTTGTATTAAAACTTCATTCTTACTAGTTAAAAACATAAGTCATCAAATTGTTTGGAACCCCTTTCCAGCACAACTTTATCCTTTCAAATAGATAGTAAGGATTAAAAACTAAATACAAAGATCAAAAATTCATTTTTGAATTTATAAGGAATAGAGGTCAAAGGAAATAAATCAAGTTCAAGATTTTATTTCTTTAATTCAACAAAGCAAAAACAAGTAAAATTTCTTAGCCAAAGAAATTCAATATACAAAAGAACTGAAGAAAAATTTGCAATTGAACAAGAAGTTCAAGAAGAGGAATGAGAAATATACAAAAACAAATAGAAAATCTTTGTTCACTCTATACCAAATGCATTTTGGAATGAAAACAATATATGGTTTCGTACCCATATGAAAAAGAGAAAGATTTTAATGAAAACAAATTCCAACAAAAACAAGACCTATTCCAAATGGAGTCAAAGAACTCCTTGAATATTGCAAAAATAAGATTAATGATCTCTTAAATAAAAATTAATAAGACCTAGTCATTCACCATGGAGTTGTGCGGCTTTTTATGTCCAAAAAACGAGAAATAGAAAGAGGAGCTAGGAGTTAGTGATAAATTATAAACCCCTTCGAATAAAGTGCTGTGATGGTTAGGTATCCGTGCACAATAAAAAGTTTAATTCAAAGGTTTATAATTCAGTAATTTTCAAAATTTGATATGAAATCTGGTTAGAAGCGGAATTCAGATTAAACCAGGAAGATAGATACAAAGCTGCATTTACGGTTCCATTTGGACATTATGAATGGAATGTGATGCTTGGTTGGTCTCAAAATGCCCTTCCGAGGAATTTAATATGATGAATGAAATGTTCATTGAATATCTGCCGTTTTATTGTATATGTCTGATGAGTATTATACGTATTTTCAAATTCGATAGAAAGCATTTCAAACATTTAAAAATTTTCGAAAAATTGTAAGAGATAATGAACCTAGTTATTTACGCAACAAAATCAAATTGAACAAATATAAATGTAGGGTTTTTAGGATTTGACATTTATCAAGGCCAAATAAAACCTATACAAAAAGAGCAATAGACTTTGCTAACAAATTTCCCTAATGAAATCAAGACAAACACAATTACAAGGTTTCTAGGTAGCCTTAACTATGTATTGAGTTTACCCAAACCTTAGGATTTAGTGGCCTTTTATTTCCAAGGTTAAAGAAAAATCCTTTACCTTCAGTTTAGGAACATCACAGGAGTAGTTAAGCAAGTCAAATCTCGGGTTAAGGAACTCCGCTTGTTTAGGTATCCTTCACCACAGGCCTTTTCTTATTATAGAGGCAGATCCTCAAATATAGGATATGGTGGGATTTTGAAACAAGATTTTGAAAGCAAGAATTTGATTATTTAGATTTCGTTACGGTGTTTGGAGTGGTCCACAATTGAATTATTCCTTGATTAAAAAAGGGAGATTTTAGCCATTGTTTTATGCATTCAAAAATTTCAAAGTGATGTTTCAAATTGCTAAAATAAGATTATAGTATAAAAATGTTTCAAACATTATATAACTAAAATAAAATTATAGTAAATAACTATGTTTGAAACATTATATAACTAAAATAACTAATATAATTAAAGTAACTATTAATAAATATTAATATAATCCAATTAACTAAAAATTATATTATCCAAATTAGAAAACTAAAATAAAACTATAATAGTATAAAATATAAATTATAGTATAAAATGTTTCAAACATAATATAACTAAATAAGATTATAGTAAATAACTAGGTTTGAAACATTATATAACTAAAAATAACTAATATAATAATTAAAATAACTATTAACTAAATAACTAATATAATTAATTAACTTCAAATTATGTTATCAAATCAAGAAAGCAAAATAAAATTATAGTATAAATATATAAATTATAGTATAAAAATGTTTCAAACTATAATATAACTAAAATAAGATTATAGTAAATAACTAAGTTTAAACATTATATAAAATAACTATTAACTAAATAACTAATATAATCCAATTAACTAAAAATTATATTATCAAATTAAACTAAATAAAACTATAGTATAAAAATAGATTATAGTATAAAATGTTTCAAACATAATATAACTAAAATAAGATTATAGTAAATAACTATAGTTTGAAACATTATATAATAAAATAACTATTAACTAAATAACTAATATAATTGAAATTAACTAAAAATTGTATTATCAAATTAAACTAAAATAAAACTATAGTATAAAAATATAGATTATAGTATAAAAATGTTTAAAACATAATATAACTAAAATAAGATTATAGTAAATAACTAAGTTTGAAACATTATATAACTAAAATAACTATTAACTAAATAACTAATATAATTAATTAACTAAAAGTCATATTATCAAATTAAACTAAAATAAAACTATAGTCTAAAAATGTTTCAAACATTATATAACTAAAATAAGATTATAGTAAATAACTAATATAATTAATTAACTAAAAAATTATATTAGTTAGTAATATTATGAACTAAAATAATATTATTAAGATATCTAAATTTCTAACATTACATAATTATAAGTAAGTTTGAAACATTATATAACTAAATAACTAATATAATTAATTAACTAAAAATCATATTATCAAATTAAACTAAAATAAAACTATAGTATAAAAATATTTATTATAAATTACTTCAACACCAAAATAAAACTAAAATACATTAAAAATAAAATATGCATAAAAACAAAATTAATGAACAAAGAAACATACCTTAATTCACAAAGATTTTCAAAATATTAGGATCAAGAGCAAAGAAAAAATAATTTGAGAGTCAAATGGAGCTTAGATATGGATGGATGAGTTTGTAATGAGATTGTATGATTTTAGGGGTATTTATAGAGTTTTTTGGAGTCAAAATAGCCATTGGATTGTCAAAAAACCGTTGTGATTTATTTCTAACCGTTGGATTTGATTTTGGTTCAAATTTGACCGTTGGATCACTATATATCCGTTAGAAATCATTCTGGACCGTTAGATCAAGCTTCAGATTTAAAATCAACTGTTGGATAAAAAATATAGTCGTTAGATTCATTTAAAAAGGCGGACGAAATCTTGACTGTTAAATCAAAAATAGGAAAAAAATATGATGGTTAGGATGTAGGCCGATTTTTCCGAAAAAATCAGCAAAAAATCGTCGATATATCGGCGATAAATCGCCAATTTTTTTTGGAAAAATTATGGTCCTCGGCACATGCTCCCAGTCTCGATTTTTCTCTGAAATATCGACCAATTTCAGATATTTAGCAGATATTTTGGTGATTGTATCGATTTTTGTCCTAACCGATTATCGGTTCTGCGATATATCTTAGGTGTGGTCGATAGCAGATTTTGTGATATATCGTAGAAAAAATCTGATTTTTGGTCCCTGATTACCATGTATGCTTATGAGCTATTTACTATAATTCCAATTTCATCAAGCTATATATGTATTGATTCTGGACTCAAAGGGCTTTCCATAGAGTCCAAGAACATTCAAAACGGAGTTCGAATGAAGAGAGAGGTGATGGATTCGAAGTTAGAGAACTCCACATGAGCGGTGACTACGAGCATAAGTGCAGAGACTCTTGTTTTCATAATTTCTTGACTAATATGAGTTCCAATTTCCTTCGAAGCTATATATGGATGGATTCACAGACTCAAAGGGCTTTGTGAGGTAAGAACAATTGAAAACGGAGTTTGGACGGAAGAAATTATAATGTCCAGAAGTTGGAGCTCACATGAATAGTGACTACAAGCATAATAACGGGGCTTCTTCCATTTCATGATTTCTAGACCTAAAATGAGTTCCAATTTCATCAAGCTATATATGGATGGATTAGACTCAAGGTCTTTATAGAGTCCCAAACATAGAAACGGAGATTCGAGCAGAAGGAAATTATGACCGTCCGAAGTTAAAGGCTTCCTATGAACAATGTCTACGAGCAGAACCAGCAGGGCCTATTGTTTTTCATGATTTATGGACTTAATATGAATTCTAATAGTATCAAGCTATATATGGATGAATTTTAGACTCAAAGGGATTTCCATAGAGATCAGAACATTGAAGCAGATTCGAGACGAAAAAATTATAATGAAGTCGGAAGTTGAAGGCATCCTATGAACAATGTCTAATGGTAGCGAGGCCTACTGTTTTTCATGATTTATGGACCTAATATGAGTTCCAATATTATCAATCTATATATGGATGGATTCTAGACTCAAATGGATTTCCATAGAGTTTAAGAACATCCGAAACGGAGTTCGGATGAAGAAATTATGACCGTCCGAAGTTGAAGGCTTCCTATAAACAGTGTCTACGAGCAGAACCAGCAGGGCCTACTTTTTCATGATTTCTGGACCTAATATGAGTTCCAATATTATCAAGCTATATATGGATGGATTCTAGACTCAAAGGTCTTTCCATAGAGTCTAAGAACATCCGAAACGGAGTTTAGACGAAGAAATTATGACCATCCGAAGTTGAAGAAATTTTGATAGCATCTCCCCTAAAACCCCAATATTTCCTTAATACAAATATTCCTCAATTGAGGATTACAATCAACCAACCCAAGTCCAAAACACAACCAATATACCAAGTAGGGTTATTTTAGATCCAAATTCATCAAAAAAATGGGTTTATAGTTTCTTCTTCATCAAACAATTCCATACAAAAGTCCAAGAGTCCAATAATCCATACCAAAATCATAGTTTCCATACAAGTTCCATACTTTTCCATACCTTTGATGTTCTTCTCTTCTTCCTTCTCTTCTCCTCTTCTTCTTCTTCTTCCATTCTCTTCTCTCTTCTTTTCTCCCTATCCGTTTTGCACATCCCAAAATACCAAAATGATATATATTTTTGGTCTTATCATATTGAGTTTATCTTTTCTTTTTGCATTTTGGTCTCAGGCTCCTTCTATTTACACGCCCGTATTCAAATTCCTATTTTGGCATACAATCTTTTGTTCTTATGCTCATTTGGGTATGGTGGCAATTTACCAATTTACCCTTGACTTTTGCATTAATTTTAGGTTTTACTTATTTTATTTTTAGCATTATTTTATTCGAAAAATATACATTGCTGTATATCTGACATGTTATAAAACTGTCAGGGATAGTTTGAGGTGTTACATGTTCGGTTGACGATGTGATGAAGGGCCAGGCGAAGTAACCAAAGCAGTGGCCGGAGTAGAGGTTGGCGGTGCTGAAGTAACCAAAAATTTCATTTGGGCCTCGTAATTGAGTAGTTGTTAAAACAATTCCTCAAAAGTAACTAGAGTTGCTCGAGCTTGTAGGGCATGAGATATGTTTGAGTAGGCTGGGCCAAGGCTGTTCAAGACACGGATGGAGAGCTCATCAAAATCAATTGGGACATTCATAAGGGCAAGAGAGTCAATATTGTATTTAAAATCTTGCATATACTCGGTAATAGTCCAATTACTTTATTGAGGATTGACAAGATTCTAGCGGTGGGTCATGATCTATCTGCACGAATGAGAGACATACGTCTTTTTGAGAGTAGTTCATGCAACATGAGATGTGGTGGCGGTAGAGATAAACTGCACTAGAGTGACATATACAGACCCAACAATTGCATTGAGAAGCAATTGGTCTTGTCTGAGCCAACGAATATGGTATGAATTAGGGGAGGGGATGAAGCATCGAGCAGAGTTATCAATGCCGGAGGACATGGATTTGAGCTGTTGTTGAAGACAAGTAAATCATACCTGAATAGGAGAGACGTGAATTAGAGCAGCCATGCTGAATAATTCGTGGCTGTGAGTTTTAGTGGTGCTTGAGCCAATACATTGAGAACAATTAAAGTTGGAGATGTATTAGACCTGTTCACGACTGTCGGACGACAAGGAGGCACAATGGAAGGAGGCATAACAGAAGTGGTGGAAGAAGACTCGTCGGCCATTGAAATGACACAGGCAGGGTTATCAGATCATGATGGGCAGCTGTAGAGGTGGCTAGGGTTATGTTTTTTTTTGCTGTTAAGCTTGATGCTTTGATACTATATTATGAATGAGACTTATTTTATTATTGAGAGAGTTGAGGTATATATATATATATATATATACGATGTAAGTGAATAGGTAATATCATAAAGCCCGATAAAAGGAAACCACTAAGCTACTCCTAGTACCATTTACACCACCTTCTTGTTATAGATTACATTCATTAACACGATGTTGTAGTGATCTGGCTTACACCATGTATTACTTGCGACTGTAACATAATAGTCTCTTGTATCGTTCTACAATCAAGCTTAAAAGGGAAGTGAATACATCACAATCAATTATAGAATGATTGATTGATAGTCAAGGTAAATGACACAAAAAATTATGATAAGTTCGAATAGTTCTTCAAAGAACCAAAGATAAAATATTTCTCACTTTAGCATGAATAATAATCTATCTATTATGTGGTATATAATGCCCTTTTATAGGCTACAAACTAGAAAGAAAATAGAATTAAAAGATATACTACAATCTTTGACTTAAAGCACCTCCTAAACCTAGAAAAAGAAAATAAACCTAAATATAGCGAATTTAAGTTGACTTTATTACCAACCATATATACCTTAGGAAAGTAAATATTAGAACTATATATAAAAAGAAAGCAAACATCTTGCAATAAAACCCCCTCACAAATCATATCTAAAAACATCCCTAGAAAGGATCAAATTCTTCTAGGGTTTGAATCACATTAATGTATCCTTGTTGAACATGTGGGTCATCCTTAGTGGGCCTCGAAGAATTTGCTTGAGCCCAAACTTCTTGAATAAGCCCATTGAGTGCATCCTTGAACTTCTTAGCTTGAGCTCTTGTCATTAACCCAATCGAAACTTGAATTTGATCACTTAAAGTCTTGCTCTTCTTTGCATCAACAATTTATGTAGTAGTTGTTAGAATGTGTTTCAAATTCTTAATTAGTATATATTCCTCTTTGTAGAGAATATTGTATGGTGTGTCTCTTAGGTTTATTTGTTATTGTAATAATATATTTTAGTATTGAATAATGAAAGATTTCCTTATATAAGAAAATGTATTAGGCGTAGAAAAACCAGAACAATGAAATATTGAAACTTATATCATAAAAAACCAGAAAGGCTATACGAGGTGTATAGAGATGTGAGGAAGAATGGGAGATAACTAGTGGAGCGAGAGATTTCGTGATTTAGGGTATGGATACAAGGAATGAGGAAACATGTGATGTTTTGGGAACCCAATTGTATGTAGTTTTATCCTTTATAATATTTTATATGGTATAGTAGAAGGATTGTCTCTTATCCATGGATGTAAGCATGATTAGCTGTACCACGTTAAAATCTTGTGCATATTTGTGTGAATTATTTTATCTTTATATTCTTGAACAAATACTATTTGTATCAAAGCTTCTGTTGACACAACAATTGGTATCAAAGCGAGGTTCAAACTTAAACGTGTGGGTGAAATCCTTGATTGTTAAACAAAGGTGGTGATCTCCAATTAGTTGACAATAGATCCATAATTATACTTTATTAGATAGGTGGTGTGTTCCATGTAGATCGTACATGTTGTTGCTACACGATAAAAAGTTATCCTATATAAGAGTAAGGTCTCGAGGTAGGTGGTGCTTCATGTAAGACGTGTGGTAGTACACAATAAAAGTCAAGAAAATTCTTACGATGTAGAGAGTGGATGGTTGAATGATCGTTCCAAAGGAGGCTTAATGGTACTTTGTGTCGGGGAGGATTGTTAGAACTTTAGGTTGAATATCTTTAAAATAACAAAAGATTATAAAGCACACAAGATGTTCAAGGTATAGTCAATTATTATCTCATCAGGATTTGATAGATGATTGACTAGACGAAATTTGATTTGGAGAATGTTAGAATGTGTCGAAAATCCCTAATTAGTATATATTCATACTTGTGAAGGATATTGTATAGTATAGTATATATATGTATATTATTGTAATATCATATTTCCTTATTATTATTTTTCTTTCTTTTTGAGAATCAACTATTACTTTATTGGTTCAGATTAGTAGCCAGTACATGAAGAAAAAAACGAGGGGTGGATTAAACCACTCCTCTTGGCAAGACACAAAACCTGACTCCATAGCTAGATTCGTTGACCTCCTTAAAAAACTAGAGAACTTTCACCTCCATTAAGAAGATAATCAAGGGCTAAAATCTGGACACCAACCAAGTCCTGGAGTTGACGAACTTGTCCGTGGGCTGTCCAAACCCATCAGTTCAGTTCAAGCTTAGGCAACTCATTTGATTCGATTCTGGTGGGTTTGGCCCCCAGATCCCGCCGTGATTGTTTTTTTTTGGTCCATCATGCTCCATAAATCTATTTGACCCTTTCTTACTAGAATTGAGAAGGAACTAACTCCATCTCAGCTTCAAAACAGAGCACGTGGGAATGGGATGCTAACCATTCTCCATTCTCCATTCTCCAACTAACTATGCAAGTTAATTGTTTGTTCTGGAATCTTCCTTATAACTCATTTTCTCTTATATAAATATCAAGCTTCTTATCCAATTAAGTAGAGAAGTTCTCTGAAAAACTTCCTCTCCAAGTTTGCTTCTCTTCAGCATTTTATCAAACATGGTATCAAAGCCATAACTGATACATCCATGGTTTCATCTCCTTCTTCACCTTGGTGCACCATTTCCTCTTCTTCTTCATCTGTACCGCCAAAGGCAATTCCTTCTACTTTGCCTTATATCTCCATCAAGCTGGATCGAGCCAACTATATATTCTGGAGGTCTCAGATTTCACTTGCTATAAGAGCACACGATCTACAAGGTTTCCTCCTTGGCACTAAACTCAAACCAGACGAGGTTATTGTTGATTCTACACATCAAATAATTACCAATCAAGATTATAGTTCCTAGATGAGACATGATCAGTTTGTCATGAGTTGGCTAATTTCATCAATCTCAGAATCGATGCTAGGTCATGTAGTGCACTATAAATCTGCAACAGAGGTATGGAATGTTCTTAAGCAATTTTTTTCCACAAAATCAAAGGCATGAGCTCTCCAGTTGCGTCTCTCACTGCAAACTATGAAGAAAGGCAGTGGTTCAATGGAAGATTATGTTGGTTCTACTATGTCTTTTTTGTGAATAGAAACCAAGACATTAATGAGAGATGTGTTAAGTACGCTAGGAAAATCCCTAGGTAAGTGGAGGGGTCATAATGGTCCGCTATACCTCATTTGCCTTAAGCTCTTATCGCCTTGTTGACAAGACTCTCCTAGACATGTACTAATAAGTTACTACTTATAGCCTTGGGTTTTGATACCACTAAAGAAGGTTTTTTAGAAAAAGATTAGAGAGTTTGACCTAGTCTAAAACATACCAAACAAGGAACAAATGAGGTAAGATGACTTATCAGATTGGATGGCTAAGGCGTGCAATAACACTGTCCTTAAAGTATATTCTCCCTCATCCGGTTTGTAACCTTGGTGTAGTAGGGAACCGGCGCTCTACCTCCAGGATTCAACAACCAGATCTTGCGTCGGGTGCACTCCCTTGGTAAGATATAGTACAACCTGAACAATGATGTTCCTCCAATGTACTTGGTATAAAAGCACTTGAAACTTGTAGAGAGTGCTTGAGAGCACTTGAGAGAAAGCGGAGTGCTTAGAACACTTGAGCAAGAGTGCTTGGAAGTACTTGAGCAAGAGAAGAGTGCTTGGAAGCACTTGAGCAAAAGAGAGAGAAGAGAGCTTGAGAGAGAGATCTTAAGATGAAGTGTGTGATGAAAGGAGGGGCACCTTTATATAGGTGGAGTCGACGGATCTCTCCACAAGGTGCAAAGACTTAAGAAAAGTTATATTTCAATTTGGCTTGGTTAACCAAAAATGAAATTAAATTAAGTTAAATGACAGCGAGTCAATTTGACATATTCTGAATATTTCTTCACGTTATTCTCATTTAACTCCTCAACTGATCCCGCGAGTAAGTATGAAGAAGAAGAAGAAAGACTAGGAATGGAGGAATACTAGAATCCAGTGGCGAGATAAGTTGCCCATGGCTATGAACTAGTCTTAGGATAAATAAGTATGAATCATAAAACATGGTGAATTAAAAATTCTATGAACCAATGTTTCTTCATGGAACTCAAGGAACCTATCATCCACATTGATTTCTCAACCAAGAGTTGCACTTTATGGGTTAGCGCTAATAGGCCATACGCCTTGTTTGGATATTCATGAGAGCTCTAGAGAATATGTACGTTCTGTAGGCGGCCCGGCTTCCCACTCTCATATGGGTGACATCGATATTCATCTAAACACACCATCCATAAGGAATATGGTATTCATTAAGAGTTTACACTCAACCTCAACCAATGTAGAATAGATTCCATCTACACCATAGGGATGAACACTCAATAAATATAAATGATAGAGTAGCTCATAGTCAACCAATGACTTATTAGGACCCATGTGAACCCACTTCATGAGATCTCCATTCTAGCAGGTTGGGTTACTATCACCTTTGACTTCTTTAACAGGCAAAAGCCTCATCCTCCTCGATGTTTGTTCTACTAGTTTTCTATTTAGTGGTTTAGTTAGAGGATCGGCCAAATTCAACTCCGATCTCACAAAATCAAGGGATATAACCCCTGTCTCAAGTAGCTATCGCACAATATTGTGCTTTAGGCGCATATGCATGTTCTTCCCATTAAACATTTTACTTTTAGCTTTAGCTATTGTAGCTTGGTTATCACAATGCATAGACAAAGAGCGGTGCTAGTCGAGGAATCCATAAGGGATATCAGATAATAATGGATTCACGAACCACTCGACAGGAACTTGCCTTCTCTAAGGCTATAAACTCGGCCTCCATAGTGGATCGAGTAATGCAGGATTCTTGGGTGATTTCAGAAACTATCCTCTAGGAGTAAAATTGTACTTATGGTTGATTTCATCTTATCAGGAATCGAGGAGATCGATTGGCGTCACTAAATCTGCTAAGGACATTTGTCCCACATAACCTGAGCAATAGTCACTGGTGCCTCCCAAGTACTTTAGTAGTCTACAAATGATAATCCAAGGATCTTGATTAGGACTTTGGTGTACTGAATCAATGTTTGGTGCGTAAATGATATGAATCTTAATACAATTTCCAAGTACATTAGGCTACCAATTATCTCGATTATTACTTGGTTAAGCGACACTATATTTATCTTATTTTTTCTTAGGATGTGAAATTTGGGATCATAGGAGTTGACACTAGTTTACAATCAAAGTGTTGAACCTCTTTAAAATCCCTCTCAATATAGTGTTCTTGAGAAGGTTAAGCCCATTAAGTTTCTAGTTATTTCGATTCCTAAAATCACCTCAGCTTCTCCTAGATCTTTCATATCAAACATTGATCTTAGGAAACTCTTGGTATTAATTACAACTTGTAGGTTAGTCCCAAATATAAGCATATCGTCAACGTATAAACAAATGATGATGCATGAGTTATTTTCAACTTTGTTATAAATGCATTTATCAGCATCATTAATGGAACATTCATTAGATATCAACACTGATCAAATTTTCTATGCCACTGTTTGGGTGTTTGTTTTAACCCATAAAGCGATTTAACTAGCATACAAACTTTTTTCTTATCTCCTGGAACCATACACCCTTTAGGTTGATCCATATAAATTTCCTTTTCCAGTTCTCCATTCAAAAGCGGAGTCTTAAACGTGTATCCTTTAGGTTCTGAACCAATCTTAAAGCAATTAACACTAAGTGAAATCCTTATCACCAGAGCAAATGTATCAAGTAATCTACACATTTTTGTTTAAAACCTTTAGCAACTAAACGTGCCTTATATTTCTCAATCAACCCATCTGATTTTAATTTCCTTTTAAAGATCCATTTACAACCTATAGTTTTAGCACCAGGAGGCAAGTCTACTATCTCCCTAAGTATGGTTATGCGTTATTAATTCAATTTCACTATTAATGGCCTCCTTCCATAAAAGTGCATCAGATGAAGTCATAGCTTCCTTATAGGATCTAGGGTTGTCATCAACTAGAAAAGTGTAAATGTTATCACCAAGATTAGTTTCTTTCCTTCACCTTTTACTTCTTCTTAATTCTAGTTTAGAAGGATCACTAGACTCAATTCTAAGATTTCTTTGAACTTGTTATTGGCCATTTGTTTTCCAAGGAAAAATATTTTCAAAAAAGTCAACTTTCTTAGTTTCAATTATAGAGTTTACTTCCCTTAAGCTATTTTCTGATTTGATGACAAGAAACCTATATGCAACACTATTCTCTACATAACCAATAAATGCTTTTAAGACCTAATTTTATTTTCTTTGGTTCTAGAAGAAGTACTTTTGCTAAACACCCCCATACTTGTAGGTATCCAATGTTAGGTGTATATCATTTCCATAACTCATAAGGAGTCTCACTAGTCTTCTTGTAGGGTATTTTATTTTGAAAATGATGGCAAGAAGAGGAGTAGCTTCCTCCTGGTCAAGAGTTCTCCCCAGACTTACTAACATGGCATTCATCATCTCTTTTAGGGTTCTATTTTTTCTTTCAGCTACTCCATTAGATTAAGGGGAATAAGGAGGAGTGGTTTCACATATTATACTTGATGAAAGCATCCATTGCTTCATCTTTGTTTCTTAAAAGATACACTCTCGTATATCTTGAGTAGTAATCTATGAAGGTAATATAAAACCTTTTACCACCTCTAGTCATGGTGTTTTTAGAGTCTCCTAGGTCACTACGAATCAAACTTAATAGTTTTGACTCTCTTTCTATTGGCTTGCAAGATTTCTTTGTGGTTTTAGATTCTACACATATTTTACATTTTCCAAGGTTTTCTAAGGACAATTTAGGAATTAAACTTAATTCAACCATTTTCTTAATATAAGAGAAGTTCACATGTCGTAATCTACCATGCCAAACATCACATGAAACAATGTAAGTAGAAGACGAAGATGCATTATTATTGAGATTTAAAAACATTCAGCTTGCAAGATATGGTTATAATAACCTTCTAACGAAAGCATCATTCTTTGTTAACATTATTTTATCATTTCGAACACTTGATCTTAACTCCTGCTTTCCCAGTAGAACCATGAAATCAAGTTCCAGAATATCTAGCACATGGAGAACATCATTAAGGCGAGAACTTTCCAGAGGTTAAAGCAGGAGAACTTTCCCTTTGCGATCATTGGGGATGATCTTGAATCATGATGAGACGGTTCTATTCCTCTCCTTGGCTAGTGGTGTAGGAGTGATATATGTTGCCACGGATATGCTGAAGTAGCCCCGAGGTTTACTATCGATTCATTCATATTATTGGTGCAGTGCACATCTTAGGAGGGGACCTCTCATTTGCGATCACTGTCTTTTGCAGGTGCCTTTGGTTTGACTTTTTGAAGTCTATTTCGGTTGCGACACTGATGTGCATGGTGTCCAGGCTTGCCACAAACAAACCAATTACCTTTCTTTTTAAAGGTAGGATTTTAGACCTTGTTTGATGAGTTGGACTTAGTCCTCGGGTTTTGTCTCTTAGGCCTATTGAATTTGGGCCTTGGTTTCTCTTCTACCACATTTGCCTTGGAGGATAACTCCTTGTCCCTTTCAGCTTTGTCTCCAGTTTTATTTTGTTCTTCGATCCTAATATGTATTATAACATCTTTTAGGGACATTTGTTTCTTTTTGTGTTTCATACTATTTTTGTAGTCTTTCCAAGAATTTGGAAGGTCTACATAAGATAACCCGACCCGCAAGAGTTCGAGGGTAATTTTATGTCTTGATGACTAGGTCATTGACCCGATATGTGATAATTAAAGCTGGTTGAGATGATCATC
This sequence comes from Tetrastigma voinierianum, assembly GCA_016808115.1. Taxonomy (NCBI): domain Eukaryota; kingdom Viridiplantae; phylum Streptophyta; class Magnoliopsida; order Vitales; family Vitaceae; genus Tetrastigma; species Tetrastigma voinierianum. Next base: position 744,681 of record JAEQBH010001107.1, read on the forward strand.
TACAATCACCGATCATTTAGAACTTTCTAAAATTTCCTATGGCATATTTTTGTGTTCTAGCATCTTCTACTATGTATTTTTTAGTTAAAACATTCCAAATTTATTTTGCAACTTTATATTGACAATAGACATCAAAGAGTTCATTTGTGAGTGTGCTAAGAATGGCATGACTAACTTGTTTGTTCCCATTAAGATAAATCTTCAGAGTCACTCTTAGGTTTTAGGTCTATCAAGATATTCACTAGGTTCACAACATCAATGGCAGAGTAAACCCTTTCTTGCCATCTATTAAAGAATGTTCCATTAAAATGGTCAATCTTGGAAGTGTCGGGACGGGTGTGAACTAGGGAGGTCTCCATCAATTCAAGGAATCGAATCTACTTTAAGATTGTTGGTTCTACTATGTCTTTTTTTGTGAACATAAACCAAGATAATAGTGAGAGATGTGTTAAGTCTGTTCAGGAAGATCTCGGGTAAGTGGAGAGTCCTGATGGTTTCTTTATGCCTCGCCTTAAGCTCTTCTCCTTGTTGATAGGACTTTCCTAGACATGCCTTATGATTCTACTTCTGTCGCTTAGGTCTTGATACCACTAAAAGGTCTTTTAGAAAAGATTAGGGAGTTTGGCCTAGCCCAAGCGAGACAGACAAAGGGAGCAGAATGAGGTAAGATGTAAACTATTTGATTGGATGGTTGAGGCATCTGTGCTTGTCCTTAAAGTAGATTCGCCCTCCTCCGTTTTATAACCTTAGTGCAGTAGGGAACTGACACTCTACCTCTAGGATTCAACAACCAAATCTTGCCTCGGGTGCACTCCCTTGGTAAAATAAAGTACAACTCGAACAATGATGTTCCTCCAATGTGCTTGGTATGAAAGCACTTGAAACTTGTAGAGAGTTCTTGGGAGCACTTAAGAGAAAGAGGAGTGCTTAGAAGCACATGAGCAAGAGTGCTTGGAAGCACTTGAGCAAGAGAGAGATGAGAGAGCTTGAAAGAGAGATCTCAAGATGAAGTGTGTGAGAAATGAAGGGGGAGGGGCACCTTTATATAGGTGGAGTCAGCAGATCTACTCCCTGGGTGTAAAAAAAATTTAAAAAGAAAAATTAAATAATTTCAATTTGACTTGGTTAACAAAACAAATTAAATTAAGTTAAATGACTTGGCCAAGTCAATTTGAAATATCATAAGATATTTCTTCACGTTATTCTCACTTAACTCTCTAATAGATTGTGTCACTACAAGAAGCGGCTTTGTCGTGTGACAAGTCGACCTACTAGGTACAAGGTGGTAAATAATGCGGCTATAAGCGCTATAATTGCAAACAAAGTGGGCCAGAGTGGCAAGGCGTGGCCATAGAGTACTATGGACAAATGTTTAAGTCTTGGGGAAAGTCTAATTGGAGTGTCACATAGGCTGCAAAGATTGCGGTTAGAAATATTTCACAGTTGTAGAGCTCTTTTTCCTTACAAATCAAATAGTTTATAGTCACGGATTTTGTTTGGCCATAGCCGTAGAATATCATGCCTGATTTGTTTGTGCTGACCATAGGGATGTTACAGGTGTTGTAAGTATGGTTTTGTTTTAATTTGTGGCCATAGGGATGTTCTAGGTGTTTATAGCTAGGGTTTTGTTCTGGCCGTGGTCATAGGAGGTGTTGTAGTCGCGGTTTGGTTACGACCCATGACCATGAGGATGTTACAGATCTACGATAGTAGTGCCTGATCTAGTTTCAATTAAATGAATCTTTGTGTTGGACAATGAAGCTAATTAACTGCGTTGAATGAAAGGCTATGAGAATATTTTTAAAATCTTTAGAATTTACCCCGAAAAATATGCTCTTATCAAGAGTTCGAGTCACACTACTAAGTATAAACTTTGAATTCAATTGTAACTCGAATTATAGAGTTCAAGTCACCCATGGTACAAATTTGAAAAAATCACACTAAAACAAGTAATTGCTTCCATATGCAGGATTTAAGCTGCACCCATTTAAACTTATCCCAAATCCATGATTGAATGAAAGGTAGACACAATCTCTCTCCATTAATGTGAATACACAGTTTTGCACCCAAAACCCGCAGAAATTAACCAACAAGACTAAGCATACCCCACTTGAAACCGGCAGACAAGGAAGTTGTAAATTGGGAACATCTTAGATCTGCTTGACCTCAAGGAAGAATTTGCGGAGGAGAGAGAATTGAGGAGGTCTCTTTGTTCTGCGGATCCAAAAAACGAGAAAAAATAAACGAGAGATGCTCGAAAAAGAGAACATGGGTTTTGTTTCTTGTTGGCTATTTAATCATTATTTAAATAGATGGAGAGATTGACTTGTGGATGATGAAAGAAAGAGGGAAGAGGATGAGGGTAGCGACAACATTGGAGTAGACAGGGAAGAAAGAAGTGATTCATTCCTCTTGGACATGGCTGATTCATTTCTCAGCTCCCTTTGTTGGCTTGCTCAACTCCTTTACTAAGGCTTTATTTTCTCTGCTCACGAATAGATAAGTTAGAATCCCATTTCCTAATTTGTGTTATGATTTTATTGTTTCATATGCGTGTGGGTGATTTCATGAGTAGTCTACGAAGTTGATTCAAGTTGGACTTTAGTTGAGGTTGAGCTCAGCTGACATCCATGATTTTGGGGATTGGCTTTGGTTGATTTTTTGGGACTCAGGAATTGCTTGCATAATGTGAGTAATCTGCGAGACCCTTTGCTATGGGTGGAATCTCACTTCGAGGATCCATTTGGCCCCTACGAAAAGGAAAAACAACTTCATGAAATAGAATCAACATTGGGAATTTTGAAAGGGAAATGCGGTTGAGAATATAGGTTTAAGACTTAAGACAAACCAATTCCAATCTTCAGCAAAGCACCACAGAGCTTCTCCTTCCACCTCCTCAAGCTCATCTTCTGGAAAGTATAATTCGAGTTTGCAAAATAGAATATAGGAAAAAAATAAATAAATAAAAGAAAGAACCCGAAGTACACCTTGAATAAGAATTTTTTTTTAGTTTGCTTTCTTCCCACTTCTAGTGTTTCCCGACAACCAAAAAAGAGCACAAAGGTGAAAAGGAAACCGCAGAGATTCCGCGAATAAAGAAACAAAACCCATATATTTATTAAATCTGTGGTCAAACCAGACCCCGAAATCGAACAAATTCGAAGAAGGCTTTGGGGAATAAGAGAGTCGAGGAACAAAACCGGCTATCTTTATCATCACCATCATCAACATCATCATCACCATCACAATCGAGCTCCAGAAATGGTTGATATGGAGATGGTAGAAGTTAAGGTTTATTTTGATTTTGGTTATTAGGAAGCATCTTAGAAGCGGTAGAGAGGCGTATGATGTCGACAGGTGGATGAGAGAAAGGGTGAACGAGGCGAGTGAAGTAGCAGCTAATAGGGCGCTAATGCAGTAAAATAGCAACGATAAAGGCAATCCAAGCAAATGCAACATAATAGTAGCAATGACAACATTGATTCCGGTGGTGTGATATTGTGGATAGCGGCTGCCCCCAACACTCTAAAGTAGGACTTCCCTCTTGCAAGCGATAATAGCCAAGAGGAGGATGGATGTGATTTTCCCTCAGTTAACATTATGTCCTTTTACTCTCGAGGATATAATCAGGCACATACTTGGAATCATTTCGACCCGGGGAAATGATGGGTAGATAGAAAGGAGACGATCCTTTGTTCCTTTTGAGTATACTGCAGAGTATATATATACATATATATATATGTATATATATATATATATATATATATATATATATATATATATATATATATATATATATATATAAATTATATGATACATGGACATCATGACACCCATAGTTTATTAATTTTTGTTTCATTTTTTCACTATTGTAGCTTAGCTGATTTGTATTATAAGTGTTGGTGCTGTGGTAAAGAACTTGGGCTAAGCGGAGTGTATAGGAGAGTCATGGTCTTGATAAATATGGAACTCTTCTACTATAGCAACTGCTGCAGAGCAGACTAGTTATTTTTGTTTCTCATTTTCTTTCACCTTCTTCTTGGTGGTTTTTCGAGTTAGCATTTTAGGAGAGAGATGTTAGTATTGACCAATTTAGGTTATTTCATTTCATTTGCTCTTCTTAAATCTATATACCCTTCTCTTTTATCACTTTTATAATTCCAAATGGTTGGGGCTTTCCCTGATTTCTTCAAAATCTACCCATTTCAGTAAGTGTGATATGCATTCATGAGAAAACAAGGTTGGTTTGCTTGAATAATATCTGGTTGTAACTATCAAATTAAGTATTTTAAAGAAGAAAAAAATGAATGAGAACTTGAAAATTGGGATTTGATTTTAATTCAAATTTGAGCTCTTTCTTTGTCTTAGAAGTTGTGAGGATTAAGAAATGAGGAAGGAAAAAAAAATTGAATGAGAGTTTAAAATTGGGATTTGATTTGATTTCTAATCTAAGTCATTTATTCCTCTACAAAATTAGGAAGTTTTGAGAAACGAGGAAGGAAAATTTGTTTGTAAATTAGGATTGAAGTCTGTGAATGAGCAAATGAAGATTAAAAACATGGTTCTTGAGAAAAGCGATTGAAAGCAGTAAGGGTCGCTTAGGGCTTGTTTGGATTTTGTAATTAAAAATAAAATTGAAAAAATTAATAGATTCAATGAAGCGAATCACGACCACTGATATAGTTGAGAGATATCAAAATCTTTGTAAAAGTGGGATTGAATTTTGATACTAATAGTGTTTCTTTTTTTTTCATATTCATATGTTGAAAATAATCCACGGGGTTAGAGTACATTCTGAACATTCGAAAAGACCTAAGAAATTCTATTGATAGGCTGCCTTTGCATCCATGTTAAGTATGAAGATAATTCAATTTTGGGTAGAATCAATCCAACTCATTAATAATATATCCTTTCCTGTATAAAAATATGAGCAACTTAAATAGGACTGTTAAAAGCGAATAAGTATAGTCATAACTTTATAAGTTTAAGTAAGGAAAATCAAAGATAGAATTGCTAAAGTCTAAACAATCTTAAGATAGCCATGAAAATCCACTCATACAGGTCTAACATTGAACAAACGAACATTCTAACTCCATCATACGAAAGGAAAAATAATTAAAGATTGTGAAGTATGAGAAAACAAACTTTGAAATGTTTGATGAAATTTACGTATACGGGTAACAGCAGCACTTCAGCAACTGCAAGCCTCGGGAGACTCGGAGCTTAGTGTCGGGGCTTGTCCCTTTGAGATAGTTTAAGTGCAACTCCTCAAGCGCATATTAAACGTCTTGAACTTTGAAAAAAAGTAAAAGCGCAGTCATGTTAAAATATTTAAAGGAGACTACATATTATTTAAGAAGGAGGAAAGCAATCAATGAAGGATGCACTTCCCTGCATTTTTTTGGTATTTTTGCTACCTTTGCTAGTGCAGTGCCTGTACTAAAATGGCCCAATACCACAGATTCAATGCACAGAAACGGGCATCAACTTTCCTAACATTCCTTATTTCAATTGAAATTGCTCCTAAATTTGGACTATTCGCAGAAGACTGTCCATACATTCCTTGATCCACACAAATTATAAGGATTACAGATGGTTGATGGCGGTAGACTAGACTAGAGGAGGATCAATAGATGAGTAGTTAGTGCTAGGCATTGTAATCTGAGACTATATCTTGATTATTCCTATGACATTTCAATTTATAGTCTATCCATTGAAGGATCCAACATGACAATCCTTTTTAATTAAAAAATACTTCCACTATTCCCACCCTCCATGCATGATTAATGCAAATCCCCTCCAAACTGTACCCTTAAAAAAAATATGTATATATGTATATAAGGATAAAGAGTCACAAAAGAAAAGGGTTGAATTATGCGAAAAGGCTTCATGGTTACAATGATCTATTCTCTTATATGTGTGAAGGGAAAGAAACAAAAGGTATAAAGTGGAGAGATTGAATCGATGGTCTGAAAATCGTTATTGTAAACACCATTTTAGTGTTTTTTTGAAAATTATTCTTGTTTTGTGAATTAAGTATTTGTTTTCCGTGTTTTCCAAAATAAAAAAGGAACCGATCGAACATGTTCTTAAGTTGTATCTTAACTCCTAGGCTTATTGTCTTCCCAAATCCTCAAAATTGGTTAAGATTGAATGCATGCATTTATTTTGCTAGAAAAAGGTAGAATAATGCATCATGCTACATGCTACATGCTACACTTTTTCTAGACAAAACAAAATATAGAGGAAAAGTAAAAGGAATAAAAACCAAAGAGGATGCATGATGAACCCCCTTTTCCCCAGAAGACGTGTAATGAATAAAAAAAAAACCAACCATTTTTTTCTACTTTGCTTCATGCTACACTTGATCCAATCTAGCAAAGATTGCATATGCTAGTACCTATAATAGAAATTGACTACAATATCATTTAAAAAGGAACAGTAAATATCAAAGACATAACCAAATTACTTTTTAGAATTGACATTATCATATAAATTGACTACAACATAAGATCTTTGTCGAACCCAAACGTACAAAAAAATCCTAGAAGGTAAGGAAAAGAAAAGGGGAAAGAAGGCCTTAGCTCGTGTGAAAAACTCGAGGCCTAGTAAAAGGTCTAATGTGTTGACACACAGGAAAACTTATGCAAACGTTGAGCTAGATCTTCCTAGAGCAGATCGATATTCAAAAAGAAAAAAAAAAAGAAACATAACATATAGTTATATTAATCAAAGATGAGAAGGAATAGAAATCTTTTTTTCCACAAAATGCGAAACCTGATCAAAGTATGACTAGACTCCACCACCATACAAGGAGAACCATAAACAATGGCAAAATGGCTGACTGATAATCTTACCGATCATTTGTAGAATTGTGTCCCCAAAACGAAGTGCCTATCAGAAATTGGGGTTCTATAAAGCAGAAACAAAGCTAAGCAAAGCTATGGTAGAGGCAAAGATTCAAACTTTCCATAAGTAAAGAAGAGAGGAAAGGGCTTAGGACTATAACATTGCACAATGACAAACATAATCCAAAGTTATAGAGTGAAAGGCTATATTATATCAATTCCATCCACTGTAAATGAAAGGTTACCATAAAGATTGATTTATTGGCATGTATTTTCGAAAATATGGCCTCAAATTCATCTCTAATTCCTTTTGGCTGATAAAAAAAAACCCTTAATTCTATCATCCTGAAGCCCACTTGACGAAAAATTCCGAGAGAATACGGTTGCCGCTGGCAGTGGAGGAGGAGGTAGAACATTGTATGGATCCAAGACCTTGATTGATGGCCCGAGCCGGGACGTGCCAAGGAAAGAAAGTTGAGGCAAGAGTGGCCGATCCATGGCACTAGTTCCTCCTTGTTTGCCACAACTTGACTCAAATTGTAATCACAATCGCTTTGGCTTTGAGAGAAACGACACAACTAGCAATGAAACGAGGAGAGGAGAGCGGAAACGACGTGGTGGGGGAGGAATTTGGGAGGCGACTAATTCTCTCATCTCCATCGGGGATCGTTGTTGGGTCGAAGTTCATGAGGAGATAACATCAAAGAGGGTTTTTATGTGGTCGGTTGGTTCAAGACCGAGCATTAAAGAGAGAGTCGAATCTCCAAAGGGAGAGAGGAGCTTGATGTGTGAGAGAATCCGAGTGGGTCTGTAAGAGTTATATCAATGACATATAGTCGTGATCAAAACAAATTTGCACCTATTGATTCACAATATAGCCACGGTTCTAATTTTTTTCCAACTAAAGGCTTTTGTATAGTAACGATCAATTAAATTCCCCGGGTTAGTAAGAAATTCTTATCACCGCGTGATTTAGTTGAACCTGTCTATATGTATTTTTTAGCCATGAAATGTTTTGACCTTTGCTAAAATTGCACTACTATATCTAAATTTCTTGTAGTGTGTGTTGAAAATGAAATCCTTAGCTACATCTCTTGTTAATGCTGGACAAAAAATTGCGGATGATGAATTAATTCTTTAAATCCTTGGAGGCTTAGGTCTAGAATTCGAATTTGTAGTTGTGAATCTGACGTCAAGGGAATCTGTTAATCTTCAAGAGGTTCAATATGTGTTCCAAACACATGAGACGAGACTTGAGAGTTTAAACACTGTAACAATGGTTGAAATATCAAACTCGGTTGCGCTCACCTTATTCAGAATCAGTCTTTTGCTCCTTCAAATTTCAGAAATCATTAGAAAGTTTATTACAATCGAGGAGGCAGAGGTCACTTCTCCTCTGGAGGTGGACGAAGTTATAATTCTGCAAACAACTTCAATAAACCCTTATGCCAAATCTGTGGAAAAGCAGGACATATAGCTTTGAAGTGTTTGTATCAGTTTCATCTTTGATATCAAAACAAGGATCAACTCCAGAAATCTTCTTCTTCCAATGATATGCCTGGTAATAACTCCTTAGTACCAGTCCATGGATCTCAAGCATACATTGCTTCTCCAACTACTGTTAATGATGGTGCCCGGTTCCTGGATAGCGGAGCCACACATCATGTTACTACAACTAGTGATTCTATGACTACCAATTCAGAGTATTCAGGTACTGGTAAGCTGGCCCTTGGTGATCGTTCTAAACTTCCTATAACACATATTGGTCACATTGATCTATCTACTTCTCGGTCTCTTCATCTCAAAAAATTTTACTAGTCACATCAATAACTAAAAATCTCATTAGCATCTCAAAATTTTTACCTTTGATAATAATGTTAATCGTGGAATTTGATTCTACCTGCTGATACATTAAGGACAAGCAATCGAAGGCAACTCTTCTACAAGGAGCACTTAGGAATGGGTTGTATCAGCTGAATTTGCCTCTAAATATCATCTGCAATCTACCTCAACATACTGTCTGCAAGTACAAATCGATACCAATCTTCAGTTTCGCTGGTTCTTCCTCAACTTCATGCTCAAGCACCTCTCAACAATGTTCAAGTTTTTCTACAACTTTCTCTTTCTGTAATGTTGGTAATATAGATTCACATTTCCCCACTAGTGCCCAGTCACCAATGACTCTATGGCACAGTCATCTTGGTCATCCCAATAGACTGACTTTAAATAAAGTGTTATCTCAGTTACATATTAAGGTGCCTGCTCATGTTAAAGTTCAGTTTTGTGATGCATGTCAGTATGGAAAAATGTATCAAGCTTCTTTTCCTTCTACTCCTCTTCATAAAATAGCACCATTTTAGATAATTCACTCAGATGTATGGAGCCCTGCTCCTTATCTCTCCATTGAAGGATACAAGTATTACATATCATTTGTAGATGATTATACCCGATACACTTGGATCTTCCTTCTTCTATTAAAGTCTAAAGCAGCTGCTATGGTTATTATCGAGAAAAGGAATGCTCGATTCACACTTACAAAGGAGGGAAACATACACACAAAGACATCTGAACAAGTCGAGCATATAGGTCAAAAGCACCAAGCTTGTCACATATATACTTTATCCTAGGACTTCTAAGAGACTTAGTGAAGATATTTGCTAGTTGGTCATTAGAGTCGACAAAATTAGTAGTCATGCATCCCGATGCAATATTCTCTCTGATAAAGGTGGCAATCCATTTTGATGTGTTTGGTCCTCTCATGGAAAATTGGGTTAGATGAAATATGCAAGGCAGCTTGATTATCTCATATAAGCTTCATCTATGCATCCTTCCCATATCTTAGTTCTTGGAGGAGATGCTTCAACCATATGAGTTCACATGTTACTAAGGCAATAGCTCGATACTCAACTTCAGCACTAAATCTGGCTACATCTTGTTTCTTACTATTTCAGGATATTAAGTTACCTCCAATGAACACACAATACCCTGATGTAGAATGTCTATCTATGGGTGAACCTGCCTAATTTGAATCTCTCTCAGAGGCCAAATAACTGGTAACACCTATGTTCTCACACAATACCACCTCGGTGTTTCGACATAATCTGGTATCAAGAACTGTAGAAGATCCCAACGCCATCACAAGCAAAGGACATAGTGAACCCGACTAACTACGCCATAGGAAAAGAAATGTCCTCACCGAGCGATAGTGAGATCAGAAGACCCGAAAATTCCAATTGTTGAAAAAGGACAAACGGTACTCTTCGGGTCAAACCCGAAATTTTTCTAGATCTTGATTTATCTAAACACTTCACCGCTGGAATCGCCTCACAAATCTAATTACCACGTCGATCCCCATCGAACCCGAACAAATAAATTTGCACGCTTTCGAGACACTCCGCATCTGGTGTCGTAAACCACATGTGATGTGACAAAAAGTCACCATAACACGCACTACGACACATGTCGTATTTAACAGAGCAGATGATGGAAACACTCATCGAGGCTATACGCTATGTCAAAAATCCAAGAGAAGGGACACATAGGGAATTTTGGAAATGTTTAATGATAATGAGACAAAAAGAGAATAGTGATCTTCTTACTTTTTGAAGACCAAACGGCCAGTAACTGGGGTGAAGGTGCAGTGGCTGAGAATGGTGATTTTTAGAGAGAGAAGGTCTTTTCTGTGATTCCCGCCAATCTAATCGTCATTTTCTACCGAGCAAGAAGGAAAGTTGTTCTACGCTGCGAGGGCTACGCGTGGGCACCGATTCAAGAGTTCCGGCTAACCCAAGAGGTAGGATCTTTTCCTACTTGTGTGCTAATCCTTGTTTAAGAACCATGTAAATGGTTAGGAACGTTTCCGAGGCTCGTTTTTTAGCTGCAAACCCTGGCCTCAAAAGCTTTGAACCGAGGGAAATTCTGGCTGTGCCTGCCGTGAACAAAGAACTCCGAGGATTTTACTATTCATGTGAATAGTGACACTAATATTTTTTGTGTGAGTTTCATATGTTGAGTGATTCAAAAATGAATTGTTATGGTTATTAATTAGCCCACATGGAGCTTTAAATTTTATGAAATTGGTTGTGAATTCGCATAAATACTTATTACGCGATGAATTACGTTAATATATATGTATGTGAATATATTAGCATGAATGTGAAATTGGCATCATGCATTCCATATGCACTAGGCAGCTCTAGAATATTATAAGGAGCAGATGACATGAAATGAAACGAAATGAAAATGTTTGTGAAAGGAATTTCGATCGAGATTCTAGAATTGTGTCAGGAGACGGTCCAACAATACACGCTCTGAGGAGCCCATGAATTGTTTCTGGTTGTCTCTCAAACACATTCGCCGTAGGGTAGTCCAATATTTTACCGAAATCCGAGAGTGTGTTTTCAAGAACAAAAAGCTTTTGTTTGAAAACTGATTATTTTTACCTTCCGCATGTTGGCTTAGCATGCGTGAGGGAGCTCATATGACCTCGGACACTGGATCTGGCACAGACATTCGAGCAGGTCAACGAATAAAGAGGTTTACACTGAAAGGGTGACCTACAGAAATCTGTCACTTACTCGAGCTCTTGCGAGATCACATTTAGGTGATGTGAGTGTCCCACAGACTACATCAGAGTCCTCATTTAGAATAAACCCACAGAGGCTTTGGTATTTGATTTTATATACCATGTTAATTAGAATTTTGACATATTGCAAGAGTGATTTATTAACCTTGAAACTATTGCATATAGTCGACATATTTTTGTGAGTGTTGATGCAGCCCAAGTGGCCACTATTTTACTTCCGCATGTGACCCGGTGAGGTCATTGTGATTGTTCGACATACCAGGATGGTAGAGCTCCTGCATAAATGAGACTCTACCCGATTTTTGAGAGTTATGTCGGGTTACCCGACATTCACGAGTATTCCGTGGGTTGACGGGTTGTCAACGACCCCTATTGGGTGTCACAATTTTAGATCGTGAGCCAAGGTAAACGACACCTTAGGAGCTCGATGGGTGCAGAGCATAGGTATATGAAAACCTAGAGATTGCGGACTTAATAGGGCCATGGTCGCATACTCAACATTATAGCTAGATGTTGGATTCTATGGTTATAGCTTGGTATCGAGGTATGTGATTACCTAGGAAATCACGAGACATGATTAGAACACTGCATGCATGGTGTTTGATGTGTGAATGGTGTGTATAACATGGATTGTTATATGTTGTGTGTATGATTTGTATGCTTGGTGAGTAGCATAGGAGAAGATGTTGAACACTAGAATTAGTGTGAGAACAGGAGGTTAAGAAATTTTAGACAAAATGGTCCAAAATTAAATGAAAAAAAAAATGATGTGAAGAATTTTCATGTCTTATAAAGGTAAAATCAAGAATGGATAAAATAAATTTTAATAAATTTATTTGGTACCGGAAATGAGAAAAAAAATGTATATATATGTTTTTTGAAAGTGTTTTTCCGCAGTATGATAATGAGAAAATATATATATATATATATATATGTGCTGTGTGTGTGTGTGTGTGTGTGTGTGTGTGTGTGTGTGTGTGTGTGTGTGTGAAAAAAAGGTATTTGAGTAGTTATCGTTTAAATCGTGTCACGATACAATGGAAATCAGATCGTGACATGCCCTCTCTCGCATGCTGAGTCAGAAGCACGTCTCATCAGATCGCACAAAGCGAGATGCCGGTCGGGGAGCGTGTCACCATACAAATCGGGCCATCGTGACAAATGGAGGACTTGATTAGAGTGAGGGTCAATATACAATTAAATTCGCATCGTGGACAGAGAAGGTTTGACAGTCAGATCAGGTCACGATAATGTAAAGATTTTACCGGACAAGCGACAAATAGGCTTCAGAGGCTGGTCACCGGGCCGGTCGCGATACAACACGCCAGGTCGCGAGCACGCAGTTTGTGTTGGATACGCCGCTAGGGGCCGAGACACAGTAATATGACATCGCCGCCACCGCTATTACCACGGGGCATCGCCACGACGCCCAACCACGGCATGCCTACGGCCAAACAAGACCACGCCGCAACCGCCACCATGCGCCGCAGCCTGGGTCTGCAGCAGGTGCACTGCACTTCACCTAGTTTCGACTCAACGCCTGCTTCAGTCAAATGGTTGGGACACTGTTCATGAACACTATTCACAAAATTTTTTCTAAAAAAAAATAAAAAATAAAAAAATAAAATAAAATGAGATAAAATCTTTTAAAATGAAATTTTCAAAAAATAATAAAATAAAATTTTTGATGTTGAATATGATTTGATATATTGAATTAATTGTCTCTACGCCTATGAATGCGTGGACTTAGTATATAAAATATTTTCGTATATGAATAGTAACTCGGGTCGTGCTTAAGCCTTTGTGGAGATATCGCAGATTTAAGCTTAACTTGCCATTTGAATTGTGTAGATGATACGAGGGCGAGGACGAGGGCGCCCACTGGGTACCGGGCCGCACCACCAAGATTTGATTGGGGTAGCTAACAGGCTACAGATTGCAGCCGCTATTGTATGACAAAGAGGCCAGGAGGAGTAGATGACATACGAGACCTCCAAGATATGGGTGCTGGTACTAAGAGGAAGGAAGATTCATCTTCTTCCAACCAGGGAAAGAAACAAAGACTTCTATTTCGCATGGACCTCAAAGATGCGCCAAGGTTATTTCAGACTAAGCATGAGGGGAGATGAATGCAGTAGATGATGTGTTGTTTATGCCGACAATTGACACTTCGACCGGATTGCCTACTTATGTGAATCCCAGTTGGGACACCTCGCTCCCAATCATTAGTGAGACGAGTTGTGGTTGCTACCAGATGGGCGTATGGTGTGTTACCATTGCTAACCTGCATATGAGAAGGATTGCCCGTAGACAAAGTGTGATCCTGTGGTTTGGGACAACATAACCCGGGCCACGGCAGGGACAAGAGAGGACACACTTGTTCCTCCACCCTCGGGCACGGGTTGTGGGAACTAAAAGACGGGCCTGTGGCGTCGCACCAAGACCTAGTATTTCAGATACGGCCACATAGGCCCTGCCAAAGGTAGGGTCGAGGTCGGTTACAAGATTTGAAGGCCGAGAGTTCCCGTTAGGCGCGCATGACGTGGTTACCATTGCCGCCACTGCATATGAGGCTGGGATTGTCCTAGGAGGCAAGAGGTCTCATGGTACGCAGGCCGAGCACGCGACTGGGGCTGACATGCAGACGCTTTATACCGCATTTGTTTTCTAATGCATCTCAGGTGATATGGTTCGCTTAGAGGTCGAGGCCTTAGGAGAAGCCAGTATATGTTCTTCCTAGATGTGCAGAGAGTCGAATTGACAGTCGGGATTATGAGTTAGAGATCTCGAGATTCTACCTACGGACCCCTGATCGTGTCAAGGTGATAGCATCATTGCGCTCATGCACGTGAACATCGCTACGAGATGGGTGTGGGTGCATGGTATGGTCATTCACCACTTTCGTGAGTGTGGGGTTAAGTTTGCTCGGGACTGTCGCCCAATGAAGACTCATAGTCAATCAAGAAACGAAGAGTAATTAAAGTGTGCCGTGCCAAGAAGGGGGGCCGCTAATCCCCTCGTGTGAAAAAGCCCTGGTTACAGGAAGGAGACCCGCAAGATCCCCGAAAGGTCCCGTGGGCAAGAGACCAACTCAAATTTTTGTGTGGGGCGTAAGAGACCCGAGGAGAGATACCAAATTTCGGTGAGTGTAAGAGACCCTTGGATCCCACCAAAGGCTAGAAGACCGGGAAGTATCCCACTGTGGTAGGTGTAAGAGATCTTATGATCCCAAATTTCAGCGTGCAGATCCTGGGGAGCTGGTCCCAAATTTCTCAAGTGGTGGAAGACCCGTGAGAACCACTCTGTAGGGCGTAAGAGACCCGTGGAGATATCCGAAATTTCAGGAATGGGAGGCTCGCAGCAGCCGAAGAGTTATGTTACCCGAGGGATAAAAACACGTTACGCCGTTATCACGCAGATCATCGAGCGACGAGTCAGAGCGATTCGATTCGATACCTTCAGAACGTTATCGGCGCTCGCGGTCGGCCGCGTCACAGATCGGTCGCGCGATACGGACGAATGATGTCCATTGACGTTCGCCGATCCATCTCGGCTACGACGCTTCGGCATCACAGTCGCGGTGAAGGTCGGCAAACAAGGTGACGATATACAGCCGATGGCATGCCGCAGCACAATCTTCGATCGCTAGCGGTAGGTCGGGAAGAGCACTCGCCTCTTAGTGAATTCGCCACAACAACAATATCGCAGTATGCCGATGGCAACTATGAGGCTTGTACGGGAGGCCACGCGGTGATCAACGCTTACGTCGCACCAGACGCGAGTCTGGCCATCGATCTCGATTCGACAGAGACACCGGTGAAGGTGAACTTGATACGACAAAGGCTTTCTCACGACTCAGAGCCAGAGAAGAGCTTATGTCATGTGTGACGCCAACGTGGGAGCGCGACACGATGGCCACCTATCCCTTCATGAGGTGGCAGACATGCAAGTAATGCTTAATATTTAACGACTAGTTTACATGTACGTAGAGTGCACGCTGCATATGCATGTGTGTTTTCAGATTGTACACTTCGACGAAATTCCTTTTAAGGAGGGGAGAATGCAAGACCCGAAAATTCCAATCATGGAAAATGACAAAATGGTAATTTGGCCAAAACCCTAAATCGGTTTCAGATCTCTACGATCTAAACTGACTTCACCATCGAATCGCCTCACGAAATCTAACTACCAAGCTCATTTCATCGACCCGAGACAACGGAATTTACACATTTTTCGAGACATCTGCACGGTGTCGTAGAAACCATTACGTATGACAAAAGTCACCTATAACATGTACTCATGTAACATATGCTGTAACAGCAGAAAGAGACGATGGAAATTACACAAGATACAAGGCGTCAAAATCCAAGAGAAGGACACATGTGAATTTCGAAATGTTTAATGATAATGAGACAAAAAGGGAATAATGATCTTCTTCCTTTCAAGACCAAACTACAAAGAGTCAGAAGGTGCGCATGAGAATGGTGATTTTTAGAGAGAGAGAAGGCTCCTTCTCTCTAGGATTCCTAGCCAATCTGACCATTTCTCCGCTGCACTGAGCAAGAAGGAAAGTTGTTCTACGCCAAGTAGGGCTATGCGTAAGCACCGATTCGTGAGTTCACAACTCCAAGAGGTAGGATCTTTCCTACTTGTGTTAATTTGTTTAAGAAACCATGTAAATGGTTAAGAACGTTTCGAGGCTCATTCAGCCGCAAACTTGGTCTCAAAAGCTTTGAACCGGAGCGGAGAAAATTCATTTTAGGTCGGAACAAAGAACTGGGTTTTAATCGCTCATGAATAGTGACACTAATATTTTTGGTGAATTTTACATGCTGAGTGATTCAAATGAATTGTTTGTGCTTGTTAATTCAGCCCATGTGAGCTAATTTTGGTGAAATTATTGGAATTTGCATAACATGATTATGATTTAAATTATGTTAATATAGCATGTGAATATATTAGCATGAATGTGTGGAATGGGCATCATGCATTCCATATGCACTAGGCAGCCTAGAATATTAGTGAGTACGACATGAAATGAAACGAAATGAAAATGTGTTTGTGAAAGGAATTTACTGAAAATTTTTATGAATTTGTTTGAGATGGTCCAACACCACACGCTCTGAGGAGCCCATGAATTGTTTCGGAAGGTTCTCCAACACATTCGCCTCGGAGGGTAGTCCAATATTTTTACCGAAACTCGGTAGTGTGTTTTCAAGAACAAAAAGCTTTTGTTTTGAAAACTGATTATTTTACTTGCATGTTGGCTTAGGCATGTGTGAGGAGCCTATGAGACTCAGATACCGGATCTGGGCATGTAGACATTCGAGTAGGTTCATGAAATTGCTTGAATGTGAGTGTTTGCCATGCATGTGCACTTAGGTGGGGAGTAACCTAGGTAGGAAATTATCACTACTGGGCTTTGCTCACCCCGCTGAGACTACTTATTTCGTGTAATGGAGTGTGCATGGTGACGCCGCTAAAGACCGCATTTTAGAAGAAATCCGCATCAGGGTTGGTATTGATTTTGTATAACATGTGTTAAAATTGTAACCATATATGTTTGGTAAGGGTGATTTATTAACTCTTGAAACCATTAGTTATGGTTAGATATATTTCAGATACTGATTTAGGCCCAAGTGGCTGCCATTTTACGATGTGACTGTGAGGTCATTGCGGATTGTTTTTGGGACATGTTCTTGATTTGGCAGAGCTCTGCGACAAATGAGACTATGCCTACTGAGATAAAGCCCAAGTTACCCACATTCACGAAGATTCCGCGGCTGACGGTCAATCGACCGATTTTGAGGTCACAGATAGCTTCTTAGTTAGCCTACAAGTCGTCGAGACCCCGGATCGTGAGACTCCCGACCTAGTACAAGTTTGAAATTTGGATCCATAAAGATCTACAAGCTTACACCCAACATACCAAGAGCCACAATATATCCAAGGTATACTTCCTCTGAGAAATAACCACTCCCGTATTAGATTGAGCTACCTCAATGCTTAGAAAATACTTGAGTTTCCCTAAGTCTTTTGTTTGAAAGTGGCTGAAGATGTGTTGTTTGAGTTTCTGAATACCATCTTAGTCACTACCTGTAATGATAATGTCATTCACATAAACAATCAAGTAAGTGCATTGTCCAGTAGATGTATGATGATAAAAAACGAAATGGTCTGTTATGCTTCGAATCATGCCAAACTCTTGAACCATTGAGCGTAACCGACTAAATCAAGCTCGAGGAGATTGTTTAAGACCATATAGGGAAAGACGTAGCTTGCATACCAAACCAGACTCCCCCTGAGCAACAAAACCAAGCGATTGCTCCATATAAACCTCCTCGGCGAGATCACCAAGAAGGAAGGCATTCTTGATATCCAAATGAAAAAAGGGCCATGAGCGCATAGCAACCATAGAAAGAAGCAAACGAACAAAGGCAATCTTGGCTATCTGAGAAAAAGTATCATAATAGTTTGAGCCATATTGTTGAGTGTATCCTTAGCAACCAAACGGGCCTTAAGAGGATCAACCTGACCATTAGGTCCCACCTTTACTGTATAAACCCAACGACAACCAACAAGAGGCTTGCTAGGAGGAAGAGCGACAAGCTCCTATGTGCCATTGGAGTAAAGAGTATCCATTTCCTCAGTTATTGCCTATTTCCAACCCTGATGAGAGAGAGTCTCACTAGTGCTTTTAGGGGTGGAGACAGAAGACAAGGTGGAAACAAATGCAAAGTAGGGTAAAGATAAATGCTGAAAGCTAAGAAAATTATAAACGATGTGGGCAAAGTAGAGCGAGTACCTTTCCGAATGGCAATATGATCAATGATTTACTATAAACTGCAGCGGATGACTGTGGCATAGAAGATGAGTCAACAAAAGGCTCTGTAGGAGGACGAGGATGGCGAGTATAAACTTGGAGTGGTCGAGTCATGACATCCGTAGGTGGAGAAGGGAAATCTGGAGATAGTAAGACAAGAGGAATAGATAAGACATCTTAAATAGGAGGACGTGCTATAGAGGAGAATAAGGAGGAATCCTTAAAGAAGGTGACATTAACAGAGATGAAGTAGCGATTAATGTCGGAAGAATAACAACGATAACCCCTCTGAAGGTGAGAATAACCTAAGAAGACATACTTCGTGGCTTTGGCTGAGAGTTTGTCTTGCCTAGTAGTGAGAATATGAACAAAATAGACTCAGGCAAAGACACGAGGAGTGAGGCAAAAGAGAGGTTGATTAGGTAGTAGGACATAATGAGGGATCTAATCATGCAAAATAGAGGATGCAAAACAGTGCCTCAAGCGCCACCACGCGCCGACATGTGAATTTTAGCGCCGAACTAGAGATCAATGAGTGAAGAAGTATTTTTTGGCAAGGCTTCCATCGGAGGGTAGATCGGAGAGAGACGCTTTGTTGCGTGCTCGCCGTTTGAATGGAGGTCGCCAAAAATCTTGTTCAAAAAGTTATCACTATATCATAACAGTTGCTTCGCAGTTTCGATTAACGTAACAACAGAGTGATGGCGCCGACGGAAGTTGTCGAACATCATTACCGCCAAACTAACTTATATCTCTCAAAACTTTTATATTCTATACCATGTTATAGGCAACGTCTTTGACTCATTGTTCAAAGCAATGAGAAATAACATACAGCGCATATATATATATATATAAATATATAGCAGTATATATATACTCTAGTGTTATGGGCAAAATGAAAGAAGTCTAATCAAGAGACTAAAAAGAGAAGGAAAAGAATCCTAAATGGATTAGGAGACTAAACCTTAACAGTTATGTATTTCAAGAAAATGGAGGAAAGACAGTTCTATTCTCAAGTAAAATGTTTACAAATTGATTAGGGAGGAGAGTATCGAAAACTCCATCCCTTGTTGTATGAATTAGGAATGATTTTTAGGCATCCTTGCCCCCACATCAACAACAAGGTAGGACTAAGAGGAAACATATAAGCATTGCTGAAATTGGTTTGTCCTTACTTGCTCAAGCATCTATAGGCCTAAAGTTTTGGTGGGAGGCATTCAGTTCAACAACCTACTTATTAAATAGACTTCCTACACCCGTTATTGAACAATGCTCTCCCTTTGAAACTCTGTTTGGGCAAAAACCAGACTATAAATTCTTCAAGATCTTTGGGTGTGCTTGTTTTCCATATCTTCAGCCTTACAACAAGCATAAGTTGGCGTTTAAAACATCCAAGTTCCTATTTCTTGGTTACAGTCCCATTCACAAGGGATACAAATGTTTCCACCCCTCTAATAAAGTGTATGTTGCTAGAAGTGTCTCATTTGATGAAACTTCATTTCCATATCAGTCTTTGTTTGTGTCAAATGGTTCTCCTTCAAACTTAATTGTTATAAGATCTTCCAAAGCTTCAGAATTTATGCTTCCTCCCTCATTACTGAAGATAAGTTTATCTTAGTTCCTTTGCATCTTCAACTGAAAATCAGTCTCTTAGTTCCTCTGCATCTTCAACTAAAAAATAAGCCTCACAATTCCTCTTCTTCTCCTATAGAGACATCAAATTCATGTGATCATCTCCTCCCTCCTCAACCCCAATAACTAAAACCCCTTACAAATTCATTTCTGCCCTCTACACATCTAATGCAAACCAGATCAAAATCTGGCATCTTCAAACCTAAACTCCTTACAATTGTAGCTCATCTTGAACCAATGTTGGCTTTCGTCTCTATGACTTTTCATTGAAAAGAGCCATGGAAGATGAGTATTAGGTTCTTTTCGGAATGCAGGACTTTGTTCCATGCCTCAAATGGTTTAGACCAGGGTGATGGGAAATGGCTATGGCTAGTGGGTTCCTCGACGCTACAAGGCGTTAGGGCAGGCGGTGGTTTCAACAAACACATGGCATAGACTTTTTAGAAACTTTCATCCATGTGGTTAAGGCATCTACCATTAGAATTGTTCTCACCTTAGTTGTATCAAGAGGTTGGGATGTTCAACAAATTGATGTCAATAATGCCTTCTTGAATAGAGACCTTCAGGAGGAAGTGTTCATGATTCAACCAGAAGGGTTTGTTGATCAAACCAAACCAACTCATGTATGCAGATTACGCAAGGCCTTATATGGCTTGAAACAAGCTCCTAGAGCTTGGTTTGAGAAGCTTAGAGGAGCCCTAGAGACCTGGGGATTTCAAAATTATGTCTGATACTTCCTTGTTTTACTCTCGCAAGCATGGAAAATTGTTGTTATGGCTAGTAGATGATATTTTGATTACCGGGGAAAGTCAAGATGATGTACAACAAGTAATAAAGGATCTTCATCTTCAATTTTCCCTCAAGACACTTGGTTCAATCAACTATTTTCTTGGCTTTGAAGTGATCCGCACTCCCTTTAGATTACACTTGAGTCAATCTAAATATGCAACAGATTTATTACAGAAGACAAACATGATTGATGAAAAACCAAGTCTCACTCCTATGTGTTTGGGTAATAAGTTTTCTGCTACTGACAGTGTACTTTTCTCCTAGTCGTCTTTATATAGAAGCACCATTGGTGCTTTTCAATATCTCACTTTAACTCGTCCTGATTTGGCATTTTCCATAAACAAACTAAGCCAGTTTTTACAAGCTCCCACTATTGCCCAGTGGAATGCTTGTAAACGTATCCTAAGATACATTAGAGGAACTTTGTCACATGGTTTGATATTCAAGCCAACTCAAGTATTGTGTCTAGAGGGATATTCTGACTCTGATTGGGATACAAATTTACATGATAGGAAATCAGTCAGTGGAATATGTGTTTTTCTTGGACGTAATTTGATTACATGGAGTTCCAAAAAGCAAAAGGTAGTTGCCACTCAAGTACTGAAGCATAGTATAAAGCATTAGCATGTGCAACTACTGACTTAAATTGGATTTAAAATCTTTTGATTGAAATTGGTGTTACTCTCACTAGTCCTGATGCCAACTAGAGAGCTCAAGCCTCACTTACACTTATATAATATGGAACAAACAGAAGGAACTTGATGTACATTTTGTTCGAAACCTGGTCTCTAATCACAAACTTGAAATACTAGAGCCTACAAAGTCTCAAATCCAACAGATGGTCTACAGAAGTTTTGGCTTGAAATGCTTTCCAGATTGTTGTGTCATGCTTACCAGAAAAACGACTCTCATGCCTAGCTTACGGGGGCTGTTGAAGCTCATGCTACTAAGATAGACAACAAAGAAGGAACTAACTCCAGCTTAGCTTCAAAACAAAGCACATGGGATGCTAACCATTCTCCAACAAACTATGCTGCTTGTTTCAATCTTCCTTAGATAACCCATTTTCTCTTGTATAAACATTTAAGCTGAGATCGAATAAAGTAGAGAAGTTCCTCTGAAAACTTTCCAAGTTTGCTTTTGTATTAATAAATATAAAGTTTGCTTCTTGAATTTTTTATCAAACACATTTTGTATGACAGGTTCTCCTTTCGTGATTTTCTGTCCACCAAATCCACTTCCAATGTATTCACTTTTGGCATATTCTCCTTCTTGGTTGAGGTGGTTAGAGATATCTGCTTTGTCCTTACCTTTCACATGACCTCTTTGATAACCAAACCTACCAACTTTGTCCATATTGACTGCACATTTCTTGATATGAATCGTGAAAGATTTAATGTACAAGAATATAAATTCAAGAACACAAAAATAAAGAAATCATCTTAAAATGCACGAGAAGTTTTAACGTGGTTCAGCCTATTATGCCTACATCCACACGAGAGATGATTTCACTTATTCTTGAAAATACGTAGAACAAGATTGAGATTTGAAGCATTGCGAATAACTAGGAAAATCACAAAATCACAAACCTCTAGAATGCCCATAATATCGAGAAAATACCTTATAAACCTTACCAAATCTTTATGTTAATTTCTAGACACTAAATCTCTTCCTATAACTTTTTCCTTTCATGGGATCGCACATTTATGTGATATTCCTAAAATTCTCTCCTTATTCTATATATGAAAACCTAATACAACAATGAAGAATATCCTATAAAATATTTACAAAAAAGGAATTAATACGAAGAGAATTTAAGATATTATAATATCAATCTCCACCTTTGATCAAATTTCATCACATCTTGATAAGAGAGCAATTGACTCACCTCTGAACTAAATTAATTAATCTATGCTTGTAAATCTTTGTTTCGGAAGTACTCTCTCAACCTCAAGCTTTGATACCATTTGTTAGGACTATGAAGCTTTGAGGAACACAGTAGAATCTGCACAAAGATAACTAAATCATCAAGAAAACGATCTGCAAAATTTGATGAGGGTTTTGACTACAGCACCGGCCACCATGTTTCAAGATCCACGGATTTATAGAGAACATTTCCACTATTTTAAAAACACAGCAAATAAAAGATGCAGCACAAAGCATTGTGATTCTACTCAGGGAAAATCGATAAAATCACAAAACTTGAGTTACCCACACACTAGTAAAAACAATTCTGCAAAATCCTTAATATCTCAAAACCTTATATCTCTAATAATGATATTTTTAAATTCTTTCTCATTTTTCTTTTCCTTTTCGTGATTGGTATCGCTTATAGAAAGATTATTCTAAAAGCTTTCTTCTTACTTTGTGGAAACCAATACAACAAGAGAACAAATAGGAATTGTCCTATAAAATATTGTTTATAAAAGAATTAATATTAAATAGGAATTTAAAATATAGCCAATATTCTATAAGGCTACACATGTTTCAAATTCCTATTTTCTAGGCATTAATTCTTTTTGCAAATGTTACTATCTAGTTCAGATTTAGATTCTTCCTAGTTGTCTAAATACTGATAATTCCAACTTTGTTCTCCGTATTTCAAGAATAGTGGAAATATTCTCTCTCATCATTATTTAGGCATAATCGTCTAACCACGTTAAAACCTCTCAGATTTTATGATGATTTTTATCTGTGTTCTTGAATGGTATTCGCACACTAAAGCTTTGTGATTCATGTCAAAATGATGATCAGAGTTCAGACAAAGAGATGGGGTTAGAGAAATGGGAAATAAGTAGTGGTAAGAAGATAAAAGGAGAATGTGGGTATTCGGTTTGTGATTGGGATTTTTCCAAAGGGATGGTATTCTTAATAATTCCAATCTGATCTTCTGGTTAGTTACAGAGAAAATATTCTCTTCACCCAGTGGATTGGTGGGTACGATCGCTTTAACCATGTTAAAACCCTCGTATTACAGCCGATTTTTATCTTCTCGTATTAATCCTATATCCTCAGATACCAAAGCTTCCTGAATCTATAAAATGGTATCAGAGCTCTTAGATTTATGAGTATTGTATGTGATTACGGCTACTACAAGATGAAGATAAAAGAATTATAGCCTGTGGAGTTTTGATTATTCTCTTTATCAAGATGACGGAATTTGACTAAAGGTGATTGGTTATAATATGTCCCAAATCTGTTTGATGATGAATTGGCTCTTAAAAGAGATTTTTAGAAGAATGTATTTGTTATATTAGTGTAATAATAGGCTCTTGATCAAGTGTTTCTGTGGTATTCTATAAATATTCCTCGGGGTCACAAGATAAAAAAGTTTATGAGAGAGATTGAAGGGTATGTGGCAAATGTTTAGATTAAGAGTTTTTATGCATTTTTATCAATATTGTGATATCTTAGGGTTTGTGATTTTGTGACGGTCGCAATACTTTTTTGACACTCCAATTTGGTTCGTGTTTTTAAGAATAGTGGAAATATTTTCTCATCCATGGATGCAGTATAATTGGCCTAAATCCGCAGCGGTTAAAAAACCTCTCTCGCATTTTATGATGATTTCTTTATTTTTGTGTTTTTGAATTCATACTATTGTTCATCAGAGCTTCCGTAGTTATAACATTTCTCGTGCAAGATTGTCGATCCTTGATCAGTATAGTGCATCCTACTTGGCCTGAACACAGTGCCTGATATTGCCATGAAACCAGAGTTAGTAATGCAGCTAGGGTCCATATAGGGATTTTCTCTAGGTCCCTCTCGCCTAAATCAAAGAGTCGTCCAGGAGCTACTGCATTGCTGCTGATCTGCACAGAAAAGAAAATGTGGGGAGTCTTTCTGCATTGGCTTGAACTGAAAATTAGGGATTATATTCATTCTAATTGGTTTTCTTGCACTCCCCATGGACATACGAATTCACATGAACAACCTCCAACTACCATCTAAATGTTGGGATTGTGAATGACCTATACAATAAGTCATATTTGGATGGCTTTGCCAATCCATTGTAAATATTAGCAATTAAGTGGCACGATCAATCCACATGATAAAATAGAAATTAGGTGGCAATGCCAAATCTTCGAGAAAGTAATCAATGGTTGGGTGGCGCAAGATATCCTTTTGTGAAAGAAGGTGTTGAAGAGCAAAAGTCAATCTTCAGAAATGAAAGTGCATCGATATAATAATCAAACAACAGACAGAGAAGATAATAATGATACCTAGAGAATGGTAAACCTCAAATGAGGGAAACTCACTGACAAACTGGCAGTGAATCTATTATGAGAAACGTACAAAACGTCATAGACACCTTGTATGCCTGGCACCACAATTTGACCTCCTGCACTCATTATATGTTGTACTTTATTACCTTCTCATGTGATGAAATCCTAATTGATGAGGACTTCTTTCTTAACTCCTGTATTGAAAGAATGATATGAAGGAAATCTGACATCTCTAATACTTATAGTGTTCCCTTTGAATGTATTTATAAGGATTTTCGAATACTAAGAATAATACTTCCGCTAGGTGAAGTGGAAGTTATGTTTTACGAATAAAAGACGGCAGAACATCAACGAATATTGAAATGTAAGACGAGAGAATTTTTCTCCTAATGATCATAAGCAGCGGCTGCTTTGGCAATATAATAACAGATCTGAAACAGAGATAAACGATCTCACGTAAAGTCGGTAAGAGAAGCCCAAATGGTTCAGAGGATCCGTTCAGGTATCGTAAATGTGTCTAACTTTGTCACTTGGACATTGGGCACCAGAAAGGGCATTAGTTCCACCATACTTCATCAAATTTCGGGATATGTCATGCAATCGGTTCTTGAGAACCGAAAACAAACCAGCTGATTACCCGACCTAGTTAGATAGAGCTGTGAAGACCGAGTCATCGCAAAGGATTCGGACTTAGTCATATAAGGACAATGGCGCGTGACTGGCTGTGAATCTTGGCCATCGTGCCTCCCGCCATGCATTACGCCTCGCGCCCATCACCATAGTAAGATCGCTTAACCAATTATAAGCACTCGACATCCTTTTTTTTTAAGAATATAAATTGACGGTTTGTAACCAAAAAGGTAAAAGATTCTTTTCGTAACGAGAGAAATAAAAATTATTTGAAAGTTTAGCGCCAAACTGTGACTAAACTATTCTAATATCACATAACCTCGAGAAGTCATGACTGGAAAAGCTCTCCGACGGCGCCATTGTGCATAGCATAGATCTGAACCCATATGCCAGTCATGTTTAGAGGAGTAGCGGGAGGATTTTCATCTTCTGGGGATTCTGCGGCCAGGAGAGATCGAACGTCCACACGCGAATTTTATTACTGCCCATATGATCCATTGGTGTGTTGAGCTGGTTAGAATGTTTGATATGAATGATATGTTAGTGAGGCAACAAATGGTGATAAGAATCGGAAAAAAAAATTAAAAATTAAAAAAAAAAAAAACTAGAAGAATACACATATTTTACGTGGTTCTAAGAAAGGTAGATCCAATGGCATGGTATGAACTTCTTTCAATTATACGAAATAGGGCGGAAGGTAGAGGCATTACGAATATTTGAATATACCCTTGCAGCGCCTTCTGACCGCTTAGGTATAATAAAAGTAAAAGTATATTTAATGGAAGAAACAGATAAATAAAATAAGCAAGAACTTGAAATTAAGTAAATTAACAATTACTTCAATTCATGACCCAAGGGTCATAATATAATAAAACTATATAAAGTAGGAATGATATATAAATTAAAGTAAAAGAGTTGGAGGACCAAAGAATAATATAAGAAAGATATTATTAGAATAAAATAAGGAAGAAAATATAGGAAGAAACAATGGAGGAAAGATATATGCCTTGAAAGTGAGTAAAGAGCAGATCATAAAGAGCAAGACCAAACAAAGACATTTCATTTGGTCTGGAGAAAAGAGAGCAAAACTGAAATAAGAAGAAAAACAGAGAAGAAAAGAAAGAGATCATGTGTATGGAACTATGATTTGGTATAGAGTATGGTGGTTCATTAAATCTTTGAGTATGGATATAAGGTTCAGTTTTAGCCGGAAACCATGGAGTATGGAAGTCAGATATCAGGTGCGATACCGGTTTAGAAACCCTATCTTGTGTACGGTTTGGGTTTGGAACCCAACTCATTTCGTGTAGGGCGGATTGAGAGTTTCAAGGCCCTATATTTGTGTTGGAGGCTGTAAATTAGAACCAAGTAGATTGATGGATCCTACGATTAGCCGGACTCAGAACTTTTGGGTAAGAACAAAGGAATCAAGTGAGTCTCTAGAAGGATTTAGAGTACACTAATGAACTTGATGTTGTGGTTTTTTGAATTTCGATTTGAATTTGCAGACCAAGTTATGGTCCTTTACCGAGGTCACCCATTTAGATCTGGTCGGCCGGGCCATAAGCGAATGACGAAGAGCTCAGCCGGACCTTAGAACGTTTTCGGGTCGTGAAATAGCGAATTTGCAGTCTTTTCTGGGAAATTGTAGCTAATGTCAGTGAACTTGATGTTAGGCTTGAATTTCACCTGGACCCTGTGTACTGTTGTTACTTTATCGCCAGTGTCAATAAACGGGTGGTAAGTACAGCTTCCATAGAGGGTCGCCAACAGAGGTCGCAGACTCGCCCCAGAGCCTCAACTCACAGCTCAACTCATGCGTGAGCTCAACCGGCATAGAGGTTTAGTCATCTCTAAGAGCCTCAGCTCGTCCTAAGAGCCGAAGCTTTATCTTGCAGAGTCAAGCTCGTCACTGGCAGTGTGCCTTGTCGGGTCAGGCTGCCTCGTCAAGATCGACCAAGGCGATGACCTCCAACTTTGGGAAGGTCATGGCACTTTCGCTCTTGAACTCCGATTGGTGTTCTGGACTCTATGAGTCATTGAGTCAACCATCCATATGTCTGAGGAATATTAGATGTTGTGACTTGGTGGTGCCAGACTGAGCTCGTCATCAGTAGTCGTCAGTTTGTGCGCCAGCTCTCGTCAAGACTGGATCGCCAAGATGACCAACTTAAGGTCATATCTCCTTCGCTGAACTCCGACGGCGTTTGGACTCTATGGAAAGCCCATGAGCTAAGAATCCATCTGGCTCTGTAAAGATATTAGATGTCAGAATGAGGTGTTAGACTGGAGTCGTCATCAGCAGCTTTGTCATCTAGGTCGCCGTCAAGATCGACCTCGATAATCTAACTTTGGCGTCAGCATCCCTTCGCTTGAACTCCGACGGTGTTCTTGGACTCTATGGAAAGCCCATTGAGTCAAGAATCCATCCATATGCCTGAGGAAGATATTGATGTCAAACTGAGGTGTTAGACTGAGCTCGTCACTTCAGTGCAGCTCGTCGCCAGCTCAAATGGCTAAGACCGATCACAAGAGATGACCTCCAACTCTACAGTCATATCTCCTCTGCTTGAACCCCATTGTAAGGGTGTTCTTGGACTCTATGGAGCCCATTGAGTCAAGAATATATTCGCAGGCCGATAGAGAATACATCCTGACCGAGGTGATAGATGAGCCCGCTACCAGGCCAAATTCTTCGAATCCAGTCACCTCGCCGATTTGCTCCACGCATGACCTTCAACTTTAAGGTCAGATTCCCTTCAGCTCTGAACTTCCATTCAGGTTCTAGACCTCTATAAAAGCCATTGAGTCAAGAATACAAATATAGAGGCATGATAAAGTAGAACCAATAGGTCCAGAACAAGGAAAACAAGAAGCAAATATGATAATCATAGTATATCGTGCATAATATAAGATAGATATGAAGTATAAGATAGATAAAAGTACAGTACATGTATAAGTACCTCCGTATAGGTATAAGTTCTGTAATTCCACGGAGATAGGACAGTCTAATGTGCTACATGAAAATATAAGTTAACAAGACATAAGATGTTACGAGGAATGAGTATACGTACACAAAATAATAAGCAGTAAAGAAGTCATATGAATGAGTAAATGTATGCATGATAGCAGCAAAGGGTTATGAAGCAATATATGAGGATGAAAAATATGATAGAATATGGATATAATATGGGAATTGAAGGATGGGAACATGAATAGCGAAATATGAACTAAATGCCATATGGAAAGATGATAAACATATATTATAAATAAAGGAAGAAATAGAGAACAGAGATAAAGCGTAAAGAGGGAGAAACTAATTCAGATTAAAGTAACTATAGTAATATCGCATATGATCAATGACAACAATAATTATTCGAAATATGAGATATGTAATTTAAATATGTGCCACACATTGGATTATTCCTGGCTAGAATCCCGCAGAGGGGATAGACGGGCATGCCTATTAGGAAGAATAATGTTCAGAGAAGGAAATGGTGACATATTCTGAGGTCCCGTCAATGATGACATAGATCCCGTTTGGACTGGGGTGGTCCCCAAGGGTCACCATAGCGTCCGGGCCCTGTTAATAGGTCACGCTCCAGATAAAATACTGATACCTTCGTATAATATATCGCTGGCCTCATGGACCACTGCTTCATACAAAGGAATATAGTGCTCCCATTTCTCATGGACCACTGTTTACTACAAGGAATATAGCTTCCACTCTCATACGACCATTGTTTCAGATATGAGTATAACGCTTCGGGTCTTCATGGTTTCTTTTATCCACTTTCTAAGGTTTATGCATGAAACATAAAAAGAAACAGAAATGGAGAGAAAACATGACATGATATGAGTAGCATAGCACCTATGTGATGATAGATACAAATACAAGATAAGAAGTGCGTCAATGACAATTTAAAAGTATATGAACAAGCAATAAGACATGAAAGAGAAAGTAATATGAAAGTATAAATAAGAAAATGTAGATATGAAAAAATGAGAGGTAGGCAAACAAGAGATGAAGATAGATATGGAATTGTATATGATAATAGAGGTGCAAAATGGTAACAACCACAGTGATATGAAAACAAAGATGATGATATATGATAACAGAGATGTAAATAGAATGATCAGCGAGAGTATAAGGGATGGAAAGCATTATATGTATAAGAATACGATTATAAAGAAGGATAGGTTAAAAGGATAAATTAATGAATGAAGAGGGAACATGCTATGAACACAATATAGAAATGCGACAAGTATAAGAATCAGAGGTGGTATATAGTGCCACGTGAATTACGTAGTGCTGAGATGGTGGGAGATATGTCAAAGATAGAGAACATGTGACATGCAATAGGAACGTAAAGATGATACACAAAAGTTATATGAATATGTATAGATATATGATTGTGGCAGGGGAGCAAGTCGGATAGCTACTATGGTAATTTGTCTGCTTATGTTCTGTCGGTTGAGTTTTTAGCACGGGTGTTCAATCCGCAGGTATGTAAGGTAATAAGGGGTTGAGATGAGGCAGACATCCCACATCGCCAGAAGAGTTGTACTTGTGAGGATAGTGTCACCGCATCATCGCATTTCCCATGACTTGTATTAGAAAAGAAAATTAAAAGTGTACATGTATAAGTAAAATGACTCAAGAGAAGGAGGTAGATGTTACACAATTACCTAAAGTGGTAGTTCTTTTTATATATGAAATGATTTTGTTATTACGTAAATTGTCGTATAACTACGTACAAGTTCGCCCGAAAGAACCGTCAATGAGAGTCCCAAAGATCGTGATATACCTTTGATCGGGACTTCTGGCTCGATCCGCCTTATCTGGCCTGATCGAAACGGGGGCGTGACAAAGATTTATAATAAACCCGGATATGATCAACAGCAAACATACCCTATACCCTAAAGGAGGACTGATTTACATTGTTTCGCCAGATTTGCCAACCCTTCTAACTTGTATTGTTACTTACACAACAACTTCCACCTCTCGCTAATATCCATCTCTTTCAATAAAACCAAATGTGGCTTAAGATCCTCTACCCGGGCATAATGAGAGATCTCTTCTAACATCTAGAGATATTAATCAAGTCCAAGTAAATAAGGCGAAATTAAAGAGGTGGGCAAGATTTGTCAACATATCTATTGCATTCTCAAAAGTACGAATCTTCTAAAGCAATAACTCACCATAAGAGACTAACTCCTTGATCTTGTGAAATCTCACATCTATGTGTTTGGTCCTTGCTTGATAAACCTAGTTCTTTGCCAAAAAGATGACACTCTGTTCATCACAATGGAATCGAATTCCACCTGGTCGGATACCCAACTCCTCAATTAATCCTATTAAGCCACAATGCTTCCTCGAAGCTTCAAATTACTACCATATACTCTAACCCACAGTAGATAATGCAACCATGAATGTGGCCTTATAGACTTCACAATAGGTCATCCGCCAATGTGAATGGCTGGAATTGGTGGTGGACCTCCGAAGGCACCAAAATCCCTTGAGAATCTGGGACGGTGATATCCAGAATCTAAAGAGAATGACTGCCATCATCCACTGAACATGATGCCATAGTTTGTAGTCTCCCCCAAGTGTCTGAAAATCCACTTGATTGCATCCCAGCTAGCACGTCCCAGATTCGGTGAAACCTTGCTACTGCACAACAACCTGCGCCAAATCTAGTCTGTACAAACCATAGCATGCATAAAGAACCCCATCGGGGATGAAAGGGACCTTCGACATGTTTTGTACATCATCATCCTGGTTTTTAGGTAATCAAGGTTAACTGAAATGGTCGCTGGGGTGGGGCATTTGTTTTTCTCATTTTCCTGAAAGCTGACGTTGTTTTCCGATTCCCAAATCGACCGAAGGCCATGGATCCAACCTAGCTTCAAAGTGACGGAGAATGACCCCTGACCTGGCTTATCAGAGTTAACAGGTCCAATTCTATAACTATATCAACATATCATTCAAAAGTCCAAAAGAAAATCACGAATGAGTAGTGTTTACAAGAGTTTGAGAGCAGATACAGAGTGCGAGAGGTGAGATAGATACAAAGACTGAATCCCTGCAGCATTTTCAAAAAACTATACATTTACATTTATTGCATCAGAGCTGAACCTATCATGAACCCCTGCCAGGTGTTGTCCGGCAGAATGTTAATATCGCTGTCTTTTTCTTCTCAGACCTACACGGATTAAGAACCCGCGATGTTTTTACATTTAGTGGGAAACATAGGTAATATGCATATACGCTATATAAGCGTGATAACAATAAATCGTAGAGGTATCGTGAATCAAGGGATTATTTCATGGACTTACACAAGCACTATGCTTATGATTATGCTGTTCTTGACAGAGTTTATTATGGAGCTTATTTATTTTGAAACAATTTGAGGTATTACGTGACTTAACGATACTTGTTTCCTCTATTCATTATCCATGATGATTATAACTATTGGAATTCCTAGACCATTACTAATAAATGAGTAAGACACAACACAATAAGTATCTGAAGATACTATACAATACTGAAGTGTCATAGCACAAAACAGGAGGCTGGCGAATGAATTTATGAGTTAGAGGCAGAGTACTTAATTGTGGAGTACCAGTACTAATCAAGAGTGTCAGAAATAATCGAATGGGTGAGTAGACGTGAGCGCACTATCCAGAATAATGGTCTTAGGCATTCCTACGATTATATCGTAATCGAAGCCATCACTTTATTCTTTTCTTTCTATACTCCTTTAAGATCAAATCTAATGAGCATTAAGTTATTTTTGTTGCGATTTATCTCTTCTATCGTGGGTATTCCTTAAATTGTTCTTAGTCTAAGTTGATATTAGCATAATTTGGTACAACAATCATCTTTTTAGATGTGGATTTGAAATGCCAAATAGCATAAGAAGATTTGACTTCAATGAGCTTTCCATAGGAGTCCAAGAATAACAAACGGAGTTCTAACAAAGAAGCGTACTACGTGTCGGCAGTAAATCTGCATTCAGTAAGAACCGCAGAGGCGTTGTCGCTTTCACTGTCTTTGCTGTCATTCTGACTGCCATATGTTTCCAGAGCCGGATTGCAAGCCATATATATATGTATTCAGACTGCAAGGGCTTTTCATAGAGTCCTAGGAACACCAAAACGGAGTTCGGATTTAAGAAGTTGGTGCACATTGTGTCGGGGTAGGAATTAGCACTCAGTGAATTCGTAGGGTGAGAGCAGCCACCATCTTTGTCATTTCGGACTTATTATAAATTCAAGACGTACTGCTGAGAGGATGGATTCTAGACTCAAAGGGATTTCTTTATAGAGTCCGAACACTCAAACGGAGTTCGACCTAAGAAGTTATGCGCATCCAAAGCCGGAGGGTTGACAGTGTATGAGCTATAGTGTGTAATCAGATGATGCACCCCGCACCGCTTACAACAGGGTTTTCCACGCCACGACGGATGCGTAGTAGTTCCAGCCACTACGCTGTGGCTTCCACGTCGGGCGGCCAGAGAGTTTCTCCAAATGGCACACCGCCGAATTCAAACCATCTCGAAGCAGCCTGTCCACCGACTAAGATTCCCTTCCAATTTAGCTACATAATACAAACAAACACCTTAACTAACACCATCCTACAATCAATCCCAAATCACCCCAAAAGTAGGAATAAACCAAACTTCCATATCCATACATATCCATCCTCAAAGGGGATGATTCCATACTCCTAACAAGTAATTACACTCTCTAACACCTCAAATCTTAGCTCAATGAGGGATTTCATATAAAAGTCCACAAATTTACATTAACCCATAACCTCCGGTAAAACGGTACAAAAACTCTTTAGTTTCCATACTCAAAACCACAATAAAATCTAACAAAGTCCATACAAAAACTAATATAAAAATCTAAAAGCCATAAACTAGGAGGGGGAACCCTAGACTAAGGTGTAAAATCATATAACTTCATACATATTCTAGAGAAACAAGGATCTCATAAAATTCCTTACAAGAATCCATTATACTTAAACTCCAGTGCGATTCAGGTGAAGCCATGGGATCATACCTTTTCTCGGGGCCTCTTCTTCTTTTCTTTTCTTCTTTTCTTCTCTTCCTTTCTCTCCCAACCGGTATGAGTTTCTTGGAGTACTCAAAAATGGAGATGTTTTTGGTCTCCCTCCTTTATAAAATTAAAGTTTCCTTTATTTACCTTTTGGCCTCCATTCCTACTTTAATTTTTGGTCAAGCTATGTTATTTCCACTTTGACCCTGGTTTTTTTTCAATCAGGTCTTGAGGCCTTCTTTACAAACATGTACTTTGTCTCAAATCCTGCACAATTTTCGGTTTTTAAATTTCTTATATTTTCGCATTTAATTTACTTAAGAATTTAATTTATGCCTACAAAATACCTTTAAACATAAGTTGAAAATAATTATATATTTCGCAAGTTGGCACGAACCTTCCAACACCTTCCAATATATACAATTTCGAGACAACCATAATCTCCTTAGAGCCTTCTCTACGAATTTCCATCCTAAGAATCTTCTGCCTCATTCCAAATCCTTCTCAGGTCAATTCCTTGCTCAATAATATTCATTCAATTTTATCAATCCCACTCATACTCTTTGCAGCAATCTGTATTTCATCCATGGCCAACAAAAATAAAGAACGCCATCGGGAATTCTTCACATAAAATGACACGTCAGCCTGGCACTCACACTTTTGTAGCCAATTCAGATCATGGCAGGAGCTCTAATCTTTGCACCACGTTCTCTGTAGACTACTTAACCCATATAGAGAGATTTCTTCAATTTATAGTAATCAAGTGTCTGTTGAAGTTGAGTGAGTCCTCTCTGGCTGTACCATGTGGTACTCTCTCCACTAACATGAAGGAAAGTCATTTTGAGAATCCATCTGTCTGTAATCCCATTTCAAAAAATATGCTACCAAACATAAAAACTATCTTGATAGAGGAATCGACTACTGGAAAATTACGGTAGTCAACCCCATGCCTTATGAAATCTTTGCCAATAGGCAAGCCTTGAACCTTTCTATCCCGATTTTCTCAAAATGTACCTTCTTTCTTCTTGTACACCACTCTGCACCCTATGCTCCTTTTCCTTAGGGAAGTTCCACTAACTCCCTGTTTGGTTCTTATGTAGAGATTGCATTCTATAGCACCTCCATCCAGCCATTTTCTCTGGCTATGTACTGCTTCTTGAAAGCACAGATCCCATTTAATGGAGAGATACAGTGCACAAGAAACCAAATCCAAACCAAAACCCGTAGAAGGCTTGATAGTGCACTGGTTCAGTTCTGTGGTTATACTATAGTTGTTGGATCTTCACTAGCTCTCTTGCATTTCTCGAGTATCATCTTTGTATTATGAGCCCTAGCCCTTAATTTGTACCATATACTCATCATCAGGATTATTTTTTTCTGAGCTCGCTTTTTTTGAGTATTTTTCAATATAGCTTTTTATCAAAATTGCATTCTCATCGATCACCACTGTTTTCTTCTGACCAAAGAATTGAAGTTTTACCCCTTTCTGTATCCTTTAAAAATGTATTTGTTGGACTTAGCACCAAGCTTCGATCTCTCCATATATGTGTATAGCTCGAGAACTACATTCTTAACTCAGTAGTCTAATTCCTCATTACCGTCTGTAATACCTCCTTTACAACTTTCCTATCTAATGCTACCCTTTGGTGACTCAGTCTTATAAAGTGCAGTATACCATACTCACCGCCTGCCCATAACTTCTTTCAGCTCCTTCATTCAATCTGTTGAATCACAGCTCTTTCAACAGGGATCTAGATCTTATCCTTCTTCGCACACCATTCTGGCTGTGGTGTCTTTGATTATGAAATGCCTCTGAATCTGAGATGCTCCTGCAGAATTCTGGGAATTCTGAGTTGTGTAATTTATACCATTATCTGACTTAAGGCATTTGATCTTTCTCCCCGTTTGGTTTTCCACTTTAATCTTCCATAACTTGAATTTGACAAATGTTTCTGACTTGTGTCGTATGAAGTACACCCAAACTTTTCGTGAGTAGTCATCAACAAAACTCACAAAATATACACTGCCTCCTAAAGATGTTGTAACGCCTCATCCCTACCAGCGTATGATGATATATCATGGATCGGGACTCCTTTACTCGATTTTTAATATCAGGCCCATTTTGAATATAACCAATTGTGGTAGAAGCTGACATGAATGAATCGCACCCTTCAAAGATATAACTTGTAATACTACCACCATAGTGGTGCTTTAAATGTTCTCAGACATATATTCCTTTAGTCTTACATTGGTAATTCTGCATAAGCTGCACTATATCTAAATTATTTACCACAAACAAATGAAACTGGTAGGGATTCCTTACACGTCGTGGTTAACTCTAGCAAATGAATGCCCTGATGTCCTCAGATCGTGGAAATGATAGCACTCGCATGTTTAGACTTGGAGTGGAAACATATAATACATATGACCATGAGGTTCCTCAATTACAATATGACAGATTCAGTAGTTCAGGAGTATCATATTTTTTCTGTATCTCCCATAGGAGCAGCAGAAACATAAATTCAGATGGTGTACCCATAGGTACAATTGGGCATAACATAATCTCATTTATTTGTGGATTTTGAGAATGGTTTATATATATCATATTGGTCTTGATTTTATTATATAACTAAGGTCAGACCGAAATAATGAATGAGAGGGACACAACACAATAGGTACCCAAAGGTACGGTACAGTACTAAACAAAGGTGCTGAAGCGCAAACAAAGACGTCGCCCCTTGTAATAAGTCCTGGAAGACTAGAGGGCTGAAAGAATCAATGAGATGAGAAGACTAAACGCACAGATCGCCCACCATCATAAGGCTTATCACGCACCAGCGTGAGTGTCGTAGCACCGATCAGATGCCATCTATTCTGTTATTCAATCTTAGGCAACAAGCAACCATATGTATTCAGAGCTTTGAGCACATCAGAGATGTACCCAATTTTTCATATTCACTTATTGTGATCCTCCAATGAATTAAAACGATGACGTTAGAATTAACTAAAGAGAAAACAGGATCGTAGCGCCTGCCGGGTTATCGCGGCACTGAAGGCAATTATGGTTTGTGTAAGACTACAAAGCAGAAACTCAGCCTGGTCTCCTAGGTGAAGTCTACGCTAGGTGGGAGACTCACACTTATAAGTGGAAGGTCTATACCTAGGCAAAGTGCTTTATTTGCTGAAGCTTCTGTTCACTAGAAATTTGCCAACTAAAATCAAAGGAAGAAAAGAATGGGGAAAATCTGATCTAAGCCAACCCAAAATACCTTGGAAATAGGTAAGGGCTTTCCTAACCTAAAAGAGGTAGACAAAGGAGGAGCGCAGTGACTTTAGAAATCTCGATCTCTCTTGTAATCTCCTCCTAGTTTCCTTTTCTTTTCCTTTCTTCTACTTGAACCTGTATTTATATTGAACAATGGAGAAGCAAAGCAAAACTAAAAATTGGTTTTCTCCTGAACTGAGCTTCGAATTTAAAGGCAAGTAAATAAAATGGGAAATTTCCCTTTTCTCTACAAGCCATGTTCAATGACTATCATAAATTTATCCTCTTTTATTTATACCATTCTACTCATTCCCATTTGAAAATCAACTATCATATTTCTACTTTGAAGATATAATTTATTTTATCTTATGTCCCTTAGGTCTTTAATTGACAAATTGCCTAGCTACCTTTAGGTTTTAAATTTTTGAAATATGCAATTTTATAGTATGAGGTTCCTAAAATGTGTAATAAAAACTACTAGGGTATAATTTGAGGTGTTACATATGCTGTCTATATTGGTCCCCAAACGTCTATGTAAACATAATCAAGAATCCCTTGTTTTGGGGAATTTTGAATCAGACTTTGGTTATGAGCCTCCCAAAAAGCAATATTTGCATAACTCAAGCTTGTATGTGTGACTGTCTTGAACTGCACCTTGTTTTGTTTCCCAAAAAAGCAATATTTCAGATAACCTAAGCTCAGATGTTTGCACACTTTCCGTAGTTGTAGAAGCCCACTTCATCTCATACTCACCCAAAGTATTCCCTTAACCGCATATGCCAAGGTCGCTCTTGTCTAAATCAGGCTCGCGAAGAAACACCTAATTGTGGTACTGGTAGTTTGAGAGATATTCCCCGCGCCCGCCCTCAACACTGGTCATCAAGACACTTGTCACGGCATTACTCCATTGTAGTATTTGTAATTAAACCACACGCTTAGAGTCCCCAATGAAATTAGATTCTTCTTCAGACCAAGACCATGTCTAACATCACATAACGTTCTAATGACACCGTCAAACATCTTAACTATGATATTCCCCATTTCGATAACCCTACATGAAACATCATTACCCATCAGAACATAACGAAATTTACTAACTTGTAAGTGTCAAATCAATCTTTATTGGGCTTCATATGCTAAGAACATGTCAAATCCATAATCTAAGAATCCGTTAGATGATATCGACTAGATGAAACCGAAAGCATATCACCACCACCACTCTTTGAGTCTCCTTCATCTACTGTGGTTCTAGACTTCATGAATCTTCTATTGTGTTCCTTCCATTTTGACACTCGCTTTATATGCCCATTTTTTTTGCACTAGAACATTGAATATCCTTCATTATCCTCGATTTGATTGAGATTTGTTTATACTTAGACTCATCCAGACTGAGCCAATGTATTCTCTATATCTCACACAAGCCCTTCACCCTATGAACTCAACACCGGCTTTCCTTTAATTAAAGGATAGTAGAACACTTGTGATCTCCTCTAATTTTAGGGTTTATTTCCCCACACGAGTGGTAACCGCATTCGTAAGACTCTGAAAGGAAATCATAAAACAAATAAAGGTGTTTTCCTCTCGAACTCATACTAACTTGATTCATATACTTAATTGTTGACTTATTTAAACGATATTTATGTGTTGATCTGCGTCAATCCCTCTGCCATTTTTGGACGGTAAATTTTCTGAAGGTGAGTTTGTTCACACGACTTGAAATTTGACTCACCGCAACTCTTCAACCGATTTGTCAGTGGGAGACCTTCATCCAAGCATTAAGGATATATTAACCTTTACTCCGGGCCAAGCACATCCCGATTAGTCTATTACTAACCTCATTTCAAACCTTCCAATCGTTGACATTCATTCCTTCTTGGCGAGCCTTACTTCAAACGCTTCATCAAACCCTTCAAGCAGCACCAACATATCCTTAACCCTTCTCTCAAGCCACAATCCAAGTCTCGCATCCACTCGAGTCCTCATTATGCTCACAGAGGAGACTGCCAACATCTGAGTTTGCGTTCGATACCTGAATCATTGTGAATTGTGCAACAATGGTGATAAGAATCGGAAAAAAAAAATTAAATAAATAAACAATAAATAACATTGATTAAGGGTTGGGGTGCCTACATCCATACTGGAAACAATCACTCAACTTTTTTTACTATACTAAAATGGAGTTACATAGAAGTGATAGAACAACTTGGGACCCCGATTTTTGGTTATTATAAGTTTTTACTTAAAAGGCGACTCATTATTTTTAAAACCAATTTTTAACGGTTTAGAGCGCCATCATTTTTGTTTTATTTTTAAATTAAAAACAAAGAAGAAATAAAAACTTTGGGTGTAGACTCTTGATAAAAAAAGGCATGTCTGGGAAAAACCAAGTCTAGGTCCGGGGCCAAAGGTTTATTGTAAAGGTAAGAGAGCAAGTCGTAAAGACTCCTATGCTTCCCAAAGCTGGTCTCATTAAACAAACTAAGAAAAATGATAAGTGAAGAATACTAAGAGAGTACCAAAGATAAGCAATAACAATACAACAAATACACTCAGACATATAAATAAATAGACTGATAAATAAATAAATACATTGAAGTAAATTGGCTACATGAAAAATGTAATTTCGGGAAGCAACCACGAAAGGGATTTAGCCTATAAAAGTTTAATAATGCAAATAACAAAAGTAAAGTAAATATCTACATTTAATTGGAAATTGATATAGATTAGAAGTCAAATTATTTAGTTCAAAATGATATATAGAATGTCGGGGCCTCAACAAGCCCATTTATCCGTTACACAAACTCAACTTTAAAAGATTCATGGTTAGAAATTGAATTAACTAGGATTGAAATTTTGGAAACTGACAAAACTGTGCTTGAAACTGAAGTTGAAGAAATTTGAATTGTAATTGAAATACAGAATTCATTTGAGAATTTTGAATTGGGATTTTGGAAATTGAATTTTGAATGAAACTTGAATTTTTGTAAATTTGAGATTTGGAAATTCTGCATTGAATTTAAAAATGAGAAATTAGAAATTGGGAGACTTGAATTTTGGAAATTATGGTACTTGGATTTTAAACATAATACTGAAATGAAACTTGAAAATTTGAAATTAAATTGGGGAATGATTCAGCCTAGGCACTTGATTTTTGAGATTGAAAACATGAAAAATTGAAATTAGAATTGAGAGACTTGAATTTTGAAATTAGGGTGCTTGAATTTTGAAATAGAGATTTTCAAAAATTTGAAATTATGAATTGGGGGAACTTGAATACAAACAGAGATTGAATCTTGTAAATTGAGAAATTCTCTTGTTTGAAATCGAAACTGAAAAAATGCAATTGTAATTGAAAAATCTGAAATTTCCAGAATTTGAATAAGGCCTAAGGGTGGGTGATGATTCATGAACAAGTAAATGAATTAAATTTATAAACAAAAAACATCAACAATCAATCTAATTAAAAAGTAGTAAAAAGTACAATATACTTACAAGGAAAAATAAAAAGCAATAATAATATATTTAAAATGACTAAATAAAGATAATAACAAAGCAAATAGGTATACAAGACAATTAATTTAAAAATAGTTATAAAAAAGAATTTTTACACATAAAAGAAAGTTAAACTTACTTGGTAAACATGGAACCCACAGGTCGAAGTCACTGCCAAGACTGCCTTAAAGCTGTGATTGCCTCCCCAAAATTTGACTCTAAGCCCAAATGAGTGAAAATTAAACTATGAGTTTTGAGCCACTCTTCTTGAGGATGGTCCATCCTCCTTAAAATAAATAAAACCATAGATAAGCCGGGAATTTCCAATCTGAGGCCTGGCTGTCACAAAATTTTCTCCCTATCAACGGTTGGAAACTCTCCCTTTTATAGGCAAGGAAGGCCTCCCTCCATCTCTTACTTTCCAATGTGGGACTCCAAATATCCCACAAAGGAAAAAAAAACTCATCCGAAGAACAAAACTCGAGGATCTACAAATATGCCCCTCTTTGATTGAGTTCATGAGTAAATAAATATAAAAGAATTGGAGTTAAACGAATGCGGCGTGAGAAGCTAAATGAACTTCAATGCAAGAAGAAAGAAACCCTTAATGAGTCAAAGAGAAGAACACTAGCATGCTCAAACCGAAGCAACCAAAGGGGCTCTAAAAACACTCCAAAATCAATCAACAAAAGAGTGTCTAATACTAAAGTCATAATGAGAGTCCAAACCCCTCCAAATGGTCCCAAAGGCCCGAAGAATCAATGCCTGAAACAAAGAAGGAAGGGACCACGGAAGCAGAATGGTGGTTAAACATATAAGGAGAATCTACACTCGATATACGAAGGCCCTCAGGAGCAAGACGAGACAATTGCACGATGCCTGCTGCAAGCTCACAAATGAAAACTTCAAAGAGTTTGGCCATCGATCCAAAGGCTCTACTATCGGCGGAGGGGGAGCAGGTGAACAACCAAACCTCGGATACAGAAGTGAGGCAAGCTGCTTTCACTAAAAAGAACTCTATAGAAAAGAAGATATATGGGAGAAATGTCATAACCGCACTAAGAAAAATGATGAAACAAATCTAATCTAAAATGATATGAACAACTTAATGCTATGATGAAAATAAACACTAACATTTAGCACTAGGCGCTAAATAGAGAATACTGGAAGATGGGGCATTTATACACTAAAAAGAATGTTAAAGATTGGGTAAACTATATTTCAAAAAGAACTACTAAAAGGTGAGGGGACTATACGCCCTAAAAAAGGAAATACTAAAAGAGAGGGCATTATACGCACTAAAAACGAAATACTAAAAGATGGGGGTATTGTACGCCTGAAAAGAAATTCTAAAAGATAAGGGCATTGTACGCCAAAAAAAAAAAACTAAAAGATGGGGGCACTGCACGCCTAAAGCATATAATACTAAAAGATTGGGGCAATAAGGCTTCAAAAGAAATGCAAAGAAAGAAGGGTAATCAAATTCAAACAAAATCGCTTAATGCGGATGCCTTATAATGAATATCAACTCTCTAAACAAGGATCTAAGATAAAATCTAAAGAATGAGGGATGCTCCTGATGATCTAGAATAAAAGAAGTGAATAACCTAACTAAAACTAATGAAAGAAGATCTAAAAAAACAAATTAAACATATAAGCTACGATGAAACTGGAAAACTGAGAGGTAGGGCACTGTACACCCAAAAAACAAGATCATTGATAGAGGGATGCCCTAAAATGAAGATCAACTCTCTGAATGAGGATCCAAGATAAACTCTAAAATGCTTCTGGTGATATAGAATGAAATAAGAATAAGCTAACTAAAACTAAAGAAAGAGGATCTAAAAAAAACGAACATGTAAGTTATGATGAATTGGTATTTAGGTACTTGGGAAGATACAAAAGGATTTTGATAGAGGGATGCCCTGAAATAAAGATCACTTCAAAGAGATCAGAGAACTCGATGATCAAGAATGAAAGAAGAATAAGCTAACTAAAACTAAAGAAATAGGATCTAAAAAAAATGAACTAAACATGTAAGCTATGATGAAACTAGAAAACTGAAAGATGGGGCTCTATACGCCCAAAGAAAGATTGGTGATAGGGGGATGCCCTAAAATGAAAATCAACTCTCTGAATGAGGATCTAAGATAAACTCTGAAGAAGGAGGGATGCTTTTGATGATCTAGAATGAAAGAAGAATAAGCTAACTAAAACTAAAGAAAGATGATCCTAAAAGGGCTAAACATGTTCATAACATTAGCGGAATACTTGAAAGATGGGACTTATGTGCCCCAGCAAGGTCTTTGGTAGGGGACACCCAGAATGAAGATGAACTCTCTGAGCGAGGATCTAGAATAATCTAAAATGAAGGATCTCTAGTGATCGGAAGAAAGAATAATAAGCTAACTAAAACTAAAAAGAAAAAAATCTAAATAACAAATAAGCTTATGTAAACTATGATGGCCCAGGCTACTAAAAGATGGGACATTGTGCCTGACAAGATGCTAACAGGGGATGCCTAAAATGAATCAATAACGAACGAGGACTAAAGATAATCTTTATAGAAGGAGGGATGCT
This sequence comes from Tetrastigma voinierianum, assembly GCA_016808115.1. Taxonomy (NCBI): domain Eukaryota; kingdom Viridiplantae; phylum Streptophyta; class Magnoliopsida; order Vitales; family Vitaceae; genus Tetrastigma; species Tetrastigma voinierianum. The sequence goes on from JAEQBH010001107.1 coordinate 787,618, forward strand.
CTTGGTGATCCGGAAGAAAAGAAGAATAAGCTTACTAAAACTAAAGAAAAAATTATCTAAAATAACGAACTAAACATGTAAACTATGATGGCGGAGATATTGAAGATGAAATACTTTATGCCTAAAGCAATTGTTGATAGGGGATGCCTAAAAATGAAGATCAACTCTCGGAGACAAGGATCTACAGTGTCTCTAAGAATAGAGATAGTTATGGTGAAGTTTGGGAAAATAAATTATGACTAACAAGAAAGCTAAGAAAGAGGATAACAAACTCAAACTAAACATAATGAATACATATGAATAGTGATGAAGCTAAATCTTGAAAGGCTAGAGGGCACTATCGCCCAACAAGATATTCTTAGGATGCCTAAAATGAAGATAAACTCTGAACAGGATCTAAGATGATCTAGAAGAAGGGATGCTCTAAAAGAATGGGGTAAAGTGAAACTATCTATAGTGAAACAGGTAAAATAAAGCCGAATAAAAGGAGAGTGAAATATACCTTCAGCAACAAAGAAACTATATGAAGTGGTGACTACGAATGAACTCTTTGAAAAAATGGGTATGTGATAGGTGTAGATCACTAACATTTATTATAAGCGTGTTTCAATCGTCTATCAACCTAAATGCTCAGATTCACAGCCCATATTCTTAAGATTACTAATCCCCATTTGCTTATGTTTTGCAATTAGAAAGAAAATCAAGCAGGGAAAGGAAGCATAGAAGGAAAAGGCAGTTGACAGTCTGGTTTCACTTCTCCCACATTGAGGAGGTTCACCAATGGCTATCCTTATGTGGCAAATGAGCATTATCAAATACAACCCCTGAGTTTACGCCAAGGCAAGCACTACGCCGCGAAGGTGAAGGCCTTTCGCTGGCGACTTGCGCCATCAAGGCGAGGAAAGATTAACAATTGAAGACACTTGCCCTTAGCCGGCGAAGAGCGTCAGTGAACAACAAACCTTCATTTTAGCGCGTTTGGATTCACTTTCCATTATCTGTCTTGTTGAGACTTGTTTGGGTTACAGTTTTGAGAACACCCTTCTGGGGTTTCTCTCTCTTCTTCTTAGACACCCAGGTTTTAGATTTTCTGAGTTTCACCTTATTTTTTGAAGTTCACTTTTGAAGAACTAGCTTCTAGGAGCTCTTGCAAACCTTGGCAGAGATTAGAACAATTTCATCTACTCTGTTTGTTTTGTGTCTAAAGTTCTCTCTTTATTAATCTTTCATGTATGTTTTATGTTAAATATGGTTTATTGGATTTCTTAGTTTATGTGAGTGGCTAAACTCTTTCTAGGGTTTGTTATTAAAAGTTACAGTGGTTGGTTATGTATCTTCTAGAATGGTTTTGTGAATTTATCCTTGTGTTGATGTTAGTTGTGGTGTGGTTATTTGTTTTGGATTATTATGGTTTTCATTAATTTATGTTGGAAAATTGGGTTTAGACCTAGTGCACAAAGTGTTTCCATAAGTGACAGTGGAAATATACCGCAGTTATTTATCTTACTCATGAATGTGTCTCAATTGACAAAATCAGCTAACTGATCAAAAGATCTAAGGAATTAGGAATATCTAATATTGAATGGATTTCATTAGAGTATACTCTCCAGCATTATCAGAGATGTTACATCATAGGGAATTAAATCGATGAAGCATAAATAAATATTCCTATTGTGGACCGAGGGGTGACCCGATAAGTTTAATCATATATAAAGTACCATATAGCTGGCCTAGATGGACGAAGAAGGCTGGGAGTGGTTGTGAGAAATGAGAACCAGAAAGTGTATAAACCTCAACCAGGATTTCACTTAGACTAAAACTGAAATATATTTTCATTGGCAGAAGCTGCTGAATCCTAAATCACAATGCATCAAATGGAAATAATTATTTATATATCCTTCACTTACATCTTTTCTTAAAATCAATATTGTATGAAACTTATAAAATCAATTTTTAGATTTGTTTTATTTTGGTTGGGTTTAGGAAACCCTGCTGCAAGTCATCTCGAATGGCTCAAATAGTGAACAACTGGTATTCGGGGTACTTTCGATCACCTATTAAAACCACCTTCACTATGGGATCGATATCTGGACTTGTTAGTCCACTGTATTACTTATGTGACCCATGTGCTTGCGGAAAATCGCGAACAAGTTTTTGGCGTTGTTGCCAGGGAAGGTACGGTTTAGTGTTTGGATTGATATTTTGGCAAAAGAGAAGTTTGCTAATTTGAGCAAAAATTTTCTTTTTTTTCTTGTTTTTATTTGTTTCTTATTTGAATTTTGTACACTTCACTTTTATTTGTTTCTTTTGTATATTTTGTAGAGATGAATAAGCTCTTCTCTGACCTCAGATAATAATTTGCGGCTCGAGATGCCAGGCTCGCACCAACGGAGGATATTGTCAAAAGTAAACCTGACCTCCGGGCAACAAACTTGCCTCTTTGGAGGGTGAATTCTTTCAATATTGCGGGTTAAATCTCTTCAACCTTAACTATATCATACTACAGTATTCGAGTTGGGTTACATGACAATATCTCCTATGGACATCAAGTATCTAGGTCAAGGAAGTTCCAAGTTCTTACCCATTATCAAGAGCAATTACGGCAACCATGATGAAGAGCCATTCCTTGTAGTGAAGGAAAGGGTAAGAGGATAATGAGGCTCTGTCGGTTGCCAATTATGGAAACCAAGATGGACGCCAACATGATAGCAGACATGGGCACCAATTCGAAAAATCTCAATAGAGAAATGTATGCTATCATGGAAAGATTGGCAATACAAGTCGAGGAATTGGAAAAACTTCAAAAGAAACAATCTTCAAGGAAACTCTCGAGCAACATAAAGAATGATGCCATGCGAGAGAGTGAAAGCATGTCTTTAAGCCTAGAAGAAGAAATTTTGAGCCCGACATTGGATGAGGACAAGAACATAATGGAATGTGATAAAAGGCCTTTGGTCCTTAAGGGAGAATTTCAAGACCTCGCATTGGTTGAGAAGAACGAGCTTGCTATTGATGAAGAGTGGTCATTGAAAGAAAAGCAAGTTGAAAAGCAACATCCCGAGCTTATAATGGAAAATATCTTAGTTGGAGTTGAAGACTTCTATTTCCCCATAGAATCTTTGACTTTTGGTATGGAGGAGGACCGACAAGTATCATTTGTAGAAAAACCTTTCGTTGCCACAAGTCAAATGTGGATTGATACTGAAAATGGGGAAATAACACTCCTTGTTGGTGAGGAAAAAATGAAGTTTGACCTCCACCAAAGAAAACCATGAATGGATGAAACGGAGAAAGTGTAAAGTTATAGAGTTCAACTCACTCGTTGAGGAGTCCTTTCCAGATCCGCATAAGAGTACACTCTTGAAGGATATAGATTGAAGTAACTCTTTCCTCACCAAAGGAAGTTAGATTGAAACCATTGATTATTCCCGAGGGTGGAGAAAGTTTAACCTCACAGCGATGAGGATGAAGAGAGAGTGGCCCTGATGGATGAAGAGACAGCTTAATATGAAGACCCAGCTGTACTGGGCTTAATGGTCATGATCATCTAGAAGTCATTGTTCTTATCTTTCATATTTCATACATTGGGGACAATGCATATTCTAAGTTTGGAGGTATTAAAGGAATTTCCCTTCGTTTTTAAAATTTTCTAGCAGCTTCAATTATCCTACCTTTAGTGTTTTCTTTTTGTTGCTTGTGTGTTTTAGTTGCTCTTATGTCTTTTTTAGCTTTTAGGTTAATTTTTTGCATTTTTAGGTTGTTTTTGTTTTGGGTTGAGCTTGTTTTGAGATAATTGTGATGCCTATGATGAATAATGATTAGGCTTTATTTACATGAAAGAAAATAGAGACATTTTGAGCGCATAATTATAATCATTACGACCTTGCAATTGACTATATAGGCTCAAGTTCTTTATCAATTTGAGCACAAGTCATTTACCTTGATGATCAATTTTGCTTGAATTTAGAAGAATTAGGTGATCATTTCACTTCTTTGATCTAAAGACTTTAGAACTTGTTTCGAGTATCGCTCGGAAAAATCCTGAAACAACCACGATAATTAGAAATGATATCAAATAATCATGGATCGATTAGGCCTTTCTAGCTAACCTTTTTGTACATATGTCCGCAGATTACCCAATTTTGACCATAGCATTAGCCATTTTATTTCAAGAAAAGCCAAAGATGATTGTCCCTTTTGTTGGGCTACCTTTCAATCAAATCCCTTGTTTACCCCAACATGTTGATTTGTCACCATATCTTGTGGATACATGTAGTGTGAATTTGGAAGTTAATTGAAAAGATTTGTGCATGTTATGAACAAAGGTTTTTGGAATGAAAAAGAAATGAAAAAGAAATAAAAAGTAGAAAAGCGGAAAAGGAAGAAAAAGAAAAATAAAGCAAGGAGGAGTAAGTTTGACATACAACTTCCTACCTTGAGCAAATAAGTTCTAAGGGTGTTTTACATAATACCTAGGCCATTGAGTCTGAGGGTTTACTGCTAAAACTCATTACACTAGGATGGTGTTAAAAGCTTAGCAGTTGAATACACTCTCAAGCCTTGTATTCTGAAAAAATAAAGTTCTTGGTGTTCTTGTGAGGATGGTAAAAATCATTTAAGTTTGGGGAGAGATCTATCTGGTGAAAAATACAAGAGCCAGTTTAAGGAGAGCTATTTAAATGCAAGAATGTGAAAGGATACGAAGGATGAGCAGGTAGGAAGAAAATAAGAAAAAGATGCTTATGTTTTGGAATTTAAACGAAGCCTAAATGACTTATTGACTACGTACTTTACATGCACTCTGAAGCTTTTGAAGACCTAATTGATCCTAAGAGGTTGTGTATAAGCTTCATTAGTGGAGGCGTATGCTTGACAACTCATGAGTCTTACACACTCGATGAAATCCCCATTCCTCAATTCATCTAATTTCATGAAATGATTAACCAAAGGGAAGACACACACAAACACTTGAGAACTTTGGTTTAGATTGTTAGGCTCAGGTCAAATGTATTTAAAAAATAGCTTATAAGTTTTCTTTGTGTTGTATGAAGGATTGCAAGATCCTTGAGAGTATATTCGTTATCATTCTGTTATCTTATGTTTTATTGATTTGGATAAGGAGAAAATGGGTTATTTCTTTTAGCGAGGATGTAAATGTTAAGGTTGATTGTTTGATGGTGTAGACCATACTTGCATTTGTGGCGTGTTTTCATGTGTCTATGCAGCCCTAAATGCTGATTCACACATATTCTTAAGAATTACACTAATCCCCATTTGCTTATGTTTTGCGGTGTGAAAAATCGAACCGAGGAAAGAGGCAGCATAGAAGGAAGAACACGTTGTTTGATGCTGCGGATTTAGCTTTGCCATAGGAAGTTTGCCCAGTGAAGGTATCTTCACCTTGGTGAAAAGGAAGTGTAGAGGCTCGCCCCTCGGGTTTCCCCGAGGCGAAACATACCAGGCGAAGCATGCAGCGAGTGAAGACATAGCTAAAAATGAAGCATATGGCGAAGAAGATTATCCAGATTGAAGACACCTACCCTCTGCCAAGGCGAAGAACATTGGGATGGAATAGCAAACCTCGCATTTTTAGCCCATTTTTTGCCCACTTTCCATTGTCTATAAAGACATGTATTTGAGACTTGTTTAAGGTTTGGTTTTTGAGGAAGAACACCTCCATGGTTTTCTCATCTACTGTAGATCACTTTAGGGTTTTTAGATTTCTTAGGTTTCACCTTGTTTAGAGTTGCTTTTGAAGAACTAGCTACTAGGAGCTCTTAAAGCGTGAGAGCGGGATTTAGAGGCAATTTCATCTCTCATTTGTTTTATATCTCTAAACTTTACTCTCTTTATTAATCTTTCATTATTATGTTTATGTTAAACATTGTTTTATTGGATTTATTGGTTGTAATGAGTGGCTAAACTCTCCTTTAGGGTTGATTATTTAAGTTGATGGTTGATTTATGTATATTCTAGAATGGTTTTGTGAATTTATACTTGTGTTGATGTTAGTTGGTGTAGTTGTTGGATTATTATGGTTTTGCCTAATTAATTTATGTTGGGAAGTGAGACCTAGTGCACAAAGGGTTTCCATAGTGATAGTTGGAAATGCTTGGCAAAAATGCAAATTTTTTATAATTTTATTATATATTCCAGTATAAGTGAGCCAACTTGGGTATTTTCAGGGAATTTTTAAATGAATATTAATTAAGTGACTATATAGCTAAAAGCCAAATGCAAATAGTAAATGCTAAAATATGAGGAAATTAATTGGACTAGAAAATAAACCCAGAGTGAGAAAAAGGGCAAAAAAAATTAAAAATTGTGACATAAGGACCTAAGGGTCATAAGTTTAGAAAAGAAGAAATGTCTAAGTGTGATTAATGAAATTTAAATGCAAATAGAGACAAATAGTGACAGCTAGCAATTAGGAAAACTTAAACCCAAAATGCATTTTTAAAAGATAAATCAAGGCCTTATCATGACATAGGATATTTAAGACTAAAAATTGGTCTTAGAGCTAGTTTTACATAAAGCAGTTTGAGAGAAAAGGAAGGGAGAGCTGAGGCTTGCAAAGAGTGAGGAGGTTGATTCTTGTCTATTAAAGCAAGGGTTTAAGAATCAGGATTGAAGAAGAAGAAAGCTTGGCATTGGAAGATTGAAAGGTTTAAGATCTAAGCGAAACTGTACTTTTCTACTTGTGTTTAGGTTTTAAGCAAACCCCCAGGTATGGTATAAAAGTGTTCTTGGATGGTTTTAGTTCAGTTTGAGATTGTTTTGCATTGTTTAGATTGGTTGGGATTTGGTTTGGAGGAGTGTTTGTAAAAAGGGAAAATGTTGGGTTTTCAAAAAAAATGCTGTCAAAATTTTGTTAAGACCCATGTTCTTATTTTGGCTATAGATTAAGTTATCCAAATGAAGTGATTCTAATTCGTAAAGAACCATAAGAGATATGTATACAAATATATAGAAGGGATCAGGAGCAAATTGTAGCTCTAAGGCTCCCAAATACGGGAGGCAAGATTGAGCTCGGGTGGCTCATTTGGTTATCTTTCTGGTACAGGTGTGTTATAGTGTTTAGCCATAAGTTGGAAGTTCACTCATCCAAATTAATTAGATTAAAGTGTGGTAAAAATAAATTCTAGAATATTTACTTGAAGAAAGTATAATACAAGTGTAGCTTGAAGTGAAATTTGTCAAAAATAGGGCTATGTGTGAAGTCTTGAATCTGCTTTGCAAGTGGGTAGTCTGGATCATAAACCATAATAACGAGTTTGGTTGATCCAAATTGGATGATTCTAGTTATATAAGAAACCTTAAAACCATATATTCAAATGAGTAGAAGGAACCATTACCAATTTATAAAGTTAAGACCCCTGAAATTGGGAATAACAGTAGGTAAGCAGGGTGGCCCAGGCATGTTGAGTTTGGCGGTAAATTAAGTGACTTGAGTTTAGGGTGTCTAGATAATATGATTCGATTCCCTCTTAAAATAGACTCACATAGAGCTAAAATTTTCTTTGAAGGAGCTTTTGGGCAAGTGTGTTTCAAATGTTGCATTTGCAAGTGAAGGTGTCAGTTGGAGCTATGAAGCGTTAAAAACTCCTAGAATAACATACTAATATGTGATTGTCATTGTATTTGAATAGGGGCTAACAAGGAGGAAAGTATTAAAGTCAGGAATTTGAAGATCGGAATCAAGCGATGATTTTTGTTTGTTTCTATCTTCTCTGTTCTCGGTTTTCAAGATTTGAACTATTTGTTTTAAATACTAAAGAAAAGCATAGTGAATTGTTTATTGATGATTGTGAAATGTTTCTGATGAAAATTGTAAAGTGTTGAAAATGACTGTTTATACAAATGCATGTTATGCGCATGTTTATTTATAAATCTTTGAAACGCCCTTGTCGAATGTTCTTAGAACTAGTTCGTATGAAGAGATGAGTGGTATCTTGACTAGAGTCGAAATCGCGTGCTGCAACGGTTAATATTGATGTGTCACTCGTCAATGACCAATAGAGATACGTATCATCCACTTCAAGTCCGACGACGATTAACTAGTCAGAAGGCGTCAAAGGCTGGCCGTCTTTATCTATACTATATCTATACTCTTTCTTGGGACTCTTAATGACTGTTCTTTCATTTGTACTATTTGTTGAGTATACAAATAATTTACATAAAAACAAAAAATGTTTATATACAAAGAGAACTTCCCAGGAGTGTTATCCCATCACAATCATATATACAAAGTCCTTACTTGTAACTACCAATTTACTATTACAAACAGAGATTCTTTGACGACGGACGATAATTTTATAATAAGTCAGGCTGCTTTGTGATGTGAATGTCATCCTCTATCGCATCCTTCTGCTCCTGGCCTACACAGTTGAACACAGTATAACTTCTGCTCAAATGGAGCCTCAACATGGACCTTCCTGTGCGGCGACTGTCTAAGCTTATACATATATATTATCTATCCTACATATTTCTTTCTGCTTTAATTACTTATCATCTCTACAGCTTCCTTGCATATAGCTCTTTACTACATTTTGTTCTATGTCTTTGGCATATCTCTTATCTAACTTTTCTTTATATGTATTCCTATTTACCTTTGCATATTCTATGCTGTATCATGTGTTTATCTTTTTCCACACTTATCATATATGTTTCAAATGTTCCTAAATCTTTTTCGAGGTTATATCATGTCTCTAAAATTATATCTTTTATCTTCAGGTTCTTTGATTTATTTGCATTCTTCCTTTCATGCTTGTACTATTAATATCTTTCTCTTGCAGTTATTCATCTTGTACTTTTCATATCTGTTAACTCTGTTTTTAATTATATCTTCCATATACATTTATGCGTTCTTTATTCTATATCCTCCTCTTTGTGTTTTGTATACTTACATACTTTCTTGTGTTCATATACTTATTTACATATCAATTTATCTTTGTGCTACTTGTTCTCTTGAGTATGCGTACTTTCATCATATAAACGATGCTATGCTTCTCTATCAGGTCTTATCTTCTGTCCCATATCATTTCTTTTTGGTTTCCATGTGCATAAATACGCTGAAGAAAGGATCAGGAAACTACTTATTAACATAAGAAAATTACTAACCCATAAAGTGATCATGTGCATTAATACCCAGAATGTATCATCTTTGTGAAATGACCTATATCATATCTGTAGGTGCCCGAAATTTTATCATATACAAGCGATGATACTGTCTATTGTAGCGTGACCTTATGAATACTGATCAACAGATCTATATATGATGACGGGGCCTCCAATATCACATATGTGAATATCTTGCAACAGCTGTATCTTCTAGACGCCTACATCACTAGGGTTACAGCATACAATCAACTTCTTGTTTTTGTGCATATCTCATAGCTTTATGACTCTTGTTATCATATTGCTTATGCATATATACTATCATTGCTTTACTACGTATTAGTTCTCAAAAGCGTAAGCTTCAGCTAGGGTTCTCATATATCTATATAATATAATTCATATCTTTTCTATCTATTAGTTTGTCTATCATATTTCCTTGAGATACATCTATGCACTCTTGTATTCATATATTCATATATAGCTTTCTATATTCATATCTCATATATCATTTATACATTTTATCATGTTTACTTCTCTTGTACTTTCTATATTCCTATCATGTGAAACTTTTCTTTCATTCACATTTTTCGTATATGCCATCATTTTATGTCGTGATGCCGTTCACTATCTTTCAATAAATGCACTAACTATCTCTGTCATTCTTTGCTCATTTATGTTCTTGTCGTATGTTCTTCGCGTATTCCAATCTTATTCTTTTTCGGGCATGTCTATCTTTATACTCACTATCTTTAAGTATTCCTATCATTTATTCTTAGCATGTTCTATCTGATATTCATTAGTATATCCTATCCTTATAATCCTATCATACATACACTATATTCATCATTTGTCTTTATATGCATATGTATACTTTTTATCATTCGTGTACTTTAGACTATCTTATATCTTATGACATCATTCTATCATATCTTATCATGTATTTTACTGACCTTACTATATATATTTGCAATATATTCCTATACCTTTCTATACTTGTACATTATGCAACCTATGTATTCACCTTCTCCTGAATCTACTTTATTTAGAAATTAGAGTAATCCAAATGGATCATCCAAACTAAAGTTATGGCATTTTCATGCCATAAGTCATTCTGGAATTTTTCTGACGATTTGTATTACTCATTTTCCAGGGTCTTAACATATTTTGACATATGTCCTTATAATCATTAGCTAAGGTGCTTTAAGGGTTCTATTTCCAACTAGATGCCAATTCAGACACCGGAACTCAGTTACGTCCGAAACAGCCCGGACTTCTCTATGTTCAGCAGACAGAATTTGGTTTGCACGGTCCCACTTCGAGTGTATTTTTGGGACCACTTAGGATCATAATTTGGTGATACCTTCTCTTTAAGTTTTGTTCTCCTTGAAGTCATTTAATTCAAGCCATGAATCTTAATCGGATAAGAAATGGAGTAAGTTATGAACAAAAATACAAAACTGGTCCAAAGCTGGAAAAGCAAGAATAAGTTGTGTATAATTTCAGCTCAGGATTGTGCATTGCAACAACCAAAAATGACAGAATAAGTTCTTGCCAGTACAAGTTTCAAGTTGTACCAGTAAAAGTCACTCAGGAATGCCAAATGTGTGTTTTCTCACATTTTCCATACTTTTGAATCCCCGATCACTTCTATACTTCAGCACACATCAAAACATTCCAAATTCACCTTGAATCTCTTTCTACTCCATTTCTCTTCAGTTTCATATATTTCTTCAAAAATCCATCATGGATTTCTTCAAAACCCTTCTAATATGGGTTGCCCTTACACAAACAAAACAGAAGTTAGTTAGGGTTTATTAAACCTTTGGCTTCCAGGCCTCTCACGTTTACCATGGATTCTGTCCTCGAAGAGGGTTCATGAGCTTCTTTGTGCCATATGAAGGTTTACCCGCCTTAATTGCTAACATTTTGGAGTTAGATGAAACCTAGCAAAACCTAGATTTGAGCAAAATAATCATCATAAACCCAAAGATACATACCCAAATCTGTAAATTCATAATCAAGGTTGGTTTCCATACTGTGATCTTGATTCCTCTTCTTCTCTCTCTTCTTCTTCTCTTTATCTTCTCTTCTGCTGTACTACTCTCTTTCTCTCTTCTCCCGTTTTCTCTCTTTGGAGACCAAATTTGGTCTTAAAATAGACCACAGTCCAAACCATGTTTGGCCAAGTCAAACTGTTTTGAAGCTTAAGTTTTCCTCAATTCATTTTGGTCCCAAACTTCTCTTTGTCTCTCTATTCTATACTTTCTATGTTTGTATTTAATCCATCTCTTTATTTAAATTTCCTATTACATCCCATCTTTGGCTTTATTACCTTTAGGTCTCAAGTAATTATTACCACTTTACCCTTAGCTCAATTAATTAGGGTCTCTCGTTTTATTTAAGAAAATTTTCCATTTTAGCTTATAATATATCTAAACAAGTCAGAAGCGCTATAGGGTATGTTTAGGGATATTCTGATGTCGACAGTGTTCACTAGTGATTTTTATATCTTAAGTTTAGCGCGACGGAGACCATAATGTTACAAACCATTTTTGCTCTAGGCTACGATCGATGGGCGGAATCTTAGATGATTACGATATCTTATTATGCTCGAAAAACATAAGTTAAATTTGTTAAGGGTAGAGCAAGATTGAATTGATTTGAATTTGACAAATTGGAATTGAAAAGCATGATTGTGTTAAATAAAAGAATATTGTAGAAATACGCAATTTGATTATAATGACTTGTGTTAACTATGGAAGTGTATATTTAGTTTGACAGTGAACCATAAATGATTGTATGAAATAAGTATGTATTATAACCCGTGATCATCCAAAATTTGAAAAGAGAGATGAATTTTATAGTAAAACTGCATGATTTGATTTAAACTGAAACCAAGAATAGAATTATATAGAACCACTAAGCATGAAAATGCTTAGCGTGTGGTACTAATCTATGCAGTGCAGTTGACCGAAGAAAAGCAAGATCGAGAAGTCTGATCATAAAGAAAAATTACGGGTATGTTCGCCTGTATACATTCACCACTCCCTTTTTTGAACATTGATATTTGTAAAACATTTAAAGAAGCGATGTCTTTATAAATAATTTTACTTTACATGAATGAAATGAAATAGAACCCCTTTAAAGCGGCTTAAGCATATTTGAAAAGATTTTGCCGCCAGCCAAAGAGTCATGCTTGTAATGTGTTTTTGATAAATGATTTTGATAAGGTGATTGAGTGACACTAGAGCAGCGGTTCGGTCGGACCATAAATAATTCGGGCCGGGAAAGGGATTAACTACGAAATATCATAGCTCTTGATCTTTTCTCCTAAATGTAACTTTCAGTTATTAAAGTAAACAACCTAGTCAAGAAGTCTGAGGTGGAATGTCTGGAAATGCTAGATGAATTTCATTAGGAGTAGCACCATCTCAGCATTATGTGAGGATCGTATGGACCAAGAGGTGATCGATCTGAGCATAGTCTAGGTATTCCTATTATATGGACCGAGAGGTGACCAACAGGATTCCCAAGGAAAGCACTACCTTATAAAGTATCATGTGTGGCCTGAATGGACCAGAAAGGAGAGCCTGGGAGTGGGTGTAAGAACAGGAGCGAAAATTAATAAGCCTCATACTAGTTTCCTTGGACAAACACAAATATATTTTCGATAAACCAGCACTTTATGAATACAATCTGTTTAATAATGGATACAAATCAATATAATATCCTTCCTTATGGCTTTTCTTAAAATCAACCCATTCACTTGTGGTCTTATAAAATCAATTTTAGATTTTGTTTTTTTGTTTTTCAGTTGGTTCACCCTAGTCATCGAGTCGCTTAAATAGTGAACGACTTCAGTAGTCGGGGTACTCAATCCTGGCTAAAACCACACTTTCCCTGTGGGATTGATATCTAGACTTGTTAGTCCACTGTATTACTTGTGCGACCCGTGCGCTTGAGGAAAATCGTGAACAGTATGCCCCTATAGAAAGCTCTATAAGAAGAAAACTCTAAGCAATGACTCACAAAGATCAATAAACAAATCAAACGTTCAAGAAGTAAATCGAATCAATCAATAATCTCTATAAGGGTGTATGCCCCAGTACAACAACTAACAGCAAATGGATCAAGAAATCATGAAATCAACAGAGGATATGGTAATCTCGATGAAGGGGGGTATGCCCTAGTGTCGAATGATGATCAAGCACACCGTCAAATCTATCTAACTCCATACCAATCCAAGGCTACAGTAAATATCAATCATCGATAATGTCAAAATCTGCATACTGTAATAGTGCCCTCATGGAAAATTAAAAAAAAACGAAACCCCAATATTGAAAAGTCACTATATCAATCAATGGCCTATCGGAAGGCAAGACATGCATCGAAACTTTGTCTAACTCAAATCTGTGACCACCACCCTCACATTGGAACGTGCTACTGAAAATAGGGCTCCACGATAGAATGACATCAAGCTCAAAATCCAATGAAATATCTCTGTGCTGCTCAAAAAGGTCTAGTAGTAAGAAAATATCATCGAATCCTGCATAAATCGATCAATTGAATGGCTCAAAACACATATCCAAGGACCATAGTAATCTTTAATGCCTCTGACTTGACAACAATCTGCTCGGTGCTCGTAATCAACTAACAAAGATACAATTGAAACATCAAGGGACTCGATGATCTTAAGGGTGGAATCATGTCTATAGTGAAAATCAACTAAGTCTCATAAATTTGAAAATCTCAACCGGGAGGAAGTATGCCCTGACATATAAAACCGACACACTACACTATGAATGTAAACATGGTCCAAGAAGTCAAAATGAAGAAACCATCAACATCTCAGAGAGAATATATCATATCAAATCTCATAAGAATAATCCAACTGATAGGGCATCAGAAAATCTCAAAAGCAAAAGTAGGTCTCAATGAAACTCAATTAGATATGATAATCTCAAAATGGGGGGATACACCCCACCAGTATGCAGGGTCTACGAACTATAGGGACTATCCCATACTTTGCAACAATCATCCAATATATCTCAAGGGTAATCAACTAATCCAAGAGGAAAAATGATCATCTCAAAAGTACCCTACTATGTATCATAATGTACTCCCAGGAGGAGCTGGAGTGTGCAATAGTCAAACTGATCCCCCTCAACAATATGCTACCAAAGGAATCATAATAGAAAAACTGTCATAAACTCAAAAGGATGCTCTACCCCAAACTGATGTTATATCAGATAAATCCAATAGGACTATTGGGTCAATCAAAACAACCAACCTTAAAGGAACTACACCACTAGGGACTCGTCTCAATCCAAAGAAAATGGGATATGCCTTAGTATAACAACTGATGTGTAGCCTCAAACACCTCTATAAAGAATCCAAAAGTAATCATGCGATGTAGCACCATTGAAAGTATGGATTAAAAGAAGCTCCCCCAAGGTAAATCCATCGAGAATCACATGTTGATATCCTAAACTATGAACTGGATCCACAAATAAAGAGAGACTGTGTAGAATGAAAAGTAGTAACACCATGCCACCTAATCAATGGCCATCATCAACAAAACAATCGTGTGGGCTTTCAAAAGTCTACAACCCCCATAAAATGAACATATCTAAAATCTGGTATACCTCAAAGTGAAGGTCGAACAACATCAAATGATCATGAAATCAACAAATAATTTGCATCTGCAACTAAATCAACCTCAATCATCAAAGAAGCATCTCCTAGAAGAAGGAGCATGATGACACCATATATCTGTCAGATCTCAAGTACTTGCCCAAGTGGAGGCTGATGAAGATAACATCTTATCTCATGGCCTCATGTTGGTCTTACGACTTGGACCTTAATGTAGGCTCAAGGTAAAATAGAATAGAAGAAAAACTAGGCTCAAATACCCAATGATCAAATCCCTTGCCCTCAGGTGTATTATGCATAATATCCAAAATATCTAATAAGCCATGGGTCTAACAAATTCTAATGTAGACACATCAATAAGGAAATCGAAAAACAACGTGAATGTGTCAACACTGATAGTGGATCAAGGAATGGTATAAGCCGATCAACATGATATATGTGGACGGTGGGGAGGATATATCTCACATTGAAATGTTGATCAATGGAAAGAAAAATGATGTAGGCAAATATGGATGTGATAAAAAGATGAAAAGCAATGAGATCAAAATATACCCAAAGCATATGGGGGCCTAGAAAGCTCACAGACAAACTCTCAAGATCAAATAAAGTTCAAAGAACAACCATCAACGATCAAAACATGTCCAATTAAGAAACATACTATATATATGTGCAAACACTTTTTTCTTTTCTTTTTTTTTCTCTTTTCTTTTTTTTTTTTTTTTGTTTTTGTTTTTTGTGTGTTTTTTTATTTTCATCATACAGAGATAGATATACTCTCAAACAATGATGTACAAAGAAGCTCTCTCTGATAGAATAACCCTCTCAACTAAGGATCTTCAAATCACTGTCTATAAGATGAGAATGGAGAAATGGTATGACCATCCCCTATGCAATGAGATGTGAAAGATCATCACTCAAGATAGGTAAAGAACATGAAAGCAAAGTAAAAATATAAAGTGAGGAATATAAAGCAATGAGGTATGATAGAGGATGATATTGATATGACCACATAATAGTGAAAAAGGTAGGTCAATAAGTCCATCTAAAAACAACACATATACACTAAAGGGGCCTTATCTCGATATAGAAAGTAAGCAAGGCTATAAGAAATGAAAGACTATAATGCTCATGTGAGGCTCAAGGGGCTAGCAACGGTCTAAATGTCTGAAAAATGGTGATAAGGTATGAGGCTAACCAAAATAATGGCCACCCATCAAGCAACCATGATATCAAGTGATCATACTTCCTCAACGAACCACATGGGTTGGTTTTAAGTAGTAATGAATCAGTCAATCAAGCTACCTCACTCTAAGATCAACTCTCAAATGACATGAGGTTTACTCTCAATGGTTTGAACATCTCCCTACTATGAGTTGCAATACCCGGTAAATGGGACGCATAATGGAGAACGACCACCTCATGAGTCAAAAAAATACCCAGAATGCTCCAATCCATATATGAAAAAAGTGACTATCCGATGTTTGTGCCCTCTCAATATCAAGCATCTGAAAGTCGATGGCAAATTGACTATAGGTCACCATCATCCTAAATAATGGTCATGTCAAGTACCCTCATCCGTCCCAACTCATGCTCAAGTGTATCTAAGTGGGTGCGTAAGTCCTTTGAAGTTGAGATAAGCATGGACACATAAGGTGGTGGTGGTGTTTGATCAAATTGTATAACCACCTGAGTCGGGGGTCCGTCGAACCTATTACTTATCCATCATCTGTCTAAGATTAGAAATGGTCTCACAAACTAAATCTATAGATGTTGTGAACTGATCCATGGTGATTGTCTGCGACTCCATGTCCACTATGATTCAAATGCTCAAACAAATGAGTCTGTAATGGGTTCTAATTATAAGCGAAAAACCCCAAACTCAAGTAGAAAGTGAATCTTGAAAAGTGTAGAGGAAATGGATAAGATGCACTATGAGAAAAAGCACCAAGTGAACATTGAACTATACAAAAAGGGATAGACTAGCACAATTGTGAAAGGCAGTTCAACTAGAACTTGAACTCATATTGATCTCTAAGCACACCTCACTAGAGACCAGAGGAGGGAATACTAGACCCAATTGTATCAAAATGGCCTTAGTTCTCAAATGCACTCCACGCAGGATAAGCTCTACCTATAAGGCTTCATAAAATACAAACTGGAGGATCCAAAAGATGGTCATAATGGCAAAGGTCAAACCCAGTATTTGAACTCAATAAACCCTCAAACACTCAAAGACGATCTAAGGTGCATAATGGGATGTGGGTGCATCAAAAACCTAGCAAGCTAAGCACTAAGAAAGCACACTGGTCACAAAAATATCTTAAAATCTAGCTTTGGGCTATACGAGTCTTCAAAGATCGGACTTTAATCAACATCAATATGTCGACCACCTTCATAATGCTCCTAAACATAGATATAGCTCATAGTTATACCTTATTCCTAATCACTAGCTCGGTTGACAAGGAAGCAAAGAGTGAAAAGTCTCCAACCAAACAACAAACACAAAAATATAAGAAACAAAGTCGATCGAGACTAGGGAGTTAGAGATAAGGGGATAGATGTGTGTCCCACACAAACAGACAAGACATGAAATTAGACAAGAGAAGAGTGGTCATGCAACAAGCAGTCAAGCAAAGAGCAGGTATATCATCCAAAGCTACACACAAACTAAGCAGGAATACAAGGCAAGCAAAATGAGTATATAGTTCATATAACATGCTAAAAGATTGATCAAAATAAATATACAATAGAGAGGATCAACATGTCAAGATGAATGAGATAAACAAACAATAAGATAGTTCATGCAAAGATGGAAAGGAATAACATACAACAAGGATAAAACAATATGTTATAAGTAAGGCAATCAACCAATATAATCAACAATATCAAAATTGATGAAATATGTAACAATAAAAATATACATGTGAAGAAGAAGATAAAATATCATACAACAAGAAGACATAAGCATATTCTAAGAACGATCAAGTGAAATAATCAACATGTCAGGATAAGTGGAATGCACAACAATAATAAGATAATAGATGTAAAGATAAAAAGAATAGGTACAACAAAAAGAAAGCAATTTGACAAGATAGGTAAAAAAATCAACCAATGAAGTCAACAAACCAATATCTCAAATGAATATAATGACCAAGCATTAGATAATCATATAATCAAAGCTCTGGTTGCGATATCGACAGTCAAGCATGTAAATAGCACAAAGAATGTATCCATCAATCAATTAATCAAACACCTCATATTTGTGTTCAAGCTTAACCCCTCAATATCCTTTAGCCTGAAATAGCTATATTTTAGTGACCATGTAGTTTTTTGCTATTACGCTTCTTCCCACTTAAAAGGAAGAGTAATTTCTGCTTTTATTTTCCTTGTAAACCATTTTTAAAAACTAGTTGGGAGTCGCCACTTCTTTGCTTCGCTATTTTTAAAAAACAAATATCTCAAATGAATATAATATCTAAGCATTAGATAATCATATAATCAAAGCCTGTCATGAGTATCGGCATGTACCAAGCATGTAAATAGCACAAAGAATGTGTCCAGATCAATCAATTAATGTAAAACACTCTGATTGTGTTCAAGCCAACCCTCAATATCCCTAATGGAGTCGTCATTTTCATGGACTATGGAGGTTTTTTTTGCGATGCTCTTCCCATCTAGTGCTGTAGACTCGCTTTTTATTTTGTAAAACCATTTTTAAAAAAGGTTTGGAAGTCACACTTCTTTATGTTTTATTTTTAAAATAAGAAAACAAATAAGATGTAAACCCTAAATGCCACTTTAATAATTCAAAATAGGTTTGAAAATCGAGTCTAGTCCCACGCAAGCATTTATCAGAAAGTGTAGTAGCAAACCATGCGACTCTCTAAGCTCTTAAAGCCTGCCCTACTAAACAAACTAAGGAAATGTATTCAAGACCGATCAATAAATACCAACGACAAACAATAAAAATACAATAACACACCAAACATATATAAATAAATAATCGATAAATAAATAACAAAGTTGCTCATACGGTAAAAATGTGTACCTGTGCACAGATCGGCACTATGTCTAGGGAAATAATGTTAATGCAATAATAAAATATTCACCACATTTAATCGGAATTATAAATTGTATGGGCCAAATTATTTATTTGTAGGATACACGAAATGTTTGGCTATCCAAAACTCCATTTATTTCATATAAATCATTCCACAAGATTCCATTTTTATTGGAATTGTAAAATTAATCATGTAATTTGCACTCTTGAAAACTGATTCAAGTTTCAAAATTCAATAAATCACCTAAAATTACACTCTAAATGAATTTGGAGTTCGGTAATTTCAATCGGTGATTTAAATCGAATTTTGAAATTAAGAACTCGAATTTTATAAAATTGATATTTGAAAATTGTAATTGACCTAAAATTTTAAATAAACTTGAAAACTTGAATTTTGAAATTTTGACACTTAAATTTTGAAATCACTGAATTATAATTGTGAAATTGGAAACTCGACACCTTAAAAAAAATCATCAGAACACCATGATTTTGAAATTTGAAACTAGAGCACTTGATTTTTGAGATCGAAACACTAAAAATCAAATTTATATCGAAAGGACTAATTTTAAAATTAAAATGTCAATTTTAAAAATTGTAGGATTTTATAAAAATTGAAATTAGGAATTGTGGCACTTGTATTATTATTATTATTTTTTTTTTATTTTTTTTGAAAAACCCAATTATTTACTTCTTGAAAGACCCAATTATTTACTTTTAATGCTGAAAGAACACGTTTGGTTTATTATATTAATATTATAATCCTTTAAGGTCCGTTGATATGAAGAAAGTAGAAAGTGACATAGTTTTCCGTAATAAATAAAAAATAAAAAATAAAATGGGGGAGTTGGTCAAGACGTTATCTTGGTTAAATGAAGTATGTTTTATTTATGAGAGGATTTCTTCCAAATCCAATAGGGTTTCACCATCTGGCCTGCATGATGGACTTCCGATCGCCATTCATGATTCTGATTCGCCACCGTGTTTTGTTTGACTACCTTCAAACCTCAAAGCACGCGCCTTGGTTCGACTAACACGTAAAAGTAAAAATAAAAAATAAAAAAAATCCGATATTTTTGGCGGGTGGGAACTGGGAACTGGGAACTGGGAAGAGGAACGCAATCCAACGGACAGCGACAGAGTAAATAGTAAATACATAAACTAATAAGTGGGGAGAAAAACTGAACACGGGTGGGTCCCACTATCTGTAACTGTCTCTGTACGTAATGTTCCATCTAGGTGTTGGTTTTGAATCGGAGTTTTAGACTCAAATGATTAATTTGAAAAAAAATATATAAAATTAGTTTTTAACCTAAATTAATATTTAAAATAGTACATTTAAGTCCTATAGATTGGGAGATGATAAATATTATTATCATAAATAACGATAATTAAAATTTTTATCAAATATCGCTGTCATGAATAACGATAATTGAAATTTTTATCAAATATCATTTCTCATGACATTAGCATTTGATAAAAATTTTAATTATCGTTATCATAAACAACAACATTATATACTATTTTAAGTATTAATTTAGATTCTAAACTAATTTTATAATTTTTTTTTTCAAATAAAATATTTGAATCTAAAACTCTTTAAATTATGAGTAGAATAGGGGCAATCAAATCAAGGACATACCAGTTTAAATAGTACCTCTCAAGCACCTCCCACTTCCACCCTTCACCAAGTGTCCGATAATCCTTCATTGGTTTGAAGGATTCCTCCAGGGGAACATCCTCATAAGTCGTTTGATGTAGAAGTCATTCAACCAGCCAAATGTTTCATTCAACCAACAAATGTCACGCCAGAACAAAGTGAATTAATTCTCCATAGGTGATATCCTTCCTAGCATATTTTTGCAAAATCTCCATTCAAGAAGTCATTCCTTTTCAAGTGTTGGAGGAGCATTGTTAGCCTCCCCTATCACATATTTTTGTTGAAGTACTCTAGCCCACAAGCTATCTTTTTCCCTCCTCAGCCTCCAACCTAACTTCCTCATAAAAGCTTAATTTTCTATAAAAACAAAAAAATTAAATATTAAATAACATATTTTAAATTTTTATTACAACAAACTCTAAATTTACAAAACCATTATCAAACGTGATCTTTAATTTTCTATTTTTTATATATAAAATAAGTAATTATCAAATATAATAATGTTTTTTTCTTCTCTATTTTTATACTCTCTTTTTCTTAAGAAAGATACGATTTTTTCGACCATTTTAACTTTAAATCACCCCTCATTTCTTTTATAATTTTCTTCAAAAGAAAGTAATTATTTCAAGCATATTAAGGTTTTTACTTGTATTTTTTTTTTTTTTTAGATTATCATCTATTTGTTGCACATATAATAAAGGCTGGACATGATATCAGACACTTTGCACGATAGTCGATTTATTCAAACAAAAAAAACATATTCACTGACAACAGATGCTTAAATCACGAGTCGAGATACAGAAACTCCATCCATGATATTCTAAATATAAATATCAAATATATAAGATCGGAAATTCGATTATTTAGTATGTTATTAATCTTGACAAGTTACATCATCCTCTAAAAGTTCTCAGAATGAATTTAATTATACGTTTATCGAATTTATTAATAAGATATTCTAATCATTATAAATTTCAATAAATATAAGCTGGAATGACATTTATACTATTAATCCTGGACAAGAAGCCATTCTCTAAAATTTATAGTGAATTTGATTATATGTTTTTATCGAATGTATTGATAAATTGAATTAATAAAATTAATATTTTTTTCAAAAAAATAAAGTAATTAATCTTTTTTTTTCACCCTCACGCATGAGCACCCCACCTCTCAAAGAATATAACTGTCCATCTTTTTTTTCTCTATTTTGGTATATTTTTATTCTTTCTCTCTTTCATTTTTAGCCAAATTTCCCTTTTTGCCATCTCTCAAAGCCTGGTTCATAAAATGTAATGGGAAATGAATAGAAGTAAAAAATAATAAAATAAATAAATAAAAATCATCCGTCTGAAATGTACAAAATTTATTTGGTAGAATTCTATTTTGAGTTGGATGTTGGTAAAATATTTATAAAGTCGAGGATAAAAATTGGATATTTATGTTGAGGTGAAAGAAAGGGAGAGGGAGAAGGAGAGAGGACCTAAGAGGCGGTAGTGTCTGTTTATCATATTCTTAAAAACTAAAAACCTTGTTTCCGGCAGAGAGAAGTCCACTGCGCCATTTGAATTGAAGAATGGGAGCCGTCATGATCTGGAACGCCATTGAAGTTGCAGAGGAAGCTCGGGAGAACTGCTCCTCCGAAATTCACTCTTCTCATATCACAGTTGACTCCTCCCTGTCTCTTCCCCAAATGATTCCTCTTATCATGTTTGTTTCTCTTCTTTCTCCCTTTTAAATTGTGATTTTTGGATTGTTTCTGCCATTTGATTGGTGACGGAACGTAGGAAACGGAAGAGGGAGGGATAAAGGAGTGAGATAATTTGAATCTTGAATATTTCGTTGGTAGCTGCTAGAGCAAACTGAGAATTTCAGTTGTGGAGCTTCTCATAATCCTCGTTTCGTTTTTCTGTCTTCTTTCCGTTTCTCTAGTTGGTCGTAAAATGTAGAAGAAGAAAAGAAGCGAAAGGAGAATGAGATTTTGAATCTTGTACGTTTTATTATTTGGGATCTGAGGAAACTACGATCTCCGGTAAATTGAAGAGCGGTAGAAGAACATTTTGGCTCGATTGAAGTTAATTTTCTTGTTTGTCTTTGAACAAAAAGGATGTATTTGGATTTGCTCTAATTTCCTTGCTTTTTTTGGCATTCTGTTTGGTTGCTGTTGGAAGGTAGGATGAGAAAAGACGAGAAAATTTTGAAACTCTTGTTTCTTACTGCTTTGGTTCCATTAAATCAAGAAAAATTGATACCTGTGATGGTTATAAGGTAGAAAAATCCTAAAAACGAGAGGCTTAAAAATTTTTGTTCTTTTTTCCCAACTGTTCTCTAAGAAATGAAACGGAGCATGGTTTTCTTGTTTGGTTCTTATGATGTATGTTCTGTCTGAAAACCTAATTAAATTAATCTTGACAGAGAGTTGTGCAAGGATCTGTTCAAAAAATGGTCAAATTTGGATGATTCCCGTTTTTCTGTTGAGACTATATCAGGTGGCATTACGAATTTGTGTAAGTATTTTCTTTGTTGTGCACGATATTGGTTTTCTTCTAAAAACTTTCTCTAGAAGCTGCCTGAATCTATATTTGAAAGGTGGCTACTTAACCATACTTTGGAATGAAAAAAAAATGAGGTATTTTTCATGTGGATGTTTTATTTTTCCTTTTCTCTCAATACCTAATGTCCTAAAGTATTAGTCTGTGCAAAATTTTTCCTTGCATATGTGTAGTGCTGAAGGTATCTGTTCAGGAGGAAAATGGAAACAATACATGTATGACAGTTAGGCTGTATGGTCCTAACACTGAATATGTTATCAATCGTGAACGTGAATTGCAGGTGAAGCCCTGAGTTTTCTGTACTTGATTTGTAGTTTGTCAATGCTGTATTCTTTGTATTCATGCTAACTGATTTTCTTGGTTATACAATTTTCTTAAACATTATTAATTTTTCCTATCTCTTATTTGAAAAGACATAATCTTGCATTTTTGTATCGGTTTCTATCTTCCATTTTTGTATTAATTTCTTGCATTATGGGATGCATTTTGTGTGTCGATATGGATAGAATGGTTTCTACCACCATACAAGAAAAGCAAAATATGATGATGGTGCGAATTTATCTTATCTCTGTAGGCAATATGTGTGTTTGAACGGAGAAAGAAATACAAGCAAAAAATGAGTCCTCTACAAACAAAAAGAAAAAAGAAAAAAGAAAAAAGCAATGACTGTTATTCTGGTATTAATTGGAATAATTAGATCTTAAACTGGTAAAAAAAAAACCACTCCCTGTAAGTGCTTCCTTTTGGGCTTGACAATCCATGTTAGGCCCAAGAATTTCCATGCACTTGTACTGTGGATGACTCAATTATCATTGTGGCATCTCTATGAAAATTTTGTTTGTAAAATTGTATGATTAATCAGACGGAGCAGGAAGAATTGTTTATAACTATCAGCTTCAGCAAACAAATTTAACTTATTGGCCTGAATATAATAAGTATGTGAAGTTTGCTTTAGGTAATTGTTGGACCTTCATGTGGAGAATTACCTGATTAACTTAGACGCAAATAAAAAATACAATTTTACTTATTGATCAAGGATATCCAAGAACTCAGACTTTGTCCACTGTCATTTCCTGGAGAGATTCATCTAAGGCCTTAACTTTGGTTCTTCCCAATTCTAAATGCTTCCTTGGAACTATATACGGCATGGAAGGGTTTTGGTTTGTCAAACAGAAATCTTTTAATGCAGTGTACCATCTTCCTCAAGAAATCAATGAACTCACCCTCATTATGAACATAAATAGTTATTAATGCTTGACTATGCAAAATTTCATGTGTTACTATAAGCTTCTTTGCACACAATGGAGTTCATAAGGAGGAATTTTGGCCAGAATGTTCTGATGGATGGCAGGGAAAGCTGATTTATATCTGATTCATACAACTCCTTTCGTTTCTTATAATCTATCTTCTGTTTGTTGAACTTCCTGTAAGGGTTTTTAAACAAAAAGAGGTTCTGCTATTCTGTGAGGTTACAATCATAATTGTTAATTTAAAATTTTCATATCTGGCCTATTAACTCCATAATTTTAAATTAGGTAACTTGCCCCCTTATAAGTATGAGATACTTTAACTAATATGCTTTCATGAGATACTTTAACTAATATGCTTTCTTTTTATGTACAAAGTACATATATAATTATCTTGACTATATGATTAGAAACTTGTGGTGTTTTGAACAGTTAATGCTCTCATACTAAAATTTTGGAAGTTAGGCATTATGCATTAGAAATTTTCACTAATGTAGATTATATCTTGATGACTAGTGTCATCCTTGCAATTATAATAGTTGTGATAACTTTTGAGAAAGAATGTTGTTACCTCTTGCATCCATCTAGGATATAATTTCTTTACTTTCATGAATGTGCTTTTCACCCAAGGGAATCAGACTGTATTGGTTATAATTTTTTATGTTACATGGAAAATTAAACCATACATAACATATAGTGGTGATTTTATCTTAATGCGTCTTTGAAATTCCTTTAAATTAGCTCTGGCGACGTCCAGTTTCAAGGTTATTTTAATTTATGTTCTTTTTTGTATATAATTGATATCCTTTTAATTGCATGCTGCACTTTGTAATTTCTAGCATTGCACTGTGTTTAGGCCATTGGGTACCTCTCAGCTGCTGGATTTGGTGCGAAGCTGCTTGGAGTTTTTGGAAATGGCATGGTTCAATCTTTCATCAATGCACGGACGCTAACTCCATTAGGTAAATGTTATTGACATAAGAAATGGTGTTATGCTAGTGATGGAATTTTTCTGAGAAGAAATTGCTAGATATTATTATTTATAGATACAGAAGCAAACTTTAGGTACCTGTGATGCTTTTCGTTGGCTTGCACAATTTGAGTTTTTAATGATTTTCCATTAACCGAATCATTGAAGCATTCTAGAATCACTTATTGACAACCATTTTCTGTTGCTGCCATCTTTTTTGGCTTTGTTCCTCTTGCATATATTCAGTGTGCTGGTGATTCTATACCACCTCTCCCAACCAGTGTTGTCCTAATCTTGATCTAATGTGAATCTGAAAGCACATGACCTCTCTGAACTGCCCTAATAGTAAATCACCCCCTTTCAGACACTTTTAATTTATTTTATTTTTTGTGTATCCCAAAAAAGTGAATGAAGATTTCATTAGGTTTTTGTGTCTGAAAATGATTTTTCCTACATAGGCACCACGAGAAATGTACACTGAAAACCTGGACAAGTTTGTTATGATAACTTGAAAGTTTCAGTTTGAATTGAGGTTGCAAATTAGATATTGAAACCTTTTAGAAACTTGAAAAGTAGGAAAATTTCAAAACAAGTAACTGCTGCTTGCACCTCTTGATTGGTGGAGGGGGACTTTGACTGATCGGTAGGGGCCAGCATTGAACATGTAAACTGGAGTTCAATCAATTGAGATTGGATAATACAGCAGGATAGATTAGCCCACTTCGTTTAGCCTGCTATAAAAAATCCAGAGCCTAGTTGACTTATTCAGAGTTGTCAACATTTAATCATCTGACTTTCCACTTCCTATCATCCAAAACTATTTTTCTCAAAAAGCGGTTAAAATTTCCCTCCTCCAATATGCTCTGAGTTCAATCCTCTTTCCTTGGTAGCTATCACTTTACAACTTAGTTTTACAGATTGATTGAAACAGCAGTTTTCCTCTTCACTAAAATGCAGTCTGTCTGCATAATAAGATACACATAAATGAGAAAACTATCGTTTAATAATTAAATCCAAAGATTATGAATCCTTTCAGATAGAAGTTAGAACAATTTATCTGTCCAGACACTCAGAATTCCTCCAAAACACCCCAGCTTCCTTAACAATTATTAAATCATTGTACTCCATCAGAAAATACCCACGATGTCCAATGGTTAATGAATTTGATATATTAATTTAACAATTTCAGAACGAGTCACAGTTACATCACAGTCGTTCAAATCATATCAGGTAAACGTTTGAGTTAACTTGATCTCCATTTGTGGTCATTCAGATTATGCTCTTGAAAGCATGAATATCATTTGAAAATACAACTGCATATAAGAAAGAGTATCCCACGCAGCCACTCCCACAATAATTGTCAGATAATTCCTGATCTCGCCCAACCCGCTCATATAATCAATTTCCAGTTATGATGTTAAAGTATATCGATCAAAGTCTTGAAAGTCCATTCTAACTTTGTACAGGTGAAACTCATCTGAACTTTGAAACAACGTCACAAAGATATAATATCCAAGTCTAGTCGGTTTAGTATGTATCAAGCGATTGAGATTCTTTACTGCAAAGCATTTTAAGTTTGTTATATACCTAGTCAGTGTACCCACAGTTCCTACAGTATAAATATGGTTCTAATAACCAGAAGTGTATTACATTCGAAATGGAAGCATAACCTGTTTTCTGAGCCAATTTTAGTCACTGTTAAAGATAACTTTGTTTTTGTGAATAGGGTTATAAACTAGACTATGAACTTAAACGTTAGAAACCTTTTTTGACTGATGGATTCAAGAATATTGGCTGGTGATGAAAAAGGGGGTAATGGACCCTATCTTAAACATTTATTTGAAATCTAAGGCGTGAATATCTTTCAGGTTGCCCCTTACTGATCAAAAATAAATAAATAAACCTTTCAGGTTGCCCCTATAGAAATTTCTTGCTGTTGCCTTTCCTAGGGTATGGGAAGGTTTTTACGTTAAACCTACAAGGAATTTAATTCCTTTTCTCTGCAGTGTTTGGACTTTGGAGTCTATGCTGGATGTTTGATCTTAAAAAGGTCCATTTATGTTCGATTTCCATTTTGATTGTCATACACACATGCGCAGACACTCTGGTCTCTCACGGCTACTGAAGTACTTAGATAGAAACCAATGACCATTTTTCTTCGAACTAGCATATGCATTTCAACATTTTTGATGAACTGCAACCTGTCTATTGACTTGATTATAATCTTTTTATGTTTCTGACAGACATGAAAATGCCAAAGTTGGCTGCTGAAATTGCCAAGCAACTTCGTAAATTCCATCAAGTGGAAATTCCAGGTTCTAAAGAACCACAACTATGGACTGACATGTTCAAGTTCTTTGATAAAGGTCTTCCCTGATTAATTGACTAGCTTCACCTAGTTGTTGCTCAGGTCTTTTATTTTCTATTTGATATGTATGTATGTGTGTGTGTGTCATTTCTCTCACATTTGAGCTTCCATGTTATGCTGCAGCATCCACCCTTAAATTTGATGATATTGAGAAGCAGAAGAAGTATAAGGAAATTTCATTTGAAGAAGTTCATAATGAAATTGTTGAACTCAAGGTCTTCTCTGTTTCCAACAATAGTTGCTTGTAATTTGCATTCTGTTGATACGTTTCATCTGTGGCCTATCATATGCTGTAGAGCCTGTATATTTGTGCATGTGTTTCCCTTTCTTGTTGGGTTCAGGGTGGGGCATATGGTTTGATTTGGTTACATAATGATCCATTCATGGGATGCTATTCTTTTCTGAAGTTGAGCTTTTGCCTGGATGATCTCTTTTGTGGACTTCTATCAATTTGGTCTCTGTCACATCTTGGGACAAGCTTTGCTCTGTTATTGATAAAATTATTTTTCCTTGGAGTCTTCATTTATACTAAAAAGCTTTTGCCTGGATGATCTCTTTTGTGAACTTCTATCAATTTGGTCTCTGTCACATCTTGGGACAAGCTTTGCTCTGTTATTGATAAAATTATTTTTCCTTGGAGTCTTCATTTATACTAAAAAAAAAATAATCATTTGTTAATTATCCGGAGCTAATATGTATTTTGCCCCAGAATCTTCCTATGAATATTTCTATGGCATTCTTGGGTTTTATGTTAATTTCATTTGCTGAAGGTCTGAACACCCCCCATTGCCTGTTATGGAAGTATTATCTTTATTCTCTCTTAGATGTTAGGTATGTCTATTTTAGTGATAGGAAGGTTCATTGTTGGGGAAACGAATCCTACAAATATGCAGAAGTTCAATATCATACCTCCTCGCTAACTAGCCGCATGACTTTGAAACCGAACATCTTCCAATTTCCTATATTGATGTGACTGCCACCATTACCTGATGATCTTATGGTACAATGTCTCCTAGACTCATGTAGATTTCAGATTGTCATATCATGTGCTGTCTTTGAGATTCTACTTATCTGGATGGCTCGCTTTAAGAATTTGACTGAATCATATCAATTAGGGATCAGACTAGACAAATTGCCTGTAGTATTCAGATATACAAGGACAAAAATACAATGTGTGTTAAAACTTAAACTTCCGATTCCATACCCTATTTTTGTTTTTGTTGCTTTTCTGTCATTATTGAACAGTTTCACTATAGAATATTTTCTTCTGAAGTGTCATTTGAGGACAAATTTAAAGTTTTCTCAACTTATTTACTAAGAAGCAAAACAAAAAGGTTCAAAAAATTGATTTGGTGGTGATGATAATATACTTTGTTTGGCCCAGAAATTTGAAGTTTGAGATTTCCATATGCTGCTTTATGTTGAAACCTAATTGTATACTTATGTGGAAAATTTTTGTGACTATGCAACAGGAGTTAACAGACCTCCTTAACTCCCCTGTGGTGTTTGCACACAATGACCTACTTTCTGGGAACTTAATGCTCAATGATGATGAAGGTACACATTGGCCCCTGATTTCCTATACAATATATTTTCTTCTTTTAGTTATTTTGGAAGAACTGGAATGTGTTTCAATACATGTAGTGTTCTCTTTTGATAACTATGCCATTTGTATGTCTTTTATGAGCAAATCTGTGAAACCTACCTTGCTTACCAAGGAAATCCAAGTGGGTCACTATTGCATGCTTGATATAGATCCCTGCATGGTAGAGCAGTTTGAGGATGGATTTGACTAGATATCACAAAAGGATGATGGATTTTGGCAACTGAAACATGGATAGCTCACTCGTGACCTCATCCTTTGATACAACATATACTCCAAAGGACCAAAACGAACATTACATTTGTACTAATTGTCACAACCTACTCGAATGATCTCACAATCTGCTCAAATGATGTCACAAAAAATAGGAGTGTCGTCACCACTTGCTTAATAGATTGTCCATATTAATTTCTTTTGTTTCCTTGATATTTTTTCTACCTTTTACTGACCGATTGTTTGTTCATGGAACATTCAGGAAAACTATATTTTATTGATTTTGAATATGGATCATACAATTACAGAGGGTATGACATTGGAAATCACTTCAATGAATATGCAGGCTATGACTGTGACTACAGCTTGTATGCTATCTTCCTTTCCTATGAGCTGTTTCGTTCTTTTCTTTCACGGCAAGGACTCAAATGGAATGAGGTTGTTTATTGTTCGACATGCTCTTTTGCAGATACCCAACAAAGGATGAACAATATCATTTCTTTAGGCATTATCTAGCGCCTGAGAAACCAAATGAGGTGTGTAATATGATAAATTTCTGTTGCAGGTTCCCTCTATAATGAGATTTTGAATTTGTCAATAAAGGTTTCTCCGCATGCATAGCTTTTGCCTTAAGTGAACAAGTTATAAGTGCATATCCTTGACTAATAGTGACCATTTCTTTGTTTGCAAAGATAACTGTGTGTGCATGTGGATCACTCCTAGGAGTATGAAGAAATGGTTTACTTCTGGGAGGTTTTTGTAGGTTAAGGATAGTTTGAAACTATTCATTTCTAAGGCTTGGTGATGACTGGTTCTGAAAGTTACCTATATTTTCTATCAGTGATAGTGACCCATACAAAGGCATAATTTCCCATTTTAGATCCATTCTATTTTTCTACACAACATGAAATGCGAAAGTTCATTTGATTGGGTTTTGTGGTTTGACTTTGAATTTTATTTTAATCTCTCCATAACATGATCTCTCATATCAGTCATATGAAGGGAATAAAATTTTGGGAACTTTTATTATTACATGATCATGTCCATGGTTTAGGCTTATGCATCTTATTGAAAACCACACTGCTAGAATTGAACTGATGATGAGGAAGAAATTTATGCCATTTATTTGGGTCTCAACAACTTCAATGCTTGTATTACATTTCCACTTGAGTTTTTGTTTTTGTTCTTTCCTCAACCTTGCTTTTTGCACCTCCATTGTTGAAAGCTTACATGCTTCTTCTGTGTATACTTTAATTTTAAGAGCTTCAAAAAGCAGAGCTGAGCCATCTTCTTTTATCAACAGGTATCTGACAAAGATCTCGAGGCTCTCTACTTTGAGGCGAATACCTTCATGTTAGCTTCACACTTGTATTGGGCTTTGTGGGCATTAATCCAGGTTATCTCGATCCGAATTTATTTTGTGTTGTAGCCCACAAGGATGATTCTAAAAACTGTTGGTTAACTTTTTTATTTAATTCTATCAATTTGTAGGCAAAGATGTCACCAATAGATTTTGACTATCTTGGTTATTACTTCCTGCGTTATGAAGAGTATACAAAGCAGAAAGAGAAATGTCTTTCATTGGCACGGTCTTACCTTTCAGCATCCCGGATTGAGTAAATGTTAAGTGGCCATTGTATTACATGATGAGCTTCCATTAGATTTTGCTGTAAAAATGTTCTTTTATAGCAACCTCCTAACAAAGAAACTTCATATTAATTTTTAAAAAAGTATCATTGATTTCAGTATCATGGCTTCCTGTTGCGTACTTGGATGGATGGATGGATGGATTGATTGATTGATTGATTATTAATGAAGCAGGAAAAACCTAGAGAAGTAAATAATAGAGGAAATACGCTGAATTCTAACACAAATAACATGTAAATAAAGTGCACAAAACCTGAAAAATTGGATGACCTGATCTTCCATTTTCAGAACATGTAACAACTGTGTATCAATCATCATATAAATATTTGTAACACTAACGTCTACACCATATCCAAGCAAAATAAATATTCTCACTAACCCACCAGCATGTGCTTTGGTACATGATACAATGATTGTTTAACTTATAAATCCTACAACAGTGGACTTATATGTTCATCACTTGCAGCTGTCAAACTGGGGAGTTTTCCAGCCTTGCCTTGTTTACATCCCGACGCCGCCACTGTCAAATCAGATCAAGAGTTCTACGAGAGAGGAGTAAGAAACCTCAGAGCCATTCTTGCTTTCCTTTCCTTTCCTTTCCGCTACAAACAAGGTTGTTATACTTATACACACCGTTTAGGCTTGAAGAACCTGGCAGTGAACAATGTGACTCTTAAGTCGGTTCCGGCCAGCAAGGCTGGACCATAGATTTGTGACCAGTGTCTTGAATTGTCCTCTCCCTGCAATGGTTTCCCATAAATGTTCAGCAGTCGGAGTTGGCCCCCTCACATCTTCAGATTTCGAAACATTAACCAAGGAAATACTCATATTGTTCCTGATGATGCACAATTTTCCGTTCAGTGGAACCAGCGCAGCTGCCTCCAGAGCCCGGGAATTCCCCAAATGCATCTTACTGTCAATATGTTTGCTCCACGAATCACTCACTTCATCATAAACCCTAAGTTTGCAGCCATCCTTGCAATCCAAGGCATAGAGCTGTCCGTTTAAGGATGCGCTCGGATTCCTCCACCCTGCAACCATTCCATCGTAAACCGGGTACCAGCTGTCCGTTTCCGGTTGATAAACATCACTTAAAACCTGCCGGTGAGAGCCAAGCCCCTTCAGGAACCACTTGCCCTCATAAACAACCCCAATGAACGGCACCATTGCTGTGCTCATATCTGAAATAAAGGACCATCTGTTCTTGTTAGGATCATAAACTTCAGCTGACCTCAAGGACCGGTACACCCCCTCGTTCTCGCCACCTGCTACATACAGACAATTGTTGATGACACACGAACCAAAGAAATGTCGTCGCCTAAGCATGTCTGGGGCTCGATGCCATTTATTAGTCCGTGCACTGTAAAAAATGACTCGTCTCATCGATCCCTTAAGAGGATCTTTGCCACCAAACAGGTAGAGGTGACAGCCACTGAGAACAGCACAGCCAAACCCTAGGGCTTCAGCATATTCTTTAGGGACAGGAGGGAGGGGCTGCCAAAGCTGGTATATGGGGTCAAAGGCATGCCATGAGATTTTCCCATCTCTGTCTCTCTTTATGACATATATCCATTCTTCAGCTATTCCAAGGTTCTTTCGGAGTGAGTAATAGAAGTTACCAGCCAAAAGGCGGTACCATCTTTTGCAGACCAGGCGGAGCTTACGGTGCTCAATTCTCGGGACACGGATTAAGCAAGCAATAGCAAGATCATCAGGCAGCCCTGGAAGTAGAGGTGATTGGCTCCGGCTCCGGTCACCACGTGATGGCTTATGCCTGGATGGATGAATGGAAGGTTTGATGTCAGGTTGAAGACAGAGCTTTGTCCCAGGGACAAATTTTTTGGCTCCAGCAACAGTTTTGAGGCCAGCATCAACTCTACACAAACAAGCTGTTGAATCAACCTGTAAAACCAATGATACTAATTAAATTATTAATACCCAATATTTCGAGAAAAATTTTCTCCATAATAATAAAAAGTCAACATGATATAATTTGTGAGTTTCAACAGTAAAGACAGTGCTCTATCTATTAGAAGATGATCTTAAGAAAGTAGGCTCTACATTCACCTTGGCCTCCTAGCACAAATGTTTTTTCTTCAGCTATTAATTGATTAATGTAATAGAACAATATGCAAAATGAGAGAGATTGTGGGTTGATTATATGGCACAGCCAAGTAACTTGACCAAACCAGTAACTTACAGGAAATCCAATGCTAATTGTCATGAGGCCTGTTTCTAGGCAATGCTAAAAGAATGTCTCTGCCTACAAGCTTAACATAAACCTGAAAGAAAGAGTAATAACACATAGTACACACATATCTCCTTCCATCAAGGCAGGCCTCTACTTATGTCATACCAAACCAAAATATCATAACCATTTTCCTGACCATGAAACTCAGAAGTCAAGGAAAAAGAAGGGAGAAGAATTTAAAGGAATTATCATTATTCCTACAATAATCGCATTGACTTCTTCAAGTAGGATCCTTGTCAAATTAATGTTCTACATGCCCTTTCCCGCACGCTGTTCTCTTTTTGAATTGGCATTTTCAAACTTCACTGTGTCAACCTAAAAACACAAGGGGCATGCGGAGAAAAAAAGAAGAAGAAGAAAATGAAATTATTTGTGTTTGACATAGGATTTAGAACCAGTCAATTATGTTATTCTTTAATATTTCAGGGATCCCTTCTTGGTTTTCAAAATAAAATAATTTTATATCCCTAAATATGATTTCAATAATCACAAATTTCACTTTCCCTTGTAAAATGAAGACAAATTCTAGGGATGACTTCAAAAGACTCTCGAGAACACAAGGGCAGATTCTTTTCCCAAAATGCTCCTTCCAACTCCACTGCATTTTGGTTTTTACATTACTCCATTGTCAAGGATGGCATTGAGCCTTCAAAGAAAAAGGGAAAGAAAGCAAAAACAAAAGAAAAAATTTGTTCACTGGGAGAAGAAAATAGACCAAAAAAAGAGTTGCAGCGCAAATTTGAGCCAAACAACAAAAAAACATAAGAAAAACCATAAATAAAAATGCCATTTTTGTTCATTTTGAATGATTTTCTACAGAGCCCAAAAAAAGATGCAGAAGGGTTCTGCAGGGTCAGGCAGGATGATCTCAAAGCTGATAATCTGCTTTTTCTCAAAAGAAAATCACAGTAAATAATCCTGAGTCAAGGGGCTTTACACCCCCAAAAGTGTTGCATTATATATAAATAATAATAATCTCACTTCTGTAGACATTTGAGGGGAAAGTATAGCTGCAACTAGTGATTCCTTGAGTAACTTAAGTAAGGTAAAATTGAGAAAAAATATCACGAATTTGCAAATAACTCAAGACCTAGGAAACACAAAACTCCTCCTAGCAAATACATTCCATCATTGAAAAAGGGAAAGATGATAAAAAGAAAAAAAAACAAGGTGGAAGAGAATGAATAAAGATTAAAGAGAGAACAAAAATTTACCAGAGGAGGTTGAATCATTCTGTCCATTTTCTTCATTCAAGGAGTGTCCAGTGCCAAATTCATCACCGGCCCGCCTCCACAATCAAAACCCTCTCTCAATCTTCACTCAGAATCTCATCATCTTCCAAAACCCACCTCAAAAAACTCCGGAATAAACCCAAAACCAACCTAAAAACCCAGAGGCTACTCTAGAGGCAAAGGAGCCATACGCCGAATACAAAGACTGATCACAACAGAAACCCAACATTACCATAACTTTGTCTCCGGAACCCATGTCCGAAACAAACAGCCCACATCCAAAAACCTCAGAGAATCGCCGGTCATGGATTCGAAAAGAAAGAAATCAGAAGGGAAAAAAAAGGAAAAAAAAACTATATTCGGAAGGAACCTAAGACCCAAATGCGAGACAGTGAAGAAATGGGGGAAAGAAAGCACTGAAGGAGGAGATAGAGACCCCTCTCACCATTAATCTTCAGTGGAGCATAGGGCCCATCACCTCAACGGCACAACCTACCAAGCACAAGAGTGTGTTGAAGAAGAGAGAGAGAGAGAGAGAGGTAAAAGTAAACCTAAACCATTAAAGGAGGGGAGAAAGATGGGTTTTTGCATGATGACATTTTTGTGGTTGTTTATTGGAATAAATTTGAACACCAAATCACAATCAGATTGGAAGATAGCTCTTGTTGGGGACCTGTTTTTAGATAGAGAGAAACCAATAAATAAAGCTTTCTAGACAAGGGCTGGTGGGAGGGAAGTAAAAATGGAAGGCAAAAAAAAGAGGAAATGGAGTCAATAATCAAAATAAAAAAGGAAAAAGAAAAAAACAGATCAAGGGTCCCCACCAGCCCAACCACACCAAATACTCTTAATAACAAAGATTTTATAGCACAAGAGTTGACCCACACCACATCAAATCAGACTTGCCCACTTCCGAAGGGTATTTTGGTGATTATGAAAATTGGGACCCACCACTTTGTATTGGTGATGGTGATGGTGATGATGATGATGATCAGAAATGGGGACACGAGACAATGGACATGGGTAATGGATCTTCTTCCTTCTTAGTGGATAATAATAAAGACGGACGAATTTGATTGAATTATGATAACTTGTTGATAACCACACCCATCACATCTTTGCTCTTTCCTTTTTGGGGTTGGGGTTGGGGTTGGGGTTGGGGGTTGGGACTTGGGTGGGAATACTGAGTAGGGACCTCATTCATAGAATTTGGCCTCAGGCCTTCCTTCACCCATGCCATGTGTGTGGCTTGCCCCTGTTCCCACCTCTGTAGTATGTCCTTTGTTGTTGATCTGGTTGACTTTCCCTCAATATTTCTGCTTTTGACTTCATATGTGCTGTCTCCACCCTCCCTCAGGCCTCAGAGCCTTTTCTTTCAGAATGTACTAAGAGATATCGAAATAATTAGTTTTTTTTTTTAAATATATATAAAAACTTTTTTCCCCTTCATTACATCAATAGATTCAATATCAAAGAAGCTAACAAGTTCTGAATTAGGCCTTCAGAATAGTTTTAGATGTTAGTTTTTGTCTTTCAAAAAAAAAAAAAGGATGTTAGTTTTTGATTTGGTATAGAAGGAAGTTTTTTTCCAAAAAGGAAAAGAAAAAAGAAATTGAGAACAATTGTTTTTCTACTACCCTAATGCAACTAAATGTGGTTTAAGTAACACCCATCCATATAAACTTAGTGGGTAAGAACCAAAAAAAAAAAGGACTTAGGTGATGTGAACAATCAATAATAGAGTGTGAGTCTCAAATGGATGGAAAAGTCCAGCTTTAGATTAGTCTCTTAAATGGGTTATTCCTTCCTTCCAGTAGTAGGCAACGGAAATGATGCAATTCCATCAACCAATAAACCCTAATAATGGTGAAAGGAAAAAGGAAGTCCCTCCCCAAGTTTTCAACTGTGTGTGTGTGTATGATCCATCAAAGACCCATGTAGTTTTGGTGTGTGCTTGTGTAAGGTGTGTGCGCGTGTGATTCATAAAAAGACCCATGTAGTTTTGTATATCTGTATATGCCTTCCTGAAGGGGTTGAAGTTGCTTTCCACAAAGAATGGGGGGTGTGTGTGTGTGATCCATGAAAGACCCATGTAGTTTTGTATATCTGTATATACCTTCCTGAAGGGGTTGAAGTTGCTTTCCAAAAAGAATGGGTCCTAACCGAACATGACCTTCAACACCCAAAATCATTTTCATCAGGGGAGAGGAAGAGTCCCCAATCATGACAAACGTTTCTTTTCCTTCCTTTTTTGTCCTGCTCATTTGAAATCCGAATGGGCTAATCATTAAGCTGCATCTACAAAATCCGAATGCCTCTAAATCTCTGAATTGATTGATGTTTGTATAACGCACCACTGGGGATAGTTGATTTCGATGGGAACTGACTTGATGAAAGTAACAATCAAAAGAAATAGGCTCACGAAAGGCCATGTGAATCCTTGAAACACATGGGGGGGTGGTGGTGGTGTTGGGGTTAAAATCTTTTATCGCTTTCTACAGAAGTCATCAATCTTTCACATTCAGTCATTCCCATGTCCGGCAAATGAGAGAGGTTAAGTGATAAGGCCGAAGTTGGTTCGAAAGGGCAGATCAAGCAGTCATAGATAACAATCTCATTGTGCTGCATTCTGTTCAAGAATTGATGGCTCCTTTTCTCGGCGCCTCATTTTATCAAACATTTGGTGTGCATCACAATGCAAATTCAGGAAAAAAGGAAAAGAGAATTATGTCTTGTGAAATCATGATACTTTTCCTTTTGGGGGGAGATGTTGAAAGATGTCCTTCTCAACTTAGGGGACAAACCATGGTTGTGGTCTTTGTGGGGTATGAAGAAAGTCATAGCAGTGGGGTTCACATTTAACTTTCTTTTCCAGACTTACACACTAAGGGCTTGTTTTGTACCTGTTTTTGAAAACTGTTTTCTGTTCTAAAAAACAAGGAAAACACATTTGGTTCCCAATTTTTTTTTTGTTATGGAAAAACACAAAGAATACAAGAACAGTTTTCAGATAACACCAAAATGATGTTCTCCGTGTTTTCAAAAAATGTTCGCAAGAACAATTTTCAAAAACAGAAACCAAACATACCCTAAGTTGATCCATAGATTACCCATGCTTTGGTTCTCATCTTTGGCTACCCCAAAGGCCATGCCCATTCATTATCCATAAGCAACAAACCCTAATAAACAAACAACTATACAAATTGCAGCTCATTAAACAAATAATCACCTGTGTTTCACATATCACTAGCATCAGCCAAATAATAAAAAAAAATTGATGTCTTGGATTTACAAATAATAAGGAGACAATTCTTGTTTATATTCATACTAGATTGTCTTATGTGCTCATCTTTTCTTTCATTCCTGAGTGAGACAAAGAGCAAAGAGACACTTGAACAATGGAGTTGATAGTGGCCATTTTCATGACTGATTCTTTAATGCATTACTCCTACCTAATGATCCCAATGTCACCATGTGCCTGGGAGTGCATAATCTAAAGCAACATGGCAACAGCTGTATAAATCTTAGCATATGCCCAAAATACTAGTGCTTGGCTTTGCTGGCACATTCAAGGTGGTCTGACTGAAATGGTGATCCCCAACAAAATGTCAACACCTAATAGTTTATAGTCCAAAAGAAGGGGAAAAGTTATGCTTTTGATCCTAAACATTACACTTTGATGTCAGGAATATAACAACTATCAACCAAGGATTACCAACTAATTTGGATTTGGTTTGGTCCAATGCTTTTTTTCAGTGAATAGACTATAATCAGTCAGTGACCCAAAATGGATTGTTTAGGATTTGGCTGTTCATCCATGTTCTAACTGGTTCAGAACACAGTCACTGCTTTTTAGCTTGATTAAGATCAAGCCTGCTAAAACCTCAAAAGTTAAACAATAATCACCATATTTTGAATTATATTTATTCACCAAGAGATGACTTGAAAATAACAGATGGTTGAGCTAGATAGCAAACAGCAAAACCTGATTTCACTGATAGCAGGAACTGCAACTTTCTCCCCATTCTAAAAATGAACCAATTGCATGTCTAAAAGGGGTGATATCAGACGAAATATGTGGATGTAATGTAAAGGAATTTATCTAAAAAATCCTGAAGACATGCTCATGTGATAAAATCATCCTAATGAAAGACAAAACTGACTTCACCTCAACCTGTCCTCTGTAGAAGTAATAAAAATCTGACTAATAGAAAAATCAGATTCATTGTTAGCACCAACATGGAATAGGAGGCATTATATATAACAAGCAAAATGTCAATGTATTGCAGATGCTGCCAACCATGCATTTGAGACACAGGCCCCTGACCCAGTCAGTTTTTGTCACACATTTCTCTTTTGAAGCCAATGTAGCTTAATCTGTACGAAGCACATCCGTTTGTGGTCTGAATGTCCCAGTCATCACATAAGGTGATGCCACTATGCAAGCCATAAACAAGGTAAACTGCAGGAAGACATAAATAATTAGATCCTTTCAAGTAACTTATTTTAAAGTTAAGAGGCATTATCAAACCAAAAGCATGTGAATCATACCAGAAGAGGAAGGGTCAAGAAACTCCATATTGGCCACAAAGCAAAGGAGAACCTGCAAAATTAATTTCCCACAAAAGGAGGAAATAAGAGACAAGTCACCTAATATAATATAAAGAACAGGGAAAGGATGGCATTTCATCTTACAGGCAAAAGGAGACAATCCCAAGTAGGGTAAGGAATGGCAACGTAGATGGACTTGACAATTCCCATTTCTCGCCAAACTTCTTGACACCCCATGTGAACATACTTGTGTAAAAGAAGATAAGAAAATTCAAACCAACCCCCACCATCCCAAGGTACAAGGGCAATCTGTGAAGGAAGTCAAAAAGATAAGCTGAGAAGCAACAGAAGCAGAAGCAGAAGCATGCATGCACAATCAATCAACACATACATCTCAACTCTAAGAACTATCATTCATATCAGTAAAACAACTCTTCCCAGAAAATATAGGGGTTCTTTAAGCAATGAAACCCTGTGTATCACATGCATTAGTCAAATTACGTTAGCCTCTACAAACCAAAATCATTGTCTTCCCACCACCCAGCAATACAAAGATGGAAAAAAAGTGAAACAAAAACCAAATTTTGTATCAGAATGAGGGTTTTCTGACTGAATCATACAGATACAGACAAGGTTCGATAGGTGAATAAAGTATAATCCAATCAGAGCACAGAGGGTTCCTGACTAGCTGAAACAGGAGTAAAGCGGTTTAAAAATCATGAAGAAACCATAATAGTGGTTTAGAAGGCAAAGCTATGAGCTATGATGTAGTAGTTAAATCATTCCTCATAAAGTGAGTAACAAAAAAGTTTCCTAATTGTCCAAATTCACCAAAGTGAGACCATTAATGCTATGAGTTTAAATGACGGAAATATTAAAACCTAAAGAAGTTAGATTTTACTCTCATCCTCCCAATCCTTCAAACATCTTTTTCTTTTTCTTTTTATTTTTTCTCTTAATAGGCTTTTCAGAAGCGCATGGTGTATCTTATAAATCATACAAATTTTAAATGCTTTATAACTAAAATAAAAATTAAATGGTTAGAATAGAAGAATTGGGTTGTTTAAGAAAGAGAATAATAATTAAAAAGCATCATTTCCTTCTGAAGAACCAAAAATTGCATGATCCTATGAATTGACGATTACAGGCACAATATACAGGACTAAAGACCAGAGTTTTACACCTCACTAGTACCACCTCAAAATTGAAATTCAAAGTAACGAGAAAGATGAGAAGGGAAAGAACTTGGAATGTCAAGGCAGAAACTCAATAATCATGCAAATTTTTTCTTGACATTGTCATGAAAAGGAGCCTGAAGGTGCAAGCCTTACAGACGTTTTCTCATCAGTAGGAAAGAATAACTTTAAGAAAGAATATGGATACAGTGAGAATACTGTCCATATCAAGTAGCTTGACCGACTTTCTGGATTGCAAAATGCATACACCCTGTAGAATTCCCACGTTATTGTGCAACATTAGCCTCATCATCTCAGTATCCACACTCTTATGGTAAAGGAAGGCAACTTAACCTGACTTCAGCAAGTGGAAGACTGAGTATTAACATGAAACTTGACCAAAGTATTCGACTCCATGATAGAAACAATACAGAACTTCAAAATATGCAGCGAAACTACAAAGCATTCCCATGAACAAAGAAATAGCCATAGTTTCTTAAATCATAAAACCTATCATGTATCATTTAATTCATTTTTCTATATTTCTGGATCATGTATCATAAGTTCTTATATCATGATATACATAAAGAAAAAATATGCAAAAATGTGCATATACATTGAAAGCCCAAATGTAAGTAACATATAACCAATTTCACAAAAAATATAGGATTTACAGAATTAAACTCTATTATATCATTTGAAAATAACAGCACTTTTGAAAAAGTTCAATGAAATAAAATATGAGTTTATTTTATACATTAATTGCAAAATCCATAAAAATAACCTTCATAAATTTATAACTTTGACTTTTAGTCCCTAATTTTAGCCATGCAAATGCAATCATGCGTTGTTGGTATGTTTGTTTATGTATCATGTGATAAGTTCTAACTTTTTTCATGTTCTTCATCATTCCCTCCCACCAGAATACACACACGCACACACATATTAAGTGAAAGTGAAAGTTTTGAAAGAGTAAAGTGTACAGTATAATTATCTAATTTTTATTGAAAGAATAAATTCACTTAACTTCCAACATGACCTTTGACAACAAAAAATAGCTTTTCTATATGATTATTTTACCTTTCTCTCATTTTTATGATCAATTTCTAACCTTTATAAGCACTTGAGGCCTCGCTCAAGTGGCAAAGGGATGAGGAGGGTTTGTGGGAGGTTCCAGATTTAAGTTCCAATGGGGATTGTTTTATTTTAAATCAGTAGAAAAGAGATCCTAGTTTACTTGTTATAGCATTTATGATTCTATGTTGTTTTATTTTAAATCAGTAGAAAAGAGATCCTAGTTTACTTGTTATGGAATTTGCAAGGACATTATCTATTTTTCTCAGTGTGTATTTCAGAAAAGACCAGTTGAGAAATTTCATAGGTATTACTTTCAATTATCTAAAATTATTATTGCGGTGATTTTTGTGATGGCCCTATTTTATATGAAGATCATCATGGACATTCAAGATGATATGAGTATTGAGAATAACATCATCTCATTTCTGAATACCGAACATGTCCATGGCTTTCCTAAATGACTTTGTACAATGATTACTATATTCTTGAGCTAAGGTCTGTATTATGGTAAATCTACAAGTAATTTATATTTAGGACGTTTGTTCATTTATGAACTTTAGCCAATTCCATATGCACACCTGCAAATTGCTATGCACTTTTACTATCTTACATCAAAGTTAATACAAAACGGCCTGGCATTTATAGATATTATCCTGGTCATGCATGTCGTTCTTTAGAAAAGCCTCAAATTTTCCATAGATGTCTAGAGTGTCCTCTTTCAGGTTCCATACTAATGCCTACCAACATGTGTGGATGAATAAGCTTCCAACTAATTCATTCCATCATGTATTTGGTCCACTTTTGATCTTTAAAAGTTATTGATTATTCATTTTCTAAAGAGGGTTAAAGTGAAACAATGAAACCAAGGTTTTATTGAAGACAAACATGAACCACCAAAAAACAATATTCAATGAGGACTGATAAAATCAAATGGCCAAATAACAGTAGAAAAGCTCAAGCAAATTGTTTACCTTCTTATGCGATCATCATGCAACAAGAGATAGATAAAATTCGAATTCCGGTCACCATAGTATATAATAAAAACAGCAGAAGCAATCCAAAGAGCATTCT
The DNA here is from genome assembly GCA_016808115.1 of Tetrastigma voinierianum. Lineage (NCBI taxonomy): Eukaryota > Viridiplantae > Streptophyta > Magnoliopsida > Vitales > Vitaceae > Tetrastigma > Tetrastigma voinierianum. The sequence continues at coordinate 830,058 of JAEQBH010001107.1, forward strand.
CCATGACCTCAGTCCATGTCCGAGCTCTAGGCATTGCAGGGGAAGTAGGGGTCTGCCTCGAGCATGCATCATCCTCAAGGTCATCCCCACTAGAGGCATACCCCTGGCTGTGCCTCTGCCTCATCAATCCGCCCCCAACAGGAGTCCCTCCCGACATATTCACACACGGAATGAGAACGAAATAATGAACATGCAGAGAGTATTTCCCAACAAAATCAAAAAAACCTCTCCGCCCTCAAAACCCTCTTCCGAAACTCAAAGTCTCTAAATAATCCAGTAGAAGTTGGTAATACTTCACAGCTCCTAAAACCTAATAAATGCCAACTAAAAATGAGTCCCAGAATCAATAAATCTATTCGAATTGAATGCACAAATAAAAAAAATGAATCCAACATAAATCACCATCACTCATCATCCCTACTCATATGAAACCCCCATATGGTGATCAGCCCAAAAAATATCATATCACGGTAAACCCTTTCCCATCTCCAAAACCCTTATCTAACACAGAATTCCTCACAAAACCCACATCACAAATTCAGTAATTACAGACAGAAGATCCAAAAAACGGAAAATTGCTCAACAAACCAATCCAATTACCCACAGAATCCCCGCAATTCCAGTGCCCCGGATTCTCCAAACCCGCATTCAGATTAGAATTCTCCAAAACACCCACATCGCAGATGCTTCGGTTTCTCCGATTCCCGGCATAAACAAACCGAAAAATCTCTCAAATAGATGAAGCCAATAAGGGTCTTTTAGTCTTTCGACTGTGCCTTCAAAATGTATCAGAGAATAGAACGAGAAAGATTTTCAGGTAAGCAATGTGGGATTCGTTTCTTGATACTATAAGAATGCATATAGCATTCGAATATCGAACCTTCCATCTCAATTTTTAGATTTTTATTCCTTTCCATATTTATTTATTTATTAACTGTCCAATAATTTATTTAAAATTTTTGAATTAATTTCCCTTTTTTAAGAGGTAAAAAGATTTTTTTTTTTTTTTTTTAAAAGAGTCAACGAAGAGAATATCATGAGAGTATTCAACTCACGTGAGCTTTGGAATGTGGCAAAAGATAATTGGCCTATAGGGTTAAAGTCAATGTACTTTCAATTCATAGGTCATTTTCATTTTAAACAAACATTTTCTTATTATTTATTTATTTTTCATTTTTTTTTTTAAATAATCACATTAATCTATAAAATATTTTGATTCCCAAAATATCTACTTTTTCTCTTAAGATCTAGGATAACTATTTTTTGACACCGATAATTATTTAATTTTCTAATAAATGATTATTTATTTATCGGCACTGGAGACAGTTAACCATGTACTTTTACCGATTTGATTAACTATGAATAATCTTGGGTTTCAGGTTTCGTATTATATCAAATTTCAAGATATCAAATGCGACTTGGCTAAAGTTAAGTTACAATAATGCGAGTATATCATGTATTACTATCTAATTGACCCAACAATTTTTATTTTGTATTTAAAAAAAAATCAATTTGCTCCCCACACTCGCGTCTATTACCACATATCACTATCTAATTAGCCACAAAATTTTTATTTTTTTTTAAGAAAATCAGTTTTTATCCCCCACCTCTCTCTCCTTCTCCACCATTGTGGACAACTTCTGCTCTTCTTCCTCCTCCTTCACCACCATTGACGACCCAAACTTCTTCTCCCCACCTCACTTTTTGTCTCTCTCCTCTCATTAGATTGTGTTTGGTATAATTTTCTTGGCTTTTCATGAAAGCTAAAGCCAAAATCACAATTTTTAAAAAACAATATGAAATCAAAATACTACAGAGCAGAATAATCTCCATAGCTATAGAGTTGATCTTGAAGCATAGGTAAAGTCTTGAAGAATAGTTCTGAAAGTTCCCTGAAATGGGGGTGTGAATCTCATCACTTCATACACTGTATTCCATGAGTACTTCATCTTCTGCATATCATCTCATATCAGAAAATATCATGGCTACTTGTTGGCTGCGATCTCCGATTGCTTTGATTTTGAGCCCCCAACTCTCCAAAAGTCCTAACCACCATGCTATAACAGCAAATTACACCTTAAATTCCCAAAAACCAAAAATCAAAATCGAAATTTTACTCTCAGTCATCCAAAAATTTATGCACATGACGTCAAAACAAGCAAACAACCACATACATTTTAATTAAAACCGCAAAAATTTTAATTTTCCATAAACGGGCAAAACTGATATCTTCGCCTGTAAAACCATGTGGAATTTTCTTGGATCCTTAATTATTTAAACGACTTAATTGGTCAATCGCCCTACTAAATCTAAATGCACATGCCGACCTCTGCCACACCTAATTTCACATTTTCAAACACTGGGAAGGGTCAAGGACACTCGACATGAGGTGAGCTGGCCACAACACACACGGTTGCAAAGTAGACTACTAAACCAGAGAGCTGGGCGGCCCCACGGACATGTGGCATCTCCTAAATGGATGGAAATCCACTATTATGGATAAGGGATGAGATGTAATCCAAATGAGCCAATAGTAGGCTGACATGTGGCAAGAGGAGTACTCTCCCACTTGACCAACTTGACCCAACCGTTGAGTAAAAAGAGATGGGAAAATGTATAGACAGCCAGAAAGATTTTAAAGAGAGAGGCCTAATGCCTTCTAAAATTTTCTAGTGATTCGAACCGTCGAATCCCTGGGCGAGCTAAGAACAAAAGCTGTCTCCCACCCGCAAGAGCTACGTGCGGATACCCTGGCGTGGAGTTTCTGACAACTCCCGGAGGTGTGGGGTCTTCCCTACTCGATTTAACCCTCATTTGGGCATCCTCATTAATGGCTCGGTTTGGTTTCACGAAAAAGGCCGTGAGCTTCCCGATCCGAGTGGGACCAAAAGTTGGAAATTTTTGGATAGTTTCGAGACCCAGTGGCTAAAAATTTGCCTCACTTAACGCCACATTTAAGCCATAGCGTTTAGGCTGCCTAAAATGAATCGCTTTTAAATCGTTTATTGCCCTACGTTAACTAATTTCGCTAAGTATCAAGCATGGACTAATATGTTGTTAGTGTTAAATTTTGTTAATATATGCATGCTTGATATATATATTAATAAGGAATTGTTTGGAATGGTAAATGTGATTTTATACGCACTATATACTCCTAATGGTAAGGTGTGAGTGCATAAATAAAATCAGAGGCTTGTCCAAACGGGCACTTTATAAACTCGCACAAAAATATAATTTTATCTGAAAAGTCATCTCAAGAATTCTGTGTTGGAAAATTGTCCAACAATTCACGTCAAAGGGGCCCATGAATTGTTTCGAAGAGTTACCCAACAAATTCACCTCGGAGTATTGTCCAACGTATTTATATTGGAGGGTTGCCCACAATTAAAACAAATATTTTTGTTTAGAAACGATTTTCATATACGACATACAAAGTAAGGAAATGCGATGACTCGAGATATTAGATTCTGCCACGTAGACATTCGAGTAGGAATCATAAATTCACTTGAATGTGTGTGTTTGTCATTGCATTACACTTAGGTGGGGAGTAACCCATGTAGGAGGGTTGCCCACAATTAAAACAAATATTTTTGTTTAGAAACGATTTTCATACATGACATAAACATGTTTTGATGAGCTCAGATGACTCGAGATACTGATTGACACAGACATTCGAGTAGGAATCATAAATTCACTTTAACGTGTGTTTGTCATTGCATCGACTTGTTTTTGCAGTAACCCATGTATGAGACATCGCTATCAGCACGCTTCACCCTCGCCCCCTGAATCCTTTCGTGCGTGAGCGTTCCGGGAACATCTACGCTCATTAGAGGCCGTTTTGAGAAGAGTTTGACATGCAGCTTGATTACGCTTTTATAAATGATGTAATGTAAACATTACACTGGTGATATTTGTCGAGAGCAAGAGCAGACTAACTCTTGAAACTATTATATTATAGTTGGATATACTTTGGTTAGTATGTTGTGTAGGCTTATGTGATCATTTTTACTCATGTATAGGTCTTATGATATGAGACTCACAGATTTCTGCAGGTTGACGATAATCAACAGGACCCCCGGGAAATGGGGCGTCACAAATTTTCAACAAATAAAACAACTCAAAACCCTCTCGAAGAAGAAAAAAAAAAGAAAAAAAAAAGGATGTCAAAGAATGAATACCTAGCAGTCATGAATTCCACACCAAGTCTATGCATGAGTTCATGGTGAAAGTCTTTGAAGAAGTCGAGGGGCGGTTGCTTCTGTTGTTGGAGGAAAAGGGCTTCAACCAGTAAATTTGATTAAGAGTTCAGAGGGGAAAATTTTGCATGCAAGGTGGAGGAAAAGGGGAAAAAATGGAGGTGTACCAAGAAAATGCAGAGTGGGTCGATCTCAAACTCATATAAAGACGGTATGAGTTGTTATTAAAGGAATAAAGGATCTCATTCTATTTTTCACTATGAAAGGATTAGGCGAATAAGGCATCGGAGAAAGGGGAAACCTTATTTAATGTAAAATCAACTTGTAACCTGATTGAAAATAATAAAATCATTTGCATTTGGACACAGCCCCACGAACGTAGGCTTGACCAAACCATGTAATTAATCTTTTGTGCTCCCACATATATATTGGTTCATTCTTCTGCCTTTAATTCTATTAGAATCGCATCGTTTTCACATATAATCCATAACTTGATCGAACATTTGGTACGCCATCGGACAAAAGACTTCTCTTAACAACCAAATAGATTTTCTTTCAATGATATTTTAAAAAATGTATTTAATTTATTGAGAAAATATATATTTTTTTTTAAGAAAAAACTCTACTATAAAGATGGATTTTCTCGGCATGTTGTATATTTTTTATTTATTTATTTATTATTATAAATTTAAAATATTTGAAGCTAAAAGTTGGTATAAGCCATATTTACAAGGTTAATGGTTGCCGGAAAATTTAAGGAAAAATATAAGGTAAAGAAAAAAAAATAGAGTTGAATTAGATATATTATTTTTATTTACTTCTCTAAATCAATTTTAGTTAGTTTAATTCATCAATATAAAAATAAAATAATTTAAGAATTTTAAGTTTCCGAGTAATAATTAATTTTTTGAAATTTTTTATTAGACAAAAAAGACATAACAAAATCATTTTCCTCTGTTTATTTTCCTTAGTATTGTTCTTATAGAGACACGCCCATTTCCTGTGCTTGTCCCCAACCCTACACTATTATGAGTTTTTAAAGATTAAGAAATAAGGTAAAAAAAAAAAAAAAAAAAAAAGAGACCATCCTGTATAAGTGAAACCCCTAAGAAATAGAATATTTAAAAATGATAATGTTTAATATCAAAATTTAGAATGATATATGTCAGAAATTGATACTCGTAAAGTCGTATATAATCTCTTTTGGCCTTTTTTATCCTAATCTACTTTTTTGTCCTTTAATGCATTAAATTTAACATTATTCAAATAATTTTTTTGGTCAAGTATTTTTTTTATAAAAGCAATTAAAGTTGTTAATTACTACTAGAAAGAATCATCACCCATTTAGCTCATCTTTAGATAGGCACATGATAAGGGAAAATATTTTGCTTGTAAAGTGCCATAGCTAAAAGTTAGGTAGTTTTTCAGTTACATTAGGTTAGAATAGGTGAAGGAAACAAAAAGGAATTCTATTTATTTGTCCTGTCCGAACTCCTACCATTAGTTATAGATGGCTTATTAATAATTGCTTGGTTTCTGAACTGGGGAAACTATAAAACGGCTATACTGGGCATGTGAATATTACCAACCAGCATCATTCCTTCCCTTTGGTGGGATTTGCCTATATATTATGCTTGGTTGGTTTTGATGGTAAACCCCTTTCCCTTTTATGTGCAGTTCTACCAAACTTGGACTCTATGTCACAAATTCACTGCATCAGAACCATATAATAATATTCTTTTATTTTTTCCCATATAATAATATCCATAATACATACTCATAATGACTAATATGATTTTATACAATTTGGGTGGCATTCACAGCCACCTATCATCCACTAAAATAGTAGGTCAGATCAATGATGTACACCATGATTTTCCAATTGGGACAACTCAACCCCATTAATAAAATAAAACTAGCTCAAACAGATGGAACACAACAGAATAAAATCACTCTTAGTTTCAGAACAAGATTCCTGCTTCCAATAACAGTCAGTCATAACCACCAAAAAACAAAAAAGTAAGAGGGGCTTCTCTGATAATTGCCAATTTTATATTATTTTTCCTAAATTACGACAAGAACATAATAATATTCAAATGGAACTTTTAAGCATAGACACATGCAAGATATACATGATCTGTGTCATCTAAAGCCAAAAAATCCATTAGCTTGGTGAGTAAATCATTTTTATCTTTTGCTACAGCCCCCATCTTATTATTGAATTTCTTATAAGTTCGAAGATGTTAGTTCCCTTCAGGCTTCATCCTTGTGGCTATTGATAACATATATGCGGCTGTTTGGAAACAAAGAGAGGCATTGCATCTAAGAAAAACAAAATTTTACCACTGATGGGGATGTAATATGATTGATTTAAGGAAAACTAATCACAGGTAGCTTTCTCCTTTGATGCCATGCAGAGAGCAGCAAAGAAAAATCCAAAATCAGTGCCTCCCTCCACCATTGCACAAGCTAACCAAGTCCATCAGTGTCGAGTAAAGAACTTCCAAAGACAAATGACCCAAGAATTTCCTATATTCAGACCCACCATCAGGAGCATCAGTGAGAAATTTGAGATCCTCTGAAAATCCATCGTCCAGTACCAGCCACCAAGAAATGCATCCTTGAGGATCATCTGGGTTCACATGAGCCACCAGGCTGAGCATTTCACCCTGGTCCATCTCAAAGGACAAGGATAAAAAGTCCCGATTTGCCTTTATTCCCACCGTAAGAGCTTCCTCATGAAGCCAGCGAATAACTTGACTTGCAACCTGTTGCAGAAGGCCATAATAAATTCAGTTATAAATGAATCAAATGTGGCTGTGGGCACCCCAACCCATGGTTGCTACTCCAAAACTTGACGTGGTGTGATCCAATTTCAGCGCTCTTGGAAAGAAAACTTGAGAACATGGATGTTTAGTGATACAAATAACAAAAAAAATTAAATTAAATTAAATTATAAAAATCCTACTAACATTAAATAAATAAATTAATTAAAATTGCATTATCAGCACTTCCTTCTAAAGGCTTTGCAACTGCTGTAAGACTACAAACTGACAGATGGTCCCCCATCTCAAGTTGGTTTTTACCCTCTTTGAGTCATGGCACCTCTCTACTTCCCCACCACACCTCCACCAAACTGAAGAACCATAACTAATTGATGTCTTTGTTGAAAGCAAGGCAAAAGAATTTGAGGAATGAATTCCCTTGTATTTTTCATTGATCTATTGTGAATATATATATATAAAGATAAGTTTCCTAACAAATTACAACACCATATGTAAAGTAGATATATGCTACAACACTCCCCCTCAAGTTGGAGCATAGATATTAATCCTGCCCAACTTGTTACATAGATAACTAACCCGGTCCCCATTTAAAGCTTTTGTGAAGATATCACTCCAATCGTTTCCGCTTCGCATATCCCGTAAATCCAAATCCCAGCCGATTTTCATTAATCAAACATGCTCACATCTTGCCGTGATGCTTATTCATTCATGGATTACTGGATTAGAAGCAATATGAAAGGCAGCCTGGTTGTCACACCAGAGTTTTACTAGGACTGGTGACTTAATGCCGACTTCCATCAAGAGTTGATGAAGCCACATAATCTCACATACGGAATGTATCATCGCTCTATATTCAAACTCTGCACTAGATCGAGAGACAACACTCTGCTTCTTACTCTTCCATGGGACTAGATGCCCTCCAACAAAGACAAGAACTCCAGAAATGATCTCTCCCGTCCTCCTGGGATCCCGCCCTCAACTCAAGATCCGCGAAACACCAAATCCATTATATCCATGATTACTCGGGGATAGTAACACCACGCCGGGGCTCCTTATGGGCAACATGTAATTACGCTCTACAAATTCCCCCCCTCCCGCCCAACGATCAACTATTGCAGAAGACATGTACTAGCTTACAACACCGACTAAGCACACGTGACGAGTGGACCCGTAAGGTAATTCAACTTCCTAAACTACCTCTATATCTCCTCTCGTAGATCCTCAAATGTTTCCCCTTCTCTAGTAAGATGTACGCCTGGAACCATAAGAGAACTGCATGGTTTTACTCCCAACTTTCTAATCTCAAACAATAGATCAAACACATATTTCCTTTAAGATAAGAAGATTCCATGTTTGCTTTGCATAACTTCAATGCCCAAGAAGTATCTTAGCATCCCTAAGTCCTTTGTATGGAATTGGCTTTGAAAAAAGGACTTAAGAGATAAGATACCTTCAAAGTCACTCTCAGTGATAACAATATCATCCACATACACTACCCATGGAATCATACCTGAACTAGAGTTCCTGTAGAAGGAGTGGTCAAACTTACTCTTTTGCATGCCAAATTCCTCAACGGCTTAACTGAATTTATCAAACCACGCACGTGGACTTTGTTTCAAATCATACAAAGACTAAGACGATACAAACCTCCTTATCTCTCGAGTAACAAACCCTGCAGGTTACCCATATACACCCTTCTCCCGAAGGCCACCAGAAGAAAGACATTCTAACATCAAGCTAGTGGAGATCCCAACAACACAGTGTAAATAGGAATAAAAAGTCGAACATAAGTCATCTTAGCAACAGGGGAAAAAGTGTCGAAATAGTCCACGCCATAGGTCTGGGCATACCCTTTAGCAACAAGGCGGGCTTTCAACCGAGCAATGGATCCATCAGGATTAACATTCATTGTAAACACCCAATGGCAACCAATGGCTTTCTTCTCAGTAGGTAAACAAACCAAGTCACAAGTACTAATATTTAACTCAGCTATCATCTCTCGACATAAAGACTACGCCAACCAGTGGTGGTGAGCTGAGGGCTCAAACCTTGTTAGACAACGAAATAGAGTCCAAAGATGCAATAAAATAACAAGAATGTGATGACAAGTGGTCATAAGAGCAAAAGTAGGAAGTTGGATGAGCACACTGACGTTTACCTTTATGGAGAGCAATAGGAAGACTATTATCGAGAACTCGGATCTACGTCAAGCTAGCTTATGGAGGGCTCGAGGATCAGCAAGGCGCCGAGTGTAGACCTGAGATAGAGGATTACCCCGAAAGGTGAGACAGAGCAGAGCAGGTTTGAAAGAGACAATGGGTGAGACAAGAGTATAAACAAGCAAGTCTTCTTCCTTCCTTTGACTTGTAACATTAGACAGTAGAGAAAATGGAGTAGTCTCAAAGAATGTAACATCAGCAGACACAAAGTAACGTCGAAGAGTTGGACAATAACACTTATACCCTTTTTTAACATGAGAATATCCCACAAAGATACACTTATGACTTTGATCAAGTTTAGTGACTCGAGGACTCGACATCCCAATAAAGCATGTGCATCCAAATACCTTGAATCATTATAGGGAACAACCGATTATTTAAAAACAACCGTGTAAGGAGCGCGCTCCACTAAGAACCGATGAGGGCATCTTGTTAATAAAAAAAGTCATTTACCGCGCCAAGGATGTGTAGATTCTTGGCACTCTGTGTCAAGGATGAGACCCCGCACTGCCCTTCTACTAACACCGTTTTAACAAAAGATTCCAACTAAACACTAATAATTAGGGAAAGAATGAGACATCGCAATTAAGCAAACAAGGGGGAGTTTACTCATAAAAATTAAATTAAAAGAAAGAATCAGGTAAACCTTAACGTAGGTCAAAGTGATTAGAGGAGTCAGATGAATTGTCCTTGGCCCAATGACACAAAATGTTGACCCGTCTGCAAGGGTAACAGTAGAGGTAGAAGAGTGAGGCTGAAACGTAGTAAATAAACTAGAGTTATCTGTCATGTGGTCGATGGCTCCAAAGTCAATGAACCATGTGGAGGAAGAAGAAATAAAACATGTGTTGGTTTTACTTGACTCAACGAGTGTAGTAATAGAAGTAGATGCAGACTTAAGTGATTTCTGATACTGAGATGAATGAAATCTTCGATTTTTCCGTTGCAACCTCCTACACTTTCGACGTACATGGCAATAATAACACACAACTCCTCCTGAGATTTCTTATTAATCATAGAAGCAGATCTAATTGAAACAGGTCGTTGAAAATCCAAAAAATACCAAAAATATTTGATCTTGAAAGGAAAATGACCACCTTTCCATGAAAAACACTGCACTGGAATAGAACTTGGCCCTACAATCTGGACCTCGAAGAAATCAAGGAAGACAGGCAAAAAACCCTAGACATGTAGGCTGCCAGACATAAAAGTGTTTGAAAAACACTGTTGCAAGGCTCGAATGTCAAATACAAGAAGATATATGAAATTATCGGTACGACACCGAGGGTGAAACTGGCGGCTCTGATCTTTATATCACGCGCCCCACGACGACGCGAGGACAGTAGCTGGTGATGGCAGTCAATGACACACTGCCTTGAGATTCTTTTAAATGCCTGATAGATCATGATCAGCCATCCTGGTGGATAAGTCCCCAGCCAAGATGATTTGCTGTGAGCTGTCAGATGCTGAGGCTTTTTCCTTCGAAAATTTCCCCAAATTTTGCCCTTTTTTTTATCGAAGTCTAGCCCTAGGCTCTAATGCCATGTTGAAAGCAAGACAAAAGAATTTGAGGAATGAATTCCTTTATATTTTTCATTGATCCATTGTAAATATATATATATACAAAAACCAATCTAACCTTCCTAATATATTACAACTCTATAAGACAAGTTTCCTAATGTATTATAAATCTATATGGAAGTGTACACAAGTATAATAAATCTTCAATAATTATAAGTAGACATTTTACTAGCTAACCATCTTGCTTCATTCACTGAAACATGGAAAATTCTTACTTTACCATGCTGCCCAGGATATCAGGAAGTATATTTTTTACCTCATCTCCTTTCACTGAAAGATGGACCGTGCTTACTTTACCATCTGCCCCAGATACCAGGAAGTATACTTTGTACCGTATTTTCCTTCTAGAAAATGAAGAAAATAAGTTGTTTTCTTTCTCTTTTCTTATTTAATTTATTTTCTCCTCAATGAGCACCTTTAGATGGTTTGCAAGTACACAAGCAAACTCCAAGGTTGTGCTCTTGATTAGTACCAAGGAAAGAAAAAAATGGAATGGAAAATTATATTCTTATGGCTGGTTGTCAAATGAAAAATATAAAAAAAAAATCAAATATAAATAAAATCACTTAGAAACTCACATAATTTTAAATTATTTAATCGATAAGTTAAAATAAATAAAATGAGTTTACAAAAATAAATAAAATAATATGTAGGATTTAACTTTATTTTTTATTTTCCTACATTTTTTCATTCCTCCTACTTTTCCTTTCTATTTTCTTTCCCTTGCATTTTTCCTCAAATTTTCCAGAAATCAAACATTGCCCAAAGTTAATATCCTCAGACAGGCATTCACATCCTACTTTCAACCTAAGTTCTTTTCATTGTTTTAAGTCCTAACTCATAAACCAAACTTTCTGAAGTGTATAAGCAAAAACCATCCAGTATTGCTATTATTTACAACTGGAGAAAGAGTCAGTCTTGCTTGTTACAAGAGCTGCCTAGTATTGAAAGAGTGTTCCCAAAGCAAAGTTAAAGTATACACATACATAGTTGTTATTTCATTTATTCTTCAGTTTTATTTCTTCATTAAACAAGATGCACCAATTTAATTATGCAAGAAGATTCATAAATGTGTTATGCCTTTGAAGCCAAGTCCAGGTGGCGAAGTATTTGGGTGGAGATGTGGGAGCTTGTATGTTTAGGCTCCCGGAAGAGCGGAAAAGAAAATAAAAAGAGAAAAAAATCACTAATCAAAAAAGAAAAAGAATCATCAACCCAACATATTAAAGCCCTTTCAGAAATCCTAAAGATAGAAGTCCTTTCCCAACATACCTGTTGCAAAAGTATCACAGGAAGATCTGGCAAGTCACAGTCATATCTGTTCATGGAACACACATCCTCAGAACTACCTTTGAACAGACCAACAACATTAGGAGCACCTTCTCCCTCGACATTGACACAGTCATCGTTTATCACCACCTTAGTCCGAAAATGTGTCTTGATGATATTCTTAGCATTGTGCACGTCTGATGTCCGGGTTTGGCAGCGTGGATGATAACTGGATTGAGGAACCTTCATTAAGAGTGTCCATGAAGATGTCCGAGAATGCCAAGTGGGATGGGATAACAAATGAAGATATGGAACTCTGGAGACCTAGAACACCAGAAAAATCATTCTAAGAGAGAAAAACTCACAATTTTCATTTTCTTTCTGCTAAAAAAATAATACGAATTGGATTAGTACCAGATTTTCCAGCTCCATAAGAACTTTGCTTGAAAAGATTCTATGAGCTAGAGACATTGAAAAATGACCCAGAAGACCAATGCCATCCTTTGCTGGCTGACTGGAGGGCTGAGTCCTGCCAGCAGAAATGTATTTATCCTTTGCTCTAACAAATACATGCTCATGAAAAAGTTGCTTCAGATATATTTCACAACTAATGCGACTGGGAAACCCTGATTTCTGTTTATCACTATCATGTTTTCCATCTGATAACTTCACCCCATCAAATGAGTCCATGGGTAAAATGGCACTGTCAAGATTCTGCATTCCGGTGCCATCAGCTGTTCGCTCATCTTGTCCAGATGGCACAAGGGACATGAAAACAGAGGTTCCTTGACCTACGTTCAGTTGTATATGGTTTTCTCGTATTCCAGTCACATTGACTCCCAGTGGTGAATTGAACGCTTCGCGATTCACTAAATCAAAAACCTGGACAGGATGAACCAAAAGAGTTAACCCAATGCTCAAAGAAGCATGAAGAGGGCAACAAATTACAGCCAGAAAGAACGATCTACCTGCTCATCAAAGATTGCCTGATGACCTTTCCGGAGAACTGAATGGGTTTCTTTAACACAATCATCATCACTCCAAGGTTCTTTCTTAATTTCCTTGGAAAGAAGCTCATCTGGACCATTAGTTTTTGTTTTACTAGGCTCCTTTAGATTATTACCCAAATGTCCACCAAGAAACCCAAAATGAAGAGAGCGACATGAATTTGGAGGCAATTGGACAGCCAGCATGCCAGCAGAATCATGGTCAACACGAACTGTAGATATAGAAGATGGGCGAAATACAGCTGCTGAATCATGTAATGAATTGCTGAAGAGATCAATAGAGAAACCTTCATTTCCAGGAGCAGAAGCACCCACACGTTGCCGCTTAACTTTCCAGTTTTGCTGCAATCTATCCGATTGTCAGTAAATAGAGTAGAAGCGATGCTGTAACTATGCTTATGAGACATCATTGCAACAATTATTTTCTTCGTTAGCTTATGGAATGAATGTATTAAGAAGAACATGTATGAAGATCCACCATTCCAATTTTTTCTCCATTCCTTGAAATCATAGTTACTGCTGTTGTACACAAACAAGGAGCACAAAGTCCATTTAGGCGCTGAAACCTAGATATTAGAATTATCTAAGGCAATTGCTATAATTGCCTATGCTACTAAGCAAGATAAAGGAAAGGATGATCACTTTTATAGGTGTAGCGTCTTCCAAGAGGCTGCACTAGGCAATCACCGGAGCCGAGGCACTAGGTGATGGGGCAAGAGCCTTTCTGAAAGTGAGTTGATGGAATCATCCTTTAAATCAGTGCATTAACATGGAAACCTTTGATATATAATTTTTTATTTATAAGGACACAATTTTATCCCCATTGGGACTTGAAACAATTTGATGCATGCTTTAGCAATTTTATGACAAATAATCTTAAAGAAATAAAGTGGAAGTCAAAATCTAAAAGCCAACTAGCAGGAGCATATCACAATATATAACGGATAACATTCGTTTTTATTTTATTTTATTTATTTATAATGTGAACAAGGTTAACAGTTTTATGATGTTTTGATCAGTTATCAGTCATTATATTGTTTATTCCAGGATAGAATCATAAAGTGGAATTTTATCATTGTTGATAGTCCGATAATAATTTTTAGTGATTTTGAAGATGAAAATATATTCTTCTCAGTACATTTTTTTTTTGATCAGTATATTCTTCTCAGTACATATATGGATATACTCTCTATTTCCTCACTTTGCTAGGATTGTCACAATGTTTTTCTCATCCTCATCTTGGGAAAAATAAATGCCCTATCTTTCTGCCATTGCATTTTGTCTTTAACAAGGCTGCTACATAATAAGACCTATATAACTACAACATAAAAACAAAGGAGGAACCATATTGACTACACCCAATGATTTTAGCAATTCTAATCCAACCAATGTGTAGTATTCGACGCTTTAAAGGTATATAAGACATGCACACCTGATAAGAGCACCGTAGAATCTTGCTTCCCTAGCAATCTGCTGTTCCAAAGCTTTGGCAGACTGCTTAAAATATTTACTAAGATGCTGCAATCAGAAGTGAGCAACATTTAAGACAAACTTCCAAAAAGAAAAATAAATAAATAAATTCTATAACAGATGCTCAAGACAAGAATGCAACTTTCTAGCTATCATTTCATACAACAAAATTGTGAATGCTTTGGATTCGAGGTCACCTTCCTCAGTAACCAGCATACTAAATAGAAACTACAACATATTATGGATTGTAAAAATGAAAGGGGTCGCAATTATTACACAAGAAAAGCAGTACCCTGAAGCACTGTAGCTTGGTTGCAGCGGACACACTAAGGTCAGTAAGAACTTCATTAGGTAATGGCTTTGGCCTCGTCATGCTAGCCACTGTTACTGCATCATTAGCTTCAACCTATAAAACCAGAAATTGAAAACCAGATAAATGCTGTTAATTCTACACATTCTTCCACGAGTTTCTAGAACTACTTTTTCAACTCTGACGGGTATTATTTCCTAAAAAAAATGTGAACATTATCATAATAAATAAAAGAAAGCAGTCAGACAATCCATATATCTTAAGTTCTCAAACAATTAAAACTGCTGCCAGGTGCTAGATAGTGAAATTCAAACGTTAAATCTTACTTTGATTCCAAACAAACTCAAAAACCAAGGTTTGTATTTCCTCTGCATCCAAAAAATGAAAACCCCAGGATTCATATTATCAATTTATATGGTTTCCTACATTTTAAATCACAACCAAATAGAGCATCAGTTCTTTAACTTCCAGACATCATTAATTAGAAACCCTAAATTCATAAGAACTCGTACAGAAAACCAAAATACAAACGGAACAACAGTCAAAGATGTGAATAAGAGTAACGCACGGTGCCAATAAGATCAATTATGACAGAAAGCTCTTGATGAGCCAAACGCAAATTCTCCACCAGGCTCTGCCACGGCCATTGCGTCGCCTCCTCCGTCGACGCTTTCTTCTGCTTCTTTGTGTCCTTCTCCACAGCCCATGCGAAGTTAATTCTCCGGATTAGTGAAACCCGCTTGTCATCGTAACCCACATCACTGTATTAACAGATCCTACAGTCAAAATCAAGCTCACACCCTGCTCGTTTTCCTAGAACATAGTTTTCATGTAAACCGAATTATCGTAATAGACTTAGTATGGTGAAAGAGACAGGAAAAACATCTCCTTCTACACTTCTCCTACATTTGAAGTACACAAATCAAACCTAAGGAAAGAGAAAGAGGAATCGTACGTAGGGAACCGTTCGGCACCATTTTCTTCAATGGCGTCCAGGCGTTTGATTGGGAGCTTGTCCAGAGAGATTTCCATTTTCCCGTCCATTTCCTCTCAAACTTTTCCGGGAAAATTTGAGAGGAAAAATCGACGGAACCCTTGACCAGGCAGGAAGTTCTGAACTATCTCTGTAAGAAGACCGATTTGTCCTCTACAACTGAGCGATGGACACAATGGCTTTGCATTATTACCGTAATAAATGTGGGTAAAATAGTCAAATCGAGGCGATTTCTTATACTCTTTTTTTTTTTTTTTAATCACTCATCTTGTAAAAAGAGGCGATTCTTCTTTTTTTTTTTTTTTTTTCTTTTACATGACTTTAATTATGTGCTAATTTTTATTAAAGTCAAATTATAGTTACTCATAGATTTAAAATGTTATACCTTAAGTGCATCCAAAGATAAAAGTACTTTAACAAATTTAGGATTTGTTTAATAACTATTTTTATAAAAGTTTTTGAAAATTATTATCTAATGTTTTATTATAGAATAAAAGTTTATCTGAAAATCTAAAATTTGACTTTTCTAAGAACAAATTAAAAAAGAAGTAAAGGAAAGAACAAAATATAAAACGAAATAAGTTTTTTTTGATAAAAAAAAAAAAAAACTGTTATGTTTTTTCTCTAAAATATTAATTACCTCTTGTTATAATATAAATGTATTATAATGATCTTTCAATAAAATAATATAATGTATAGTTTTTAATGCTATTTCTATAATGTTTGATAAATCCTACACTCCTTACTCTCACCCTTCTTCATATTTTCTATTTTTTTCTCTTGTAGCAAAGAGGTGATTTTTTGACTATTTTTAGCTTAAAATCACTCCTCATAATCTTTTTTTTTATTATTGTTTAATAAAGTGGTGTTTCCACGAATATTTGTATTTATTTTTGTTGCAGTTGTCATGTATCGACAAGCCGGCGATCGTCATTTTATCGATGTTAGCTTTATCATTCGCCATACGATACTGCTTGGCCACATTCAGCATTAATGCTTTATTCGTATTTATGATAATTCAAGCAAAGAAGATAAATTTCAATCAAGAATATATCAAATTTATAATATGATTATATCAAGAATTAGATTACGTATATTATACCACTATTTAACTAAATTCTGTGTGTTTTATTCCGATTTATTATGCTATTAATATGTATATTATTTCATCATATATGGTTTTTAGTTATTTGTATCTTGATCTATCGATCTATTACTAGTTTGAATCAATAATATTATTATTATTATTTTTAAAATATGGCTTTATAATGATAACAAATTTTATATGAATTTTATTTTGAGCCCAAGGGAATGGGGAATAATCTTGAGCCTAAGCCGGAAAACTTGAGCGTGCTAGACATTCCATTTAATAACAAATTTATTTTCTTGTTAAAAAAAGTTTATTTTCTGTTACATTTATGATGACAACATATAAAGTTTGATGATTTTAAAATGGGTCAATGGTTATTTGAGCTAAACTCATTTAACCTATTATTCAAAAAGTTGATTCATAGGAAACATACGTTTCTATCTCTGGCCCTTACTTGTATTGTTGCTTTTTCTTAGATTCAATTCTCAAACTTTCATCACATCTTAACCCTTTTCATATCAGTACGATATCGTGGTTGACACTAATGGTTTTGGTTTTGCCAGTCGCCAGTTTTTTTTACTAATGTTTAATATAATTTTTTTGTGCCACTGACTGTAATTGTGTTGATTTTTAATTTAAAGATAAGATTAGTTTCATTTGTTTAACATTGGGCATAGAAAGAGGATAAAGAACTGAATATTATTTCGTTTCTCACCCATCCTGTTTCTGATCTTATTATTCATTGTCCAACTACTGTTTAAACAAAGCTATTATTTTGTCTGACTTTCCTTTCTTAATGTGCTCGTGTATTATTACTCCCGCCGCCTGACCCTTACCCCCATTCCGATTATATTTTAAAACATTTTTTGATGTTCATTTTGTATTTTAATAGAGTAATTATTACTAATAATTAGAAGGTTTTTTAATGAAATAATTTTATGTAATCATTAACATTTTTTATTTTTTATGAAATATATTAATTTTAATATAATAAAATGAAAAAGCAAATAATATAAAAAAATAGCAACAAAACGAAAACAAATGTAAATGGGATTCGGTTTAGAAATTTTCTCATCCTCGTCCCACTCATAACATCGAATTTTTTTAAATTAATGCTTAATCAAAAATGAACAGTCTTGCCTAGATACGCCTCGTCCAAAACTCTCTCTGTCATCCCTAAGATATTTACGCCATGCACTCTCTTTTCTTTTTCTAATGCTTTTCTTATTTCGACGGAAACGACTTTTTCCGAATAAAGCTCAAATATTTTCACTTTTTTTATTCGTAACTTTAAAATTTCTAAAGAATGTCATTTAAAATCTTAAAAAACAAACAACTTTATCACGGAACCTAACAAAGATTGTTGAAAACAAACACTCCAGGCCTTAAAAAGCCTTTATACTAATTCGAATATTATCAATTTTATTTAACTCATAATCCTTGTAAAATCTAATTGATGTGATCTTATATACACAAATAACTTTTTCCCAACATATAATTCACTAGTTTTTTTACAAGCTTAATCATCTAATAAGTTCTCAATGACATCTATTTTATTTATATCCATCACTCACATCAACTGATCCAACTATATGCTACTTCATTGGAAAACTATGAACATATTCTATCCAATTGGTATGAAGCTTTTAGAAACAAAGTCACGAAGGTTTAAGCTTAAAAATGACAATATTATATCAATGTGGATATAATTGGGTCCGTAGGTTTCATAACACAAAAAAAAAAAAATATATATATATATATATATAATATGAAAATAAATTCGATTTATTATTTTTTTATTTCGAGATTTAAATCACTGTAATATTTTAACTCATCAATATACAATTCAAATAATTAAAAAATATGTAAGTTTTTAATTGATTTTATTTCTTTAAGATTTTGAATTAAATAATTTTTTTTTTCTTTCCTTAACATTTTCTAAGATTCAAATATAACCTAAATGGATGATGAATACGAGAAACAAAGACTATCAGTGTACAAATTTTTACCTTCGTTATCCCTGACGGGGTAATAATACAATACAAAGCTAGCATATATGCAAGAAAGTTACTTGGATTAAAAGAATCCTGAAACCCTTGTTGGACATAGCAAGAAACAAATGACTTAGACATCATATTCCAATATTCCTTCATGAAGTTGTGTTGTGATTCGTGTAGCAAATATCTATCAAATTAGAAAGAAAAATGAGAAAAACATATACAAATTTATGTGATTCGATAATATGCTTATTACATCCATGAAAACAATAGCTTATACTTTCACTACGATTAAATAGGATTACATAGAAACAGTGGTGGAGTCAGACTTCTACTTTAGTGGGGGCAACTTATAATAATAAATAAATTAATATTTAATAAACTATAAATACAAAAAAAAAAGTCATATTAATTGGATAACATCAGAATCGAACACATATTACAACCGCCCTAATTTAATTTTCATATTTTGTGCAAGGCATAATAGTTTGAAGGTCAATGATATCAAATATATATTTTTCAATATACAAGAAGCTGTCATTCATCAATTGATCTCCCATCCGGAGCCAAGCAGCTATTCTTTCACAATATTCATAGCGTAAAAATAAAAATTCTCTCCATAGTTGCAGTGGCAATAGGTAGGACCAAAGTCAATGTAACAAGCAACTAAACAAGCGGATACACAATGTGTCTTTTTGTCTCAAACATCTTGCAAGATCACACCTTTCAACTTTAAAATTCACTACTAGAACGCATATCAATGATGTATGTCTCAAGTTAATCATTAAAGATCATCAACTCTATTTGAGAAAAATCTTGTGGATAAAATTGGGCAAGTCGGAGTAACTTTTGCTTGTCAAATGCAATAAATGAATCACAAGGATTTAGACAAGCCATACAAAGAAGCAACTCAGTGTTTACCTCAGTGAAACGACTATTGCTTTCAAGCCACATATCTATAAACAACTATATAAAACAACTCTCATTCTGATAACAGATGCAAATTTGTAATTTCAAAGGAGCTTTACATCGTGTCTCCTCGAGTTAGAAAATGTACTTGTATTCATGCTTGGAATATCAATGTTATGTCTTTCACAAAATAAGAAACTTGATCGCAAGGAACTCCAACCATTGTTCTCAT
Organism: Tetrastigma voinierianum; assembly: GCA_016808115.1. Taxonomy (NCBI): domain Eukaryota; kingdom Viridiplantae; phylum Streptophyta; class Magnoliopsida; order Vitales; family Vitaceae; genus Tetrastigma; species Tetrastigma voinierianum. The sequence goes on from JAEQBH010001107.1 coordinate 850,118, forward strand.
CATTTGAAATTGTTATCAAAATACTTTTAACCAAAGTCATGACATTAACAATGTCTTGATCCTTCATCTGTAATACTTGTGATAATTCATTTGTGATTTCCACTATAGTTCTCATCAAATGTCAAACTAAAGACAAAGTTGAATGATTGCATTGATTCCAACAAGTTGGTTGCTTCATATCTTTGCTCTGAATTTGAACCATCCTCTACAATAATCTCAAGTACTTCAATCACATATGAGAACATGTTAATCAATTTGAGTAAAGTACCATAATGTGAACCATAACGTGTATCACAAGCACGTTTAAGAGTGGTTTCTTGGTTTAATCCTTGTCTACTAGAAAGCTCACCATGTTTGAGAGATTCACTAACCACTACAAATTGCTTATCATGAAAGATATCACGACGTTTGGATGAAGCACCAACAACATTAACCACATTAGTAACCACACTTAATAGAGAAGCAATTTGAATATGATTTTTTCCCATAGCCACAAGAGCTACCTGAAGTTGATGAGCAAAACAATGGACATAAAAGGCACATTCAATCTCTTCCAAAATAAGTGTCTTAAGACCATTGACCTCCTCAGATATTACTTCATCCTTATACTCATAACCCCTCGTTCATGCAACCCTAGACATACTTAATCCATTGCCTAGAAAATAAACCATCAATAATACGCTTTAAGTGAAAGAGCAAAGGGTACAGCAATACAAGCTCAATACTTAATAAACGCCAATTACATGCCCTTTTTTCATCCACATATTGTAATACAACAAGCTATTTGCTCTTTTTCTCGAGAGATCACTTAGATTTTACCAATTTAAATAGAGAAAATTGCATTTCAAGATCTTTGACACAACATTTATGTCCAATTGCAATAGCTCTGGGTCAATGTCTTTCTCAATTTCAAAAGGTTCATCAAATTTTAAGGAGCATTTAAAGTAACCGCTTAATATCCTGATTATGATCTGCAAGAAATCTTAGAAGCTCAAGAAAGTTTCCTTGACAAAGCGGAATTTTTCTCGATGACATGACCATTAAATGCACGCTATTTTAAAAGAATCGAACACAATCAATAAATGTATTCTAAACAAATCTGAAGACTTATCAACTTGATTGATTGTCGATATAATGGTTTCGGCGTGTCGCTTTTGATTCAATAAATACTTCACATTTTCTCAAAGCTTGATTATGAGCACTAAAGGCCACCAACATGAATATTGAATTTTTTTTCTTCCACCCTGAGAACCCTCACTAACAAAGGAATCACCAAACTAAGCTTGTTCTCCAATATCTGGTTTGAAAAGGATAGCAACACGGGCAAATGCGTAAAGATCTTCTTATACTATACTCTAACCAATTAGCAGCATTCAGAAACTGCAAGATCAATCTTAGTGATAATTCTCCAAATTTCTTAGAGGGAAAGTTATGCTTTTTAGCTAACATGGACCCTTTGTAAATATGTCTGTTCTGATCTCAATGTTAGATGATAACGGCAACTTAATTCATAACCTATGGCGCAGAAGATCATTCAAGTTGATTTCATGGACATTCTTTCAAATCTTTACTAATTCCTTTTGGGTTAGTTATGGAGACTCAAATTCGATTCTTCAAAGTACTTCTCCATACCTATTTTAGAATTTAGTTTACATATTATTAATAATAATGTCAAATTTAAAAAACAATAATACTAAAAAAATATAAAATCCATATATATATATATATTCATAACAATTCAATATCTACATAAAGCTACCTAATAGAATTATGAACAAATATATTTATAACATTCAAAGTTCAAACAATAATTTATTTAATAAACATTTTATACAATATTTCTAAATGCAATAATATTTTTACATATTTATCATTATATTATATAAAAATTAAATAAATTAAGTACATGACATATCATATAAGTATAAATAAAAATAAAAGTTAATACAAATTCCTATAAATACATATTTCATTATACAACAAACTCTATATAGAGTATTAATCCAATAAAAATATAAAATATCAACTTAATCGTAAATATATATTTCAACTTCCACAAACAAAGTTTCATAATCATATTATCAACTTAATAAAAATATAAAATATAAAATCATCACAAAATATATTTTATTCCAATTTCTACATACCTTCTCATGATATAATTTTTATATGAACAAAAATATAAAGTATCGATATAAAATTCTAATAAAGCAATTTAAAAATATTCATCAATCATCATCATAGCATGTATTCACAAAAATAGTTAATATATTATATATTAACATCATACAGAATGTTTAACAACACAACATAGATTCATATAAACCCATTATATAAAACATATCAAATATCACACAAATTCTAAAGATGAACAAAATATAGATTCATCATGTATTTATAAACATTTTAATAAATTTAAGAAATATAAAATAAAAACTTATAAAACAAATTTCTTCTTCTTCTTCCTCCTTTCTCTTTTCTCTCTTCTATTTTCTTGGTTTTTCTTCATTCCTGCTCCTTAAAATCGGGATCTTTAAATTACATTTGGACATTAGGGACTGATTTTAGAGTGCTAAAATTTCCGACAAATTTTGAGTTACATTTAATAGATATATATTATATTTTATCTTAATTTTAAGACAAAGAGATCTCAGCCTAGTGGTTAAGCCTAAATAAAAAAAAGTTCAAATTATACATGTGATCCATGATTCAACACCTATTGAACATGAATTTTTTCTTCAATTTTTTCTTCAGTTTCGAGGCAACTGGTCATTTGATGAAAATAGTAAGAACACACGCAAGGGCCATTTCACTAAGCTCATCGCCAAACTAAGACCCGCATAGAAAAATATTTATAATAAACTTGAGTATAACAAAATTACAAAACTTCATGAGAAAGAGAGCCCATTTTCTCGTACATATGTTGTTGTACCTGTTATAAGGATTACAGGGAGAAAGTAAAGACTGCAAGAAAGACCATTACAAGAACAAAACCCGAAAACCAAATAATACGAAAATGCCGAGTCTCGTGAGCCGCCACGATCTCCTTAAAATGTATTCGCCGGCCTCCAAGTAAGGCTTCAAGATTCCAAGGGCGCCGCCCCTGCGATAAAACGTGTCGAATGGTCGACAAAGCACTTTGTCGCCACTCCGCGAACTCGATGATGTGTTTGCACTATCACCTAGAGCCAAAAGGATCTAAGGAAGGAAAACCGAGACTCGATAATCTCTTTTTTTTGACAAAGGTTTTTTGAAATACCCCGCATAACCTTTTATATGAATGAGAGACGACTCGGTCGCCAAACCTTTCGCTTCCAAACCCTCTGCACTCGAAATTAACTATTCATCGAAGTCATTAAATCAGTCTACTGAAAGGCTCACTCATTCTGAATCCATGTAATTATGAACAAAGAATTATTCAAAGGAAACTCTTAGAATTCGAAATTAATTATTCATCGAATGTCATCCATTTCATTCATTTATATCCAACAATTCCCCACATGAACGAAATTGATGACTAAAGCAGACAAGACACGGGTGATGTGGCTAAATTCATTAAAACTTGCATGTGAGAGGTGTTACCTTTCAACCTTTCTCATAGAAATATGTTTACTCTCTATCGGGCAAACAGTTATATTAATGGCGTCCTTGAACTATTCCCGCCATTTGTGTAGAGACGGCGACATATCTCACACAGTAACTTCCAAACACGCTCAGCTTCACTTTTACGCCCATTTTCTTGCCATGGACATGCCACTGCTCCCCCGTAAGAGTTTAATAGGAATCTGCGGCCCTCATTCACCCTCCAAGCGCCCCACTTCACTTTAAGAGAGATCTCTCAGAAATTAAGAGTAGCCTGCTTCCTTCACCAATGCTTAGAGATCATCAGGTGCGAAGCAACAACTTTTAAGGAAGATCACTGCTCATCATAGGAATGGACACGATAATATCCCAGCTGATCAGACAAAGTCTTTACAATCTGGTTGTCTCCTTCAATCAGATCACGGGACCTCCTGTAATGTGCCTAGGGCTGGGTACCCACGTATCGACTTATTCTTTTACTGCCAGTCCCATTCCTTCGAAGCACTTTCACCCAACTCTTTGTTTAACCCTTTCGTTAGCTTTGATCCGCAATGTTATCCTTAGATTTTACAATCTATGTGAGATAACCCCAGCTTGAGAGTCAAGGTTTAATGGTATCAGGTTCACGACGATATGTCTTAGACTTTACCATTATACATACTGGTTCAGGCTCTACCACAGCGTATCGACCGGGTCACAATGTATGCATATTGGAGGTTCCACTTTGGCAACCTCAGAATGTCTCTGTAGAAGGCGCAGCCATTCGCCTTTCCCCACATTTGTCTAGTGCCATAAACTCGTATCTATCAGGATCCGGGCAATAACTTCTGCTTTTGATATGATTTCTAAGTGATGTCACGACTCCAAAGGCAGCACATAACCACTCAGGATTTGAGTCTTTATCATTGGGGATATCCAATTAGCACCGCATCTCCCAAGTACGCAGGATATCTTTGCAGCGCGAGCCTATAGTCATGATTAATCATGTTATTTCAATACTTACTATTCTCACAATGCATAGCTCCGTGATCGTCGTGGTACCTACTCGCCTTACTAACTCCGCATAAGCTATGTCCGGTCTTGTACATCCTCATTACACATTAGACTTCCTTAACACCCTATAGAGTATTCTACTCGAGCAACACTTCCTATACCCTTGAAATGCAGAGTTACATTCACTTGTTCAAGCATACCTGCACTATCCTTTCTCAAAACTTCCCAAGAATATTGTCAACATAGTGTGACCGACTTAGAAGACGAGTCCATCCGATGCTCTTTGATTTTTATTCCCAAAATACACTCAAGTCTCATGTCTTTCATGTCAAATTCAATTCAACATGTTTTGCATGTAATCATCTTATCACTATTCTATAATCAAGATGTCATCTACGTATTAAACATACAATGACATAGCCATGCTCATCATCTCGACATAGACACAATTCTTGTCACATTCATTGATTTTAATCCATGTGACAACATACGCTGGCTCACTTCTATGTCATTTTGCAGCTGCTTTAATCCATACAAGGATTTCACCAATCTACAGATTTTCATTTTCTCGTCTCCTTGTTAAAACCTCAAAGTTGCTCCATGTAGATTTCTTTCAAATCTCTCCATTTAAGAAGGTCATTTTGATGATCCATTTGATGTACCTCAAGATCTTTTAGTGAAGCTAAATTGCAAGCACCATCCTTATGGAGTTATTCTACACAGAGAATACGTGTCAAATAATCCGTGACTTCTCGGGCCATTTATAGCCTTTTGATCACAAGTCTTGGCCTCTCAGATTTGTCTATCGATCCGTCTACTTTCCGCTTCTCTAAAATCCATCAGTAGAGGTTTACAACCCGATGGAAGATCTAATAATTCTCAAGTATGGTTATGCAAAGATGTGGAATCAATTTCACTTTTAATCGCTTCTTTCCACATGAGACTCTCCCTAGAGTTCATCGCTCTTTATAGGCTCGAGGTTCCCTTCGAGCATGTATGTCGAGTAATCCGACCAAATGTTTTTGCCCTCGTCTTTACGCCTCGGGTTCTACCTCTCTCCACCATCTTCATCCTTACTATTTTCACAAATAGTCTCCAATACCTGCTTAAGGAACTGTGCTTTTTCCTCGATCCGCATGGAAACACATCCAAAGAATGATGCATTCGATTCCATTATCGTATTCCCCGTGAATATCCTAGATATTAGACTCATAAACAAGAAATCGATAAGCAAAGATCAAGTACGTGCATAACCAATGAAGATGCAATCAATAGTTTTAGGTTCTATTCTCAAATTTTTTTTGGGCGGAGGAACTGCTTACTTTTAGCGTGACATCCCCACACTCTCGCAAGTATTTCAGAGGATGGTCGATTCCTTCCCATAACTCATATTGAGTTCTTTCTCGCTTTTTGAAACTTGTTTAGAAGGTAATTAGATAAATGGCTTTCTTTCCCACATGTTTTCAGTGGTAGACCGTAACTTATCAAGATTGCATTCATCATTTTTGAGAGCATGATTTTTCCGGTCACCTACCCATTAGATTGTGGCTAATAAGCTGTGGGTTTCGCTTTAAAGACTTCAAAAACTTTTCAAATGCTTCAACTGTGGGAAGCAAGGTCACAAATTTTCGATTGCAGATCAAAGAGAAACAAACTCAAGGAAGCTAATGTGGTTTAATACATCTCCAAGGATGTATTCAAATCATCCCGATCCATAAAGATCCTGAGAAAGGAACTCGTGATCAAACTTCTGCGAATGTATGGATTGACACTCAAAGGCCCCCTAGATGTCTCCGATAAGATGATGTCTCTACGTCAACTACACCGAGATCGAGAAAAGGTGTTCAAGGAACTCCTAAGACTGACATCAAAGGACAAAGTGCGCGGTCTTCAAGATGACTGGGGTTGAGCCTAATTTAACAAATGTTATATGGACCAACCACAAGAACTCGTTATCCGGTTCTCGTCGAATAGTCATGGATTTCACTGGGTGTTTGAAGTCCGATAAATTTTTTCTATCAAAGAGCGTGAATGTATGTCTAAAAAGGGTATATGAGATGTGATAGAAGCTTAATGTAATGACTATCATTATCGATATGAATAAGCTAGTTCTTTCTCATGATAGTTCATTCCATCTAATCTATAGATGGTAGACAGACATGTTAATTATGGATACATTATGCAAATTAATTAACTTAATCATATACCAACTTTCCAAATTGGATGCAAAGCACAAGTGTGAAACTCAGGTTTGAGAAAAAACTAACTGTGTCATCTTTTCAAAGTATCAAAGACACACATCAACCTCTCGACTTAATCCATACTGATATATATTTGAAGCTCGTATTAAAACAAGTAGGCAATAAATATTTTATTACTCAGGATTATAGCACCTGGCATCTTCTTATGTACTACTTAAAAGAACAAATATAGAAATTTGTTCTCACTAAAACTGGGTTGAGAATCAACTCAATAGAAAATTAAAGTGCCGAAGTGATCAAAGTGAGAGTAAGAATCTTTCATTTGTTGACCTTGTGCTCAACATAGGATTATGTTAATAACATACAACTTTATTCGCCACAATCTAGTTTGAGTACTGAAATGAAAACGACTCTAAAAGGAAATGACATGGAATGCAATATCATGTTCATTCACCACAAAACATGGGAGTGAGCTTTATCATCCCTAATTACCTTCTAAATAAGGTACCCAAAAAGTGTTACAAAAGACTCCAGCATGAGTTATGAGTGAATGAAGCCATCCCACAAATAATGCATGAGGGATGTCCACAAAAGGTCTTCTCCACCCAAAAAGGAGAATAGATCCAAACTATTGACGCGATCTTCACTGGTTATGCAATACAATGTGCGGTTACGATTCTACTTCTGGTTATGAGTCTAATATCCTGATATTCAAATTTAATCCGATAATGTAATTCGAGGAATGCATCATTTCGAGGATGTGTTTCCCATAAGGATCCAAGGAAAAGCTCACCATCAAATGAAAATGGAGACTATTCATGAAAAGAGGCACTACATATCACAGACGTAGAACCCCAGCGTTAAAAGGGCAAGCAGATGAAAACATTTGGTCCATTTTCCGACATACATGCTCAAGGGGAAACCAAACCCATAAAGAGTGAACTCTAGAGAGTCTCATGGAGTGAGGTAATTAAAAGTGAAATTGATTCCAGGTCGTATAAATCCATACTTCAGAATTAATTATCTTCCACCGGCCAGAAACTCTAAGTTCCAAGTGATTTTTAAGAGTGAAACTGGAAGTAGACTGACTGGTCAGACAAATACAAGGCAAGACTCAGGATCAAAGCAATATAGTAAACTGAAACTGGATTATTTTGACATCGATTCTCCGTGACGCAGAATAACCACAAGATGGTGCTTGCAATCGCTTTCCACTAAAGATTCTCGAGGTACATCAAATGACATGCCACACAACCTAAATGGAGATTTGAATGAAGAAATCTACAATGCGAGCAACCCGATGTGGCTTTTCGCCCGTGACTAGAAATGAAAGTCTATAGATTGGTGAAATCCTTTGTATGGACAAAAAATGCCAATCAAACAATAATAGAAATGACAACGTTATGTTGTCACATGGATTCAAAATCAATGAATGTGACAAGTGTGTCTATGTCAAAGATGATGAATACGGCTATGTCATTGTATAGTTCAGACGTTAGGAATACATGCCGATCGGTTTGCAGAGCTGATGATAAGATGATTACATCTTACCAAAACACGTTGAATTCAAGATTTGACATGGCAGAGTGTGATCTGCTGTTACGTTATTTCGGGAATAAAATCAAAAGAACATCAGATGGACTCGTACAAGTCATCACACTATGTTGACAATATTCTGGGAAGTTTGATAAGAATAATTCTGCATAGCCGTAACACCTAGATGTGGTTCCACCTTTCCAAGAATAAAGGAGAGAGTGTTGCTCAAGTAGAATACTCTGCAGTGATATGGAGTCTAATGCAATTTAGTAATGAGATGTACAAGACCGTGACATAGCCTTATGCCATTAAACCGGTGGTGCACACGAGCAATCCTGAGCGTGCATTGCAACAATAATGAGAGTATTGAAATACTTACGATTCAATTCGTGACTACGGGTCGCACTACACACAAATATCCCGTCGCATTTCCTGAAGGATAATAAAGGGGATGTTAATTGATATCTAATGAGCAAGACTCAAAATCCCATAGTGGTTATGTCCCTTACACCGAGGCAATGACATAGAAATCCTCAAATGTGACTATCGCAGATCCACAATTAACTGAGTTTATAAAGATCAGACAACAAAGTGGGGAAGAGGTAGAATGGCTACACCACTTAAAGGACATTCCATGCGGCCAAAGCCAAAGGCCTCCACATGCACATACATCAGGATACTAACTGCTTATCGGGTAGAGAACAAAACAAGATCTATACGGTAAGCCCAGATTATCTGGCTGTGAGACAATACCATTAAACAACAATCTCAACTAGGTTATCTCTATAGGATTATGTGAAAATCATGATAACATTGCGATCCGCTAAATCCAAACATAACAGACATTAAAAGTCATCGGCTGAATGGGACTCAGCCCGTGAAAGAATAAGTCAATGCAATGGATACCCAACGTAGCCGACCCGAGATCCGTGATTCAGCCCAGCAAAGTGACAACCAAATTGTAAAGACTTGATACAATCAACGGATATTATCGTGTCCATTCCTATGATGAACAAAGGATGCTCATAAGAAGGTTAAGCTATGCTTTTAATGATTCTACGCATCGGGTGAAGTAGTGCAACATGAGCCACTCTTAATTTGGCAGAGATCACCTGAAGTGTAAGAGTTAGCTTTACCATTTCGCAGGGAACTAATAAGCACACCCCTATTAACCCTGCATTCAAAGATGTCCAATGCCAAATGGACATAAAGGAACCCAACTGTTTTGTAAGATTCCTGCAGATATAACACTGTCACACAATGCATAATATTCATATTATCGTTCATCAGGTTTAGCCATAGAAACGATATTTTCACAAGGGAAGGTTTAAAGGGTAATACTCCTCCATGCAAGTTTCAACCGCTGTTTCTATCAATTATGTCCGTCTCGCCTTTAGTCATCGATTTCGTTCATGTGGGGAATTAGCGTTGATACAGTGAATGAAATGGATGAGATTCACTCGATAAGTTAATGGGGCTCTTAAACTAGTTTTCATTTATAAGAAATAATGACACTAATGAATGAGATTAATGACATTAATTAATAATTTATTTCAGAATCTCTAAAGTTTGGGTAGCCAAAGTCACATTCAAAAGGCCTTAGTATCTCCTATATATATAAAGGTTGTTTGGTATTTTAAAACACACAAAAAGAGATTATCGAGTCTCGGTTTTTCCTTCCTTCGTCCTTTTTGGTTTCAGGATAGTGCAAACACATCATCGTCGTCGGCGCGACAGTGCCATTTCGACCATTCGACACCCTTTTATCCCGTGGAGACATACGCCTTGAATCTCAAGCACCAATGAGATCATGACCTGGCTTAAGAGATCGCGACGCCACGAGACCCTGATTTTCGTATTATTTATTTCCGCTGTTCTTGTAATGGTCTTACTTCGCGAACTGCTTTATGAGATCGTGACGCCTACGAGACTGCATTTTCAGACATTTGCTCGGTTTTGTTCTCAGACATGTCTTTCTTGCAGTTTTTACTTTCTCTCTCGTAATCCAATATGCACAACCAAAACAGATTCTAAGGAAGAAAACAAAGAAGACGATCTAGCGGCAAGAGCGACGGAAAAAAATCAGCAAAGGAAAGTTTTTTTAAGTTTTCTTTTATTTGTTAAAAGGAAACACGTGGGTGGTTAAATAATCTTTAAATTTTTTCCAATTTTTTCCTTGTAGATATTTTAAGGATTAAAGTGACAAAAGTGTCTTAAAAGGAAAGTGTTGTTTTCTGGTTAAGGTTTTATTTTTTCAAAATGGAAAAAAAAAATTAACCAATTTATTTTACGGTTTGAAGAAGAGATTTTTTTTTTCTTTTAAAGAAAAGAATTTGTTTAACCTCTGGTTTTTTAGGAAAACCAAATCTTGTTTGACCAAACTTAAAAAGGATTCTTTTTCTCGAAAGAAAAAAAGATTTCTCGGTTCAAGAATTTCGTTGTTTCGCTTCCGAGAAATTCGCTTCAAAGAAAAAAAGGATTCTTTCGAAAAAAAGATTGCTTTAAGAATTCTCGTTTATGTTCCGAAAGAAAAAAGGAAAATCTATTAAAACCAACAAACAAGGGTTTGTTGTTTACAAAAGAAAACTTAGCACATGTACGAGGAAGGCTTCAACTTAGACCAAGCATTCAAATGGGAATGCTCAATGCGCCTCATGCTTTGTCATGGATATTTTTGTGAGGAATATAATGATATGAGAAAGTCTTTAGGTTAAACCATTTTCTCACTAGAGTTTCAGGCACCTCGCCTTGCACTGAAACTACAAAAAAAGCAAGCTTCGTTCTAAGGAGGCTGAATTGGTGGACTGCTTCGCATTCCTCCAATCTTTTCCTGAACTGAATATTCGCTTCCATAGAGGCTGGGCTTGTTTGGCTCTGCTCTACCCACCATTCTTTCCCTATGAATATTTTGTTACGTGTTAATTCCAATTATTCCGAATTGGTTCGGGGAATAGAATTTATCAATTTTCTATAATTTTGCAAGAGAAATCTGACATTGGTTTAGGAGCACCATATTCGATCGCATCTCGCTTCAAGTGGCAACCCCTCACTGTGGCACACACCATGATGCCTACTACAGGCTTCTATCTTGTCTCACTGAGAAAACCAGAAATTGGGCAAGGACCTAATTTCTAAAATAAGGGCAACATGCTATTCTGACCACCTCGAATTTTGCGAGATTCTGGCTGCGAAGCCTCCCGAAGCTCAAAGAAGACGGCAGCGCGAGATCCAAAGTCATCACTGGATGCTTGGAAACATTCCTCGACTTTCTCAGGCAGAACTACACGCCATGAAGGTTTTAAATCGATTCCTCTATACAACGTGTATACGTATAGAAAATCCGCCAAGGAGCTTACGTGGAATCATCAGACCGAAATATAAACTCCAGATTTTTCAGCAAAAAGTTCGCGTACGCATTCCCTCGATTATAAATGGTAGATTCCAAGACCGGTGGTCAATCAAGTCCAAGAACTTCGCTAACCTCCATGATCTACGTGAGTAACATGCCGGAGCCGAACTTTTCAAGTGGCAACATATTGAGAAACCCGCTCCCCGCTAGGAAAGACTTCTCAAAAACTACCTCAAACATAAGAGAAAGGAGAAGAGCATCGAAGATCTAGCGACTGACTTCAGATCAAGAAGACAATAGCTAGATCCGCGAAGAAAATGGCACACAATCCCAACGAAGCTAATGCTAACTTTGTGGAATATGGTCAAGGTTCCAAGTTCAAAAAGGCAACAACAAAGGAAAAGGCACTGTCGACCAAAAGGGGAGCTTTTCAAGAAGCAAAGTTCACTTCCAGAAATGCTTCTCTAACCGGTGGGTGGCTAAGGTCACAAATCTTCAATACAGACTTCTCAAGAAACAAACTTAAGGAAGCTAATGTGGTTTGACGACCTTCCAAGGATGGGTTCAAATCGACTCACCAAAGACCCTCTGAGGTGAACTCTAGTGGGATCAAATCCCAAGGAATGGATTTGACAACGTGCTGTTCCGCCTTGTATGTTCCGATAAGATGATGTTTCCACCTTTCAACTAATCGAGACAGAGAAACGCGTGTCTATGGGGAACTCACATCTGATATCAAAGGACAAGGCAAGGTGGTTCAAGATGACTTATGGGGAAAGAGCTGACTCAAACAAATGTGTTATATGTAAATTCTCAAACTGCAAGAACTTGGTGTCCGGGTTCTCACGAACAATAGTCATGGATTTCGCTGGTGTTCAGTCCGGTTAAATTTGTTCTATCAAAGAGCTAATGTATGTCTAAAAAGGGTATATGAGCCACAGATGTGGAAGCTTAATGTAATGACTATCATTAAGCTCGATATGAATAAAGCTAGTTCTTCACTATATTCTTCGAGTCATCTAATCTATGGCATGGTAGATTAGCATATGTTAATTATGATATATTTGCGCAAATTAATAAATTTTAAATCATATACCAACTTTCCAAATTGATGCAAAGCACAAGTGAAATTGTTTATATAAACTTAACCAGCTCATCTTTTCAAAGTATTGAAAGACACTCCCGAACTCTCGACTTAATCCAGAGAAGATATATTTGATTTAAAGCTCAGACAAATGCAAGAGGTAAAATATTTTATTACCTGGTGGACACAGATAGCACCAAGTACTCAGTGGTGTGTAGCCTTACTTAAAAATAAGGGAAGGAGGCGATGGTAAATTTGTTCTCTCATAAAAACGGTTGAGAATCCACTAATAGGAAAATTAAAGCCCGAGATGACGAGGTGGAGAGTAAGAACTTTCAGTTTGTCGACCTTTGTGCTCAACTTTGGGATTATATGAAACCACAAAGACTCATTCGCCACAATTCAATGGAGTGGCCGAGCGAAAAAAATCGTGACTCTAAAAGAAATAATGAATGCAATGCCGATGTTCGTCTACCACAAAACACGTGGGAGTAGCTTATTTGACCGCTAATTACCTTCTTCTAAATAAGGTACCTAAAATAGTTTAAAAGACTCCATAAGCAGAAAGGAATGAAGCCATCCTACAAATACTTATTGAGCGTGGGATGTCTCACAAAGCGGCAGCCTCCTCCACCCAAAAAGCGTGAGAATTGGACTCAAAATTATTGATTGCATCTTCACGTTATGCACATAACAATGCTGCTTATCGATTTCTTGTTTGCAGTCTAATATCCCTGATATTCAATTTAACACGATAATGGAATCGAGGAATGCATCATTCGAGGATGTATTTCATATCGGATCCAAGGAAAAGCCTAGTTCATCAAAAACGAAAGTGTTGGAAACTATTCATGAAAATAGTCGATGAAGACACTGATGGAGTGTAACCTGTAAAAGAAAGGGTAAAGGACGTAAAATCATCATCCCGCATTTACATATGCTCAAGGGGAACCTCAAACCTATAAAGAGGCAAGGAACTCTACTGAGAGTCTCATGTGGACAGGCACTACCAATGTTGAAATTGATTTACATTTATAAACTATTACTGAATTGAGTGGACTTTCCATCCAAGTTGTAAAACCCTAAGCCCATGGATTTTCTAAGAGGAAAACCGAAAGCAGACTCGGATCATCAGGCAAACACAATATGGGACCTAGATCAGCTGGGCCAGCAACCGATGTCCGGATTATTTTGACACGCATTCTCCCGTGACGAGAATAACTCATAAGGACGTGTGCTTATCACAGACTAAAAGATCTTTGAAAATAATCAATGGATGTCAAGACGCTTCTTCTAATGAGATTTGAATGAAGAATCTGACTGTTAACCTTAAGGGGTTCCCTTCGCTTCTCCGACAAGAAAGAAACGAGATTGCGAAACTGTGACGGATTGCCAAAAACAAGCACCAAACAATGGTACGAGAATGGACAATGCATGTTGGTCACGATGGATTCAAAATCAATGAATGCATGCGTGGTCTATACAAAGCACGATGAACACGGCTATGTCATCGTCGTTTAGTACGGATTATATATCATTGTTTTAGAGAAGGATAAGATGATTATATCTTACTAAGAACACGTTGAATCAAGATTTTGACATGAAAGACATGGGACTTGCTGATGTTATTTTAGAATAAAATCAAAAGAACATCAGATGGACTCGTGCTAAGTCACACACTATGTTGACAATATTCGGGAAATTTGATATGATAATTTAAGATAATTAAAAAACACCTAGAGATGGGAACTCATACTCTTTCAAGAATAAAGGAGAGAGGTCATACTTAGGTGATAGAGTCTATCACTTAATAGTTGTACAAGACCAAACATAGCCTATGTAGTTAATAAACTCGAGAAATGAAAGCAAACTTTGTTAAGTACAAGGAATAATGAGTATCGCACACACTCATTCACACTACGGGCTACATCATACAACATATCTCGCTGGTACTTGAAGGATACAAAGGATGCTAATTGGATATCTAATGATAAAGACCTCAAATCCATAGTGGTTGTGTCTTTACAATCTGGAGTAACTTATCACGAACTTCAAAACAAAGAGTTATCAAGTGATCCACAAATGGGATCCGGTGCTTATAGCACTTATATAAACGTAAGAGGTAATGATCGCCACTTCCTAGAGGATATCAGTAGCGTGCCAAAGCCAAGGTCTCCCAATATGCAGCTACAATTATGGATAAATAATCCGCTTATGAGTTAATAAAACAAGATAGTAATGAAAGCCTGCATATCCGCCGTATTATTACTACCATTAAACAACAACTTCTCAACTCCGCAAGACACCAGACATGTAAAATTTAAGGATAACATCGCGAACCGCTTAACTAGTGGTTAAACAGAGTCAAGTTGAAAAGTCATCGGCTGGAATGGATCAAAGCCTTAAAGAATAAGTCGACAACGGATACCCAACGTAGCCGATCGGAGATCCCAAGATCTGTTCAAAGGACAACCAAATTGTAAGACTTAATACAATCACCGGTGGGATATTATCGCAGTCCATTCCTATGACAATCGAAATGACGCTCATGCTACGTTAAGCCATGCTTTTAATGATCTCTAAGACGCAAGAGAACATTAATAATTCTTAATTTATGAGATCACCTAGCGGGCGTGAAAGGGGGTCGCCTGTAGGGAATTTATTAGTAAGCACAATTCCTATTAAACTCGCAGAATCAAAGTGATGTTCATGGCCAAAATGGACATAAAAGTGAGAGAACTGAATCGTGTTTGGAAGATTCCCCGTGTGAGATATGTCATCGCTACACAAAATGACGTAATAGTTCAAGGACATCGTCTACCGCTTAGCCAAGAGTAAACATATTTTCGCTGTAAGTAAGGTCTGTGGTAACACCTTACCTCTCCTATGCAAGTTTCAACCGCGTTTCTATCACCATGTCTCTGCCTTCGCCTTTAGTCATCATTCGCCTATAGAATTGTCGGATATAGTGAAACAAATGATGACATTCAATGGATAATTCTTTGTTCTAAAACTGATTTCAACAATTATAAGAAATTAATGACACTCAATGAATGAGATTAATGACATTAATTAATAATTTATTTAATTCTAAAATGTGTCAAAAGGTTTGACATTCCAAAAGGTCTAGTCTCCTTTATATAAAGGTTGTCGGGCATTTAAAAACACAAATAAAAAAAAAAAGATTATCGAGTCTCTGGTTTTTTTCCTTCCTTCACGTTGTTGGATATAGCGTAATGAAATGGATGATTATCACCGGATAATTCTTTGTTCTTAAAACTTTGATTTCGCTTATAAGAAATTAATGACACTAATGAATGAGATTAATGACATTAATTAATAATTTATTTCGGAATTCTAAAAGTTTGGGAAGCCAAAAGGTTTGGTATTCCAAAAGGTCTAGTCTCTCCTTTATATAAAGGTTGTCGGGGTATTTCAGAAAACATAGTCAAAAAAAAAAAAGAGATTATTGAGTCTCGGGTTTTTCCTTCCTTCGTCCTTTTGTCGGTGATAGTGCAAACACATCATCAGTTCGCCGGAGTGGCGACAAAGTGCTTTTGTCAACTATTCGACATTCGCTTTTATCCCCGGGAGACGACGCCTTGAATCTCGGCACCAACTGAGACTCCGCGAATCTGTTTTAAGGAGATCGTGACGCCACGAGACTCGTGATTTTCAGATATTTGGTTTCTGTTTTGTTCTCGTAATGGTCTTTCACTATTTATCTTCAGAATCCTTTAATGTGTTTAATAAACTTAAAATGTATTCTAAGGGGAAGAAAAAAATCAAAGAAGTCGATTCGGAAAGGGCAAGACGTTTTAATTCTTGATCTACAGAGTATGGCGATGAAAAATTGGCAAAGGAAAAGTTTTTTAAGTTTTTTATTTGTTAAAAGGAAAACACGTGAGATAAATAATCTTTAAATATTTTTTCCAATTTTCCTAGATATTATGGGATGTTATGTGTCTTAAAAGGAAAGTGTTATTTTCCTCGTTAAGGTTTTTATTTTTTTTTCAAAATGGAAAAAAATTAACCACTTTTTACTTCGCTTGAAGAAGAGATTTTTTCTTTTAAAGAAAGATTTTGTTTCATTCTATTTTAGGAAAACCAACTTGCTTTGACCAAACATAAACAAAAAAAAAGGGTTTTTCCTCGAAAAAAA
This sequence comes from Tetrastigma voinierianum, assembly GCA_016808115.1. Lineage (NCBI taxonomy): Eukaryota > Viridiplantae > Streptophyta > Magnoliopsida > Vitales > Vitaceae > Tetrastigma > Tetrastigma voinierianum. The sequence goes on from JAEQBH010001107.1 coordinate 867,025, forward strand.
GATTTTTTTGTTTTAATTCTGTCATATGAAATTGTCAAAGAAAACAAAGGATTTTTTTCAAAAAAAAATTTTTCTGCTTAAGAATTTATGAGCCTTTCGAGAAATTTTGTTTTCTGGAAGGAAAACAAAAACATTCTATTTTCCGAAGCAAAAAAAAAAAAAGACTTTGTTTAAGAATTCTTGCTGCTCGGCAGTTAAAAAATAAAAACTTACAAACCAAACAAACAAGTGGTTTAAGTTGCTTACTTTAAAAGAAACTTAATACATGTACGAGTAAGGCTTTGAACCCTAGACCAAGCATTCAAATGGGGAATGCTCAACCACAAAGCCTCATGCTTTGTTGTGATATTTCTCATGGTGAATATATTTATGTTAAAAGTCTTTCATGAAACCCTTTTCACTTTAGAGCCAGCTAATTCCCTATGGTCTTAGGAATTTGAAACTATAAAACAGAGAAGTTCTGGTTTAAGGAGGTTGGAAATTACAACTGCTCAGGACTTCTCCAATCTTTCCCTGAACTCGAATATTCTGGGCTTCAAGGAGTGCTAGTCATTTGCCTCTGGGTTTTTACCCCACCATTCTTTCCCCGGGAATATTTTTGTTACGTGTTAATTCTAATTATTCTGCGAATTACTAAACAGAAATTGATCACTTTATACTTTGCAGAAATGGACATTAGTTCGTACACCATGGTTCCCACTCCGTGATATGCTCAAGTGGCAACCCTCATCATGGACACAAGCACCACTGATGCTCTACACTAAAAGCTGCACTGCCTCACTCTGAAAAACCGAGAAATTCAAGGACTTAATTTCAAAAGGTGGCATCAAAGATGCTATTATTCTATTTGACCACCTTGAATCTTGCGAGATTCTGACGTTAAGTTCAAGCTCAAAGAAGATGGAGCGCCGGAGATCCAAGTCATCATGATTTGAAGCATTCTCGATTTTCTGTAAGAACTAATAGCCATGAATGCTGAACCGATTCTCTATACAATGTGTATAGATAAGAAAACAGCCAAGGAGTTATGGGAATCACTAGACAGAAATATAAAATCGAGATGCCTGGCCAAAAAGTTCGCAGGGGGCCGATTCCTCGATTATAAATGTAGATTCCAAGATCGTGGTCACGGTTCAAGAAACTTCAAGTAATCCTCCATGAGATCCATGCTGAGGGAATGACGTTGAGCGAAACTTTTCAAGTGGCAACTATTATTGAGAAACCGCTCCCGCTCTGAAAGACTTCAAAACTACCTCAAACATAAGAGAAAGGAGATGGCATCGAAGATCTAAGATTCGACTTCGCGATCGGCAGACACAAAGGATCCAGAAGAAAATTAAGACACAATCCCACGAGGCTATACAACTTTCAGGAACATGGTCAAGGTTCCAAGTTCAAAAGGCAACAACAGCTGTGCAGCACTGCTGGACCAAAAGTGGGAGGTTCAAGAAGCAAAGTTCATCTGGGAAATGCTCAACCGTGGGAAGCAAGGTCACAAATCTTCCATTGCGCATCAAGAAAAACAAACCTTAAGGAAGACAATGTGGCTGACTAATCTCTCCAAGGATGTGTTTGAAATTGACCTCACTGCAGCGATCTCTCGAGAACTCGTGGGATCAAATCCCATGAATTCATGATCGATACATCGCGCTACCCTTTGCCATGTATGTTCTCAAGATGATGTTTCCAATCTTCAACCACCGAGATCGGAGAAAAGCGCTCATGGGGAACTTCACGCACATCGACATCAAAGGGCAAGGCAAGGTGGTTCCCAAGAGGACTTCGGAAAGAGTCGACTTAACAAATGTGTTATATGTACCGAACCGCAAGAACTCGTGTCCTGCTTCATCAATAGTCATGATTTTGGCTGTGTTTCGAGTCCGATAAATTTGTTCTATTAAAGAGCCGAATGCGTCTAAAGGGTATATGAGTGGCTAGTGATGTGAAAGTCAGCGACGACTATCATTAAGTATGATGCTGAATAAAAGCTGCCCTTCGCTATTCTGAGTCATCTAATCTATGACATGGTAGATTAGGTCATGTTAATCAGGATACATCACAGAATTCAATTCAATCAAATCCATACCAACTTCCAAATTGATGCAAAGCATAAGTGTGAAACTTGTGTCGAGGCAAAACTAACTGTAGTCATCTTTTCAAAGCATTGGAAAGACACACCGAACTCCTCGACTTAATCCATGCGATATATGTGATTCAAGCTCGTACAAACAAGAGTAAGTGGGGTCAAATTATTTATTACTTTTGTAATGATGGCACCATGTCAGTGTGTACTTACTTTGGGCGCAAGGGTGAGGCGATAGAGAAATTTGTTCTCTACAAAACGGCTGAGAATCAACTCAATAGGAAAATTAAAGTGTCGAGAAGTGATCGAGGTGGAGAGTATGAGACTCGCCATTACGACCGTGCTCAACATGGATTATATGAAACCACAAAGACCTTATTCACCACAATCTAATGGAGTGGTTGAGCGGAAAAATCGCACTCTAAAAGAAATGATGAATGCAATGTCGATAATTTTTTCATTTTGAAAAATAAAACCTTAACGGCAGAAAACAACACTTTCCTTTAAGACAATTTCTTTTGTCTTTAATCCTCTTAAAATATCCACAAGGAAAATTGGAAAAATATTTAAAACAGATTATTTATCTCATCATGTTTTTTCTTTAACAAATAAAAGAAAACTTAAAATCTTTTCCTTTGCCAATTTTTTTTTTTTTTTTATCGCGCTCAAGCCGATCAAATTCGACGCTCGCTCTCTTCCGATCGACTTACGATTTTTTTTTTCTTCCCTTAGAATCTTTTTTTTTAAGTCGGCAAACTCAGCGGCAAAGGATTACAGAGAAAGTAAAGATCGGCAAGAAAGTCCATTACAAGAACAAACTTAAACCAAATAATACTAAACGAGTCTCTTTGAAAGGCCACGATTCTTTAAACAGATTCGCTCGCCTCCGTTGGTGCCTTCGAGATTCCAAGGGCGCCCGTCTCCCCAGATAAATGTGTGTTTAATAGTCGACAAAGCACTTTGTCGCCACTCCGGCTAACCCACATGTGTTGCACTATCACTGACAAAAGGACGAATGAAGGAAAAACCCGAGACTCGACACCCTTCTTTTTTTTTTACCGTGTTTTCGAAATACCCGACAACCCAGAGTATGCTGGAGAGACTAGGACCTTTTGGAATGCCAAACCTGCTTCCCTAACTTTTAGAATTTCGAAATAAATTATTAATTACCGTCATTAATTTCATTCATTGAAAGTGTCATTAATTTCTTATAATCGAAATCCAAAGTTTTAAGCACAAAGAATTATCCAAAGGAATGTCATCCATTTCATTCACTATATCCAAATACCCCACATGAACGAAATTGATGACTAAAGGCTTAGACAAACATTGTATAGACAACTGAAACCTGTAATGGGAGAGGTAGGTGTTACCCTTCGAACCTTCCTCAGGAAAATATGTTTACTTCCATCAAGCAACAAATAGACACGATGTCCTTGAAACCATTCTCGCCATTTGTGCAGACGATGACATATCTCACAGAATCTTCCAAACACGCCGCTTTCTCACTTTACGCCCATTTCGCTACGGATACGCGCCTCGGTTCTGGCAATAAGAGTTTAATAGAATCAGAATAAATTCCCTCCTGCTAATTCCACTTCACACTTACATAGGTGATCTCTCTGTAAATTAAGAGTAGCTCATGTTACTCTTCACCAATGCTTAGAGATCATTAAAAGCATAGCTTAGTACAATCTTCTTACGGTGATCACCGCTCATCATATAATGGACACGATAATATCCCACAGCTGATCAGACAAAGCTCCTTGCTAACGGGACATTCGAACCCGATCTGGGATCTCCAACACCAGGTCAGCATCCATCGTGATCGACTTATTCTTTTACTGGGCTTAGTCTCATTCCCTTCGATGACTTTTCAACCAACTCTCGCTTAACCCTTTCAAGGCGGGATCCGCAATGTTATCCTTAGATTTACACAATCTATGAGATAACCCCAGCTTGAGAGTCGTTGTTTAATTGCATCGTGCCTACGACGGATATGTCTAGGACTTACCATTATACATAATGCTTTGTTCTCTACCAATAGCAGATTGGATCAAGCCACAATGTATGCATATTTGAGGCACCAAGCTGGGGCCACCTTGAATGTCCTCTGGGAAGTGGCGAGCCATTCTACCCTCTTCCCCACATTGCCTAGCTAAGTAAACCTCGTATCCCATCAGGTCCATGGGGCTTCAACCTTCGTTTTGAGGATTTCCATGATACCGACCTCCCAATGTAAAGCACATAACCACTATGGATTCGAGTCTTTATCATTAGATATCCAATTAGCATCATCTATCCTCAAGTATAAAGAGATATCTGTGTAAAGGCGCCTCATAGTCACGAGTGAATCGTAAATGTTTCAATATATTATTCCTTTATGATGCATAGCTCAAGGGATTGCTTTCGTGTGCCTACTCGGTTATTAATTGCACTTAGGCTATGTGGAGGTGTACAACTCATTAAGTACATTAGACTCCCTATCACCCTAAGAGTGATACCCTTGGCAACACTCTCGCCCAGTCTTGGAAAAGTGTAGGATTCGTCCCTATGCCCAGTGTTACGGCTATGCCCCAGAATTATCCTTATAAAATTTCGAGAATATTGTCAACTATAGTGTATTTTGACTTAGCACGAGTGTCGATGTTAACGATTTTATTACAAAATACTTCCTTAAAACCAAGTCATTATACTTCATGTGAATCTGCTGAACCGACATGTTTTGGTGATGTAATCATCTTATCATCACTACCAGACAATCGACATGTCATCTGCGTCTGGTATACAATGATGCCATGTTCATCATCTTTGACATAGACACACTTGTCACATTCATTGATTTGAATCCATGTGACAACCATCGCGTTGTCAAATTTCTCATCGCCATTGTTTTAGAGGTCTTGTTTTAATCCATAAAGGATTTCCTGATCTGAGACTTTCATTTCTTGTCCGGGCTTGAGAGGAGCCCTCGGGTTGCTCTATGTAGATTTCTTTATTCAAATCTCATTAAGAAGAGGCGTCTTGACATCCGACTGATGTACCTGAATCTTTTAGTGCGACAATTGCCGCACCTCCATTATAGGTTTATTCTCGTCGTGAGAATACGTGTCAAAAATAATCGGACCTTAGTTTGCACAAAGCGCTGATCTGAGTCTTGTATTTGTCTATTGATCAGATCACACTTTTACATTTCCTCTTAAAGATCCACTTGGGAGACTTAGAGGTTTACAACAGAATGGAGATCTAATTCCCAGTATGGATTTATGCGTATGGAATCAATTTCATTGTTAATTGCCTCTTTCCATGGGATCTCCGTGAGAGTTCAACGCCTCTTTATGAGTTTGAGGTTCCCCTTGACAGTATGTGGAAAATGGGCCAAATGATTTTACGTCGCGCCGCTTCTTTGCGGGTTCTACCTCTCCATCAATTATCTTCATCGACTATTTTCATGAATAGTCTCGACATTACGTTTTGATGAACTAGGCTTTTCCTTGGATCAGTATGGAAACATCCTGAAGAATGATGCATTCCTGGAACCCGTATCGTGTTACGGTGAATATAGGGATATTAGACTCATAAACAAAAATCGATAAGCAACACTTGTTATGTGCATAACCAATGAAGATCTGATCAATAGTTTTAGGTCTATTCTAACCTTTATATGATGGAGGCTGCTTTTGTGGACATCTCTGCCTGTGAATATGGATGCGCCATTCCTTTCCACTGCTCATATGGAGTCTTTTATGCTTTCTTTTTAAATTATATTTAAAGTAATTAAGCGAATAAAATGGTTTCTCCCCACATGTTTTGTGGTAGACGAATTTCTCTGACGTGCATTCATCATTTCTTTTAGAGTCTGATTTTCCTTTCATTACACTCATTAGATTGTGGCGAGATAAGATTATATGGTTTCATGTGTATAATCCCAGAAGTTGAGCACAAAGGAATTAATGAATGAGGTCAGTACTCTCCCACCTCAAATCACTTCTCGACACTTTAATTTTCTATGGCCTCCTTTTACTTTAAGTAAGTACATATGATACTTGGTCTTGTATCATCGCAGGTAATAAAATATTGCCACCTCTTGTTAATCACATATATCACTATGGATTAAGTCAAAAAAAGGTTAGTGTCTTTCAATACTTTGAAAAGATGACCTGGTTAGTTTTGCCTCAACACAAGTTTCACACTTGTGCTTTGCATCAATTTGGAAAGTTGGTATATGATTTAAGTTAATTAATTTACACAATGTATCATAATTAACATGTCCTAATCTACCATGCCATAGATTAGAGGACTCGAGAATCTCATGAAGAACTAGCTTTATTCATATCATATAATGATAGTCTCATTACATTAAGCTTACCTCTGTAACTCATGCTCTACTTTTCAGACATACGTCGCTCTTTGATAGAACAAATTTATCGGACTCAAACCTGGCTTGAAATCATGGCTATTGACACAAAGACAGACACAAGTTCTGCGGATTTGGTACATATAACACATTTGTTAAGTCGACTCTTTCCCTTAAGTCATCTTGAGGGCCACCTTGCCTTGTCGTTTGATATCGATGTGGCGAGTTAAGCGAACACCTTTTCTCACCTTCGATTAGTTCAGAGAACATCATCTTATCGAACATACATGGCGGGTAGCGCGGGTGTCGATCCACCATTCCTTGGGATTTGATCCGCAAAGTTCAGCCTCGAGAGATGTCGCTGCCGGTGAGGTCGATTTCAAACACATCCTTGGAGTGGTCGTCTGACCACATTGGCTTCCCTTAAGTTTGTTTTTCTTGGATCTGCGATCGGAAAGATTTGTGACCTTGCTTCCCACCGAGTTGAAGCATTTCCCAGATGAACTTTTGCCTCTTGAAAACTCCCAGCACGAGATTCCCGACAGTACTTTTCCTTTGTTGTTGCCTTTTTTGAACTTGGAACCTTGATCATGTTCCACAAAGTTGGCCTTAACCTGCATTGGGATTGTGTGCCATTTTTCTTGCGAGATCCTTTGTGTCTTCTTCGATGCGAAGTCGAATAACTAGATCTTCGATGCTTTCATCTCCTTTCTCTTATGTTTGAGGTAGTTTTGAAGTGTCTTTTCCGGCGGGGCGGTTTCTTGATAATGGCGCCACTTGAAAGTTTAAGCTCAGCATCATTCCCTCGGCATGAATCTCATGGAGGATTACTTGAAGTTCTTAGACTTGGCCGACCACGAGTCTTGGAATCTACCATTTATAATCGAGAGTCGACCATGGCAATTTTTGGCCGGCGTCGCCGATTTTATATTCCGGTCTAGTGATTTCCCATAGCTCATGGCGGTTTTCTTATCTTTGTATACACATTGTATGGGGAATCGGTTAAAGCATTCATGGCGTAGTTCCTGCAGAAAGTCGGAATGTTTCGAGCATCCTGACACTAATGGCTTTGGATATGTGGCTCATCTTCTTTGAGCTTGAGACTTCTTAGGTCGAGAATGCCATGAAGATTGAGGAATTGGTCTCGAATAGAATAGCGTCTTTTGATGCCACCTTTTGAAATTAAGTCCACTGAATTTCTCTGGTTTTTCTCTCGAAGTGGGAGACGAGGGAATGAGGCACGTGACAAACATCACTTGGTGCTTGTGTCACGATGGGGTTACCGGCCCGAGCGGATGCGTGGAAGCCATGGTGTCGAACTTGATATCATTTCTGAAATTATAGAAATTGATCAAATTCTATTCCCGAACCAATTTCTTGCGGGGAATAATTGGAATTAACACGTAACAAAGTATTTACAAGGGAAAGGCAGGGTGGGGTAAAAACGAGCAGCCATTAGCCTCATAGGCAGGAATATTCCCGGTTCAGGAAAGGTGGAGAATTCGCGAAGCGGTCGGCAATTTCCGACCTCGCGAAACCGAACTTCTGTTTTGCTTAGTTTTCTGGGAATTCCTAAGACCCGCAAGAAAGGAATTAGCACAAACTACAAAGTGAGAAAGAGTTTTAGGCGAAAAACTTTTCTCCTTATCATATATTGCCATGAGAAATATCCGACAAGCATGGCCTTGTGGTTGAAGCGTTAAGATTTGAATGCTTGGTCGAGGTTAAGAAATCATACTGCTTTTTTTCCAGACAGAGAATCCTTTTTTTTTCTTTCAGAAAACAGAATTTCTCATAACAGAAACAACAGAATAATTAAAACAAAAGAAATCTTTTTTTTCTTTTCAGAAAAAAAAAAACCCTTTTTTTTTTATGTTTGGTCAAACAAGGATTGGTTTTCCTAAAAAAAACAGAGGCCAAACAAAATATTTTCTTTAAAAAAAAAAAAACCTCTTCTTCAAACCGTAAAATAAATTGGTTAATTTTTTTTTTGCATTTTGAAAAAAATAAAACCTTAACCAGAAAACAACACTTTCCTTTTAAGACACTTTTGTCTTTTAATCCCTTAAAAAATCTACAAGGAAAAATTGGAAAAAAAATTTAAAAGGATTATTTATCTCCACGTGTTTTCCTTTTAACAAATAAAAGAAAACTTAAAACCTTTTATTCTTGATAATCTCTTTTTAGTAATGTTTTTTAAATCTTGCAGTCAACCTTTATACTAAAGGAAGTGAACACTTTTGAATCTTACGGCTTTTAGAACTGGCGTGATTAAATTGGTCGTTGAATGTGAACTGTCTGGAATTCGTTGAGTGTCGATTGATAAGTATGGCGTCGTATAATTCTGACGAAAATTCTTGATTTGAAAATAAAATTCGAAATTAATTGATGATAGTCAACATTCAGTTGATTGTTATGTTGACGTATGTTTCCTCGAATATGGCTGAAAAGATGCTATATTTTTTTTTTGCTTGCCTAGCTGCGCGTCGTTCATTCATTGCACATCTCACATTAGAGTGCTGCCGCCCTTGGCATGTTTGATTTTCCCTGGCTACAATGTTTTCTGCATGCTTTTGGTGTACATGTGGCAGAAACTAAGGTAAGACAGAGACATGGTCTGACCAATAGAGACAGAGCGGCAGAATTCAATTTTAACTCAAACAAATTGAAAGAAGCCAAGTGAGAAAGAGAGAACCATAACTCCATTTTATCTCTGTCTTACCTTAGTTTCTGCCACATGTACACCAAAAGCATGCAGAAAACATGGGAAATAGGAAATTCAAACATGGTCTGACCAATAGAGACAGAGCGGCAGAATTCAATTTTAACTCAAACAAATTGAAAGAAGCCAAGTGAGAAAGAGAGAACCATAACTCCATTTTACAGCATGGATGACGCAAATTATTAATAGAATCTAATGAATGTCCAAAAAGTTTGGTGGGACGTACCTAGACTTCTGAGAAGTACTAGTCAAGTGAGTACTGATATTAGGGTAGCAATTTGTGTTTATGGATCATATCATATTCGTATTGTGTCAATGAAATAATGTTGTGTTGCCTATTGATATGAGTAATAAGCGTGTCGATATATTCGTTAAACTTATTTCATTTATTTATTATTCGTGGGAAATTCAGCCTTGAATGTAAATGTTTAATTGATTATTTAAAATAATAAAATTATAATTAATCGTGTATTTACTTATTCAAATAACATTAAATTTAGTATTACATTATTTTATTATTTAAAATAATATGAATTATAATTAATAATGCATATTTAACGCGAAGAGCACTGTTAAATGGGTTAATTAATCGATATAATAATTAAGCGAATTCGATTCGAATCGAGTGCAGTGAAAGATCGAAGTACGAGAATATAGTTCGTTTATTAAGCGTGTTAGATAATTGTGAATGTGATCTAAATCTCTGATTATCTTCCGTCTAAATGCTGTAAAAAAATTGTGGTAGATTATTATCATTATCAGCTTTCACCGGCACCTGTGCCAGTAGTTGAAAGTCTGTTATCCACATTTTATAAATATCTAGGTAATCAAGTTTGACTACACTACAAACTTGAAAAGGAAGAGCAAATGAAATTATGTTTTTTGGACTTAGACAGATAGATTTGGACGGTTTGTAGATAGATTTGGACGGTTCGTAATGGTGATGAGGACTTTTTTTTAAGGCTATGTCTGTTTCTGAATTATGCACGCTAAGAAAAAAAAAAGTAAGGAAAATAAAATAAGGATGAAAGTGAAAGGAAAGAAAAAAAAAAGGGTAGAAAAATAAAAATAAAGTTAAATGTCATGTATTATTTTTACTTATTATTTTAAATAAAATTTATTTATTTTAATTCATTTGATATAAAAATTAAATAATTTGAAAATTTATAATTAAGTTTTTAAGTAACTTTATTTATACTCCATTTTCTTTAAAAATTTTCATTGAACAACTAATCATAAGAAAATAATTTTTTTAGTATTTTCTTTTCCATTTCTTAGTATTTTAGAACCAAACATGCCCTAAATATATGAGTCAGATTCTTGTTTAATCAAAGACAATGAAGTAAATAAAGGTTTATATTATTGTACTAGTGTATGTTGAAATAATTTTCAGCTAAACGATATATTTTTAATGCATTAGTTTGTCTTACTTTCCGTTCAATTTCTACCTTCAGTTAAGCTACAGCGCATGCAAACATAATTACCTTTAGGAGGTTTTCGAGGGATGAGGTGGAAATGAGAAATAAATTTTAAAGCTTCCAATCTATATCTTTTCACTCGTTTGTTACGCTGTTTCGTGTTGTATGTCAGAAAATAAATAAAAAATAAAAAAATTGTACAGTCAATCTTATAAAAGGATAAATTGACCATGCATGTTTTAGAGTGACGTAAGTGAATAATAATAATAAAGAAATTGATGGAAAATGTCTGGAGTTTGCATTTTTCGTATAGTTTTTAGAAAGACAGCTAAAAAAAAAAAAAAGGCGCATCCTCATAGAGTTGAAAGAGGTGTTGATGAGTAGTCAGCCACGTAGGATCTAGGTGTAGCCGTGTAGGAGATAAAATAGTAGTACCCAAACGCATGTGATTTCTTATATATACACGCGTGGATGGGCAAGGCCAAGTCATCTCTTCTGTCCTTAATCTTCGTCTTCTCATCACTTGCACAGGTCTTCATTTGGGGTTCTATCATTTTCATTAATTTGATCATTTCTCCTCCTTTTTTTACCATTTTCTTGTTTGGTTTTTGGGATAATCTGAGTTTTGAAGGATGAAGGGAAGAGTGGAGAATCCTTTGCTTCTTAAGTCTATGAATCATATCTCACTTGTTTGTGGATCAGTTGAGAAATCTCTTGATTTCTATCAGAATGTTCTTGGCTTCTTTCCCATCAGGAGGCCTGGCTCCTTTGACTTCGATGGTGCATGGTATGAGATCAAATAAATTGTTCTTGATTTTCTTAGTTTTTGATTTGGTAGTAATTCATTAAATTCCCTGTTTTTTTTTTTTTTTTGATGAGCAGGTTATACAATTATGGCTTTGGCATACATCTCCTGCAATCCGAAGACCCTGAAAGCATGCCAAAGATCAGCCAGATTAATCCCAAGGACAACCACATTTCATTTCAAGTACGTCTCTCTCTCTCTTTCTCTCTCTCTCTGTTTGTTTCTAGGGAAATGCCAAGGAAACTGCAGACCCTTTTCAATCCATTTCATTGTCGTTTTCTTTGACCAAATTGTAAAATGACAAAAATCTGTACATGGCAGTGTGAAAGCATGACAACAGTGGAGAAAAAGCTGAAGGAGATGAAGATAGAATACGTACAGAGGAGGGTGGAGGAGGGTGGAATCTACGTTGATCAGCTCTTCTTCCACGACCCAGATGGCTCAATGATTGAAATCTGCAACTGCGACAACCTCCCCGTGATCCCGCTCGCCGGCTCCGGTGGCAGAGACGCCGGTTTATGCTCGCGTATCAACTGCAATGTCAAGCAACAACAACAGCAGAAACAGCAGGAGGATGCAGGGCAGATGAATCAGCAGCAGCAGGTTACATGTCTGCCTTCCATTCCCATCAAGGAAGAATATCTTCCTTGTGCTTGATCATTGGATGGAAAGTGGGGGCCTCATAAGTGTCCAATGAACTACATGTCTGTGCATGTGATCTTTTTTGTTTGTTGTAAGTTCATTGGGATCAGAAAAAAAATGTGAGGGTGCGTCACTTAGAGACAGTTCTTTTTTAATTTAATTTTTGTGTTTAAGGTATGTATGTATATAGGGGTAGGCTCTCATAAATTTTAGGACATCTTTTAAGCCCCTTGCTGTACAAGTTACCTGATTATTATGTTTAATCTTACTTCAAATCATATATAAATTAGAACAGATCAAAGTTGTTGGGAAGGATTATGAATTAATAAGTATGGACACTATCCAATTGGCACGAGACCTTTTGGAGAGTCAAAAAATAAAACCATGAGGGTCTCATATCCAAAGTGAACAATATCATGCAATGTGGAGAGAGATAGGTTCATTATGTTATTTTCAAATGCGTAGTCTTGACGACTAGGGAAACCGACATTGGAAAAACTTGGGAGCATAAAGCACTAGTTTTTGCTCAAAGAACAGATGATATGTAATAAATTTGCATTAGTTTTGTGGCACATAGGTTCTATATTATGTATAGTTTCAACTTTCAACAACACCTAGGAAGGATGGCTTCTAGTTGCGCCCTTTACAATGACAAAGAATGCATAAAGCAACAGCTACAATGACAGAATGCATACATAAGGCAACAACAATGAGATGATGTACGTACATTCTCCATTTGTTTTACCAACAGAAAGAAAAGAGATGAAGAACAAACTCTACATCCATTAATTTAATTAAGAACAGAGGAGTAATCCCAGAGTTAATATTTTGCTTTAACATCACCTGATTATTGAGATACTAACTATTTAGAGTCTTCCAAATAAAGGAAATTAATCACCACAGATAGAAGATTCTTTCCTAATATTCTGCAATCCAGACTAGTGGTGGGTTCAGTGGATGTTGATTGATTCTTTCTCTTTTCTTTGGGGGGAATAAAATTCAATAAAGATTAGTAAAATAGACCCTAATATAGGTTCACATGCATGGCTATGGCACCTAATAACTTTAAAAAATCAGGGTTCATGCTCTTCTAATCTCAGCATAATATAACAGAGAAATCCAAGTTCTTTTCACCTGCCATCAGAATCTAAATGGTCACAGAATGGTGCCCTACAAAAAACATACATACTTTTCTCATAGGTTTTAGCTATAAAAAGATCATTCATATATGCGAACGAACTTTACACTGTTATATTCAATTTTATTTCTTGAAATTTGAGTTTTCTCAGATAAAATTTTAACTTATATGGCATTTAATGTCTGAGAAAACTCAAATCTCAAGAAATAATATTGAATCCAACGGTGTAAAAAACGAGCTTTTTTACAGTTGAACCCTTTCTCATAACAAAAACACACATACTTCATTTTTCAAGGATTTTTTTTCATAAACATCAAACTTAACATCTGATCATGAGATGGTGTATAAAATACACTATTCTTAACAAACAGCCTGTACTGAGATGAAGAACGAGGTTACACTTACAGCCAAGAAACTGATCACTCAAGCCGAGGCTAATGTTAACTGACTTCATTTAACTAGCTATATCATACATATCCTGGATAGATTCCCATGTTCTAATCTCAACAAGCTTAATTACTGAAAGCAAACATAATCATGGAGCGTGCTGGAATGTGAAAAAAAAAAATCATGGCTTCATATAAAATATTCTATGTTTTCAACAAATTAAGCCCCAGAAAAATTTGGAACTTACCCCTTAGGTATATCCAATCCTCCAAGATAGCAAACACTTTCTGGGTTTATATATATATATATATATATATATATATATATATACCTAGGTTGGTGAAGATTTACCAGCAGCCTAGGAAGCCATTTGAGAAGGAAAAGAGAAGAACTAGGAGCTCCCTTCAGTCCAAAACAAGGAGCATGAAGTCCATCATCTTCTTCAGCTATGGAGTTGTTTTGGGCTGCAAAGGAACCCCCATTTCTGCAGTTTTCTTGATCATTAAGCTCATGACAAAAAAGAAAAAAAAAGGAGACAGATAGTGAGAGGGGAAGAACAAAGGGAGAAAACAAGATGAGAAGGGGCATGATCTATAGTGGAAGTTGAGTAGTATATATTCATCATTATTAAATGTATATAGAAAACAGCTGCTTCTTTGTTTCACACTATACATATATGCTTTTCTTGTGCGTGAAGGAGAGTTCTTTAGCCAGATAGGGTGCATAAGCTACGCCTAAATGGACCTCATAGCTGCATGACTTGCTCAAACATTTGGGTATATGTGACAGTAACAGCATAAAATTAGTGATAACATAAAAGGAAACTTGTGTTTTGATTTGATTCGGGAATAATTGCAAAGAATGCATGGTTCAGTGCAGTTTTATAGAAAATGATTGTGTTTCAGGTATGATGATACCTAGTTACTACCTTGACACTTTTCATTATGGTAGTACCTAGGATATTAAGGTAGTATTTAAGTACTATCATACCTTTAACACAATTATTTTCTATGAAATCTAACTGAATCATATATTTTGCATTGTTTATGTATTCTTTGTAATTATTCCCGGATGGGCAGAAATCCCTAACAAAAAAATGTGTGGTTTCCAAATCATGATCAGTACTAGTCATGAGTCATGACCCCTTTCTTATCTTATCACAAATTCTTATCCATCTTTGCTAAGTTTCTTGATCCATTATTCTTCATAAATGGTCATCTATATATAAAACACTGTAGAAGCCAAAAACAGAGGAAATAATGGGGCATCCATGTCAAACTGATTAATTGAATACATGCCTTGTTTCAGAGAGAATACCAGTGGTTTCCATTTCTTGGTGGGTGGTCCCTAAAGTGATGAATAGAACTCTGAGAGTATTTTTGGGTAAAGGGGGGGTCTGAGAAAGTGTTGTCTTTTTTCTACTAATAATTTATGATTCCTCTCCACCAATTTTCTTTGTTTCCTTACAAGGAATGAAGGTGGGTAGGATTATTGGGTTCTTACTTCCATCATCACATGACACCAAATAACATCTCTCCATCCAACATTGAATTGGTTTTTCCTTATTGTTTCAGTGGGTTTTGATTCCCTGAAAGATCCAGCTTTTAGCATATTTAGCAAACTGTTGAAGGTGTCCTAATCATGAACACCCCCCCATCTTCCCTGAAAATGACTGCGCATGGGGTCCAATTAAATGTCATCCTTCTTCTTCTTCTTCTTCTTCTTCTTCTTTTCTCTGTCCAGACCAGCACCCACTAGATGTTACCCAATGAATCCAATTAATTAAATTTACATTTTGTTTAGGTAGATTTTTTTGTAAGTGGAAAACTTTTTTTTTTTAGTAAAATAGAACTGAAAATGTGTTTGAATTAGGCACTTAAATAGAACTGAAAACCATTTTTAAGGGTTAAAATAATTTTTTTTTTAAAGTTAAATATGGAGGAAGTGGCTTAACATTTAATTAGGCACTCCTAACTCAAATTATAGTTAAAACAAACTTTTTAATTAAGTCATAATCGATCTTGCTTGGATGATCAACAGTCCACCGTATTAAAAATGGTCTTTCAGTTGTCGTACCTGTAGCTCTTCAAAAGTGCAGCTTTCAAGGGCCATCAGACCACACCAAACCCTTCCAAGACAGAACAAAATACAAAAGAACTCTAATCACTTTCATCTCTAAGAACCATAAATTCCAGCCCCACTATTTACAGTTTATGTGATGTACCAAAAAATCTACGGTTCCTAACAGAATAGGCAACAAAGCAACTTTGTTGCCCACTGTTAAATCACCATCCACTCATCGCGCCTCAGTTTTAACAGGCAATTTAACACATAGGGTGCCATAAGGAATTAACCCTAACAACACTTTAAAATGAAGGTGACATGAATGAATGAAACAGCTTCAAAGTCACGCTCTGGAAAATTCTCTGGGCAGGGAAGGAAACTTCTCAAAGAGTCGTGTAACCTCAGTCATTCTAACCAAAGAGACAGTGCACGTATGGAGGTCTGAACCCTTTCGGAGTCCACATCCTTATGAAACAGGTCTTTCATAAGGAGGTCTTCAGGCCAGCCTTGCAACACAAAACACATGACTGAATCACCTGCCATGGTCCTGGGATCCTAGCGAATGGAACAAATAAGCTCCTCAAAATGTCCCAGTCCAGCGTGATGGATAAAGCAGGACCGGGCAACGCCGGCACAAAAAGTTAATAAACAGCAGCTCTTCGGGCAGACTGTTATCGTGAAGCTGAAGGAAAGTCACGGAGTTACTGCAAAAGCAACATGCAGAATAAAAGGAAGGTGGATAATAAAGTCCAAATGCAAACATAATATTAGTCGATGGTCACAGTAAGTTAAGGCCGTGGCACTTTGTGGGAACATAAAGTCAACACATCATAATCAGTAGTCATCTCATTTTTCTCTCTGATGCTGATGACGGTGTAAATCAAGAACACAACTATAACAGGTATGTAATATTAATAAACAAAAATAAATGTTAGAAGAGAACAATATATGAGGTAGGTGAAGAAAAGCCCAAAATATGTTTCATCCCAAAATAAGCTCGTCTCTTCCCAGTTAACTTTCTGTTATTTAGGTGCACTCCCAAACTGAGCCAGATGCCAAACTCAATTCAAACAGAAATCTAGTAGTCGTGAGTCATAGGCTCAGTGAAAAAGGCAACACATGGTGTCCCAGTTGAACTGTGGAAAAGCAAAATAGTCATGTTCAAACCCGTGTTCAACAGTAAAGAGAGAGCTGGGAACTGGTCTCTCAGCCCTCCCTGAATTTTCGCATGCACGAATCAGTCATCCTCCACACAGATGTACCCAAATAACCCACAATGCTTCTGAAATTTTTGAGCTCCCCAGATTTATTCCAAACCCAACAAAAATTGTTATGTATTCTGGAAAGAATATAAGTAGAGGAACCATGAGTGCCACTTTTCGCATATATCCTTCTCTGTGTATATGAGAAAGATTAACTAATGTTCTATTTATTCTCTATAACAGATTACTTTCTTTCTTCTATGTCCACGACTTTCTTTTCGTTCCAATTCCGAGTAGGAAGTTGAAAAAATGGGTGTAAATTTTTCTATTTGCAATTTAAAAAATCTTTTAATTCATCAAGAGAATGGATGGAAGTGTCATGATTTTGTTTTTTACATCTACCAAAAAGGTCAGTTACCATTGAGATATTATTTGTTCATTAACTTATAATCTTATTTATTTCTAACCCATCTGAAATTTTGGATGCATACCTAATGATCATTATTTTCAACAAAGAACCATCGATCTTTCTCTTAAATCAAAAATTTTCTTGACTTTTATTGTATTCCGTGGATTACCACCACCTACTAGGTGGCGCTCACCACAATTTTTATTCAATATCCAAGGATTTCACATATGGCTAAGTCTAAATTAATTAATTCGACTCTAGATCTTGTACCATTTGTAAAAAACCTTATGAACTTACCTCTTTTCGCATTGGTATGATATTATACATCTTATGTCTAATTCTTTATGGTTTTGTTTTCGAGCTCTACCCAAAAGGCTACATATCATTGATATATTGTCTATTCTTATTAATTGACCATATATGGAAAGTTGTTGATTGCTATGGTAATGTAAATTATTTAACATCACTGATGCTACCAAGTCGCCACTTAATCATTGGGGGTTGCCACTGATCATATTCCAGGCTGAATATATATTCTCTATCTTAGTGTAAAAGGGTGTCATTAGATCTTTAATTAAATGCCACAATTACCCGCCTTTGCTTCAAAAAAGAAAAGAAAAGGGGTGAACAACAAAGAAAATGTGGGGTATCCTATTAAAATTGGCAATGGGGGGTAGGATAGGGGAGCTACGTGTGCTGCCAATCTAGAAACAGAAACAATTTTAGACAAACAAGCCCTAAGAGTCACCAATCTCTACCACAAGATCCAGTACTAATCACCTACTTGAAGTAAACAACAAAATATATCAAATCCCTACCATTTCATTATCCCTTCATCACAGGCACTAACACATGGTTTGCTTCTAATCATCATTATTTTATATGTTTTCTTTTTTAAAAATTTCATAGCGCTCATGATTCCAAACACCCTCCAAACTATAATATTGAAAGCAACAGAGAGGGAAGAGACTAATTAGTCCAAGAGAAATGGGCAGCCATGTGAAGAAAGAGAGAGGAGTAGTATGTAGTGTTTATAGCTCCGGCGAGGGGGAGAAGAAATCCGAGGAAGGGTTGAGTAATGTGAAGAAGCATGTTGGCCGGAGCTGGGGGCTGAGGAAATCGAAAACTTGTCGAGAAAATGATCGGTACGGCGGAGAAAGGGTGGTGGAGGGAGGATCAGGAGGAGAAAGGGTGGTGGTGGAGGGGAGGAAGTCAGTTTCATGCATAGAGACGAATGTGTCGGCGGCGGCGGCATTTCTTCAAGTGA
This sequence comes from Tetrastigma voinierianum, assembly GCA_016808115.1. Taxonomy (NCBI): domain Eukaryota; kingdom Viridiplantae; phylum Streptophyta; class Magnoliopsida; order Vitales; family Vitaceae; genus Tetrastigma; species Tetrastigma voinierianum. The sequence goes on from JAEQBH010001107.1 coordinate 885,519, forward strand.
AGGTGTTGGTGACGGACATGCCCGGATTCATGCAGGTGCATGCTTTTAGGTCTGCTCGCCGGACTTTTGATAGCTTGGAGAAGTTCAGCTCTAAGCACATCGCCTATAACATCAAGAAAGTAAGCTTTTTAATTCTTTAATTTCTACTTGTTTTATTCTTCTTCTTTTTTCTCTTTTTATCATCCTTGGCTTATAAAGAATTTTACACCTAATTTATAAATCACAAATGGCAGAAGAGAAGAAGAATATATATATATATATATATATATATATATATATAGTATTGATCATGGCTATATATAGAAAGTGTTTTGCATGAAAATTTATTTTCTCGGCCGTTCTTTTTGGACTCTTTTTTTTCCTGAATGATTGGATCTTCTTCATACCCCACGTCAGAATCAACAATACCAGAGGATCAAGGATGTGTTTTTCCATTTTCTCTTCTTTTTGAAAAGGAAGAAAATTTTAAATTATTAGAGGGAATCTAGAAATAACGTTTAATTTTATAATAAAATATAATTAAAACAAATAAGGAATCTATATTTGTTTAAATTATTTAACTTTATAATTTTTATAAAAAAATCAAAATAAGTTAACATATATAAAAAATCTATTAATTTTCTTTTTTGTTTTTTTAATATATCTTTTTAACCTTATTTATACAAACCTAACTCAATTGATTAGAGTGTCCATCTTAAAAATGTTGAACATGAGAAGGGAAGGGATTCGAAGTAAAAACAATTTACTATGTCATATTAAAAGTGATTAACTTAAAACGGTCATTATTTTCCATTACATAGGTAATCAATTATAATCTATGGATTATATATATATATACACACAACTATTCACAATGCTTATCACTTCAATATCTTGTTGGCCATTTAATACTTGAGTTAAGCTTTAAGGACATCCATGGATTATATGTTAAATTTTCAATCAAATAAAAAATTAGTGCTTTTTTCCCCATAAATTTTCAAATATAAACACAATATTAAGTAAAAATTTCTCCGTGAAATTCATTGACCATGAGTGCCCGTGGACAATCTCATAACGAATCAATTACATCCATCCAATATTAAGACATTTTAAGAAGAATATTTCCAAAAAAAGAAAAAAAAACATCCAAATAATTGCGATCTTGATTGGACAATTAGGTACATTGAATTTAACCAGTATCAAATCAAACACGCCCACGTGTATACTGAGACTGAAAATTATGATTTTAAATTATTTAATTTTGAGTTAATCATTTTCTCATTGTCGTATTTAAATCTCTGTAGGACTTTGATAAGGTGTATGGGCCGGCCTGGCATTGCATCGTGGGCTCAAGCTTCGGCTCGTTCGTGACCCATTCCACTGGAGGTTTCCTTTACTTTTCAATGGAGAAATTATTTATTTTAGTATTTAAAACCAAAGTTCAAAAAGCTTTGGATTCAGTCTGAGAAAAAACATAAATTTAAAAGGAAAAAGTACATGTATTTAAATTGAAAACTCATTCTACTTTCATATAGGTTTCTTCTCTAATTATTTGTATTTTATTTATTTATTTTTCTTGTGGTTCATCTCTATGTTTTTCTGTTTTCTCATGTTTGTAAATGACATACGATTGTGTGATAAAATGTTGTGTTTTCATGATTTTGGATTGTTTTCTCATGGTCTCGTCCATTTCGAAGATTATGCAAACGATGTAGTTGGTGGCCCAAGATGAGCCCATTTCTTTACTGGGCCTAATGCCTGATTTAGCATTCATCATAAGGCCACAACACTTCTACTTATGGGCCTTTGGCCCAAATGTTTTGTTTGGTTCCCTTAAAATCCCTGCCAACCATTTTGGCTTATTCAAGAAAAACTTGGAACTTTTAGTCATATCTTTTCAATTCCAATTTGTAGTGGGGGCATGCAATTCCCCTCCTTTTTGACCATGGAACAAAATTCAAAAGAGAAATTGAACATCGGTGATTAAATATATTATTTCGTAAATGCCAAGAAAGAAGAAGAAAAGGGTAAGAATGAGAAAGGGTTTTTAAATTTACGACCATAATTTTTTTTCTATAACTATGGGTGTTCAAGCACAACTTGCTTGTACCTTAATTAATCCCATAAAGTCCTGAATTAATAACTAGATGAATCATCCAATAACTTTAAAGAAACTCAATTAGTGATAATTAGGGAACAACCCCAAAGTCAGTCCTCTTAAACTACCCTTCAGGGTTAAATTTGCAAATCATGATTATGTACTCATATTACCTATTTGTCGTCAGGCCATGGTCTTATGGGTGCATAATTTATAACCTCATCTTTATTTTTAGCATCAATTTTTTTTAAAAAAGATTATTATTAGCTTCATTAGTGTCCCTTAGTATGTTAATAGTATTGGATTAATGATACAAGAATGTGAAAGGAAAAAAGTGGGTAATTAACCTAAAATTACGACTCAATTGAGGATGCCAGCTGAGCTTGACCCATGTGTTCCCTTTGGCCTCATGTGTTTGTTGTTCACACCCTCACAAATAGGCCCTGTGGGTCCTTATCCTTCTACATCATTCCCAAAATAAAACATCCATTACATAGATAAATAAAAAATCACCTACCTCAAGGAAACTTCAAGGAAAGAGGGTTTCTTCTAATACATTAATATATTATTATTTATTCTCAATCTTCATTATTATTATTTTCTATAATAGTAGGTATTCGAACCAATTTACCCATACCAAAACTAATTCTAGAGGACCGTAAAGTTGAGTAAACCTTGAAAGACCCTAAGGTATTATTATTATTATTTTATATAACATTCCACCCATCCATAAAATCAAGAACAAATAACGATAATACACGATATGGGTGGGCTTTAGATGGATCGAGAATTGCCCCCACAATGATGTGTGACAAAGATAAAAATAAAAACATGTGGGGAGTTATTTTCACACTCATGTCATGTGACTTGAATTTTTCCAAAATTCAATAAATGTAGACGGCGACCATATCATTCGTCTTGATATATAAAGTGAGACTCGTGAAGGTAACGCCCAAAATAATAACAAGATAACCACACAAGAAATCATATATAATAATAAGATCAAATTAATTGAAGGGCCCCCACACAGCTCACATTTCATTTGACTTTGGAGTATAAGCCCCAAATACATTACTTAAATTCATGAGGCAGGTATGCATACTCATATATACATACATGGCCGGCAAAGCAAGTTGTGATTTGTCCGGACTTATCTGTGTGACCGACCCTATGTATGAACTAGGTCATGTTCTCTCTCTTTACACCTCATTTCTCTAGGCTTATCTTTAAACTCTTATTTTAAAATTAATAACAATTATTGTTATTAGTATTATGTTTGTTTTTTTAATTTATTTATTTAATAATTGTAGGCGTCGGAATCAGTGAATGTGCATTTCGAGTAATCCCATGAGTTTCTAAAATCGACGATCATATAAATCCTCTCAAGGAATTTAATTAATGGGATAAGTTATATAAATACTCCAACTTTTATCTACTTATTCCATTTTGTATTTGAGCGTTTCCGGTCACTGGAATATTTTGGCGTTTACTGTTATAGCTTCGATAACATACATGAATCAACCACGCTTTAAGATTCATTAAAACTTATATTTAATTATCCCCAGATGTGTAAGGGTTTTAGTTTTGATTGTGTAATTTTTTAATGAGATGGGCCTTAAGTATTTTAGGGGAAAGTAAGCGTAAAGAATATCTTTAGAGAAAGAAAAGTTTAGAGCGAATAAGATATACGTCTGCTTCAAAAACGTTTATCTGGCTTTAGCCCAATGAACTGAAAGCGTATCGCGAGTGAACCTAATAATTAGTAAAATACATAAATTTTTGAATGGAAAACACGAGTGACGAACAGGAATGGCCGCCCTAGTTGTTGGGCAGCAAAATTTAGACCATATTAGTTAAATAGGAAGGAAAAATGTCGGTATAAATGTCACTATATGAGTGAAGAAAATATTAAAAAAGAGCTAAAAGTGACAGGGAGAGAGGATGAATGTGGGTATGTATTAGGTCGAATTACTTGTGAAATTCAACAGAGACATATCGATGGAGTTGATGTTTGTGGGGTTAGGTGGCGCGCCCATGTGAGAGAGAGAGAAAAAAGAAGAAGCAGATATTGACTTTTTAGATCCATCCTCAGCTTAGCCATCTTTCAAATTTTGCAGTTTTGATTATCAGTGAAACCTACAAATAGTTGGCATTTTAACAAACACATGGCAGAGTGACGGCAGAGGCCAGAATGATTTTCAATAGATTTTTGTGGAAAGATTCCACTCAGCCTAAAAGCACAAGAAAACACACAGTGTGGTGATTTTCTTCTTGAAATTTGGCCAAAAACTTGCATTTGGCTGTGGTAGACACTGGGGTTTGTTGGACTTGGATCTCTGGTTCGTCGTAACGAGCATTTTTGAAAAATTGATGATTGAATTGAAAAAGTTAATATGTTTATTATGTTTTAAGGTCAAATCAAATCAAGAAAATCATTAATTAATGACGGTGATTAAATAAAAAAAGTTACGAATTTTAAATTTATACATCAAATTAATGATCAAAGGAAAAAAAAAATCATATATCAACCGTTCTTGGTCGAATTGACCTGTCTAATTTTTAAAACACTGACACAGACCTCAACTTATTTAATTTCTTTTCCACACTTCACATGGCACAACCACAACCACAACCACATTAGGGGTTCTTTTTAAAACACCCAACAAATCTATAGACTCCTTTTAAGTTTGAGATAGGATTAAGGGGTTTTTTATATAAAGAAAAACTTTTCATCAGCGGCCACTATCTCAAGTGGCGAACCAATTGTATTAGGCCATCTTTGAAAGGCCAAAAGATGATGGGCGGGCGGGTAGGCCATAAAAGTTAAAAAAAAGTAAGGAGTATTAATCGAAAACGAAGTTGACTACGTTGATAACTAAATCTTGTCCACCGCAATTGCAAGTTGCTATAATGAATAAATTATTTCCCATTTCCCCATCGGCAGGCACTAGGGGAAGAAAGCAATGGAAGCTCACGGGGTAGTTGACCCAGTTCTTTAAAACATGCCCATTAATCATTATTCATAAATTCATAATTGAGTATTCCTTTATCTTTTTTTTTTTTTTGTAATTGAAAATTTCAATTGATTAATGATAGAAGAAACGAGGCAATGTGAACAAACATCACATAGAAAACGGGTCAAAGTGAGATAAGATCGCCATTTTTATTGAATGATTGGTTGTGCAGTTTCCACCAGTTTTCATGACGCGTGGTAAACATTACAGAGGGGGCAAGAAACACAGAGAAGAATGTAGAAGAGAGAGAGAATTGATCCAATTCAAACCCAAAAAACCATAACATTAGTATACACAAGAATTACATCAAGGCAGAGCAAAATTACATAGACAACCTCTCTATGATGAGCTAACGGAGAGAAAAAACTAGAAAGGCCCCATGAACAAGGGGCTTTTTTCATACAAAAATCAAGCAAACATATACCTTTCATTTGTGCAGTAGAACAACTCTTGTATCTCAGTTTTTGTCGAGATTGATGATATACATAAATATTTAAAAAAGAAAAAGCAAGAAGCTCACATGCTTTGTTCATGGTAGAAGATGTAGAGATATTAAGATTTACGCTTACCCGGTTTTGGGCGGCGGTGGGATTTGACTGGTTTTCCGAAAGCGCCGCAGAAACCACAGCCGGAGACCTTGGGGGAAGGTGGGTCGGCGGCCGGTGCAACCTGAACTGTTTTATATGCTTGTCCTCCTTCTCTATTAGATCGACTGCGTTTCATCTCTGTGATGGGTGCTGGTGCTGGTGCTGGTGCTGCCGCTGCTGGGCTTTCTGAAGAAGCCTTTGCTGCTGCCTCTCCGGCCGCCGCCTCTCCCTTACCCCTTTGTTGTTCTTCTTCTTCTTCTTGATCATTATTAGGCTTCACCTGGCTCAAAGCTCCAGCCAAGAACTTGTCATCCCATACCAATCCTGATGAGCCTTGCCTCCTGAATGATATTTCTGACCTTTGTAAACCAGCCATCACCCTCTCTCTCTCTCTCTCTCTCCCCCTCTGATATCTCTATAGAGAGAGTCAAGCTTTGTTGATTAATTATGATCAACTAATCCAACTATAAGGGTGTGACTTTTTTTTGAGGGGGGAGGGAGTGAAAATGACAAATGGGAGAACAACGGAGAATGGGATGTGGAGGGGGTAGAGAATTGGGGATCTAAATGTGGATTGTATGTTAAGAAGGGTGGGGAGGGGGTTTACAATTTTAAATTTGACAACTTCGTATTTCCTTGAAGGTCGGTTCTGAGTTGTACATCATTTTAGACATGATGACTATAGGGTTGGGTTGGGAACCTTCCATGACCTACCAATGAGATCCATCTTTTGAATGGAAAAATGAATTCGGTGTGAGCTTTGTTGTCCAATGGCATCTCTCTGTTGAGTTGGCTATTTCCCCTAAAGGGTGATGTTATTACAACTCAACATTTAGCTTTCCAAAGACCTTTTTGCCTTCTTGATTACCAGACCTCTAGCGGCTACCTATGGCTATTATTATTCAGTAGTAGAATAAAAATTAAGGCGGCATTGATGTCTTCTTTGTGAACCAAGCCTCTTTTATTGAATTATTCAAGCAAAAATCTTGCCTTATTTGAGGCTAGAGAAAGCATAGGAATCATTAGAAAGTTTCGCCCGGGATAGTGTAATGAGGAAGCAAGGCATCCATCATGTAATTTAATTCAAAATAAATTGTCTTAGCTAAGCCTTGGCCGATGTCTCCGATCATTCTTCTTTGTCTAATAGCTAATTGTGTGGGGAATCTAATCAACATCAACAGATCGCCATATCCGCTTGGGGATGGGGGGAGTATATGAACCAAATGTATATGAAGAAATTCCGAAACTAATACCATTTTAAGTGGAAATAATCCCACCAACCACCCCCCATTACCCATCAACGCCAAAACTGAATGGTGGACAGGGGCGATCAAAGATTCGGGCAATTCCATTAAAGAAATATGTGATAAGAGCCTTGTGTTCGTAGATTTTTGAGGATAACATCATTTGTTACACACCAAAGCACTGCAAGGGACACAAAAGGTTTCTCAATAAAAACGTGAGGCTGATAAAAAGCATATTTTTATACAGGAAATATCGGCAAGCTCAATAACAATGATGGTATGAAAAAGTCTCCCCTAAAAAGAATTCTATATTTGCAGGAGCAAAATCAATGAGCCTGCTCTTGGTCAACACACTTATTGTTCCTTAATTAGGTCGTTTCGGGGGGGACCAGGAGAGATCTTAGATATCCAAAACAAATTCTGGTGAGCATCTTAAGGCTCCCGTTGTCTGACAACTAGTAGGAAGCTTAATGATCTTCATCTGGTAGTTAGTAGTAGTAGGAAATAACAGGAAGCCAGCTGATATGAGCTCAAATAATTGAGAGAACATGCTAAAAGGCTTCTCAGGCCAGTTGACATCACAGTCATCTTTACAAATTTATCTAAAGTTTCCCACTAAATGGCTACAATCCTCTCCCAAGTCAAAATGATTGCATTTTAGCTGCTGCTCATAATATTGTCATCCATAGCTGAACCCAGCTTTCTTTTGTCCCTGAGTATTTCGCTCAGAGGTTTGGGACCCTCGAAATCTGCGGATTGGGTCTTGCTTGAACATCCCATTTTCCCAAAGCCATCTCCATTTTCTTCAGCTTTCCTCTTCTCTTCCTTAATCTGAGCAAGAGACTTAGGCCCTGTAAATGTATAAGATTCTTGAGTAGATATCCTTTCTCTTGAAACTGGTTTCTTTGAGACTTCAGATGACAATATCTGCCACCGAGAGGGCCCTTTTTCCTTGTAATGCTGCCTGGACGACCCTTTTTCCTTGTAATGCTTCCTGGACTTGTTATGTACACGAGAGTGACTAAGCCAACCTTGCTTGTTTCCACCGTTAGAAAGAGTCCCATTCTCACTGAGCATTCCCATAATGCTTTTTCTGACTTCTGATGCAGATCTTTGTTGCACCCGCTGATCTGTACCATGCTTTTGACGCCTTTCTCTGGTTCGACCAATCAGCCAAGATGAATCATGCCTTCTTGAGGAATGGGTCACCGAGTGACCATCAGTTACTTGACGTTTTCTCAGTTGGTTGCGAAGATCAGCACCACTCCTGCCATTTACTGCAAGTCCCACAGGAAAAATTTTCCTTTTCCGGGACAAAATAGGATCCAAAATTCTCTCCCTAGAGCACCCAGGAATATTCCTTACATGATCAGAACTATGCTCATTGTCCAAACAATTATGATAATCATATATCCTGTGGTCATACAAGATTTCAGCATCTGGGTACACGAGATCATATTCAACTGGATCTTCAAAATCATAACTCAAGAATTCGCCATTGAGCTCCCTGCCTTCCCTATCAAGAGCCAGCAAGTCCTCAGGTTCATCCTCATAAACCAAATTCTCTGAAATATTATCCACAAGAACATCAAAACCTGGGGATGATTCCCAGCGCTCTTCTGGCTCAATGTGGCAATCCACTTGCTCCTCGGAAGTCTGATCTGTGCATAGAAGAGATATGCTTTGATTAAAGCCTTCCACAGGAATCAAGGAATCTGACCTGACTGCTGCAGTTTCTTCATACTCAGACATTGATACCTCTGGAGATGCACTTTGTTCAAAAGCATTCTTAAAGACCAATTTCTGAAGATCCTCTTTAGGCTGAAACTGTGTTTGAATTGCTGTGCCTGTTGCAGTTTCTACTGAATTAGGCTGTCTTCCCATATGCGTTAGTCCTGTGTCTGTTCCATCTAATGTCTTATTTTCTGAAGGGCGTGTATCATTGCCTGCAGACACTCTCTTTAGGGATTTCCAAGCAGGTGCACTGCTATCAGGACCGTGCAAAAAAGAGCATCCTTCACCTTTATTGCAAAACCCGTTGTAGTAAAAATAACAAGGGGTATTGGTCTTGTTCACGGGTACAGAGGAATATGACAAAGTGACAGGCTCAGATGATGCTTCAATATGCCCATCCAATGGCTGCAACTAACAAAAGCCAGCTCAGTTCACCTTATCAGATAGATAAAAGAGAAAAACTGTCAAATGTTAAAAACACAACCATCTAAATAGAAAATAAGGAAAGAATGTTAATCCTAAAATATCATGAAAAACAACGCTCTAGAAAGTTCTTAAGGGCCAGCCAGCCAAGATCAAAGCTTCAGAAAACTACCTAGCCACTCCTTATCTCTCTCTACTAGCCAAACAATACGGCAACTCACAACAATATTGGATGTTGTGAAGATTTGAAAGGATTAAATCAGCCTTTATGTTTTTCTCAGATCCACCTCACATAAAGTTCTTGTCAGCACTTTCATTAAGCCATCCTAGACTAGTCAAGCCATCACACCATCTGTCTCATTCATTAGATCCTCATTCTTCCTTCTGTTCTCTATTCTTCTACTAACTTAATCATCATCATGCCAGAGAACACCATTTGGCTATCTCTTGCTGCAGGCACTTGGAGTTATCCCAGAAGCACCAGGAGGGAGCAGCATTTGTTTCTTTTTGGATAGCCGCAAGGAGGGAGAATCTCTTTGCAGGTATCTTTTGCACTGTCTTCTTAGCCCAATTTATTAAGCTTTACTCATCTAAAGATTTAAACACTAGACCATATAACAAAAGTATCCTTCAAATGCAAAACTTATTCAGTATCACTGCAGAATTGAACTGTAGCTTCGTTCACTCTCCCAACTCTTCCAATAAAACTGTTAGCCATGATGGATTCATTCCTCTACAGCCCATATGCTAACATGTGAAAATTTTGGTGCTCTATGTTTACTTTCTCAAGCAAATTATCATGTGACTTCTACCAAAAAAAAATCACCTTTTCCAACTTTTTTAATCTCTCCTCCACTGAACATTATATTACACTACGCTAAAGCTCTCTATCCTACATAACAACAAATTGGCCCTAATAGGACCCATTTTCATAGGAAAACAAAGTGAGTGAATTAAGATGCACCTGATAGGAAAGGTGGCACAACCCAAGTACATATGACACATACAAGCAAGACATACAAAACACCAACAGATACCATTGCTAAGCTAACCAATTCCCATTTTCCCACATATCCCAGAAATACAACATTAAAGACCCAAAATGCCCACTTGACCACAAAAATTAAAGACTTTAGAACCATATCTTTCAACTCCATCCAAAGTCTTTCCACTCCTTCAAATGTTCTTCTATTGTGCTCTTTCCAAGTGATCCAAAAAATATAAAGGTTCAGAAAAAGGGGTGTATCAGCAAAGTTCAGCCAAAAAGGGAAACAATTTAGACACTCCAAAATAAAAAAAAAATAAAAAAATGAGAGAGAGAGATCAAAGACCAAATCCAGATGTTCATTTGCAGTGAATGAGCATTTGGATTGCAGATTTTATATCATATTTGCATTGATGTCGCCTACTGATGAAACTCAATCCTTTATTCATAAGTTCATCCAAGCTCAAGCTTGTTCCACAAGCTGCTTCACATGTAAAGGGGAAAAAACACCTTAGAAGCTTAGCAGCAAAGGGAAAGGGCTTCTTAGAGACAAGGGACAAGCAGTATGAATTGATAGAAACTGGACTCTTATAATCGATCTCCTAAATCAACTTAACCTCCACATAATGTGAATTTAGAAGTCGTGACAAGGGTAACTCCTTTCTAAATAGTTCTTTTTTTTGAGGGGTAACTCCTTTCTAAATAGTTCCTTTGAATCTATGATTTAAGCAATTTCCATTCAAAAATCAACGACCCAAGCATTTTGGACCATCATATTGAAGACCTCCGAAAAATGATCTAAATGGATCCTCACTGGCCATCCCCTATAGCAGACCTTGCTTTAATGAACGCATCACCCCCGCCTTTCCTCACAAATTTCCAATCCCTAGCTATAGCATCATCCACTTCCAATTGCCCAAACTTCCCCACTATAACCTTTCTACAAAAGCTATCACACTTAGAGGCAATCTCCACATTCCCTTACGCAATAACGCCTTATTGAGGGGACCTCCTCACACCTAAGCCCTCCATGGTTTTTCCAGAACAAATAGCTTGCCATCGTACTAGGTGAACTTCCTCTTCATGAACACCTGCTCTTGAATCTCTTTGTAGTCTTTTCAACAAGATCATTACCTTTCTAGACATCACAAATCCAATAACAAATAATTGGAAGATTGGACAACGTGCTTCCTAACAAAAGTAAGTGTCCCTCCCTTAGAGAGATACCGGCTAAAACCAACCTTTTCATTAATCTTTCATCAACTGAGTCCGGCAGTGATAAGGACTCGAATTGAGCATCCAACATAATATCCATGTACCTTGAAGGAAGGTTTCTCCTTGTACAATCCAACTCACTAACTAAAGCCCCCTAGATCATTCCTATAGGCAAGATCTCTTTTTTTTTTCTCTATGCTGATTTTCAATCCCGAAACAACCTCAAAGCATAAATGAATATACCATACACGAAATACTTGCTTTATGTCTTCCACACAGAGACAAAATTAACATCAGCAACTAGAAGGCTTGATCTCAGCCTACAACCTTTAACCCCTGCCACTTTTAAGCCCTTTAATGAGCCCTTCGTTGTACATCTTTTGTTAATAGCTTTTGGTTTTGTTGGGAGGGGGTGATTTTATTTATTTAATTTTTTCTTTTTGTGGGTGGTGTTGTTGTTATTTGATGGGAGAAGGGTAGGTGCACCTTCTTGTCTCCAGTATCTCTTTCAGCTGCTACTTCAGCATCTTCTTAATATACTTATCTTCTTACTTATAAAAAAAGGGCAGCTCAAAACTTCCATCACTAAAATAAATAAGGAAAGAGGGATCTTCTTGCTTTAAGCTTCTTAAGTAGTGGAAGAAAGCTTAACCTTATGCTTGGTAATTGGAAAGAGTAAGGCAAAGAAAATAAAGAGGAAAGATAAAATAAAAGAGAAAACAAAGAAAAAAAATTTAAGTTTAATAAATTATTACTACATATTTCCTCAAACTCATTTCACTTATTTTTCCTCCTCTATAAAGAGTAACTTAAAAATTTATAAGTTTCTAATCAATTTTAATCACATTTGTTTTTGTTTTTGCTTTGTTTTGGTTTTTTTTTTTTTCATATTTTCCATAGCAAAGAAAACATGAAAAAATCAGTTTCCATCATGTTTTTCCTCCTTTCTTAAGTACTTCCCTTGAACCAAGTATAACGTTATATTTTGGGGGTAAAAAAACACCAAATCATAGAAACAAACATTAAGTAGACTCAAAATTGTTTCATTATCAACCATCTTCCATGATGTTGCAGCATTGTCCTCATCATTTCTCAAAACCTCTTTCTTTAATAGGCAAAAAGTGATGTTATTGATCAGCAAGAATCAAAAAGAGGGGTGCCAATGTCGGAGTTATGCTAGGTGCACCAAACAGTCCAAAATGAAAACAAGAAGGAATATAAAAGAGGATGGAATGGAATTGGTCCATTGCAAAACCATTTTAACAATGGCTATCTCTAGCTCAACAGGATTTCCCTGAGCAATAAGCAACAGATGTAATCATGCACAACAAGCCTCTCCCCCTCCTCCAGCTAGCCTCCAACAGGCCGAACCTGTTGGATTGGCATTGCCTTCCCATCAATCCCTGAATACCAACCACCCATCCTCCACTGAAAAGTGAAACAAAGAAAAAAAAAAAAGATACTATTCTCTTCTCAATCATCTTTCCATTATCTTTCCCTGAGTTAACTTTAAACAAGCAGATTTCACAATTAATGAGACCTTCTAGCTTTACTTAGGTTGGGAAATCTTGAAAAGGTAAATCATCAACTTTTTCTGTCTCCCATAAAACATAAAAATAAATAAATAAAAAATGAAAAAGGACAGCTTTATTAAATAAAATATTAGTTCATCAAATATTTTCCCAATTAAAGCAGTCTTTATCCTAAATATATAATCATCCACCAAGACCGGATTCATTTAAAAGAAACAGAGCAAACACAAATGAGACTTACACACTGCAAAGGGCAGATTTAAGGCCACTCATAATAATTTGTAACTAACGCTTACTTTATTAACCATGAAAAGTAAATGCACCTTCATATCCACAGATTAATGAAAGAGAATATGAACTTACAGGATGTCTAAAAGCGCAGGCTGGATTCAGACAGCCCCCACTCAACCAATACCAACAATCCCGTGGATTGAGCCTAACACCCTCACTATGCCGATATTCGCAATCCATCCCCTGACAAGGAAAAAGTCCGTCATTCTGCATGTACATTAGAAAGATCAAAATATTCTGAACCGATAATGCTAAATGCTAAAAAGTATTGCACAATTCTTCGATCAGGAAGAAGTACAAATTTCCAAATGCTAGGTAACAAAGTGAATAAAATGGCTTCTTCTCCCTTGAGCAAATGAATACTGTACCTTTCTCCACTAAAATTGAATGATTTGACATTTGGAATCAAAATTAAGTTAACGGAAGAACTGAAATTTTGGATCTCCATTTAGTGCAAACAGTAAACCAAACAGCCAACTTCAAAATCCCAAAATCATCGACAACCGAAAAGAAAATAAAATGAAACGACCAAACGACAAACAACTCCAAGGTAAAATAAAAACATGAAATATCGATTAGTTCGTTAACGGCAAAACCCTAGATCAGAAACAAACCCTAAAGAGCGGCATTCTTCGAATAACTGGTCATAAAAGAACAGATTCCGAAACTCAAATTAGAAAATAAAAAACAAATTGCAGCATTGGAAACAGAAAAAAAAAACACCAAAAAAATTAAACAAAGAAAAAGGAGAATGAAAGAGAAAGAAGTGATAGAAATTGGTGGGTTTTGAGAGGACAGACCTTCTTGCAAGTGAGAGGGGAGGCCAAGAAGTAGACGCAATCAGTGTTGCGCTTCTGTAACTCATCCTCCATTGTCCTGGAAAATTAGTATGGGGGTAAGGAGATAATTTTCTAGAGAGAGGGATCAAGAGGGTCCATCAACGTTGAGGGAGAGATGCTTTTGTAATGTAACCTGTTTTGGTGTTGGTGTGTCTGGGGGTTTTATTGTGGGGGTTTTGAATCAGCCATTTTTTGCACCAAACGTCCTCAACTCTGGCGTATTTATGTGATTCCAGGTCCTTCTCTTCACGTATTTTCTATTCTCTCCCCTACGAATTACGATTACGATTACGATTACGATTACGATTACGATTGTGTGGGTATAAATCATACAAAGTATTATTGAAATTACCAGTAAATTAAATTAAATTAAAAGTATAATGAGATGAAACCATACTGCAAAACAATAAAATCTCGTATATTATACAAATAAATAATATCTTAATATAAAATAATTAGGACTTTGAGTTCTATAAATGACACCATTGATTGAGCCAACATATGTCCAAGAAGAGTCCGATGCCCCTCTCGAAAAGCCAAATTTATCAACAAATTGTTTTCAACCAATGAGACTTATCTCTGGTTAAGAGTTAGGGTGAATATAGAGAAAGGGATGGATTTAGGGTTTGAATATCAACGAAAACAAAATTCTAAAGAACAAAATACTATGATGTGATGCTAAGTGAATAAATGTTAAAAAAAAACAAAAAATTTAAAATTTATGTTTAGTACCTTTGTAACGTGGTAAAGCACATAATTTTCTTTGAAAATAAACTTCAATTGTATATTATGCTCTTTGGATTCAAGCCTTGAACCTCCATTTTGTAGGGATCAATGTACAGCGAAAGCCTGGATCATGATTGAATAAGATGTGTGATAAACTAATGCCATCATCCTTGCGCATTAATACCCTGCACGGACCTGCAAGCTATTCTAGTCGATAGATTCAGGTAGCGCACCTAATTGCCAAAAACTAGAGAAGAGAACATTCGTGTACGTGTGTAAAGGCCATAAGGAGAATGTGTGAAGTATTAGAGTTGCAAGTGCCGAGGTGGATAGATAACCAACCGCTTTGCCGGGCAGAGTGCCCGAACATACCACAAATTTGATAATGCCCAAGGTAGCGACTATGCCCAAGTTGGATGCCACGGAGACAATAGAGTGAGGAGTCGGTAGAGGCTGCCTGAGGTTAGGGTGGGGTGCCAGGCCAAGGATCGTTGAGATCGGCCATGGTGTCGTCCACCACGGTTGTTCGATCGACGATGTGATGAAGGGCCAGGCGAAGTAACTAAGGCAGTGACGAGAGTGGAGTGAGCGGTGCCGAAGGAACCAAAATTTTTATTCAGCCTCAGAATTCAAGTAGTCAAGCCAAACAATTCCTCAAAAGTAACTGTGAGCTGCCGAGCTTGGTAGGCATGGGATATGCTGTGTAGTCGGGCCAAGGTTGTTTAAAACACGGATGAAGAGCTCATCAAAGTCAACCGAGACATTCCTAAGGATAAGAGAGTTTGTAATACCCCAAATTATACCATAGTAGTTTTATAATATGTTTAAGGTATAATAAAAGTTAAATTTGTATTTTTCGAAAATTTAAGTGCTAAGTGTGAAAAAATGGTAAACTGGTAATTAGAAAATTAAGGACCCATAGGACATAAGATAAGAAGTTAATATGTCATTGTATAATTTTGATAAGTTGAATTGCAAATTGAATGAAGAAGAGGGATTAAAAGCAAAAAGAGTCAAATTTAAGCCAAATGGCATTAAGAGAACAACTTGTCTCTCTAGAGAATAAGAATTCCCCATTAGTTTGGCTTGGGGTGGGTCTAGGGCTACGGTTGAAAGAAGAAGAAAAGAAAAGGAAGAAGAAGAAATCTTGGTTTTGAAGTCTTTAAGAAAATCAAGGTTATGAAATTCTTCAACCTCCTTTCTTGTTTGTTAGGAAACTATCCTAACTCATTCCGTATCTATGTTTGTGTTAGGAAAACCCTTACTCTTCTAAATGTGTTTTTGGGTTGGTGAGTTGAGTTATATGGTTGTTTTGAGTTTGTTTTGTTTTGATTGGAAATTTCTGGTGAAAAAAGGCAAAAATGCCTCATTTCTGGAAACCCGAAGCCTCTCCGCCTAGGTGAAGGAGTGCTCGCCTAGGGGAAGCTCTTCGCTTAGGCAAAGGTCTCTACGCCCAGGCGAACCCAAAGACCCAAAATTTCTAGTTTCTGCCTCGCCTCGGCGAAGGCTACTTCGCCTTGGCGTAGGTCCTCACTTAGGCGAAGGTCCCCCACGCTTAGGCGAACCTGCAGTCCTGTTTTTGTTTCATTTTTTCTTAATTCTAGAAACCATTACTCTTTTGTTAGGATTTCCAAGGAGTGATAATTTGGTACGAACCTCGCCGCCTCAGCAAATTCTAGGCAGAATTTGTGTTATTGCCCTCTTCTTTGCTTGTGTTATCTAAATAAGAATGTGATTAAGAACAATATAACAAGCTTAGTAATACATATAACTGTATGTGTGCCTAAGACCGAATAGTGAATGAATAGACACCTTTGATTAGTGCTTTAACACTCTTTGTTCAGTGCTAAGACACTTCTGCATAGTGCTACGACACTTCTGTTATGTGGTGCAGGCATGTTTTGTTTATGTTTCGGCACCTCTGTTCAATACTGTACCGTACCTTTGGGTACCTATTGTGTTGTGTCCCTCTCATTCATTGTTACCGGTCTATACATGCAAACATTTATAAGATAAGTATTTGAACAACGAAACATAAAAAAATAAAAGTAATCAGCTTTGATGCTAAGGCATAATCTCGGGCTATGTTCTATAAGGTACCTACTCGTACCTTCCTCATTCCGAATCTGTTACGTACTCCTACTTTATACGAATACATGATATGTGAATTATTTTAAAAGCATACTATAATTGAGGACCACTGCAAGTGGTCATATATGTCATATGTTTTCCCACTAGTTATAGCTAGCACCTGATGTTTCTTTACATCCGTAGAAAATAAAGAGGTCGTCAGAGACATCCCAAGATCGCAGTACAACACAACATTAAGAGTTCACCTTATGTAGGTTTTTGACTCTGTTTTTGAAATGTAAATGTAATATTTTGTAATAGAGGAACTTGTATAAATACAAGTAGTTGGAGACTTAAATGTATGAGCAGGACAATTTTAAACACCACTACAGTGGTAGTTTTACAAGTTTATGTCCTTATAAATTTATGATTGAATTGGGCCCACTAATAACAAAATGTCGATTAGTCTCGCTTCGTGTGGCCCTCATCTCAAGCATTTACTCAAAGGGAAGGGGTGTTACGTGAGTCAATATTGTGGCTTGACATCTCGCATATTTCCTGCACAGTCCGATTACCTTATTGAGGACTGACAAGATTCTAGTGATGGGTCATGATCCATCCGTGTGAAAGAGATACATAAGTCTTTTCGAGAGTAGTTCATACAGCACGAGATGTGATGGCGATAGAGATAAATTGCACTAGAGTGGTAGATACAGAACCAACAATTTCATTAAGAAGAAATTGGTCTTGTTTGGAGCCGAGGTCATGGTTCGATTCAAGTGAGGGGGGATTTAACACGTAAGTGTGGAAACCCTAAAAGCCAATATAAGGACATGGCTTGGTATATATGAAAGAGACTTATTTTATTGTTAAGAGAGTTGAGGTATATATATATATACCAATATAAGGACAAGAACGTAATGGCATAAAGCCAATAAAAGGAAACCCTAAATATACTCTAATACGCCCCCTCAAGATGGTGTGCCATAAATAACACCAATCTTATTACATAGGGAAAAGAGGCGAGATCAAGATAGAGGTTTAGTAAGAACATCAGGAAGCTGGTCACCAGTGGAGATATGAACAACAAGAATCTCACATGACTAAACCAGGTCGCGAACAAAATGATAATCAATCGCAAGATGTTTCATGCGAGAATGAAAGACAGGATTAGCGGAGTGATAAGTGGCACCAAGGTTGTTCGAGAACAAGGTGGGTGGCAACTGCACTAGTGCAATAAGTTCACGTAAAGAATCTATTTCACCCATTGCACCGACAATGGCAACGCGAATCGCGACGATACTCACCCTTTGGGTGGAAGAAATCAGCAACAATACGCTGCTTTGTAGAACTCAGAGATTGACAAGACTAAGGAAAATAAGAAAACCTCTGGCGGAGGTACGATCATTCGCTATCACCCGCCTCGCATCGGGAAATCGTGCACGTCGTGGGAGTATATGCAAGAAGCCAAACACCAAGGGATCTCATGCCATTAAGATAACGAAGCAAATGTTTGACCGCTCCCTAATGGTGCTCAGATGGCCCATACATAAAGTGGGAGAGTTTATTCACAGCAAATGAAATATTTGGGCGAGTCATCCGGAGATGCTGGAGGCCACCAACCACTTGAGGGTACATGGTGGCATTTATCGGTGTAGAATCATCTGTAGCAATCAGAGAAGTACCAACGACAAGCGAGGTGGAGATAGGTTTGGAGCCGAGCATGTTATGTTTGCTCAGAAGATCAATAACATACTTTTGCTAAGAAAGTAGAAGACTCATCGAAGTGGCTAAAACCTCAACTCCACAAAAGAAAGATAGCACCCCAAGGTCCTTTGTGGAGAATTTAGAGTCAAGTTGCCGAATAATATTGTCGACAAGGGAGGGGTCACTGCCTGTAATAATCAAATCGTCAACATAAATCGGGAAATAGATGAGCGCATTACCAAGGGAGTAAACAAAGAGAGAAGAGTTTGCACGGGATGTGACAAAGCCTAGCCTAAGTAGGAAGGTACGGAGCGTCTGGTACTAAGCCCGCAGAGCTTGTTTGAGCTCATAAATAGCCTTGTGTAAACAACAAACATGATGTGGATAATGGACGTTTTGAATGCCTTGCGGCTGCACCATATAGACCTCCTCTATAGGATGCCCATTGAGAAAGACATTGTTGACATCCAGTTAGGGAATTCCCCACTTGCGATTGAGTGAAATGCTAAGCACAGTACGGACGATGATAGGATTTATCTTGAGATTGAAAGTGCTTCGTCTATTTCGTATGCTGAAATTATTCCCAAGCGTAGGAACTAATGTCGTCAAGCATATACTACTATGGGAGTCCACAAGTCATTTCCACAGGGAGTGGTTTCCTAGGTGATCCTGAGGGATTGCTATCAAATGAATGTGCGTTTATAGTAAAATCTAGGGGGTTGTGATTGATTGATTGAGTAACCGGTTAACTTAACTATTTAAAAACAAGAAGGGCGAATGATAGGATCCTTAGGTTTTTGCTCACCACCGACTAGGTAATACCCACCTCTTACTCACAATCTCATCTAGGAGCCATTGATGAATGGTCTTCGATGGAAGATATCACATTAAAAGCTTTTATAAGACAAAGAACAATTGAGCGATAACAAACACTTGTTTAGACGATTTGCTTGGACTCTTAGTTTGCATTTGCGATCAAGCACAACATGTACCGAGAGTCTCTCGTTCACACGTTGTCAAGAAGATGCCAAACTAAGGTTTTACAAGATTTTCCGTAAGTGTTTAGCATCGTACAATCCAATTGAAGCACAAAAGAGGAATTGAGGGTTGTTACCTTGAAGGAGGTGAGTTTCCACCTTTAGAACCCTATCATGGAGGGTTTAGAACTGCATTAAATCCGAGAGTCGATTCATGATTAATAAAACACTAATCGTAAATGTGACTTGAGAAATAACAATTCAATTGCAAGGTCGATGGTCAAAAACACGTAACCCGCAAAGAATACTGCTATAGAAACCAACTAAAAGGGATTACAAGTGACTAAAAACTCAGAATCAGAAGAAAACTAAGTACTTTACTCTATGAACCCTAGCAAATTATGAGAAAACACTCCAACCGTTCAAAACCAAACCCTAGAATCCCATTGTTCTTAACTCTGCCCTAAAGTGGGCTTACATACATTTCTCGTTAGTGATCTCGAAGTGGTGGTCGAAAGACGAGCGTGCCCTTGCACCAAGATTGAAATTCCACTCAAGTCCCCAGAGATTCTGATGGTGGTACCCCAGACTAGTAAGTGCGTGGTACCGGCATCAAAAGTGCAATCGGTACTCCACGTACCTTCGGGGGTACCTAAGACTTTAACACCCCAAAATATACCCTAGCGCTTCGACATGTTTAGGTATTTGTGCATGCTAATTTGAATGTTTCGTGAGTTAAATGCGAAACATGGAAACGAGAGATCCGGAAATTTACAAGACTTAAGGATAAAATTGTACTCTGCCGCAAGTATAGAAGTCATAAGATGAAAAGGCTAGGTTAAAATAGAATTATGCCTAAGTTGATTTGCAAAAAGAGAAGAACCTAAGACCTAAATGCAAAATGAAAACTTGACCCAAAAAAAGGGTTTTTGGGAGCCAAACATGGCCTAAGGATGGATGTTGGATTTAAGACCAAATTTGGTCTCATTTGGGGGAGAACAAACCGTAGAGAGAGAAGAGAGAAGGGGAGAAGAAGAAGAAGAGGAAGAGGAAGAGGAGAAGAAGAGAAGCCAAGCAAAAATGTATGGATTCTAGTAAGATTTGGTATGGATCTTTGGATTTCTTGTATGGAATTCTAAGGTTTTGTATGGTTAATGGCTTGTCTACAAATCTAGGGTTTGTTAGAATTTCATCATAACCTTGATTTCTTTTGAAATCAAGTTGGTAAAACCCCATATGGAATAAGATAGTGCTGGAATCCTCCCTTTGAAGCTGGATCTGTTGCCTGATGGTACTGGAGTTATGGCTTGGTGAACAAACCCAAAAAATCCTGTTTGGTTTGTGTATGGGTTATGACCCATATTAGAATGGTTTTGGGAGTAATTCATGAAAAGTTTGAAGAAAAAGATAAGCAAAAATAGAAAGATGATTTGAGTAGAAAAGAGATTACAATATGAATTTAGAGTGGTTTTGATGTGTATAGAGTATTGAGTTGGACAAGAAGAATATATATAAAAGGGAAGAAAAACCCACATTATGGGCAAATTTCGGAGGGGCCTAATGTAAGATCGAACATTTCCATTCAGACAGTAGTGTTATGTTTTTGCTTTGACCGTTGTTCATCCGTTTCTGCCATTGCATGCTTTTTCGTGATTTTGGCCATAACTGAGCCATTTCTCATCCGGGATTTGAGTGATTCAAGTTGCTACTTTAAAATAGACTTTAAGGAGAACTAAACATACTGAAATAGTTACCTCTAATTGACTATAGTGGCCCAAAAATTTACCTCAAAGTAGGGCTATGTTCACACCGCTTCGCTGAACATAGAGTAGTCCCTGCTGTTTCTGACGTATCCTCAGTTTCAGAGATCTAATTTGGGTAATTCCAGTTGGAGGAGAACCCATAGCACCTTAGCTTGAAAGAAGTACAAAGAACCAGTGTCAAAAATGGAATCAAGATACTGGAAAATGAGTATTACAAACTGTCCCTAGTGTAATATCGGTAAATTGACTAGTTTGGCATGAAAATGCCATAACTTTAGTTTGGATGATTCAATTGGAATGATTCCAATTTCTAAGCAAAGTAGATACATAGAGGAAGAAGAATACATGAATGATGTGTGATTACATAGGTGTCACACCATACAAGTATAGGAAATGCCATATGTAATAGGCATGAAAAATGAACTAAAACATGAACATGAACATGAAAGGCAATATGTCATGAACACATAATGGGGCTAAGAATGCCTTAATTATTCTGTATGAATAAAAATAGATTATACATGATTACTATCACATATAATTGTAGAACTGCCTAAGACCAGTTATTGAATGACATGGCACCTCTCAAGCATGTATGCATACGCATAGTGGCTTTTACTTCTCTCGATTAGTGCGATGATGACTTATTCACCGTGCTTCTACATGCATTAGTACTTCCTAAGACTATGATTAGTAATTTCTAAGATTTCTCCGATTAGTGCGACGACACTCTCGTTTGCTTCTAAGACTCTCTGTCAAGGTTTCCCAAGACTCCCGGCGAGCGCCGACACCAGCATCAGACTGTACCTTCTCGGTACTTATTGTGTCAGGTCCTACCATTCGTGACACGGGGTCTAGCACCAATGCTTATATGATAAGACTCTCGAATAGCAACAAGAGTAAAGAATGAATATGGTAAAGATCTCAATGCAAATCACTGTACCCAGATCTCTGCTCTCAGAGTACCTACTGGGTATCTTTGTACAAGTAAAATCTCCTCGTAGTACCTACTCTGCATTTCCGTGACGGTAATATAAGTATAAGTTCTGTAATATAAGAATAAGTCTCGTAATACAGGTACAAGATCTGAAATACAAGTATAAGTTCCGTAAGACAAGTATAAGTTCCGTAATACACGTATAAGATCTGAAATACAAGTATAAGATCTGAAATACAAGTATGTGCTCCGAAATACAAGTATAAGTTCCATAAGACAAGTAAGTATAAGTTCTATGGCCACACGAGGCATCCAAATACAAGTATAAGATTCGAATACAAGAATAAGTTCTATAATACAAGTATAAGATCCAGAACAAGGATATACCTGTGGAAGTGTAAGATACACAACAGGCGTAAGTATAAGTTTTGTAGTACCTACGCGGTACCGTATCTCGATTAGCTATGAAGTACCTACTCTGCACCCTCAGAGGCATAGGTTTCAGAGTACCTACTCGTACCCTCCAAACAAGTAACCTTCTAGTATAAGCATGTGCTCTATGGTATAAGTATATAAGCCTTGCAAGCACCTAAGGGTACCTCCTCGTGATAAGACAAATTCCAAACTCCCTACCCGAGATCCGAGATGATAAAGTACCTGACGTGTATAAGCATCTCAAGATAAGCATAAGCTCAGAACTCCTACCCGAGATCCGAACCAAGATGCGAGCAGATAGAAGTATGAGTACGTGATAAGTAATTCGTCTAAGTATATGTATGTTCGCAGATCAGATATAAGGAATCAATAAGTATCGCATGTGTCATACGTGGAAACAAGTATAAGTATGTATCCTTACTGAGATAAGTATAAGTTCGACAAGAATAAGTTCAAGATAGCATAACATACCCGAATGCTATAAGTATTAGTTCCGAATAAGAATAATTCTGCTATAAGTATAAGATCCGAATGCTATAAGTACAAGTTCTGAATAAGAATAAGTCTGTTATAAGTGAAAGTTCTGAGTAAGTATAAGATAAGAAGTATCAGTATAAGCTTTGTAGTACGTATGGGTAATAAGCTTTGTAATTCCGAGGGGAGATTCGAATAAGCATAAGTTTGTTATAAGTTTAAGTAATTGTATAAGTTCATTATATGAATGCATGAAAATTCTAATATTTGTTATTGTTTTATGATTTAAATGTGTATATGCATAAGACATATGTTTCCCACTAAGAGTAAAGCTTAGCACGGGTTTTTAATCCGTGTAGGTACAAGAGAAAACGTCCGAAAGCTTCCGCATACAGCTGGGCCAGCACACTAGTAGGGGTTCACTACATTTAGTGCCCGTGCTCCGATAATCAGAACGAAAAGTACAATTTTGTATTTGTAAATGGGACTCGCATATGTATAGAGCCTGACACACCACCCCGGCAGGTCTTTCTTTGATATGTATATGATATTTCATCCGCTTATAAAAAAAAAAAAAAAAAAAAAAAAAAAACATCCGTAAAGAGTCCCAAGATATGTCTCGCACTGAACCCTGCTCGATCCTCCAATCTGCTCCGGGACCGAATCTTGGTGTGATTGTGTACCACTCATATTTGGTACCTGATCATTGTTTCACCGCACATGGGTACCTGCACTCAAGAAGTGTGGCACCCATCACCGCCCTCCGCAATCGGCCTTCACCGTAGCACTACCCGGCTTCGACGTTGGTTGTAACTCCGACAACGATAATCTACATTTGTTCTCTGGAACCGAACCGCTACGAAAATGTGCACAAGACTCGAAAAACCTACACACGCATAAAAACGCTAGAAAAGGTCAAAAGCATCTATTCTACACAAAATGAGAGCAAAACATGAGTTGGGGGGATTAAAACCCTATATAAATGTTGCACTTTTATGTATCCAACACATCCCCCAACCTATAACTTGCTAGTCCCTAGCAAGATTTGAACTGGTAACGCCTATCGACTATGAGGTTCAACAAAATGCGCTAAGGTGCAGTTAAGCATTGCAAGTTTCCCACAAGGGAAAAAATGAACATAGTGCTAGAACTTGACAGAGTATGCAACCATCTGACTTAAATGAATACCACAGTCCCAAAGCAATGGACAAAATAACAAACTGTTACAAAACAGTGATACTCATAAAAAGGACCACGGATCTGAAATAAGGCTATAATGAAATCACTAAACTGAAATGAATTCATTATAACTGCAAACATTTTACCATAACCAAGCAAACTAACATGCATAGAAGTCAAAGAGGAACATCCTATGTAACTAAAATCAAAAAGGTCTTTTAAGCTTGTAATGACCACGGGCTACTACACAAATGTGGTTTATAGAAACAAATGGGTGTTGGCATGACAAGGCCGAGGTCTCACCACTTGCCAACACCACCCTATTCTAACCCAAAATGCTACTACTCTTCGTCCTCCTCCTCTTCAGTCAAGGAGAATGCATCCTCATCTACACAGTCATCTAGCTCGTTAGAATCCCCTTCCAAGTCAGGAGGAGGATCATCTACAACAGCGGGTTCTCCTCGTAGGATGTGACTCTCAAGCCTAGAGAGCCTGTGATCCAGTTGCTTCTGCTTCCCCAAGATGCATTTGAACCATCCTTCGATTCTACGCTCCATCCTCTTTAAGGGGGATGTACTCATCGGACCAAGAGCTAACGACGATGAAGCCCTAGAAATAGCCGAAGGGGGGATGTGTCGACCGAGGCCTCAGGGAAGCGTGCCGGCTTTGCTTCGCCTTGTTTGTGATGGTCCCCCCTAGAAGAACTCTTTTTCTTCTACTAGAGCCTCTTTATCCCAACAGCTCACCGTGTTTGTAACTAAGGCCCGAAGCGGATGAGCCTGTTTTCAGTTGGGGACCTCAGAAAGTCCTTCATAATACACCATATTACCAAAGCATAGTCAATAATTTTTCCAGTCATTACCTTATACAGAAACTGGATTTCTTCCTTGCTTGGCAACTTCTTTTTTCCCTTTGGCCCAATCATATTATGAATGACCTTGTTCATCAATGCATACCAGTTTTTACCGTGATTAACTCCTTAAGACAAAGCCCCCATGGGTACCGGGTTGGTGCACATGGTATTTGCGAACAGACTAGCATCAAACTCTGTAATAGCCCTGAGTGGGTAACGTCGGTCATGTGTGGTAGGGCGGACATAATACAACGATCTAGCAATCGAGTCAGGGCTAACCATTAACTGCTTCCCCAAAATTATAGTCTCCAACAGGGTGTCTACTTATGATTCTCTCTCAAGTTGGAGTAGAATTCCCTGACAACGGTCGGTAAATAGCCTTTTACCTCCTCACCAACAAATTGCATTCTCGATCCTCGAATAACGACATGAACGGGGTGAGTGAAGAAAACGTTTTCCACTCTCATTCCCTCGCTCACACTAAACCCCGCCTCTAATTGACTGGACCCACTTTTTCTTGCTTTGACAAGATGATTCAAAGAAACATAGCCTCAATTTCTTCATCTTCGCTCTCACTTTCTTCCTCACTCAACAGAACCTCTTCTCGCTTCCTTCTCCTTTCTTTACACCGCAAAGTATCATTGCTTTTTACGCCACTCCATGTAAGAGCTAGTAGCCTTTCCTTTCCTAGCATTCTTTGATCTTGCCATAGATATGGCCAAAATGGCGATTATAGCGAGAATAGCCCATACACATACAACAGTCTCCCAACAACCCATCTCCAACAGTATCGGACTCACCATTTCTAGATCAGTCAGAACCTTTCTTCCCATACCGTTTACTGCGGATGCCCTAATCAACTGAGAACATAGAACCACCAACCAAAGCCACCCAACACAATCCATATTAACACAAAGGAAAATTATCTGGGATGCTCTCAAGGAGATGAGGAGCACTTACCACAACAGTCTAGTACTTCCTAGCCTCTCGCATGAAGAACTGCAGATCCCGTCGAACAAATCTGAGATACCCGGGAACGTTTCGACCTAGGGTTTGCTTTTAGTGAAAGAGGGCATTAGGTTAGGTTTCTCTTATATAGGAGCGAGGGAGATATGAAAGGGTTTAAAATTTTAGGAGAAAAACCCCTTCAAATGGCCTTATCTCACGCATCTAAGCGCGCAAGCAGCACGTACAAAAAATTACCACCGGTTTAGCCTAGCTGGTACCTAAGATTTCACAAGTGCGGTACCTGGGCTCTCCTTGTTACCGCCACTTTTCCACCTCGTACCGGGTACCATTTACAAAAATTTCCGTAATTCACTACATCTTGATTTCACCGATGCTCGCTTCTTTTCCTTATGCTTCATACCCCTCCAAACTGTAACTCAGGTTTATCAACCCGTACTACACCCCTCGACACCTTCACACTTACCTTGAGTCTCGCTGCACTTCGCGGATCAAGATTCCTAAGTTTCGAACATAATTGGCAATTCAAGGCTCAAGAGGGGTGCAAAGGGTTGACTCAATATGATTTAGAAGTTTAACAGAGAAATTATGGCCTAAAATCATCTTTCTACCACGACGTGTTCCTTAGAGAATAAGATGCATGTAGTTGACAAGGAATGCTAAAACAATGCACAAGTTGAAGCAATAGCAAGCAAAAATGAGCTTGGGGTAGGAAATCAATGACTTGTGTAGTGTATGAATGAGAGTGATACCAGTCAAGATTGACTCTGGAGAATAGAAAAGAATTGGGGTCAGTATGGTCCTAAATATGAAAAAAAAGTTTTGTGCATGCCTGTTATTGTGTATGTGCAGTGAGATTATATGGAGTGCAAACATAAGGTCACGCGGTTGCATACATCACAGATCAAGTACCATACCCAAAAGAGCCGAAAATCGAAAATTTTGCATGCACATAATCCCCTAAGAACACTTAATTAAACCAAATAGCATGCACTAAAATGACTCCAACTAGTGTAAGCCCACCCCCACCATGGAAATAGGCATTGCCCTCAATGCACTAACAAGACACCCAACAGACTATAAGAGAGAGCCAAAAATACGGGGACAGAATGGTGGGACCCTCAAAATAAAATTTTTATTTGGTGTTGTGTTTTTTTTTTTGTGTTTTTTTTTATTTTTGTTATTAATAGAGGCAGACTAAATGAATAAAGTGTAAAGAAATGCAAGAAAGGAAAAGAAAAACTATATACAAAAGGGGTAGAATAGAGATTACGCTGAAGAAACATCCCGGTAGAGCGGATCTACCAGTTCCTCACTATTCTCCTCGCGGTCGAAGTTCTCGAGAAATGGCTTTAAGCGCTGGCCATTGACTTTAAAGATTTTCCCATTTTCCGAATTCTCAATCTCCACTGCGCTATATGGGTAAACTACCTTGACGATGAAAGGGCCAGTCTACTTAGAACGGAGTTTTTCGGGAAAAATGTGCAAACAAGAGCTGTACAACAATACCTTTTGATGAGGTTCAAAGCTTTTCCTTATAATGTTCTTGTCATGGAATAGCTTGAGCCTCTCTTTGTAGATTCGTGAGCTCTCATACGATTCACGCCGCAATTCATAAAACTCGTTCATCTGCCTGTTTACCTGCCTGAGCTAAATCAAAATTAAAAGTTTTACGGCCCAATATTCTCGTGAGCCCATTTCCACCTGCAGACGACATACCTTCCATAAACTACAGCGATAAGGAGACATACCAAGAATAGTCTTAAAAGTATACCTAAGAAGCCCAAAGAGCACGGTTAGTCGGTTTGACTAATCCTTGCGAGCCTGGGGCGACCGCTTTTTCCAAAATATGCCTGACTCTTATCACACTCTTGGCCTCGACCATTGGTCCGGGGGGGTGGTGTCGTGGAAACCTTGGTGACTCCATACTTCCTTTTCAACAAATTCTCAAAGGGTCGACACAAAAATGGAGCCCACCATCACTAATGATTGCACGAGGCACTCCAAAGAGAGAAAAATATGTTCTTTCAAAAATTTCAAAACAACCTTGTGGTCATTAGTTCTCGTTGGAATGGCCTCCACCCACTTAGAAACATAATTAACTGCCAATAAAATGTAAAGGTACCCATAAGAGGGGGGAAAAGGCCCCATGAAGTCTAAACCCCAACAATCGAAGACCTCAATGATTAAAATAGGAGTAAGAGGCATCATGTTCCTTTTAGACCCTCCTTATTTTCGCAATCGAGCAATGTGTTTTGCAAAAATCAAAGCAGTCTTTAAAAAGAGTGGGCGAATAAAAACCAGCTTGCAGGATTTTGTTCGTCGTTTTTCTTGCGGAGAAATGCCCTCCACAAGCTTTTGAGTGGCAGAAGGTAAGTACCCCAATTTGATCGTCATTGGATACACACCTTCTCATCAATTGGTCCGGACAGTATTTAAACAAGTATGGGTCATCAAAGTAGTATTTTTTTATGTCCACCAAAAAATTTCCTCTTTGGCCGAGGTCCATCGTGGAATCGGCCCCCGCCACTAGATAGTTTTACATGTCCGCATACAATGGGCAAAGGGACAAGAGCAAAAAAGTCAAGCCATCAAGGAAAGTGTCGCCTTATGGGTAGCCTTTAAGTGGCTACGCCGACCGAGACAAGTGGTCGCCACCACATTTTCAACTCCTTTCTTATCCTTAATAGTCAAGCAATTCTGACAGAGTAGGATCCACCTAGTCAAACGAGGCTTAGTATCCTGCTTAGAGAGCAAGTACTTCAGCGCTGCATGATCCGTGAAAATGGTTACAGGAGACCCTACAATGTACGACTTGAAATTTTCTAGGGCAAAGACGACAGCCAAGAACTCTTTTTCTGTAGTTGTGAAATTGGATTGAGTGGAATCTAAAGTCTTGCTGGCATAGTAGATCGCAAAAGCTTTTTTATCTTCCCTTTGCCTTAAAACAGCCCCTATGGCATAATCACTAGCGCTGTAATATGATCCTCAAAAGGGTCTCACCAGAGATCACATAGGAGGTCACTAACATAGTTTTCAATTTATCAAAGGCTCCCTCACAAGCCTGTGACAATGCAAAGGTGACGTCCTTGGCAAGCAAATTGCACAAAGGACGGGCTATGGCACTAAAATCTCTAATGAATCTCCTATAAAATCCCGCATGACCTAAGAATGACCGTATCTTTAACACACTTAGGAGTAGGTAAGTTGGAGATCAACTCAACTTTGGCTTTATCCACCTCTATTCCTTCTTTCGACACTATGTGTCCTAGCACAATCCCTTGTGTCACCATGAAGTGACACTTCTCCCAATTCAACACTAAATTCTTCTCCTGACACCTCTCTAGTACCCTCCGTAAATTCTCCAGGCATCCCTCATACGAATCTCCAAAAATAGAGAAATCGTCCATGAAAATCTCCAAAATGTGTTCTATCATATCACTGAAAATCCCCATCATGCACTGCTGGAAGGTTCTTGGCACATTACATAATCCGAAGGGCATTTTCCTAAAGGCAAATGTTCCAAAAGGGCAGGTGAACGTGGTTTTCTCTTGGTCTTCTAAGGCTATCTCAATTTGATTGTACCTTGAGTACCCGTCTAGAAAACAATAAAATTCATGCCTTGCAACTCTCTCCAGCATTTGATCCACAAAAGGTAGAGGGAAATGATCTTTCCTGACTGGCCATCGAAGCTCTTATAGCCTATGCACACCTCCAAGCACCGCCATGGGAATTAGCTCATTGTGTTCATTTGCTACCACAAGAAACCCCAGATTTCTTAGGAACTACTTGGGTTGGACTGACCCACTCGCTATTCGCAATGGGGTAAATAACACCACGTCCAAATAGCTTTAAGACCCTTCGACCAATTTCTTCATGATCGTTCGGGCTTGTCGCCGGTGGTCAGTTTGTAGGTTTGACATCCCTCCAAGTGAATCATGTGTGTGCAAATCAAGGGTTGGATTCCCCCTAATATCTACACCTCTGTCCATCCTGGCGATGCAGTTTTTGTGGGTCTCTCAATATCTCCAAAAGTTTATTCTGATCCGACTTCAAAGAGGAGTGACATGATTACTGGAAAGGTTCTTCTACCCCTAGAATGCATATTTGAGATGCTACGGTAAGGCTTCAACTTAAGTTTCTTAGGTGGTTTCCTTCCCGGGTTGGTAACACCTCATTCTCAATTGGTGGCAATTTAACTGGTGCCCACCCATTTGCTTCCCGCACTGTGCTCGACATGGAGCGCAAACCCAATCTCATGTGGTTACCTCCTCGACACAACTTGGGCTTACTAGACAAGACTTGAGAGGATCATTGTATGAAACATGATCTACATAGTTTTGCACAACAAAGTCTATCATATTTAGCTCACAGACGTCTTCATCATCCCATATCTCCTTGATAACATTGAAGATATTCAAATTAACAGTCATGTTACCAAAAGATAATGTCATTAGTCCTCCCCTACGGTGTATGATGGCATTAGCAGTGGCCAAGAATGGCCTACCAAGCATCAACCTGAACCGAGTTCCTTGGATTCACCACAAAGTTGAGTGTCAAGAACAACAAGTCCACAGTGAGTAGAACTTTGTCTACTTGCACAAATACATCCTTCAATTATCCCCCTTAGGAATTTTCACACTACCTGGCCGCCTAGTCGAGGGTGATATTAGCTCTGCTCTAACTCTCCTAACCAGCTCAACATATATCGAGTATGGCAACAAGTTAACACTCTCTCCCAAGTCCACTAGAGCACGTCCTAATTTCACCCTACCACTATGGAAATAGCGGGCTTCCCGGTCTCATTTCGGGGCAAATTGCTCGATCAAGGAGGTGGATCAAGGCTCGCCTGAATGCATCCTTGCTGACACCTGCTTTTACAATGCACAAGTCTTTCAAAAACTTGGCATATGACGAGATTTGCTTAATGACATCCAATAAAGGAATGTTTAACTTAACCTGTTTGAACAACTCATAGATTTCAGAGTGATTGTTCACTTTCTTGGGGGCTCTCAACCTATGAGGGTATGGAGCAGGAGGGACATAGGTAGCTCTTTGTTTTTCTGGCTCAACATCAACAACATCCGCCTAGAACGTGGAGGCTTGGCCAAACACCCATCATCCCTTAGTGGTTCATTTTGCACATCTCTGTATTGTTTCCTTAGGTTGAATGGTTTTGTCAATTATTTTTCCACTTCGAAGAGTGGTGACAGCCTTGCAATGTTCAAAGGTGCCATCGCTTGGACCTGAGGCTCCAACACTATTTTGACCTTAGGGGTTTTGGATGGTTTGAGAAGGGAGTTTCCCTTTTTCTTGTTGAAAATTTCCCATAGAAGAGGTCATCTTAGTGATTTGGGATCTGACATCATTCAAGGAGGTTCGAAATTCAATGTTGCGGATTGTCAGCTGGGACAAATCAGGTCACAATGTCTCCAAACTTTCATGTGGAGGTTGGTAAGGCTGTGGGTTTGAATTCCCTTGAGACGAGGGGTGCAAACCTTGGTTAGGGTTCACAGGAAATCCTTGAGGCCCTTGATTTTGGAACGGAGGGGCTTGAGTTGAAAAACCTTGGTTTTGGAAGTTTTGGCCTTGGTTGTTTGGAAAATTGTGTGGGCCTCCCTCATTCCTCCAACTAAAATTCGGGTGCTTACCCCACCCTCGATTATAAGTTTCAGAGGTGGAGAATTGAAGCGTTTCCTTTTGGTAATTAAGAGCATTAGCTTGCTCTATTGGATTGCCTTCCCTTGACTCGAGGAAGGTTGGGGCAAGTAATAGTCGGGAAAGTGAGTGGG
The DNA here is from genome assembly GCA_016808115.1 of Tetrastigma voinierianum. Taxonomy (NCBI): domain Eukaryota; kingdom Viridiplantae; phylum Streptophyta; class Magnoliopsida; order Vitales; family Vitaceae; genus Tetrastigma; species Tetrastigma voinierianum. Next base: position 917,339 of record JAEQBH010001107.1, read on the forward strand.
GTCATCGCAAATGATGGCTATTCCTCCACTCTAGGTCCCATAGGCACCTAAGGCACCCAAGTGCCACCGCTACCTCATTCACCTTTTTCAATTCTATGGCCTCCAACTTCCTAGTAGTAGTTAAGTTGGCTATTTTCGTCAAGTCATCATTATCTCATGGATGGATTCCTCCCCCGTAGGTGCACTATGCAAACTTAGCGGTACCTTAAGGAAGTATTAGTCCCCAAGTTCGAGCATTTTCTCAAGCACAAATATCAAAAATCAACCGCTCTCCCGGCACTTTTCTCATAGAACTCCCCTCGCACACATCATTTCGATGTATTGTTTGTTATCTGGCGACGCCCCGGGGTGAAAAATACGCACAAATTTGTCCAACATCTAAACCATGATGAGGGAGAGCGTGGAGGAGGTCCTTATATCTTTCCCATACAACAACAAAAGGTTCACCCGGTTTTTCAAAAAAGTTTTGGATTGCTCGTATGAGTGCATTAGTACGTGCATGAGGGAAGAATTTAGTCAGGAATTAATTTCACATGTCTTCCCAAGTAAAAATTGAATTGGGCGCAAGCGAGTGAAATCATATTTTGGCATTTTCCTTCAGAGAGAATGGGAATAAAACCATACAAATTATATGGAGGGGCGATCCTGTAGAAAGGAAAGCACTGCAAACATCCTCAAAATCTCTCATCAATGAGTAGGGTTCTCAAATCGACCCCTCGATAATGTGAGAAGGCGAATCATCTCCGACTTCATAAGGAATTGGTTAGCCTCTTTAGGTACGCGAATACATGAATTTGTTGTGGTTCTTCGAGGTTGCAGAATCTCTCGGAGGGTTCTTTCCATGTTAGGTAAAGGGGGAGGGGGAGCCCGATATTGATTGTGATGAAAATTAACATTTCCCTCTCGTCACGTGGGTCGCTGGTTCAACACCATCTCACAGGGAGGTTCATGGAGTCTTTGTGGGTCACCAGGTAACCCTTGGGCATTTGGATTAAAGAGAGTTTGCTGATTCTCGGGATGGTCCATTTGAGGTGTAAGGTTCTCTTGAAACAAATGTCTTACCATGGATTCTTAATGTCTCGAGGTATAATTTTATAAGCCTGCTGCCAAGGCGAGCCCAAACCTATTAATAATGCACCAAGCTTTCCAACTACACGTATATCCACTTCTTAGATTATTTACAAAATGAATTAAAAGAAAAGGTAGAGAACATACTTCCGATTTGCAATGCAATTGAAAATTACCACTAGCCTCTCTGATCAACTAGATTGCTCACACTCCTGCAAGAATGGCGCCAAAAAATTTTTCTGCCTATTTCAGATGCTGAAATTATTCCCAAGTGTAGGAACCAATGTTGTCAAGCACATACTCACCGTGAGTCCACATGTCATTTCCATAGGGAGTGGCTCTCAGTGATCCTAGGATTGCCATCCAATGAACGCATGCTTAAAGTAAAAATCTAGGGGGTTGTGATTGATTGATTGAGTAACCGGTTAACTTAACTATTTAAAACAAGAAGGGCGAATGATAGGATCCTTAGGTTTTCGCTCACCACCGACTAGGTAATACCCACCTTTTACTCACAATCTCATATAGGAGCCATTGATGAATGGTCTTCGATGGAAGATATCACATTAAAAGCTTTTATAAGACAAAGAACAATTGAGCGATAACAAACACTTGTTTAGACGATTTTCTTGGACTCTTAGTCTGCATTTGCGATCAAGCACAACTTGTACCGAGAGTCTCTCGTTCACACGTTGTCAAGAAGATTCCAAACTAAGGTTTTATAAGATTTTCCGCAAGTGTTTAGCATCGTACAATCCCATTGAAGCATAAAAGAGGAATTAAGGGTTGTTACCTTGAAGGAGGTGAGTTTCCATCATTAGAACCCTATCATGGAGGGTTTAGAACTCCATTAAAACTGAGAGTCGATTCATGATTAATAAAACACTAATCTTAAATGTGACTTGAGAAATAACACCAATTGCAAGGTCGATATCAAAAAACACGTATCTCCGTAAAGAATACCAAGTTATAGAAACCAACTGAAAGATTACAAGTGACTAAAAACTCAGAATCAGAAGAAAACTAAGTACTCTACTTTATGAGGCAAATTATGAGAAAACACTCTAACCGTTCAAAACCAAACCCTAATCCCATCGTTTTAACCTCGCCCCTAAAGTGGGCTTAAATACGCCTTCATTAGTGATCTCGAAGTGGTGGTCGAAAAGACGAGCGTTGCCCCCACCAAGACTGAGCCCTACTTGTCCCATCGAGATCGCAGAGATGTAGGTACTCGGTACCAAAAGTGCACGTGGCCTGACGCACTGGGGTACCAAGACCACTATATTTAAGACGGCATTCATTTCTTCACTGCATGTGGGTACCCCTGCATTCGTGAAGTGTGGTACCATATCACCGCTCTCAAGAATCGCTTCCTTCACCGCAGCACTACCCGGGGCCTCTCGACAGCGGCTGTAATCTACAACGATGATCTACATTTGTTCTTTGGAACCGAACCGCTACGAAAATGTGCACGGGACTCGAAAAACTTGCACACGCATAAAAATGCTAGAAAAGGTCAAAAGCGCATATTCTACACAAAATGAGAGCAAAACATGAGCTGGAGGGATTAAAACCCTATATAAATGTTGCACATTTATGTATACAACATAAAGTCTTGTGAAAATCAATGCCCGGCTGTTGGTGAAAGCCTTTAGCAACAAGGCGAGCTTTATACCTTGCAATAATGCCGTCGGGATTTTGTTTAGTGCAAAACACCCATTTGTTGCCCACTACATTCTACCCTGGTCTCGGGGGAACCAATGTCCAAGTACTATTCCGAATGAAAGCATCACATTCTTCCTGCATCGCCTGAACCCACTTGGGATCCTGGAGAGCCCGAGCAATAGTGCAAGGTTCAGTGACAGGTGTGTCTAACACAATAAGTACAGTGTTTATACTTGCTTTTAAATTCTTCTTAGGCTCGTATTTCACCCTTAGTCTGTAGAACGTGCTTGACTTTCTTTATGTTTTTGCTCATGAAGGTTACTCCTAATGTTCGCATCTTTTGAAGTGCCTTTGATGCTTAGAGGACAACATGTTTTGGAAGAAAGCACTTACGCGCATTTCACTTCCAAGTGGAGCCACCCTCGGCTACCCGCCAAAAAGCCTACTCAAATCTTGTTCTTCATCTCTCCTCAACCTAAGGAATGGTTCCCCAAAGTGATTGAGGACTTTCAAAGTTGCGGGGATGATTACTCGAGGTTTTATGTGCTAACAGGAGGTTCCTCTCATCTGAGGAGTGGAATTATGCAGAAATAGAATACGAGTACCGGTACTCAAAGCTGTTAAAGGCCTAGTGGATGTGGAGTATAGGTACTGAAAAGTGAGTACCGGTCTTGGTGCTCGAGATTCAACTGGGTGTATCCAAAATTATGATATTTGTGCAAGGGCACCACCGTTTTCGCTCCCGCTCATAACTGCTTAGGGTATTTAGGCTATCGGGAGTAGCCTAGTTGAGAGGGACACAACTCCTATTTAGGTTTTCCTTTAGTTTTAGTTAGGGTTTTCTTTTCTAGGGTTTCTTCCATAGGTTAGATCTTTGTTTGTTCTTGTAGTTAATCTCTTGTAATCTTTAATCTAAGTCTTTTAGCCTGTAGCTTCATCTCTAAACTTGTTCCATTCGGTTTTACATCAATCTATAGCATTTATTTCTCCTCTACTTGCATTTATGTTGGATGTTCTTGCATTTATTAGTCATTTCCTAGCTTTAATGGAGTTTAAACTTTCCAAGATAGGATTCGAACGGTGGAAACTCATCACCAACAAAGGTAACAATGCGTTTCTCACCCTCAGGCTTCAAAGGAAGTTGTATGATATTAAATACTTATTACATTCTCTCTAAATGCTTAGTTTGGCATATTCTTGACAATGTGTGAACAAGAGAATCTTGGTACACATTGTGCTTCAACCTAAATGCATGCTGAATGTTTGTATAAACTTTCTAAGTGAGCATTTGACATCATTCTTCTATACTTATTTTTGTAAACAGCCTTTAAAGTCACATCTTCCATCAAGGACCATTCCTTAATGGATCCTAGATGAGAATATAAGTGAGAGACGCTTGTTACCTAGTTGTGGATAAGTGGAAACCCTAGAATCCTATCACTTGTCTTTCTTGTGAATAATATAATCTCAAATCAATCGGTTTCCAAATCAAACAATCAAAACCCCCCCATGATTTACTTTATTTGCACATTCATCGGATATCAATACCTAAGGATCCTTTTAGAACCCCACTCTCCGTGGAGATGACCTGTGGACTTCCCATAGAATTATTATGCTTGGCGATATTGAGTTCCTACGCTTGGGAACATATTGAGTACACCTCAAGTGATAAGCATTTTTGACGCCGTTGCCGAGGAGTGGAGAGCGTTCTAGTTGATCCAAAGAGAGCTAGTGGTAATTATCAATTACATTGCAAATCCAGTAAGTCCTCTTCACTCTCTTAAATTGTGCAAAAAAAATTCTTTGTGTTTATAATATCTGTGAATATCGCTCTTGTTGGGGTGATATTGGTGCATGTCGGTGTGGACTCGTGTTAAGCAACACCGACTTGTTAGAATCACACCTCAACAAAGTCCTCAAAACTCAATTATAAGACGTTTGTTTCATTTATCTTCCACTCCTCTAATGGAGCACACAGAAAATCAACATATTCCTTTTGACCAAATGGAGTAAGTGGTTAATTTTTAACCTACACAAAGATCTTTTTGATCCTCTACACAAGGAGATGGTGTTTCAGGCTGCTAACAACCCCGACAAATGTGAAGGAGAATGTCAATCCTCAACATAATCAATATCGAGCTCCCGCCCCTCGCTAATGTTGGCAGGAGAACCTCAGAGATTTTTGAGACCTCAAAGAACCACAACAAACTCATGTATTCACTTACCTGAAGAGGCTAATCTTTTTCCAATGAAACTGGAGATGATTCGTCTTCTCCCTGAATATCAGGGGTTGGATTCTGAGAACCCCTACTCATACATGAGAGACTTTGAGGATGTTTGCAGCGCTTTCCTTTCTACAGGATCACCCCTCCACATAATATGTCTGGTTTTGTTTCCTTTCTCTCTAAAGGAAAAGGCTAAAATATGGTTTCATTCTCTTACTCCTAATTCAATCTCTAATTGGGAGGACATGCGAAGTGTATTTTTAAACAAATTCTTCTCTCTGGGACACACTAATGCACTCATACGGGCTATCCAAAACTTTTCTGAAAAACTGGGCGAATCTTTTGCCACTTTATGGGAAAGATACAAAGAAATTCTCCATGCTATCCCTCATCATGGTTTGGATATTGACCAAATTGTTGCTTATTTTCATCAAGGACTCTCTCTTTATAGCAAAGGCCAGTATCCAAATGATGAGTGGGGGACAGTTATATGAGAAAAGCCCTGAAGAGGTTGTGCAATGTTTTGACACAATAGCAGAAAATGCCCGAAATTGGGAGACTAATACTTCCCTTGATGCCACTAGAGTGCATAGTACACCCACTAGAGGAGGAAAACATCATTTGAAAGAGAATGATGATCTTCATGCCAAAATAGCTACCTTGACTAGGAAGTTAGAGGCCATTGAAATGCAAAAAGTGAATGAGGTGACCACTGTACCCAAAGTGCCTTTGGTACCTACGGGACCTAGGATGGAAGACTCATGCATCATTTATGATGATCCCACTCATTTGACCATTGATTACCCTAATCTTCCCCAAGTCAAGGGAGCCATCCAAATCGAGCAAGCTAATGCTCTCAATTACCCAAGAAAGCCCTTCAACTCTCCATATTCGGAAACTTATAATCCAGGGTGGAGTAAACACCCCAACTTTAGCTGGAAGAGTGATGGAAGACATGCTTACTCAGGTCAAGGCAACCCACCTCAAAATCCTTTTCAAAGCAACCTAGGTTTTCCAAACCAAAACTTTCAAAATAAAAAATTTCAAAACCAAGGGTTAAATCAAGTCTACATTTCCAAACCATGGGCCACGCGATTTTCGCAAATCCTAACCAAAGCTTTCACCCTTTTCCCCAAGGAAATCAAAATCATTAACCTTACCAACCTCCACATAAAAGAAATTTGGAGGACATTGTAACACAGTTTGTCCAATCTCAATAGTCAACTAACATTGAACTTTGAATGACTATAAATGATGTGAAGTCTCAAATTACTAAGTTGACCACCTCTATGGGGAGTTCTCAACAAGAAAAAGGGAAATTTCCTTCTCAACCCATTCAAAACCCCCAAGGTCAAAATAGTTTTGAGACCTCAAGTCAAAATGATGGGACCTTTGAACATTGTAAGGCTATCACCACCCTTCGAAGTGGGAAAACAATTGATAAAACCATCAATAACAAGGATCTTGCTAAAGAGATTTCAAAAGATTTGAAAAATGAATCAAAAAGGGATGATGATGTGATTGATGAGCCTGGTGTCCCTAAATCCGATGTTGTTGATGTAGAGTCAGATAAAGATAAAGCTAAACAAGCTCCTCCCGCTCCATATCCCTAAAGGTTGAGAATTCCAAAAAAATTGAATAATCATGCTAAAATTTATAAGCTTTTCAAGCAGGTTAAAGTGAACATTCCCTTATTGGATGCCATAAAACAAATCCCTTTATATGCTAAATTTTTGAAAGACTTATGTATTGTGAAGAGGATTAGGTGTCCACAATGATGCATTTATGACCGAACAATCCACCTCTCTGATTAGGAATAATTTGCCCCCCAAATACAAAGACCCAGGAAGCCCCACCATTTCCATAGTTGTAGGTAACTCGAAGTTGGAACGTGATTTAGTAGACTGGGGGTGAGTGTGAATTTGTTGCCTTACTCTGTATGTTGAGCTAGGGTTATGAGAGTTAGAGCCTATTAACATTACCCTCCAGCTAGCTAACCGTAGTGTGAAGATTCCTAGAGGTATGGTGAAGGATGTATTGGTGCAAGTGCATAGGTTCTATTTTCCCGTGATCTCGTACTTGATACTCACCGCTGTGAGTCAAGGGAGTCGCTTAGTGATTCTCACTACGCTTTTCGCTATTACTACACTATATTAATCGTAGGAGAGGGTTGATGACCTTTGTCTTTGGCAAGGATCGCGGAACTCAACATTTTCAATGTTATCAAGGAAGTAGGGGATGATGAAGATATTTCCGAGATGAATGTGATAGAATCTATCGTGCAGAAATTTGTAGATCATTTTTCATGTGATGACCTTCTCAAGTCTTGTCTAGTAAGCCCTAAGTGTGTCAGAGAAGCAAATCCACACCCCAAAAAAGTGGAGTTTATACTCATACTTTTAACACAGTGAGGTAATGGAAACCAATGGGTGGACACCTAGATTTGAAGTATTGCCTCCAATTGAGGACAGAGTTTTGCAGTCTAAAGAGAAGCCACCTAAGCTTGAATTAAAGCCTCTACTGTCTCATCTCAAATACTCATTCCTAGGAAGTGAAAAGACTCTCCCTATGATCATATCTTCCTCTCTAATTCTTGATCAAGAGACAAAACTTTTAGAAATTCTGAAGGTCGGTCAAACTGTCATAAGATGGACCATTGCGGACATTAAGGGGATTAGCCCTTTGATTTGCACTCATAGGATTCACTTGGAAGAGGATGTTAAACGCCATGACTGACCACAGCGTAAGGCTAAACCGATCGTGAAAGTTGTCAAGAAGAGGTTTTGAAAAACTCTTATGTAGGTGTCATTTGCCACGTGCGGATAGCAAGTGGGTAAGCTTGACCAAAGTAGTGCCAAAGAAGTCCCGGAGTCCTTGTGGTGGCAAATGAACATAATGAGCTCATACAATAAATTCGCTCTGAGGTTGGAGGGTGTGCATAGATTATAGGAAACTTAATGCTGGCACAAGGAAAGATCATTTCCCCCTACCTTTTGTGGACCAAATGTTGGATAGAGTCGTTGGGCATGAATTTTATTGCTTTCTTAATGATTACTCTAGGTACAATCAAATTGAGATAGCATTAGAGGATCAGGAGAAAACCACTTTCACATGTCCTTTTGGCACGTTTGCCTTTCGGAAGATGCCCTTTGGATTATGTAATGCACCGAGAGCTTTTTAGTGGTGCATGATGGGTATTTTTAGTGATATGATAGAAAATATTATGGGGATATTCATGGATGATTTCTACGTCTATGGAGATTCCTATGATGGATGTCTAGAAAATTTGAGGAGAGTTTTGAAAAGATGTGAGGAGAAAAATCTAGTTTTAAATTGGGAGAAGTGTCACTTCATGGTGACACAAGGGATTGTGTTGGGACATATAGTGTCGAAAGGAAGGAATAGGGGTAAGACGAGGCAAAGTTAAGTTAGTCTCTGAATTTACCCACTCCTAAATGTGTTAAAGACATACAGTCTTTCCTAGGTCATGTAAGGTTTTATAGGAGGTTCATAAAAAATTTCAGTGTCATAGCTCGTCCCTTGTGCATTTTGCTTGCCAAGGATGTCATTTTTGAATGGTCACAAGCATGTGAGAAGGCTTTTGAAAAGTTGAAAAGTATGTCAGTCTCGCCTCCTATCATGTAATCTCCTATTTGGGACCTCCCTTTCGAAATCATGTGTGATGTTAGTGATTAGGCTGTAGGAGCTGTCTTAATGTAAAAAGAAGATAAAAAACCTTTTGTGATATATTATGCTAGAAAGACTCTAGATTCCACCCAGTCCAATTACACAACTACGGAAAAAGAGTTCTTAGTGATTAGTGCTAAAAAAGTGCTATTTTAAACCCTGTTTAATTAAGGTTTTGAGCACTTTTTGTGTACTAATCGGCGTAATTAACGGTTGCACATTAAAGGTCCTGTATTCATGATCGCATTTTGTAGTAATTTTGTAGTTTTACCCAGAATATCAGGCCAAAATTATCGAGTCGATTCAAACTACGAAGAGCAGGAGTTGAACTCATCGTTGCGGTCGGATCAGAAGAAGAAGCGAAAAGTGAAGAAAAATGGTGCACTGCGAAATTACATCTTGTTGACACTATTCATGCCTCCGACCTTTGTTCACCACTTTTTACTCTTTGTTCCTTCATCTTTGCCAGTTTTCACATTTGTCTCTTGGTTTCTTCCTTTTTGCCCCCATTGTAATAGGTTTTGCAATGTTATTTTTTGTAATTTTTGTAAAGGAGACTTTATTCTGAAATCCCGAGGGCCGAACCTTTGTTAGGGCATTGCCTAATTAATAAAGTTTTGTGTGGCGCTTGCGCCGCGATGTTCTTGCTGGGGGCTAAGCTCTCCGCGTTTTCACTCTCTTCACTTTCTCTCTCATTTTCTCTCCTTTTCTCGGTGCGAGCACCCTCCAGGGATGAATGACTCGAGAGGATGGCGGCTAAAACCACATCTTTCACTTGTAGTGGAAGGCTGATAGACAGGGATCGAAGGCAGCGAGGTTTTTCCATGTTTTAACGAGAGGTATTTTCTACCATTTATGGTTTCGATTGACGTAGGCACTAATCCCTTCGGTTGCTTTGAATGATCGATATTTGATAAGCTTTTGGGTTCCTTGGATGCTTATCGTTAGATCCGATGACACGGATTAGTTACCATCTATGGGTTATTGAAGGCGTTCAAGGATATTTTATTTTCTCCAAATTTTAGGTTTTGCAGTCCCTTCGGGATCACGTAAGCGACGATTACTTGGTAAGCTTTAGGGTTCATTGTATACTTATTAGATGTGTTGACATTCATTAGTTATCATTTATTAAATGATGGAAAGTGAGTGAGGTGATGTTATTATTTGTGGGGCGAAAGTGATGGAATGAATCTGATTTTGAAGATAGTTATTTAAGGTCGGTTTTACGGTTAAATGAAGAGCCAGGTTTGGGAGATGACTATATGTCATCCTGCTACTTGAAGAAAGACCACGGAGAACCTCGGTTGCCCCGGGACCCGGCCCAGGTGACGCTGGCTGCCCGAGGTTCTGTTTTTACATTTTTTTTCTTATTTTATTTTTAGGCTTGTGAAACAACCCGGCCTACATTGTTTTCATCGAGCCTTAAAATCAGGCGAAATTCACCATTTTGATTCACTGCAAATCAATTTGTACGAAGAAAACTCATCCCTGTGTTCGACCCTAGAGCCACTATACTGCAGTAGCTTGACTACGACAGTAGGATTTAGGATATAAATTTTGTTGATTATGATACGCCTACTGTGGCACGAACCACTTAGTTGTAGTCTTTGCCCTAGATAAGTTCAGGTCTTACATTATAGGGTCTCCCATAATCATTTTCATTGACCACGCAACCTTTAAAGTGCTATCTAGCGAGATACTAAACCACGTCTCATTGGGTGGAACCTACTTTGTCAAGAGTTCAATTTGACCATTAAGGATAAGAAAGGAGTCGAGAATGTGGTAGCTAACCACCTTTCTCGTTTAGTTTTAGAGATAGCTTATGATCTGGCACAAGGTGACACTTTCCTTGGCGACCTTATTTGTTTGCTCTTATCCGTAATCATGGCGTGCGACATTGTGAATTATTTAGTAGCGGAATGAATCAATCAAGGTGGGCTTCTCAGCGAAAGAGGAAATTTCTGGTTGATGTTAAGATGTACTATTTTGATGACCCATACCTCTTTACACATTGCCCTGATCAGTTGATGAGAAGGTGTGTACCTAACGACGACCAAATTGGGGTGCTCACCTTTTGTCATTCTGAAGCTTATGGAGGGCATTTTTTTGCAAGGAAAACTGCTGATAAGATCTTGCGGCTTTGGTTTTTATTGGCCACGGCTTTTTAAGATTGTTTTGAATCTTTGCCAAAACTTGTCTTCCAGGTGCCACTTGACTAGGAAGGTTACAAAAAGAAACATGATGCCTCTTACCCCCATTGTAATCATTGAAATTTTTTACTGTTGGGGTATAGACTTCATGGGCCATTTTCCCTCTTCTTGTGTGTATCTTTACATTTTATTGGCGATTGATTATGTCTCTAAGTGGGTGGAGGCTATTCCAACAAGAACTAATGACCATAAAGTGGTTTTGAAATTTTTGAAAGTAACACATTTTTTCTGTGGGCTCCATTTTTGTAATAGACCATTTGAGAATTTGGTTAAAAAGTACGGAGTCACACATAAGGTTTCCACCGCTTATCACCCACAGACCAATAGTCAAGCCGAACTAGCCAATGAGGAGATAAAACACATTTTAGAAAAGAATATTAACCCTAATCGCAAGGATTGGTCTTTTCGACTAACCGATGCTCTTTGGGCTTACCGCATTGCTTTTAAAACCATTCTTGGTATATCTCCCTATAGGTTGGTTTATGGCAAAGCATGTCACTTGCCAGTGGAAATGGAGCACAAGGCTTATTGGGCCATTAAGACTCTAAATTTTAATTTGGCTAAAGCAGGTCAACAGCAGATGCTGCAAATGAATGAGCTTGATGAAAAGAGGCGTGAATCTTATGAGAGCTCCATAATTTACAAAGAGAAGGTCAAGATTTTCCATGACAAAAACATTGTGAGGAAGACCTTTGAGCCTCAACAGAAGGTACTTTGGTACAATTCTCGTTTGCACATTTTCCCAGGCAAACTCCGTTCTAGGTTGACTAGCCCTTTTGTGGTCAAGACAGTTCATCCCTATGGAATAGTCGAAATTGAGAATCTAGAGAATGGAAAAATCATAATAGTCAATGGTCAGCGCCTAAAGCCATTTCTTAAGAACTTTGACCGTCAAGAGAATATTGAGGAGTTAGTAGATCCAGTCTACCAGGATGCCCCATTAGAGTAATTTATGTTATTGCTCATTGTATATAGTCTCCTATTTTTGGTTCCTAATCATTCTTTTTGGAATTGTGGATACGTTGATTCATGATATTCTTTTTGTCCCCTCCCTTGTCAATTCAGTCCTTAATGTTTATCATTTTTTGCATTGAGGACAATGCTCGTTTTCGATTCTTGGGGGGGGGTGTTTGTACGGGCTATGTATAGACTAAACCACTCAATTTTAATACCTCTAATGGAGCCTTATAGTTCCCCTATAGTGGACCAAAATTGGAGCTAATTGTTTGAAAAGTAGAAAGTGGTTTTATCTTCTTGAAATTAAAAAAATGGATTTAGTCTAAGACACTGCAAGTACACAAGTCATACAAGTAGTAAAAATTTGGATGTAAGTCCAGATATCATTCTCTTAGAGATTGACAAGAATTTTAAAATCAACTACCCTAACTACTCAAGATCCACATTATTTGCACCTCCTTGTAAATGTTTAAAAACTAGAATTAAAGATAAGATCATACTTATATTACATTTATCTAATTAAAAGAAACTTTGTTAAACTAACAAAATAAAGCGGGCTGAACCAGTTCTCTGCGAAATAGACAGCGATATGGCTTCTTTGTGAGCGGTCAATTTACCTTTATAATCCATTGATTCTCTCAATCCTGATTTTTGGATATGGATTTGTCAAAGATGCCTAATAATGCAGCTTGGATTTCTCCACATTTCACTAATTAGAGGTCCTTGCTTCTTTCAAAGACATGGATCTAATCAGTTACTTGTATTTGGAACACTCTTTATAAGATCTGGGTATTTTTCTTTTTCAATACTTCATACCCATTTCTTAAGACTACAGGATTCCTGCATCCCATTTCTGGACCATTGCAGAACCACTACAAAATGGTTGATGACTCATCCTTTAGATCTGATGGATTTTTCTCTTTCCATGATTAGATCTCAGCTAACATAGGATCAAGATCTTTCCATCATATTAAGGTGAAATCTCACGATGATTTAAATTGATAAATAATCCTTCAGCGTGAGTGAAATGGAAATTTATCTAAGTGAACTCTTAGAGCTCAGTAGTTCTTCAATGGTAGTCTAGCATACCAACAAATTGAAGGTTTAAAGTTCTCAGGAATCTCTATCTCTGTGTCACTCAGAGGGCCTCCTGGAAATTAGAGCATGGAACAATCCTTGATAGGATACTCGATACTACTATTGAGAATAATCAATTTAAGAACAACATCAATCAAATAAATCCCCAATTTCAGGTACTTTTTTCTAGTATGCGAGAGAAGAGCGCGGCAATGACAATTCAAGTTAGTGGAAGTTGTGCTCAATCAAAGCGCATCCACCAGCGGCTTGATGGGCATTGATCGAATACATAGCGGTAGTTGCAGTGTCGATGAAGCGAATTCCCGGGGTAGTGCGGATTCCATTAATTCGAGCGTCAGTGGAAGAAAGTGAAAAATTAAATCCATCTTCAACATTCTGAACAGGTTATTGGTCATATCCAAAAAAGAAAAGTTAAGAAAAGAAAAAGGAAAGAAAAATCTACTCTAAAATTATACAATTGAGTCTTCTTCAATCCCCCAAAATCTGGGTTCCGAAAGAGCCTTCTTTTACTGATGCAAAAATGCCTATTTATACATTTCGACAATTGGAGAAGCGATTAAAGGCTCTAGGTGGATTTCTATTTATCAGACCTGAAAGCATTCGGGTCATGACCTCCGAAGAATGTTGCGACTTGTTAAGTCTGTCGTGTCCTTTGGAAGCTTGTTGCAACATTCTTTTACCTTGTTTTTGCAATATTTAGCTGTGACTTGATGTCCTCACGTCATGACGGTATTGCTGCGGAGTTTTCTTCGAGTTAGTTGTCGCAACTTGGAAAAATCTTGTTTATGCACTTTTTATATCATGTTTCTGAGAATCATCATGTTCGCGATGCATGGCGAAATTGCTCGCGTCGTGACCACGTTCAGTTGCCAGTAGTGATGACTTTTGTTGCGACCACATTTTCTTGTTTCTAGGTAGTTGTGTCGCTACAACAATTTCATGTCGCAACCTAGCTATTTCTTCCTTTGCTGAATGACAAAGTTTCTTTGTCGCAACACAGTTTCTATTGCTTGCCTCCTTGATCCTCGTCGCGATAACTTTTTATGGTCTCCAATGGTTTATGCGACGACATCTTCCTTTGCGAGATTCTATCGCGACCGACTTTTTCATGTCACGACACCATTTTTGTTGTAAGCCAATTTGATCCTTGGTCACAACCTCCCTTTCATGTTGCGACATCATATCTTGTTTTCTGTCCTCATGCAAGTTGCGACTCCAATTGCTGATCTATTTATTTTCTTGTTGCGACATCAAAAGCATGTCACGACCATTCTTTCTTCCAATCTTGTCGCAACCTCATTTTTGAGTCACGACAGTTTCTATTCAATTCAACTTCCTTTTTAAGTGTGAAGGCGTAGAAAGTGTGTCAGCGGTAGTGGTGGCCCTTCTTACCTTGTTCTTGTCACAGTTGCTCAAAACTTAGTCACAACATGTTTAAACTATTCAACTCATTTTAATGTCGCGACATGAAACCCATGTGACCTCGTGAATTGCCAACCGACATATTTTATTTGCGGCATCGATTTTTTCTTATTAGAGACCTTGTCAGCTGGTTCAACCATCCATTCCTCATCGCGACCTCAATTATCTGTTGCAACCTGAGTTGTCTTCTTTTGGTGTCGCGACCTCAATTCTCTGTCGCGATGTCGTTTGTGCAATCTTAAATTTTTCTCTCTCGCGACTGATCACAAGGATGTCGTGACACACTTAAAGCCTTTGTTTTACATAATTGTCACAACATTATCACTTAGGTTGTGACTTAAAAACTGCTGAACTGATGAATTCCTTGTCGCGACCTCAACTGTATGTCGCGACCTAGTTGCTTGGCCATTGATCTCATTTTCTTCTGGATTTTTACTAGAATTGTAGCTTCTTCTATATAAATCTGCAAAATATAAATTTGGTAAATCTCCATATTTACGCAAAATAAGTAATTATATTATATGATGATAGAAAAAATGGATTAAAAATCAATGAGTTTTTGACTCATCAAGGGGGTATACACCAGTGTTCATACTCATACTTTTGCAGGGTAGTTTTTTTTGTTTAAGGAAAATGTTTTTCTTGTTTGGGTTTAATTTAGTGTTTTTAGTAAGTTAATTGCATAAATTTTTTCGATTTTAGGCTTACATGAGAATGGAACTTGACCTTTTGAACTATGCTTCTCTTTGAACTTGTGTTATGAACTTTGTATATTCCTACTACACATGCACACTAACAGGCTTGAACAAGACCATTCCATCATATTTGGGATCATTTTCATCCATTTCTTGTCTCTTCTCATTTTTTAATCATGGCTTGTACCATTTCTGTTCATCTTAAATACCCTTGGTATTGTAATTATCGCAAGTCGTTGATTTCTTGTTTCCAAGCTCAAATCCACTTGGTTTTAGCTTCATTTTGAGAATCTTTGCATAACCTTAACATTTTCATGCAATTTATTCATTTTGGAACATCCGTACATAATTGAAAGATGATTTTAGGCCATTGTTGCTCATTTAAACTTCTAAATCATGCTATGTCACTATTTGACCCTTGTTGAGCCTAAAAGTTGCCAAATTTGTTCAAAACCTTAGGATCCATGATCATTTTTGAGAAAGCTTGTTTCAAAGTGAGTGTGAAGGTGCTGAGCAAGTTTGAATACGCATTTGAGATGTGCACAAGTGGGTTTGGGTGGAAATTGAAACATTAGGCAAAGTTTGAGTATGCAATGGAGGAAAATTGTGTAATATGAACTTTCTGCAAGGTTAGTACCAATACTGAATATGTGAGTATCGGTACGCACAACTAGTATAGGTCCAGAAGTGGCTCAGCACTGGTACTCAAGTTGTTTGGGGGGTGCAGTGGCATTTCCAGTACGGTGCTCAAAGTCCAATCTTAGGTGCTCAAGCGGTGCACCCTGTTATGCGATTCCACCCATTTGAGAATTAAGCATCTCTTCTCTTTTCTTCTCTCGCGTCCAAATCCCCAAACCATCTCATTTTTTTTTCACCATCAAAACCCTAACCCTAGCCAATTTCCTCACCATCCAAACATTCTCTCACCTCACCATTACCTCATTTTTCTCACACCCTCACCATCAAAACCCTAACCCTAGCCAACTTCCCCACCATCCAAACACTTTCACATCACACCATCACCCATCCTCATCATTCTTAACCTTTAAAGTCCCTTCCTAACCATTTCATCATGGGAGTTGTGTTCGAGAAGGGTTGTTGCTTATCAAGGGGTCGAAATTGGAGTTCTCACCTGAAATCTGGGTATTTGGAGCCTTTTGTGGGTAAGTGAGCTTCTCTTTCACATTTTGAGTAGTATAATTGTGGTTTGTACTATTGTATTGGTATGGACTCTGCTGTGTGTTGTTGGGTTGTGGTGCTAGTTGTCTGGTTGGATTGTGTGGTTGCCCTGAAAGGTCGTGGGAGAGATTTTAGGGGATATGGGAAGGAAGTCCCGGGTGCGTGAAATGACATGGAGTGTTTTTTGTGTGTATGGGCAATCTTAGCGATGTTATATATAATTGTTGTTTACATGTAAGGACTAAAAATACCGAGAAAGGAAAAGCTGCTAGCTCTTCTATGGAGAGAGTAGTGAAAAAAAGAAAGGCTGACACTTCTCAAGTGGTAACAAAGAGCAAGGGAAAGCGCAAGAATCAGTCATTAGAAACTGAGGAAGAAAGTGAAGATGAGCAGATTGCATAAATGTTTGATGAATCCGCTGAAGCCGCGAGAACAAAGTGGGCCCAGTCAATTGCAAAGAGAGGCTTTCATTGTGAAAGGGCCATGAAAATTGGAACTTTTAATTTTTATCACCCCATTCATGCAATCATAGAGGCTCGAGATTCTGATTTATTTTAAATAAGTAAGGTTACTCTCCCCTCGGTTTAATCGAAAATTACACTCTAACTTGAGTGAGAATCCTGATAAGGAGTTCCTTTTGGAGACCACAGTTGCTCGTATGCGCTTATCAGTCGACCAGGAATCAATTGCCATATCTTTGGGGTACACTAGTCCTAGCATGGGAGACAGGCCTTATCCATTTTGTGCCATCACAAAGTTCGAGGCTGGGTTGTTTGCTAATGCCATTTACACTAATTTGGTGCCTATGGGAGGATTTTTGCGAAAAGAATTCATCCCGAGGAAGCTGAAACCAGAGTATGCATTGATAAACAAGATTGTTCATAATATGATCGTGCCTAAAGGGAAAGAAAAGCTGCCAAGTGAGGAAGAAATTCAATTCTTGTTTGAAGTGATGAATGGGGGGCTTATTGACTATGGTGTTGTGATATGGTGCATCATGAGAGACTTCATTAAGTCCATGAGTGAAAAGAGTTACATTCCTTATCTAGCACTGGTTACCAAATTAGTAGAAGTTATCGGTATAAAGGGCCCAAGCAGGGAAAAGATGGTTCCCCCTCGTTTGGACCCCATTACAAGTGCTCTTGAAGCCTTGGCTGGCACCAATGAAGCCTCATACATTTCGGCCTCACAGCCGCCGGAGCATCTTCATCATTGGCTCCTGAACCAAAGAGTACATTCCCTTTGAAGAGGATGGAGTGCAGGATAAAAGGGTGGTTTAAGTGTATCCTGGGAAAACAGAAACAGATTGACCACAGGCTCTCCGTGCTTGAGAGAGAGGTTCATATCCTGCGAGGAGAGCCTTCTGCAGTTGAAAGACCCCCTCCTAACTTGGAAGGGGATTCTGATGAGCTTGATGATTATGTGGATGAAGATGCATTCTCGACTGACGAAGAGGATTCTGAAGAAGAGTAGTTGGATTTCTTGGTTTAGCATAGGGTGGTGTTAACAATGGGGTATGACCTCGGCCGTATCATGCAAACACCAGTTTGTTTCTTGAAAGCCCTTTTGTGGCCATTAGTCGAGTACAAACTAGAAGTCCTTTTTTATTTTAATTTTGTTGGTTGTTCCTTTTTGAATATTATATATGCTTAAGTACTTGTTTTTTGTTAAATGCTTGTTTTCATCAATGAAGTTTTATTCCCTTTATGTGACTTCATTCTATTCCATTTTCAGTGTCTTTGTTCTTTTGTATGAATGTTGTTGGTTTTGTGAAAGTTCTCGTTGGATTATCACTACACTTGGAATTGACAGTGCTCATTAAGTTCAAATGCTGGCATATTTTGTAAAGTTGTAGTACTATGTTCATGTCTGCTTATATTGGAAATTTTCAATGTTTAACTGGTTTCGTTTGTGCTTTGTTAGGCCTCTTAGTTGTTTTAGTTCTTCTTAGTTCAAATCTTGCTAGGGACTAGCAAGATGTAGGTTGGGGGTGTGTCTAACACAATAAGTACAGTGTTTATACTTGCTTTTAGCCTTTATAGTTCGTATTTTGCCCTTAGTTTGTGTAGAACAGGTGCTTTTGGCTTTCTTTTATGTTTTTATGCTCATGAAGGTTGCTCAATGTTCCTTGCACCTTTTTGAAGTGCCTTTAGAGGACATGTTTTGAAGAAAGCACTTATGCGCATTTTCACTTCCAAGCGAAGCTGAATTTTGAAGCAATTCGCTAAAACCTACTCAAATCTTGTTCTTCCTCTCTCCTCAACCTAAGGAATGGTTCCACAATGTGATTGAGGACTTTCAAAGTTGAGGGGACAATCACTTGAGGTTTTATGCGCTAATGGGAGGTTCCTTGCATCTAAGGTGTGGAATTATGCAAAAAATGAATATGAGTACCGATACTCAAAGCTGTTAAAAGTGCAGAGAAAGATGAGTACTGGTACTCAAAGTCTAGTATCGGTACTCAAAGTTGTTAAAGGCCCAATGGATGTGGAGTACCGGTATTGAAAAGTGAGTACCAGTCTTAGTGCTCGAGATTCAACTAGGTGTATATGAATTTATGATATTTGTACAAGGGCACGGTCATCTTTTGCTCCCCTGTTCATGTAGCTGTTTGAGGGGGGGTGGTATTTAAGCCACTGGAGTAGCTAAGTTGAGGGACACAACTCCTACTTAGGTTTTCCTTTAGTTTTAGTTAGGGTTTTCTCTATTTTTCTAGGGTTTCTTGCAATTTATACTTTGCATAGCTTAGATCTTTGTTTGTTCTTGTAGTTAATCTCTTGTAATCTTAATCTAAGTCTTTAGTACGCGGCTTCATCTCTAAACCTGTTCCATTCGGTTTTACATCAATCTATAGCATTTATTTTTCCTCTACTTGCATTTATGTTGGATGTTCTTGCATGTATAAGTCATTTCCTAGCTTTAATGGAGTTCTAAACCTCCAAGATAGGATTCGAACGGTGGAAACTCATCACCAACAAAGGTAACAATGCTCTCTCGCCCCTCGTGCTTCAATGGAAGTTGTATGATATTAAATACTTACTACATTCTCTCTAAATGCTTAGTTTGGCATATTCTTGACAATGTGTGAACAAGAGAATCTTGGTACACATTGTGCTTCAACCTAAATGCATGCTGAGTGTTTGTATAAACTTTCTAAGTGACCATTTGACATCATTCTTCTATACTTATTTTTGTAAATAGCCTTTAAAGTCATATCTTCCATCAAGGACCATTCCTTAATGGATCCTAGATGAGAATATAAGTAAGAGATGCTTGTTACCTAGTTATGGATAAGTGGAAACCCTAGAATCCTATCACTTGTCTTTCTTGTGAATAATATAATCTTAAATTAATCGGTTACCAAATCAAACAATCAACCTCTCCCCCATGATTTTACTTTATTTGCACACATTCATCGGATCAATACCTAAGGATCCTTTTAGAACCCCACTCTCAGGGGAGGGTGATCCGGTGGGCTTCCCACATGGGATTATTATGCTTAGCGATATTGAGATGTTCCTACGCTGGGGAACATATCGAGTACACCCCTGCTTATAAGGTGGAATGAGGGTAGAGGCCATATTTCGTCAGGGTTCGAGATTTATATTTAAGTAAAAGGTTTACATGGGATGAAAGCTATGGGGAGAGGAAAGCACCAGGTGAGGTGGGAAGGGGACTGGACCTAGCAAAGCCAACAAATGGAGAAGGCTACACGGAATGGTGTAGGGCTAATAGAATGTGTCAGAGGATGGGCGGGGTGTTTTTCCAGATGAAGGGATAGTCAGTGAAGCCCTGATTATCATGGGTAAGGGGGAGGTGCTTCTGGCCGGAAGGACAGGTGAGGGGGTGCTGATGAAGGGAGTAGTCTGAGTGAGCCGGACTTTATGATTATAGGGGGTGGAGTCAGAATTTACAGGGAACAGCAGCTTTTGAGGAGTGTAGGAGGTTGTGTCTAGTACCCATGTGCTGAGGCAGAGAGGGAGTAGCTTAACAAGAATACATTTCCATAAACTAAGATACGAGACTGTGGACACATTTTTTGAGGGTAGATCAAAACAGAGAAAGACACACTTTGAGTGAGGGAGTAAATCAAGATGACCTGGATTTGAGATCCGCACTAGGGAGAATAGGGACACAACCAAGGAAAACTCAAACAACCGAAGACACGGAGTTTAGACGGGTAAGGAGCTTTGTTGAATAACTTTTCATAGGAGGACCCAAGGGAAAGACCCACTTTAGGTGTTCTATTGATAAGATAAATATTAAAGAATGCATACTGGCTGAAGGGATCAGATAAACACACTGACAGATCCTCTGATGCATACTACTACAGTCATGTTCAAAAACTATCTATTACAGCCATGAAGAAGTGGTATAAAGAGATGGTTATGGTCATAATGCGAAGAAAGATCACAGCATAAAATCACCCCCATTATCAAAACATCATCATGGCAGAACATCACACCATCAGGAGATAATAGGGAATATCCTTCCTTCGTGTTGTTTTAGCAACAAAGGTGGAATGAACATCCTATTTTTTCACTTAATCACTGCCAAATATACTTTAGTGTATTACTCAACAAAGCCAACATAGTTGCGAAACCATCATCAGAAGACTCAGATGTGGAGGTCCAAACATAAAAAAAAATTGACATCAAGAGGAGAGGAAGTGTAATGCTGATTTGAAAAAAAGGTAATCATGGTTTTTATTGTATCAGATTTAGGTATAAGAAAATGAGCACAGTCGGTCCTCAAAGGAACAATCAAA
This sequence comes from Tetrastigma voinierianum, assembly GCA_016808115.1. Taxonomy (NCBI): domain Eukaryota; kingdom Viridiplantae; phylum Streptophyta; class Magnoliopsida; order Vitales; family Vitaceae; genus Tetrastigma; species Tetrastigma voinierianum. The sequence continues at coordinate 938,313 of JAEQBH010001107.1, forward strand.
ACACTAAGAAATTTGTGAAATATGTAAAGACAGATAACCTAGACGACTATGCCACATGGAGACAACGAAAAACAAGGACTGAACTGAAGAAGACAAAGCTAGGCGTAAGATCTAAGAGGATTAACTTCTACAAGACACACCGCCTCTATGGGCGTCGTCCCACAACTTGAGGATCCTTTCAGACGATCCCCAGACCCTGGGAAAAGAAAAGAGTTACTGTGATACGCTTGGCAAGGTTATCTGGCATTGCAAAGGGTAATGCATCGAAAATGAGGTTTTTAGACATTAAGTACATGTAACACATTGATAAATGGTTTCTAAGGGGTAGGAGAGAGGTAAGGGGGCGAAGGAACTAGCGGTGGATTATAGATAAAACCTTACATTTAGCTCCACCTGACCACCTCGAAAGATAGTCACACCGGCTTGTCAAACTCCAGGGTGATGATCCAAGCACTCTAATATGATGAAAACATTCATCTACCTCGGCACTCGTTAACTCTTCCGCACCACCTCTCCTCGAGCTCGCGACCTTGACCTCACTATGCCCACACTGACATACCATTACCTTAATACGCTTCCCCAAGAGGTGTACTAGAAATAACACCACAATCTCAGAACATAAGAAAAAGAGGCGAGATCGACAGGTTTAAAGCATTATGTTGGCCACCACGAGAAATTTAAACAATACACACTTCGCACAAGAATCAACTAGGTCAGAACAAATGATAACAATCGCAAGATGCTCTTCATGCTAAAATGAAGGAGTTATAGGTATAAAGTGTCACTAAGGTTATTCGAGAACAAGGTGGGCGGCAACTGTATTGGTGCAAGAAGCCTGCAACAACAACGACACCACAATTGACAGCGATGCCCAATCGCACGACACTCACTCAGTAAAAGAACAAGCAATAAAGCGCTGTTTCAGAACTCTAGGATATTGATTGGGGCACCAAGGATATTTCAAGAAAAGCCTCGATGGAGGCCAATCATCTAGGCTACCATCCTGTCCCAGATCAGAAATATACACGGGGAGTTTTTGCAAGAATGCATCACCGTAAGTGATCTCGCCGGCCAAGATGCTAACAAGCAAATTTTCTAACCACTCCCAATGGTGTTTCCTGATGGGCTCATGCACAAATCCATGCAGCTGATCTCACCCGCAGCAAATATCCGCAAGGAGTCATCCGGAGATGGAGGTGCCAATAATCAACCTGACTGCATACGGTGCCATTTAATCGCCCTAGAACCATCATCAAGTAGAGGCAACTTCAAAGAAGGACTGATGACAAGAAGGGTAGAGACAGGTTTTGAGTCTAGCATGTTATGTTTGCTCAGAAGATCAATAACATACTTTTGCTGAGATAGTAGAAGACATGTTGAAGTGGCTAAAACCTCAATTCAGGAAGAAGATAGCACCCGGGTCATCAAGTGGAGAATTTAGAGTGAGTTGGCCGGATAATATTATTAACGGGGAGGATCGTATGCGTAATAATCAAATGATCAACCTGAAGCTAGAAAATAGATAGGCTCATTGCAGTCAGCGAGAGGAATGGTCTCGGGGGATGTGCAGCAAACCGAGCCAGTGGGAAGATGCGGTGCCCCATTTTCCCAGCGGCTTGTTGAGCCTAGAGCCAGCGCGTGGTTAGAACCAGGCTTATGATGCGATAATGGACGTTTCACATGCCACTACTTGATTGCGCCATATAGACCCCTCCCTCAAAGTAAGATGCCATGGGGAAAGACATTATTGACCATCCAGGATGGGTGGGAGTTCCCCCGGTGCGATTAGTACAATGCTGGCACTAAGCCATAACGGTGATAGTATTTATCCGAGACTAAAAGTCTCATGAAAATCAATGCTTTCAGGTTGTATTGAGAGGTGAAGAGCCGCTAGCAACCAGGCGACTTTGCGCAACACTTGTAATAGTGTGAGGTTTTGTTTAATACGAAACACCCATTTGTTGCCCGCGTTATTACGCCGTCTCGAGGAACTGAAGTGCAGGTACTATTCGAGATGAGGCATCCATCATTCTTCTGCTGCATCGCTGAACCCGCCGGGATCTTCCCCGGGAGCTCGGCGATAGTGTAGGGTTCGGTGACAAGTGAATGGGGTGGTGGGCTCCCTTATTTGGGTTGGGTTTGAGGATGACATTTTTAAAGCAGGTTTGCATGGGATGAAAGTTAAATGGGGGAGAGGGAGAGGGACTAGGTGAGGATGGGAGGCGGGACCCAACCTTGGTGAGTAGATGCGGAGAGAGAGTGCCGGAATGGTGAAAAGGGTTGAGTGGCAGTCAGACGGGAGGACCCGGGTGGGGTGTTAGTTATGAATAGAGACGGTTTGAGGTGAGCTCAGACGGTATGGAGTAGGGGAGGGGATAAGCGTGTGGGGTTATTAGTGTCGAAGGACTTGTGTCGTCGACAAAGCCAAGTAATAGGAGATACGTGAGATTGGATGCAAGAAAAATTTGGAATAGTCATTATTTGTCAAGTTTCAATGAATGCGTGAGTATTGATATTAAGAACAATCATGATTGGGGGGGGGGGAGGCGGCTTCATTTAGTTTTTTTTTTTTTTTTGCTGTTAAGTTTGGTGCTCTGATACCATATTATGAAAAATACTTATCTTCAACCATTAAGAGGTTAAAGGAACATATATATATATATATATATATATATATATATATACATGATATAAGGACCAGTTAATAACATAAAAGGTAATTAAGGGAGCCTAAATATGCTCAATATGAGATCACAGGAGAGAGTGTACTTATAGACTCCACATCCTAACCTTATAAGGTTACTTGTCCGACAAGCAACTAATCCCTGCCTTATAGGCTTTCTTGTCTATAAAGTAACCAAACTTATGTCTTATTGGGTTTCTTGCCTCTTAAGCAATTAATTAATGAGCTCTGTCACTAATTAGCTAGCCTGGGGATCCCACGACCCATTATTAATGTTGGTTCTTGATCAACGACTTGGGTAACTTTCACCAGATCATAAATCGACAATCTCCACGCTCGAAGCAAGTCTGGGACCATGATCTTATTCGGTGCTATTCCTTTAAGAGATGGATGTGAACTCAGAGATTAATAATGTACATATTAAATGTAATACTTTCCTTTGTAAAATATCGATAACTAATAGCAAAGGTTTCTGTCAATCGATTAATTATTTATTCTCTTAACTTATCAGTTTCTCTAATGGATCCAATGCATTGGCCAATGTCTTTCAACATTCGAGTACCTTAACATAATAAGAGAATATTTCATACAAATTTAATTTTTTATATCTCATAAACTCTGGTAGTCAAATGATCATTATTCCCAAATCATCAAGGTATTAGTCTTTAAAAGGAGACATCACTTATTGATAACTCAAAGAATGATAATTACTTAACTACATGTTTATAATATGCAAATTAAGAAATAAGCAAAACTAATATTGCTTACAGTTTAAATTCACTTTTACAAAAAATAATACCTTTAATTAAACTCTCATACCGACCCTATCAAAGTGAGTACAACATAAATCACTCTAATGATATTTTACACAATAGCTCAGAATGGGTGTCATTTCATAGAATATTACAATCTAAATAAAGTGTCCAATTTTATTTATCAACTATGAGACAATTCATTAATTATGAGAACTTATGACCATGTCTTCTATGGACGTATCTATATGATCATATACTACATAATTAATCTAGACCTTATACGTGAAACAAGGCATGTATAAGAATACTAGTAAAATTAGAAAAAGAAATTACATTTAGGCTTGCTCTTAGGGCATAAATGTAGCCAACTCTCACTTACTCTAAAGTAAGCTTGGGACACTCCTAAGACCCATACAATTTACATGCTTATCAAACACACGCTCGGAAAGAATCTTAGTAAAAATGTCTACTAGGTTCTCCTCATATGCAATTTTACTAAAGTCAATATCCCCTTGGAAATCAAAGTCCGTATAACCAAGTGTTACAAGACTCCCACTAGAATCTTGGCAGGACCTTCTGTGACGGGGAAATCTGCAGGCACAACTCCGAGTAACCTCCCGATCAGCTCGCTCGTACGACAAATTCTGCCAAACTAAGTGTTAAAAGCGCTGAAATTGTATTTTGGAAGCGTGGGTTATAAAATTTTCACTTTTTCTATCAAAATCACACTTTTAGATTTAGCGATCCGTGACATAACATTGCCACGGTGGTCAGAAAGCCCAAAATACAAAATCACTGTATCCCATAAACAATTACACTCCCCTTTGATATTTTCCAAAATCCAGCTTCTGATCATAAAGGACCTCGGTCCTCCTCAAAAAATATAAGATAATTAATCAAACATAATTTCGCCATAGCTGTTTTCTCAAACCCATGCCTTCTGCCATATTTTACAAAAGATATTTACATATACAAATGTCACATTTGGTTTACTAGTTTTAATTTACACGCTTATCTTATATATAATCCATAATTTGGCGTCTGGATCGAGAATCTGGAAGGTCTTTAAACCCCGGCTTTGCACACGAAAAATTATTTTAAGCATGAGAAAACTATAGGCAAGCGGGCTCAGTGAGTACCTCAAGTTCTAAATCTTTGCATCTTCATTTTGTACCTCCCAATATGAAAATCTGGCCTGAAATAGTTTGTAAAAAAGCGTTTATGAAAAGCTGAGTTTTGCTATACGGCGCCATTTGCAGAAAACTATTTTACTGGCTGTTGGCGACACAACTGGCGGCGATACGAAAACTAATTACATTGTTGAAATACGTTACGAAAACTATTTACAGCTGGCGCGTTTCGGTGGTGATTAATATCGAAAGGTGTTTATCTGCGTAAATCAAGTACCAGCACTTGTGGCCCATGTCACGAAATACCACCAGGCGTGATGCCTCGGAACCTCGAACACAGCATCGTGCTTGGTAATTCTCGAACCTTCCTGGCTAATATGATCGACCAGTGCGGCGGGATCTACTGTTTGCATAATGGAACCTCGGAACCCAAAATGCTTTGATGATGGAACCTCGAACCAACACCTCATCATTATCATGCTAAGTCGTGGCCTTCTACTTCACTATACCTGAATGTGCGAGAGCTCCTTTATATAAATATATCTTAGATACAATCCCAGTGCGGCAGGGCCATTATAGTTGAATATAAATATCATAACCTTGCCATGCAATCAGAAATATCACATCGGTAGGAAGCGAAATTTGTAATATTAGGGTTTTTCTTCAATCGGTACGGCTATTTTAAATACGGAAATCAAACTTTTAATGAACAATAATTGGGAGTAATAAAAATGCTTTATAAATCTATATTTTCAAAGCACTACAAAATTGTAATTTAAACACTTTCATTTTAGAAAATGATTTTGGTACTCACCTTTTTCTTGACTAATTTCTTTCAAAATGTCTTGTCAAGCACTCACAAGATTCTCGTCCCGGATGCTCAAATCAGCTCACACTTGAATTCATTCAAATTACGAGAAAATGCCTCAGTTCGACGTTTTAGCAATAAAACATATCACGAGGGCTTTCAAAGTAACTATATCGAACGAACCGATTCTAACAAAACTACGTACTAGTCCTGATCGATATGGACATGTCGATAATATGATGTGAAATTGACCAAAATGTCCATACACATTAAATGTCCCATAAAAATTATCTTATTTAAGTCAACTTTTGACAAGGACTTTCATATAATCTAAAATACGAAACATTTAAGAAAATTCTATCGACTTGTCAGAGCTATATACTGAAATTTCAACTGGCTGCCATAACAAAACAATCAGAAATTCGGCCACCGATGTCTGAGACATAGTCAAGAATTCTAAAATTCCAAAACTCGATCATTGGGGACTGAGTTCGTTCTCGACCTAAAGTATTCAAGCCATTACATAACCTTTTTTTTTTTTTTTTTTTTTTGGCTTGAAATAGCAGTCGAGCAAATTTTCTCGCACCCAAGTTTGACAAAAGGCTAAGATATTGGTACCTGTGGTAGCTCTCTTAGCATAGTCAATTTTGCCTTCTAACTCCGTCGGAGCATATCCTACGGTCCAATTTCTATAGATCTGAAAAAAAATCAAGGAGAAAATAAAAAAGAAAAATCGTTTTCCTTTCTCTCAATTCGTCCATCCGCGCTTGGCCGTCTCCTGTTGTTGGATTTTTATCTTTTTTATGCATATTTTTGTACTTATTATTATTTCTTTTCTTTAATTTTTATTATTATTTAGATAAATAATTTCCTATTTTAATTCGAGTCCATTTCTATCCAGAAAAATTTTATTTATCCCCTAATTGAATATTCTTTAAATATTTGCAATTTTTTTCGAAATTTTCTAAAATCCGTTTTGGAAGTTTAACTCTCTAAGCTTCGTTGCTGAAATTTATAAAATATTCCGGCATCACCGATTTAAGCAGAAACTTTCTGGGTTACTGGATTTCGCGAGGACGAACTTAGCGACGCCGATCACGTTTAAATCGTCGGGGGTGATCTAGAAAATTTTAGGCTTCCATGAACCATTCGTATTGATACGGTAATTTATTATTATTATTATCGCTTAAATTTTCATAAAATTCCATAGTGGAATTCCACCCCAAAACTTGCCTTCATTGCAAAGTGCCACAAATTCTTTTAAAACAACTTTCAAAAATTCTATTATGACACTAAAATAATTAAAGAAGCCAGCAGATTTGCACATACGGTTACACCTCTGAAGTGTGCACCCTCTTAGGGACCCGAGGTGTTACAAATCCTCCTTCCTTAAGAGCATTTTAGATCCTCGAAATGAACAAAACTAATATAAGATGATACCTTAATCTAAAACAGCGAGGATATTAGTAGCATCGAGCCGCTACGGCTCCGTGTAACCCTCTTTAATCCCATGATTCCCCATAAAACTTTAACTAACGAATGACCTTATTCATGAAATTTGCTCTCTGCGATCCCTATATCATTAGTTGCTCTTTATAGGTCAAATTATCCCTTTAGTTCCATTGTTTGCGATTTAAGTACATGGGAGGGATGCGGAATAACTAACGGAGCATGGATCATGGAAACACAGCATGAACCTTGAAACGACTCGGAGGAAGATACAAATCTGCTGCTCTTGGTCCCCTCTACGGCAGCTGTACGGGCCTCGGCTTTCAGCGTCTTCCGTCACGAGAACACCTTTCAAGGAAACTTTGAGAAGACCATCATCCTGTAAAGCTGTGTGAATCCCTAAAGGCGTTTGTCGCATAACTTTTAATGCATCCCTAGCTATCGTCTGTCTCGAACAACATCCCGGATCTTATCTAAGTGTCTGTACTAACTCACGGGCCTATCAGTCTCCTCTCTCCTACTTCATCCCCGACATACGGGATGCGACACTTAGACGTCTGATACTTGAAATGGAGCCATGCATCTTGGATTGATAAGCTGTTATTGTAGGCGAACTCCATCGAGGAGATAAATGCATATCTGGCTTCATAAACTCTATTCGCATGCTCTAAGCATATCCTCTGAGTAATAAGATAGTTCTCTCGGCCGACCATCGGTCGAGGATGGAAGAGCGTGCTAAAAAGTGCAATTAAGTCCCAGTAGCATCACGTAGAAGCTTTGGACCCAAAATACGTGGATGCTGGAATGCAGGGTCTCGATGCAAGGATCCTCGATAGAGGAACACCATATAATCTAACCTATCTCCTCCATATAATTGGGCTAACTTGTCAATGGGTCATACGTGCTTGGGGAAAATCGCGTGAATTTCGTTAGTCTATCCGCTATCACCCACTTATGGCATCGTGTTGTCTCCGAGTTCTCGGAAGCCCGATAACAAAATCCATAGTAATCTTATCCCACTTCCATCTGGAATCGGAAGGGGTACGTATCTTTTCTGCGGGCTTGGTGTTACGCACACTGGCAAACGGGTTAGGCATGCGGATCACAATCTGCAATTTCCTTTTTCTGCCCTTCCACCAATAATGCTCCTCCAAAGTATGATACATCTTGGTGTTTCACGGGGTGCATGGCATATCGGCGAAGGCAAGGCCTCTTCAAGATTTCCCTTTTTAGTTCACCTATTTCGGTACACACATTCGACTCCCTCTAACTATTCGCCATCGTCTCGATGCGGAACTCTGGTTTCCTACCACCCTCGATCTGCCCCCTCCAACTTAATCATTTACGAGCACGCGACCTTCCTTGATCTGATCCGAGAGAAGGGCGAACATAAAATGATATAGCCAGTGTCCTGTATGACCACTGCAGCTGGGCACCGAAGATCTCAACTCTATCAACAATGGGAGATATCTTGGTATGAGATAAGCATAGGAACCCTCCGGTTTCGACAAGAGCATCGGCCACCATTGGCCTTTCTGGATAATTTTCTGTCGTGCGATCATAATCCTTAATCAACTCCGACCACCGTGACGCGTAAGTTAAGCTCTTTACGGTAAGATATATTGCGAGCTCTTATGATCGGTGAATATCGACGGAGACACCATATGAATGTCTCGGATCTTTAGAGCGAAAACCCACTTCTTCTTAGTTCTAAATCATGGGTGGTAGTTACGTTCGTGCTTCTTTAAGCGGCCAGGAAGCCATACATGTCACTCTACCGTCTGCGTGAAAACACCTAACCACTTGTCTGCGAGCATCACTATATACCACATAACCGTCCTTTCCTGATGGTAGTGCTAATACTGGAGCTATCGTCAATCTCTATCTCAGCTCCTCAAAACTATCTTGGCGGTATCATTTTCGAATTTCGATCCTTTTTCCCGATAGATTGGTCGCGGAGTTATCTTGAAAATCCATCGACAAATTTCTGTATGCCACGCGATCGAGAAGCTGAACTTAAAAACATTGAAAGGTGGGTGGCTTCCAATTCACTATAGCTTCAATCTTCAAGGATCCACACTAATACCTTATGTCGAAATGACATGACCTAAGAAAACTACTTTGTCAAACAAAGCGCCCTACACTTAGCGTAAGCGCTCTGAAAAATTTGCAATCTTGTCGGAGATGCTCTGCATGTTCTACGGATCCTTTAGTACACTAGAATGTCATCAATGAATCACGATCACAAACATCTAAATTTATTTGAATACCACGATTCATCAAATCCATGAGCCTTATTGGGGCATTAGTCAATCCGAATGGCATCACTAGGAACTATTAGTGACGTATCTAGATCTGACGATCATAGAAACATCATTCTCTCGGACCTCGACTGATGGTAGCGACCTTAGGTCAATCTTAGAATATACGAGATCCATGCGGATTGGTCAAATAGCTCATCTATACGAGACGGATGCGGTTGCGTGTTATGCCCGATTGGTATCATAGTCTATACCTGGCAAGTAGCTTCCATCTTTCTTCTTTACGAAGGGGCTGAGCTCCCGCGGTGAAGTCTTGGGTCGGATGAAGCCGCACCTTGCGATTCCTCGATTATTGCTTGATTCTTTTTCAACTCTGTTGAGCCATTACGTATGGAGGAATGGATATCGGCTCGGTCCCTGGAGCTAGTTTAATAACGAACTCAATTTCTCTATCCGGGGGTAAACCTGAAATATCATCTAGAAAGACATCTGGGAACTCTTTGACTATGGGGATGTCTTCCAGCCGTGTCCCCTCTTGTCTCCTATCACTCTGATGCCAAATAACCACGGCAACCTTTCGAGAAGCATTTTCGAAGCGGTCATGACATTAATGAGACTAGGGGCGATCTCTCTTGATTGAAATATCACGCCCTAGTTCCTGCGGCCGAACTTGATCTTACTTCTTTCTTATGGCAATATAAGGTGGCTCTATGCTGGATAGCCAGTCCATACCAGATTATATCGAAATCATGGATACCTAACACTATTAAATTACGTTGGAAAATCCTTATTACGGATCACCAATCTGCTACGGAACTATCCTTTCGGATATCCATAGTATCCCCGTTGGAGTACGAAAACCTATCACGACCATCATAAGGCTCGGGACCATCGGTGCCTCGATTGTAGATAGTGCTTGAAATAAATGAATGAGTGGCTCCACAGGTCCTGTCACATACATCATGATCGTAGTTGAAATCATACCGGTAATCACGTCACAGTGATGCATCACGCCTCCTCTTGTGTGGCCCGTAAATACCGAGCTTGAATGCAGTACCACTCCCGAATACGGCTGTCGGGTCTTGCGCCTTCTGCCTCCACGCACCCCTACCACGACCTCTACTAGGTGTTGTACTGCCACCTCTTCCTAAACCACCCCTACCGGCTGTTGCCGGGACCGGCAGTGCTGGGGTAGATGCTACGCCTACCTCGGGAGGTCTCTGCATGGCCCTATGCCAGCGTAGACCGGTCTGGATAAAGTGACGCTTCACTTGCCTTGATGGAAGCGTCTGTCATATTCATCTGCACTCTCGAGATGCCTCCTCTGACATGTAGGGCATAATGGAAAGATGATCCCCAGATCTACCACCTCCTGAGTGTTGGTGGTCGAACGGATCCTTGGCTTCGTCTCTCCTCGTCTTGATCCTCCCTACTTTACTTAGGTCCACTTCTTTCCTTTCTTTCTCTTAGGCGGCGGTGCACGGGTGACTGTGCCAGGAACACCTCTCTTACTTGTCGGCCGCCCTTGAGTTAGAACCAAAGCGTCATTTCTGCAGCTAGTGCTAGGCCTCGAGCTTTTCATAACATTCTTTGCTTTGCTTTGCTATATCTAGTAAACACGGGGCTTGTGTGTCTCTGTGTGCCGATTCAGGAAGGAATATAAGTGTCCGTCTTGGTTTTCGAATAATTGTGGTGGGACCTCATGTCTACGTCACCATATAATAGCTAGAACACTAACCCTGTCTAACCATAAGTACCCTGCCTCTGGGTCGCCGGTACCATCATAAGTTTTAGCCCCTAATTTAGAGCATGTTCTATCATGCCCCTCTGCTCTTCTGGAGGCTCCGTGCACGGCGAATTGCTCTTTGTAACAATCTGTATAACTTCAGATCCATTGTCGGGAGTACCACCACTGGGTCTGCGGCCCTCGATGAAAAGTTCTTTGGGGATGATTCATTCACATAGAGCATTTTTAGATCTGAGGTGTGCTCGACATATCTGGTAGTGCCTCGGTGCGAAGTCCCCAGATCGACCTACGACCTCGTCGGACATATCTTTACGTGAATTTCAAAGTTAAAGATTAATTGACACTTTTCAATATTTGATGCATGCAAGGATTTAGCAAAACAATATAGGTTGCAATGAAATCAGTATTATAAAAACAATTATAAAATCGTGGAAGCATTCAGAAAAGCAGCGAACTATACGCTGAAACTACTCGATGCAGAGTTGACGGACCCCTTCCTAGTAGGGGAAATGCTGCAGAAACGCTCCACGGTAACCTCCATCGAAGCTGCTCAGTGACAAGTTACCATGAAGCTAAGCCCGTTAAAACTCCTGAGTATTTGGAAAGCGTGGGTTATAAAATTTTTTTCACTTTTCTATCAAAAATCACGCACTTTTAGATTTAGCGAAAATCCGCGACATAACGACACTTACGGTGGTCAAGCCAAAATACAAAATCACACATTATACCAAACAATTACACTCCCCGATATTTTCAAATCCAACTACCAATCATAAAGGACCTGGTCCTCCTCAATATAAGATGCGAATTAATCAAGCATAATTTCATGCGACTGTTTTCAAAAACCATGCATACATATTTTACAAAGATACATATACAAAAAATGTCACATTTTAAGTTTTACTAGTTTTAATTTACACCTTATCTTTATATAATCTGACCACCAGTATCTAGGATGAGAATCTGGAAGGTCATCTTTACGGCTTATTTTACTTTTTGAAAAATTATTTTAAAAGCAGGAAAACTATAGGCCAAAGCGACACCATTGAAATCTTATAAGTTAAATAAGCTGGCATCTGTTGTTTGTACCTCCCAATATGAAAATGTACGAAATAGTTTGTAAGCGTTTATGAAAGCGAGTTTTGCTATAAAAACCATTTACATGACCTGTTGTTGGCCCCATTTGTTTGTGGCGTTACGAAAACTAATTACATTGTTGAAATGCATTAAGAAAACTATTTACAGCTGTGGCTTACATTTTTCGATGGTGGTTAATATACGAAAGTGTTATACGCCAAATCAAGTACCAACCCTTTGTGGCCCATATAAAATACCCTAGGCGTGATACCTCGGAACCTGGAACTAGCATATAGTGTGAAGACTCTCGAACACTACGGCTAATATGATGATGAACACGGCGGGATCTATAGCATAATGGAACCTGGAACCAAAATGCTCGGTGATGGAACCTCGGAACCAACACCTCATCGCTATGTACTAAGTCGGCGCTAACTATATACCTCGAATGTACGAGAGAAGCGGCTACGCATTACTTATAAATATATCTTAGATCTAACCCCCAGTGCCCAGGCCGAAGACGTATAGTTAGTCATAATATCCCATAACCTTGCCATGCCTGTCAAAATACATCGTAGGAAAGGCGAAATTTGTGTCATCTAGGGGTTTTTGCTAAATCCAGGCCAAGCTTGTTTCTTAAATACTGAAATCAAACTTTTCTGTTAAGTATAACAATTGGGAGGTAATAAAAATGCTTTATAAATCCTATATTTTCAAAGCACTTTACAAAAGTGTAATTAAACACTTTCATTTAGAAAATGATTTTGAGTACTCACCTTTCTTGACTAATTTCTTTCAAATCTTGTCAAGCACTCTAGATGTCGTCGGATGCTCCGTCGCTCTGCTTGATTAATTCCAGTGCAGAAAATGCCTGATTCAGCGTTTTAACCATAAAACATATCTGGGGCTTTTCAAAGCAACTATATCGAAACGAACCCCGATTCTAACAAAACTTCGTGCTAGTCTGACCGATATGGACTTTATGATAATATGATGTGAAATTGACCCAAAATGTCCATACACATTAAATGTCCCATAAAAATTATCTGTTTAAGTCAACTTTTGACTTAAGGGACTTTCCATATAGTGCAAAAATACGAAACATTTACAGAAAGAGAATTCTATCGGCATCAGGCTACTCCTGAAATTTCAACCTAAACTGGCCATAAACAATCCCGAAATTCAGCCACGTGACCAGAACATAGTCCCAAGAAGTCTAAAAAATTCCAAAACTCGGTCGAAAATTTTAGGGTAAAGTTCTGACCTTTCCACCAGCCTCAAGAAAATTTCAAACCATTACATAACCCTTTGGAAGCGAAATAACACAGTCAAACAAATTTTCTACCTTTTAAAAGTTTGACAAAAGGCTAAGATATTGGTACCTATAGCATTAACTCTATTCGCATAGTCCCAGTACACCTTCTGCTCCGTCGAACTATCTACGGTCAATTTAAAGTAGATACAGAAAGAATCGAGGAGAGAAAATAAAAAAGAAAAATCGTTTTCTCCCTTTCTCCAATTAGAGTCCATCACGCAGACCGTCTCTGGCACATTTGGATTTTTATCTTTTTATCTTTTTTTTTATTTTTTTTATTTTTGTGTATTTCTTTTCTTTAATTTTTTATTATTATTTAGATAAATAATTTCATACAACATTGATCCATTTCTATCCCAGAAAAATTTTATTTATCTAATTGAATATTCTTTAAATATTTGCAATTTTTCGAGATTTTTCTAAAATCCGTTTTCGGGTTTAATAAACTGTTGCTAGAAATTGCATAAAATATTGAACATCTCGAATTTAGCAGCTCTCAGGTTACTAGATTTCGCGAGGCAGGAACTTAGCAACACGATGTTTCGTCCATCAAGAATCCTAAAGAAGAGAATTTTCTAAACTACTGAACAAATACGGTAATTTATTACACAGTAATTTATTCTATTATTATCCTTTTAAATTTTCATAAAATTCCATAATTGGAATTCCACCCCAAAACTTGCCTTAATTGCAAAAGTGCCACAATTCTTTTAAAACAACTTTCAAAAATTCTATTATGACACTAAAATAATTAAAGAAGCCCTTGGTGCACATACGGTTACACATACCGTACACCCTCTTGGGACGGGGTGTTACAAATACACCAACATCTAATCCCTCATTCTCTTTAGATACTTAAGTATATGTTTTCTCTACAGTTCAGTGTTCTACTTTGGGATCTGATTTGTATCAACTTACAATTCCCACTACATAGCAAATATCTCACCTAGTGCATAATGTGGCATACATGAGACTACCAACAGCAGAAGCATAAGGTTTCTCACTCATGAGTTCTTTCTCTTTGAGAGTTTTATGGTGATTGTCCCTTAGAAAGATGAATTCCATGTCTGAAGGGTAGAAATATTCTCTTGGAATTCTCCATGCCAAAACTAGCCACTAGGAAGCTTGGGCCAAAGCTAACACCTTATTCTTCTAGTCTCATAAAATTTTGATTCCTAGAATATAATTAGCTTTACCCAAATCTCCCATATCAAAGTGCTATTTTAGGTAACCCCTTACGTGTAACAACACCTTCACATTGTCTCCAATTAACAATATATCATATACGTAAAGAATAGGGAAGACTACCACTATACCTTGAATCTTTTATGCACACATGGTTTACCCCTCTAGGAGCTTCTATAAGAGTCCATACTCAGTTTGAACCCATAGATTTATGTCATCTACATAAAGAATAGGGAAAACTACCACGGTATCTTGAATCTTTAATGCACACATGGTTTACCCTTCTAGGAGCTTCTACAAGAGATCATATTGAGTTTGAACCTATAGATTCCATCTCATGGTCCATTGCCCTTTTCTACTCTTGCACATCAACATCCACACATGGTTTAATTACTAGGGCTTTTTTTCTTATAGATCAACTTGATTCCAATGAGTTTTACCACTTTAGGAGCTTCTACAAGAGACCATATTAAGTTTGAACCCATAGATTCCATCTCACTGTCCATTACCCTTTTCCACTCTTTCACATCAACATCCTCCAATGATTCTTCGTATGTGGTAGGGTCATCATCAGGATTATCCAAAATGACTTGATACATCTTTCCTAACAAGGCATGCCTTTCAGGTTTATGTATCATCCTCCCACTACAAGTTTACTTCATTGGTTGTTGTACATAACAAGAGGATTCAAGTTTTGTGGTTTAGGTGGATTTCCAATCTCATCATTATTTTCTTGTTCTTGAGTTTCTTAAATTTGATCTTGAGTTGTTTCTTGTGTTTGTTCACTTTTTGGTACATGTTGTACATATTCCCCTCTTTGAACATCAATAGGAAACAAGGGTGAAAAATTAGGAGTTTTTTGAGGATCTCGAACCAAGTCAAGCTCTTCAAGAACCACTTTGCTCCTAGGTTTAAAATTGTTCATATAATCCTCTTATGAGAAAGTGATGCGAGTGCTCACTATTACCTTCTTTTCCTTTAGATTATAAAATATTCCACTTCTCGTTTGCTTAGGAAAGCTAATAAATATACATATTTATGTATGAGATTCCAACTTTTGTGATTTATGTGCTAAGTTATGTGTTGGGGCACCTTAAATCCAAATATGGTTAAAACTGGGGTTATACCATTTCCATAACTCTGTGGGTGTCTTTGATACAAATTTAGATGAAACCAAGTTTAGTATGCGAATAGTTGTTTCTAAGACATATCCCCAAAATGACTCACATATTGATAAATAACTGAGCATCGACCTTACCATATATAAAAGGTTTTTGTTTCTCATATCAAAGACTTCATTTTTCTGGGGCATTCTAAGAGATGATAATTAATAAATTATCCCATCTTTAGCCAAGTAAGACTTGAACTCTCCATATAGGTATTCAACGCCTAGATCAGACCAAAGCTACTTGATATGAACACCCAAATTGCTTTTTTGCTTCAACCTTATATTCTCAAAACTTTTCAAAAGTTTCAAACTTATAGCGCATTAGGTAAACATATACAGATCCTGAATAGTAATCAGTAAAGGTGATGAAATACTCATACCCGCCTCTAGCTTGAACGCTCATTGGTCCACACACATCATGTGTACCAATCCCAACTACTTAGTAGCACAATTTCCTTTGGCCGTGAAGGGCCTCTTTGTCATTTTACCTTGCAAACATAATTCACATACTAGTATAGGTTCAAACATCAAGAAATTTAAAATTCCACTTTTAACCACACCATGAATTTTGTTAGGATTGATATGACCCAATCGCAAGTGCCACAAATAGGTTTCATTTGAAAACTTTCCTTGTCTTAGATAAGGCGAGTTGCTCATCATCAGTATATTCAATGACATTAATATTGTAGGAAAAATTATTTAAAAAATACAAATCATTCATCAATAATCCAAAGAGAATAAAAGAATTATTACTCTTTATCAAAATCAAGGAATTAAACTGCACTATTAACCCATGTTCAACTTAACAACTAACAAAAACCAAATTCCTCTTAAAATTCGAAACAAATAAACGGCTTGATAGACGTAAAGTTTTAAAAACATAACTCCACTAGTCTTACTGCCATTACGAAGACATATTCCCTGTTTCCCAATTTCAAGATTCTTTGTCCTTTATTGAGTGGTATACTTTGTTTGAACCACTATGAGGAGTAGCAAACATGGTTAGTGACTCTTGAATCAATGATTTATTCATCATTGTAATTATCCACCAAACATGCTTACAAGCCTCAACAACATTTAGACTACCCATCACTTCCGTAATACTAATGCGTCTCATCATCTATAGACAGTGGTCTCGCATATTTCCTCCAGTTATGTGAGTGTTCGTTAGTGCCCTTATGATTGCTTGTTTAGCAGTACTACTACTTTCAGCAAACATCCTATCTAGAGTTTGAACCATGTCTGACATATGCTCCATATCATTGATTTGCTTCCGCATATGTTCTACAACGTTGACAAGAATATAAAAGCGAGTCGTCGTATTCATCTATTGTCAATCTGCAAATTGCTTCTTAGATATCTTCGAAGCATTAGCAGCGGGCTCCTAGGGTTTCTAGGTTGTTATAATAAATTTGATTCTCTCAAAAAACAAGGACAATGTAAAGATTGGTTTTTAATAGGTCGTAATTACTTCCATCCAATGGTTTTTAATTCAAAATTGTAATTAAAGGATTAAAGAGTGTCATTTTCTAAAATAAATAAAAACATGCAATCAACAAGTATACCAATGAGTAGGTTTATTTATTTCAACAATATCCTAGTTTCCATTATAAACACTTACGTTGGGTAAGATATTTATAACAAACTAATATTTTGAACATGATACAGAAAGTGTCCCACCAAGTCATCTCCCCGGAAACTCAAATAGTAATCTATAATGATGCTTGAGTTTCCTATGTTAATACCTGGAAAGTCCCATGCTCATCATTAGAGGGTCATAGTAGTCCCTCTAAAAAACTTATTACCTTAGGCTCTTATCGCCCTTGTGACAGAACTTTCCTAGACATGTACCAACAAGTCACTATCCATGGGAAATTGGATCTAGGATTTTCTCAAATAACATAGACATGTATCAATCAAAACTTTGTTTCAATAAACTTGAGCTTAATAAGCACTAACGAGTCTCGTTGGAAGTGTGCGATTATAGAGTGAATGTAATAACCATTAATTTAATTCCAAAATTATCTTTAATATCCAAGTATTGTCGACGTTGGGCCTTACAATCTCATTAAAAAATTGAAATTATTTTAGATCCAATCAAATAAAATCCAATCATGTTTATCCATTGGGGCATCACATAATCGCTTTATTATTGGACCCTTAATGTAGCCCGTAGATTTCAAATTAATTAAATTAATTTTAACCTTCACCCGTTTAATATTTTACATTAATTTATCAAGTTTTCCATATTAATATTATCTAGACATTAATGTTACTAAAATTGAATGTGACAACTATTAATTTAATTTCAAAATTATCTTTAATATTCTAAGTATTGTTGACTTTGGGCCATAAAATCTCATAAAAATTTGAAATTATTTTAGATCCAATCCCATAAAATCCAAACTTGTTTATCCGTTGAGGCATCATATAATCATTTTATTATTGGATCCTTAATGGAATCCACGAGTTTTAAATTAATTAAATTAATTTTAACCAGCACTCATTCAATATTTTACATTAATTCAATTAGATTTTTCATAACAATATTATCTATACAAAACAAATATCATTATGCACATGTATATATCAAATGATGAAATTACATGACACCAATTATTTTAAATTGCATGGTAAGCATACATCACATGTTATATCTATATAAAACAAATGTAATTAAAGAATAAACAATAGGCCCTTAATCCATAGTTTCGTAGAAAAAAAATATTTACAAGCCAAATAGGGTCAAGAAGCCCAACTTCATATCTGGCCTACAATCCATCTTTTCATTAGGTCTTGAAATTCTTTGAATTGTGGGCCAAATTAGAATTGGTTTTTAAGCCCCAAAATACAAAACCCTAACTAGTCCCCTTCATAAGCCGAGCGCTAAAATCATCATCAAACTCCATACACAACTCGGATCACCACGAAATTTTGCATGTTGGTAGATCACCACATGAGGAACCAATTTGTCAAAATTTACGCCCCCACACGCCGTCAGAAGTCAGAAACCAAAATCGCTGCCAATCACCACACAAAGCTCAAATCATCATGAAATTTTGCAGAAGGGTAGAACACCACATAAGGATATTACCGGTCAATTTTCATCCAAATACGAGGCTGCATGTGCCCCCAAACAACATCTAAGGAAAAAAACTAAAATTGTTGTCAATTACTGCACATAACTCGAATTGCCACAAAAATTTACAAGGAAGTAGAGCACTAAGAGAGGGATCATATGGCCAAATTTTGCCCTAATCCAAGCTGGTACATGCCTCCACGCGCCCTCGAAAGTCAAGTGCATGAGTCTTAGTCTCGACCACTTTGTGCAGCACGTGTGGGCACATGCCGAGTCTTCTAACAACCCTTTTTCTCCCACTAACCTTCCTCTTTGTCTCCTATATGATTCTAGTGTTGGTTTTCCAAACCGGGGCTTCAATCGGCACAAAAAACAATAAACAGTAACATGCAATAGTTCTTCTTTAGGTACGTACTAAATCCGAATTTATATAAAATTATCTAATAAATAAATCAATGATGAATATCTAATCTTATGATTAGCCTCCAAGTTATGTCCGAAAAGAAAATACAATCAAACTTCTACCATGCATTAAGGCCAAAACAAAACCATTCATTCATACAAAAATATGATTAACATGAAACATAGAACCTAGGTGTTATATATCTAATTGCATCAAATATACTTGTGAAAATTAAAATGATTCGGTTTACCACACACCGATTTAATAAAGGCTTTGATACCCGATTGTAAGGGTAAAATTCTGTGGCACCAGATAAATGATTGAATAAGATGTGTGATAAGTAATGTAAAATTGTAGGGTTTCTTAATATATGGTGTGACGCTGAGATGTTAGTCGCGTGTCTATGCTTTGAGAGTGCCTAATTGCTAGAGATTAAAGAAAAGAATACCCATGTATGTGTGTAAAGGCCCTAGGGAGAATGTGCGAAGGTCCTAGAAGGAGGGCTCTATTTATAGACTCAAAATCCTAATCTTATAGGGTTATTTGCCTGACAAGCAATCAATATCTGTCTTATAAGGTTTCTTGTTCATCAAGTAACCAAACTCTTGTCTTATTAGGTTTTTTACTTCGTAAGCAATTAATTAATGAGTTTTATCATTAATTAGCTAGTCTGGATATCCAACAGCCCATTATTAATATTGGCTCTTGATCAACTACTCATATTGTTTCTAGAGCATAAATCCACCACATTCCCAATCCCACCTCTTTATCACTTGCGTAAGACAGGGCTTACATTAGTATTCAAGTTTGACTCACGTTATATGCCATGGGCAGTGACATATAACCAATGTTTTAAAATTAGACCGATTGATCGGATCGGTTCAACCATTGATCGACCAGTTTTCTAGTCCGATTCACTCTCAAAAACCGTTTTAGTTCAAACCGGAACCCATTAGAATCGCGGTTAAACTGCTGAAACCGCAATCAGAATCGCGGTTCAATCCCTCCTCACTTTCAAGGACACCCACGTCTTTTCCAATAACATCAATAGCACTTTTTTCATTCGTGTGGCCCACATGTAAACAACCATCACACTTAATGGATTAACTATTTTAAAGTTACTCTCACCTCTATAAATATCCGATATGGGATTCATTGAGCTTGTAAAGATCCAATAACATGTTGTAATAAGATTTTATACCTTTCAGATTGTTCCTAAATTACATTATAGGAAAGTCAAACCTCTTGAATAAATGCCCCGAAATAAAATTATATTATTAGAAGGAAAAAGCTAAGAGAAACAACATAGTCTTCTTCTACAGTTCTAAATAAGATTTCTAATTTAGGATAATATTTAGTCAACTCCATATTGTCTGCCATAATCCATTAAGTATTATGTATATCATAAATATAATAATAACAACTAGATATCACTACTTAAATAAATTTTATATATATATATATATATATATATATATATATATATATATATATATATATATATATATATATATATCATAAATATTTTATTTAATAAAATTAAAAATATAAATATATATTTATCTTTAATTTTTAAATGTATTTTAAATATTTATAATTATAAATTATATATTTATGACGTTATCGATTGATCGCGGTTCGATGTGAGTTCGACCTTTAAGATAAGTAATGCTTTTTAGGTTCGATAGCCGTCAGTTTTTAAAACATTGCATATAACTGAAAAAAAAAAAAACAATATTTTTTAGAACATTTTTTTACTTTGCAACCAAATACAATATTCTTTCCTCTATTTTTTTTTCTCTTTTCCTTTTTTTTTTCCCCTCTCCATCGTTTTTCTTTTTGAACTAATTTTATAACCTTTGCCAATTGAACCAGACCTCAAGAGCACTTTTTTTTTATTAAGTAATATTTTTCTTTGATAAGCACGTAAGCGTTTTGAGTGAAGCGTCCGTTTTCTTTTGGCAGCATACAAGGGTTGGTGTCTTACAGACATCAATACAATACATGGCATGGGCGAGACCAAAACAGTAGGGATGATCAGCAGACATGCATTCTTGATCTGGAACTAGTAAATTATCATCAGTCACCCTGTAAACATCCTACCAATGCAGTGTTGGATTTTTATCCGTTTGAATGAAATTAAAATCGCGTTTGTCTTAACTTTTGAAACACTCATTTTATAGAATTAAAATCCTTTTTCAATTATATTTATAGGTATTCATTCATTCCGTCGGTATGAACATGTAACCAACATAGCTTTCCATTCATCCCCTTTGGTAGTCTATATATAGACATCAAAATCTTCAAAGAAACTAGTGAACCTGAGGTACTTCCTTCTCCCTCATCAGTGAAGAGTCAAACTACCTTCAATTCGGAGGGGTTGCAAAGCGTTATTGTAGACCATTCATCCAATCGTTTTTATCTTGGTAAACAGATGCCTGTGAATATCAAGGCACCAATAAAGAGAGACAATTTTGTTTTGAGGAAATTGTTGACTCACACAGGACTCAACTCGCTTCTATCCTCTCTTCCAGTTTATTTATGTGTTGATTTTGCAGGTATATAACCTTTCTGAATAACCAAGTTTTTTCTGTAGGCTTTGGCTCTCGGCGAACAGCTTTTCTATTACATTGCATGCAGTCTATACTTCAGTGTAACGCTATCAAGCTTCCTTGTCAAGCCTCTGCAACGCTTCATCATTCATAACTCAAATTGAGCCGATGGCTACTTTCATGTTGGGAATGGTTTCCATGATTATTTGATCTTGGATCGATCTGTTGCCCTTTTTGGAGTTCCAGCAATCACTGTTTCTACAAGACTAATTTATTACACAAAATTAGAGTTCAATACTCAAAGATTCTCTAAGTGGCGTGTGAACTTCAAAATTTGTAAACCATGTCTTCTGTGTACCCAAGTTCTTTGAGTATGCCTGTGAGCTGCAAGAGAGAAAATTAGGGAACATGTTAGATGAAGCAAACGTTTTGAGCAATTGGTTAGCACTGCCAGATTATGGTAGAAATGTCCTCTTGAAAGTTTTACCTACCTCTCCTTGTGAGTAATCTTTTGCCTTATCGCCAGATATATGCTTCATCATTCCAGGGGGGCCACATACCTAGAAAAGTAAACCAGGAAGATTCCAGTCAGATGACAAAAGGAAAAATCTCATCTATATTTTCACTACTGATTATTGGAAAATAATTAAGGCGATGTTGTTTGCTGATGGACCAAGCTTGTTGAGAAAGACCACAGAGGTGAGAGGGCCTGTGAGTCATTTTATCTATAAAGCTGGTTCAACTGTTAACTGCTTTGTCAGAAAGATATCTTGAGTGTCACAATGGTTATGGCATTCTTTTATCGGAAGTCATTTTATACCCCAAATGTTGATCCAAACAGTAAATGTTAAAAGTAGGAGGATATGCTTCTTGTGTGTTCAATTTCAATGTCTTTGTTTGGTGCATGAAAATAAGAGTGTGTGTGAATAGGACCAGAGGCAATCAAAATATCATGTTAAATCGAGGATTCAAAATCATTATGAAAGTGGATTTTAGTTTCCATACTAATGATCTTTTTCAACTTATTCTCATTGCTAATTAGTAATCCTAATAAGGTAATGATCAGGAAATACAATGAATTTCTCATTCCCACTCCTATGCCTGCATACCAAACGTGCCCCTTAGATATAATTATCTTTCAAATGGATGGACATGGATGGAAACTTGGAGAGTTCTTCCTATAGGTAAGGCTTATTTAAAAAATAATATCTAAAATACGATGTTTAAAAAAATATTTCCAATTCTACCACAATTTTTGCTGATTAGGAAAGAGATAGTTGAAAATCGTGTTTTGAAGAAGCGATTTCTACAATATCGTCTTTTGAAAAGACGATTTCTTTTTGGTTTATTTCTTTCTTTAATCCATTTAGAAACCGTCTTTGGTAATTTCGCCAGCCTAAATCGTCTTTTGGGCTATTCTTCAATCTTTTAGAAATCGTCTTTTCAAAATAGGATTTCTTCTTTAATTAAAAGTCGTTTTTTCAAAAGATGATTTCTAAAAGTTTTATTTCTAGAAATCGTCTTTTCAAAAGACGGTTTCTAATATTGCAACAACTTTTTTTTATAATTTGATGATAAATTATTATATTATAATTTAATGATAAAGTTATTGTAAATATGTTGTTTTTAAATATATATATATATATATATATATATATATATATATATATATGTTGATGTTAATATCAATTGAATTTATGTTTATCCAAGATTATTTTAAATTATTTGTTAAAAAAATCATTTTATATTATCTTTTGAAAAAAATTATAGTTATTATTATAAAAATATATATATATATATATATATATATATATATATATATATATATATTATAAAGTAATTTGTTTTCTTATATAAAATAATTATATCAATTATGATATAGTATTTATAAATAGTAATATTAAAAAAATTAACTTATTTGATATTACAAATAATGTATTTATCCAAATGAAATATTAATATAAAAATATATGAATATTTTTGATCGATTATTTACCGTTATTTTTCTACTTAAGAGTTAAGAAACAACTATTATCAATTTGTATCGTAATGCATGTAAAACTAATAACATTTCTCTAAGCTTGGTTTTGTAAGACTCTTGATGGAAATAGTGATTTGGCGAAATGAGCAACATATTTGGAGAGTCATAGGATGTCTCACAGTCATTGGGAAGATGAATTTTTATCTTGAATTTGAAAGATCAAATTATTCAACTCCTGTGATTTGTATTACACATTCGAAACTGCAGCGACATACGCACGCTCAAATCCGAGTTAAAATGAAGAAGTTATGGCCCCGACAAGTTGGAGTAGAAAATAAGTTGCTGATCAGAATCTAAGATGTCGCCACACACAGCAAGTTGTTGCGACTTTGGTCAGCAATTTGTCACGACACACTAATTTGTCGTGACACACAGAAAGTTGTGACACACACTAAGTGAACCATGGATGAAATTGAACCATCTGATCTTCCAGATAGTATAGAAAAATTCATCTTCCCAATAGCAATGGCCTTGAAGCACTTGGTGACTCTTATTTTAAGAAACATATTTGCTCATTTCTTGCCAAAATCTGCTTGTTTTCCATCAAGAGGAGCCTCTGAGAAACCAGTTTAGAGGAATGTTAAGAGTTTTACATTAATATGAATATAAAATTGATAATAGTTGTTTCTTAATCTTTAAGTAAAAAAAATAATAAGAAATAACGATCAAAATATTCATATTTTTTAAATTAATATCTCATTTGATAAATAATATTATTTTTAATATCAAATAGTAATTTTTTTTTTAAATATTACTATTTATAAATACTATATCATAATTGATATAATTATTTTATATAATAAATTATATAAGAAAACAAAATAATTTTATAATACATATTTAAAATGATATATTATATCATTGTATATATGTTATATATTTTTTATCCTTTAATTAGTAATAAAATGATGTATCATTAAAATATTAAAAATATAAAGATAAAGATAAAAATATATTTATAATAATAACTATAATTTAAAAAAAAAAATTTCAAAACATAATTTAAAATGATCTTTTAAAAAAAAAAATTTATAATAATCTTGATAAACATAAATTCAATTGAAATTAACATCAACATATTTATTTATTTTTTAAAAAACATAAACATATTTACAATAACTTTATCATTAAATTATAATATAATATTTATTATCAAATTATAAAAAAAAAGTTGTAATATTAGAAATTGTCTTTTGAAAAGACGATTTCTAAATTGATTTCTAGAAATAAAACTTTTAGAAATCGTCTTTTCAAAAGACGATTTTTAAATGGATTGAAGAAATAAATAAACCAAAAAGAAATCGTCTTTTCATAAGAAGATATTGAAGATATAGTATCTTCAAAACATGATTTTCAACTACCTCTTTCCTAATCAGCAAAACTGTCTTTCCTAATCAGCAAAACTGTCGTAGAATTGGAAATGTTTTTTTAAACATTGTATTTTAGATATTATTTTTTAAATAAGCCATACATATAGGAAAAACCTGACACTTGGACCCACATGTTGGGCATTAGGTTTTATTTTTCTAAACAAAGAAATTTTAAGTTCAAGATTTCTAACTTACATCCTCTTTTCCTCTCTGTTCCATTCCCCTCTAGAGCTATTTTTTCAAATAGGTGATGGATTCAATACCAACCATTAGGTAGCTGTTCCCTACATTGAGCTCTCCAAATATTCTTCCTTCTTTCTCTCTTTCTCTTATTTATTTCTACATCTTTAACAGCAAGAACAATTTAAAACACAAACTACTAAGCACCCTCGGGTTTTTTATGCTACCCCTAGCATTTTCCTTGTTTTTCTCATCTTTCTTCTCCCTGTTTACTTTCTGTAATGTGAAACCACAGCTAAATTTCTGAGAAACATTTGAATTTTTTTTCCCTTCTTTCCATCGTATATAGCTAAAAATGTACCAATAGTATGACTATCCTAAGGGGGAGTTCAGTCGGTCCAGTCTCGGGTTTGCTCCCCAGGGGTCACCGGTTTGAGTCCCCTTAAGACAAACTAGAGGATTTTACCAGCTATATTGAAACTTGAAGAGTTATATTAATAACCAGCATATTAGAACTGGAGACCATTGGCCCAAATTATTAGAAATCAGACAGAAATAAGAATTAAAGCTTTTGGGATGCAAGCTAGACCTTTTGCTAGACCCTTAATAAACCCAAAATGCTCAATTGATCAGTATAGCTGAAGTCCTAAATTTGGAAAATTAATTTTTTATTAACCAACAGAAATAGGGGCTGGAGTGAATAAATAAATAAATAACTTCTGCAAGTGTATTGGTACGTTGCATATGAAAAACATGTGATGTAAGGAACACCTAAAGCAAATTTGATTTTATGCCATGTATTAATGAACTAGTAGAAGCTGTGAAACTTGAGATGCAGAAGCAACAGATCGGACTTACAAGGATAAGAGAATCATCACTGGGAGCTGGCAAGCCTTTCACAGCCATATCCTTTGATACGTATCCAGTACCTCCTCTCCAATTATCTGCTGGATTATCTACTGTGTAGAATATCTGGATTTTTTTCATGGAAAAATAAGTCTTCGACATGATATAGTAAAACAGGAATCACACGTTCATCTTAAAAATCCAGTACCTTCAAATTTGGGTGGCTAGCTTCAAGCATGTCAAGCTTCTTTTTGAGCAGTATGTCATCTGGAGATACATTACCATAAATGAGCGATACCTGAAAGGCTAAAAAGTCATGATTAAGCCCCATTTCACAGATTTGCAAATTTTGAAAGGGCACAAATTATAAATTAAGAAGGAAAAAACACTTGAAATCAACAAATTATAGATTTGCAACTATTTTAACTTTAGCAATTGCGCATGTCTGTGCATCAAATATACTTTATGTTTTATTTCATATTAATTGAAAAAAAACTTTGTTCAAATCATATTGTATATTTAATCTGGAAATAAATAGAATAGCTTTTGGTAGATAATCTACAGCTCTGAGAAAGAATATCAAAAGCTTGTTTGGCAGTGATTCTAAAAAGTGTTTCTAACCTTTTTAGCACTCTTTTGATAAAAAAATTTGAGTGTTAGAAAAATTAAAAGCACTCTCAGCATCACTTCCAAATGGATTCTGAACAGAATTGAGAACAATGATAATACAATAAACTTACTTGGGGTTTTGTTTGTTTGTTTTTTTTTTTTTTTTTTTTTCTAGAGGGGGCGGGGGAGAGGAAGGGGGAGAGGAGAAGCAAGTTATAAACTTACTTGGGTATTGTCATCAGGGTTCTTCAGTATGGCTTCAATTATCTGAAGCATTGGAGTGATGCCTGTGCCACCAGCAATCTAGATGTAAAAAAAAACATATATTCACACTTCTGATAGCAACAAGAATCCTAATTTATTATAGATATACAAACAGAAAAAAACATAAGTAAAATGCTATTCGGTTAATCACCAAAAGATTGTTATCTTCAACCCCCACCAATGCATCAGTGGCACCACAATACGCCCACCCCTGCCCTCAATTTTTTCCCTATTTCTTGGATTATGACAAGAGGGCACATTTGGAGGAATCTTAAGACAAGGAAACACATCTATCTATCTAAGCACCCACTTATTACTTCACAATTGGGAAAAGTGAAACATAAATATGACTAGCATGTCTATCAATGCACACCTCACTCAGAATATATCTATGCAATTCAAGGAAGATTAAGGAAGCATAAACTTGAAACAAAGTATGAAAATGTTCCTCCTTTACCGTACCTTGTTGGACATGACCATTGGGTAAGAAAAATTAGCTGGACATGGTCCATCCATAGTTATTTCACAATGAATCAAACATGACATTTAACAATTTTTTAAGGTGGTCCCATGTGACATAATTGCAAAAATTAAAGTTATTCAGTCCAAGATTTTACAAAAAGTGTGTGCTTTGCAGAAAGTTAATTGTATAGCACTATAGCATTTCATCTTTCTTTTGGAGCAATAAAAAACAAAAGACAAAGATAAAATTAGTATGGACAGACTAGTAAGACAAATTTTGTGCTTTGGCATTGGTACTTGGAGAATCCATGAGGTAATACATTATAAAGATTCTAAAGTGGACATAGAAACTCAGGTTTGATTTCTCTAACTACCCTGCTCTTACCATGCCAATTTGTTTCTTCATATTTGGGGTATACCTGAGCTTTTCAATGGGCCTGCAAAAAAATTATATATCTCCAG
Source organism: Tetrastigma voinierianum (assembly GCA_016808115.1). Taxonomy (NCBI): domain Eukaryota; kingdom Viridiplantae; phylum Streptophyta; class Magnoliopsida; order Vitales; family Vitaceae; genus Tetrastigma; species Tetrastigma voinierianum. Next base: position 966,159 of record JAEQBH010001107.1, read on the forward strand.
TACAAAGAAGATAAAGTGGTAAATTACTGAATAATTCCATGCAAGTGATGTTTACCCTTTCACTTCTACAGTGTCACCCGGTTTCAAATGTGAGAAATGCTGACTCATTTTCCCTTCTGGATACACCTGCAATATTATAAAAGAATTTAAAAAAAAAAACAAACAAACAAAAGCAATACAATGTTGAAGCAATGGTCATAGTTTTAAAACGCAACCATTCCCTAGTTCTAGTGCCTCACTTGCCAAATGCGCCTTACTCAAGAGACATGCTTGATAGACTTTTTTTACCTATTTAAAAATTTATTTTTAAAATTTCTAATTGTATATTAAAATTTATATAATTTCATTACTTTTTTTATTGAATGTTTCTTTTCAATGTTAGAGATTCTAAATTTTGAACCATGTTTTGTCTTATGTTATAGTATTGTAGAATTAGAAAGAAGTTGGGAAAATGAAACATGTATTCATGTATAGTTATGAAACTTCATATTATTTCCTATTTGATTTAGGGATTGTATATAAATAGGTTATTTGTGATCAATGAAGTACACAATTTTTCCTTCAATTATCTCTGATTACATAGTATCAGAGCCTAGGGTTCAATTTGTTAAGAACAAGGCAAATATTTTGGGAAAAATCGTGAGAAGAACCTGTCATCGCCGGCTAAAAACTTCGACGACTCGATCGACGACCACCCCACCTGGGTCACTGGTACTTGATCTATCCACCGGAGGAAGGAGCTCCAACAACGGGTTCCCCACGTGCGACTTCTCTGTTGTTGCATTGTTCCTCATGCGCTAACGCGTGAGATACTTTCCAACAACACTCCTCCTCCTCCAGCATCGCTAGCTGTCGACGGTCCTCCCCAGCCACCTGCCTCCCTTGTCTAATGCCTACAACAGTGTTTTCCAAAGGATTTTGTGTCTGACAACCATGTTTTTCTAGGGTTTCTTCCTATTTTCCTTGATTCCTTCAAGATTCAGTAACATTAAGAGGTGATTTGTGGTTTTTAGGACCAAATTACATTCAGGTGTGGTATTTTTCATGGAAATGTGGTCCTTTTCCTTGCATGATCATAATTTTTTAGTATTTTTCGGATTTTCAGATACCTGTTTGAGTTAGATCTGCTTCTATAACTAACAAGAAACCCTCATGAGGAGTTGTGTGTCGTTATTTCCATAATCCAGGACATGTACGCCGGAATTTTAGGAAGTCGTAGAATAAAAATCAAAGATTCCAGTATGTTCTTTATCAAGAGTCACTTAAGTCTGCATCTACTTTTGTTACTACAACTGTCGAGTTAGGTAAAACCAACACATGTCTTATTTCCACTTCCTCCACATGGGTCATTGACACAGGCCATGGCCAGCATGATTAATTTAGTTTATTCTTGCGTTTAGTCACACCCTTCTACTTCTCGCATTGCCGCCACAGGATGGTCGACGTCTTTATCTTTCTTCTTATTGGCTTTGACGTATTTTACTTCGGAGTTTACCGCAATTCTCCTTTAATTCAATTTACGTGAGTAAGCTCAGCGATACTCATAATTATGATATCACCATTCTTTCACGATTGTGTTGATTCGGGATCTTTCGACAGCAGTTATTGGTAGAAGGGCCCAAATCTAGGGAGTCTCTACATCCAGCAAAAATAGAGGCGCGAAAGAGCATCTATTTAGCGATGCAGGTTGTTACTTCATTCGAGATTACATTTATTAAACGAGTCATCCTTCTCTCTGATGAAGAAGCTATGTCCTCAGTTTTTTAGCCTACCCTCATTAACCTGTGAGTCGTGTCAACATGTTAAACTTCATCATACATTTAAGTCCTAGAGTCAATAAGCGAGCTTCGATGGGAGACAGCCTTTTCACTAGGCTCGTGCGGCAGACGACTAAACCTTGGATATTCTTGAAGTCGACTCGCTTGCGTGCCTTACTTGACCTTGCTAAACATCACAACTTGGATGCTAAGAAACCTTGAGAATAGTTGGAAGAAAATAACTCTTATTGATTGAAGAACTCTTTACAATGCTTTGGAAGCTTTCAACTCTTGGTTGGTTAGGTGGGTTGGGTTGGGTTGGGGTGCCTTGGCCAAATGAGGCCTTCACCTATTTATAGGCACCTTAGAAATTTTCTAAAACCTTGGTTGGTTCCTTACAAATCATGAGAGTTCTAGAATACTCTCTTGTATCTGACTATATCTGAGATCCATGGAAGACTCGATAAGCTCTCATCTTCATACCTCCATAGCCTTCCACTTATGTGTGAACTCGCTCTGGATCTTCTAGAATCTTCTACAACAAAAGTCTCTATACAAGGTATTTTCAAGACTTCTCTAGAATACTCGAGGTGACTCCTTAACTACTAGTCTTACGTGTAGAGAAGTGTGAACTATAGAGACCTTTAAAGTTCCAAATACTTGTAGCGAGGAGGTTTCCATAAGTCTCTAGATTCTTCCCCTCTCTTTAGGTAAGGCCTTGAGAGGCTCATTTATACCCATGGAGGGATCCTTCCCATATGAGGGTGTGTCCAAGAGAATGAGAGCGTGACATTTCGATCTTTTTGAGTCAGTTCATTCCAATGTTTAGGGTCCTTATCCAGTTATGTCTCCCACTGGGTTTAAGTATTTCATTACTTTTGTTGACGATTTCTCTCGTGTCACTTGGCTTTATCTAATAAAAAGTCGTTCTTAGCTTTTTGTTCTCATTTTAGTGCCTTTTGTGCGAAAATTCAAACACAATTCCATGTCTCTATTCAAACATTGAGAAGTGATAACACCAAGGAATATTTGTCGAAACCTTTTCAATCCTTCATGTTACAACATGGGATCTCCATCAAACCTCATGTGTTAATACACCTTCTCAGAATGGGGTAGCTGAAAGAAAGAACAAACATCTTCTTGAGACTGCCTGAGCCCTTTTATTCCAAATAAATGTTCCTAAACATTTTTGGGTCAATACAGTCTCCTCAACTTGTTTTTTTATTAACAGAATGCCCTCATCGATTCTTAATTGGGCTACTCCTTACCACCAATTGTTTCCAAATAATATGTTGTTCCCTATTAAACACAAGGTATTTGGATGAACAAGATTTGTTCAAGATGTCCGTCCTTTAGTCTCTAAACTTGATTCGTAGTCCTTAAAGTGTATCTTTGTGGGATATTCTCGTGTTCAGATTTCAAAAAGGATATAGGTGTTATTGTCCAACTCTTCGCAGTTGCTTTGCGTCTATTGATGTTGCATTATTTAAGACTACCTCGTTTTCCCTATCGACTACTGTTACTAGTTAGGGGGAGGATGATGATTTATTGATCTATACTATTTCCTCACCAGCCCCTACTTCAACTCCTACTCCTATCCTTACTGATCCAGCTCCCGCTCCAATTAAACCTCCCATTATTCAGGTATACTCTCAACGTCAAAACCCGCCCGATCTGAGTCGATACTTGGCTGCCGTCGTCATGCTCGAATCTAGAGTGATGATTTTCCGATTGCTCTCTGTAAAGTTAACGTTAGTGTGCTCACCCAATCTCTTCGTTTGTTTCTTATAACCATTTGTCATCTTCCTTTTGTTCCTTTATTGCATCTCTAGATTCTATCTCTCTTCCTAACACGGCCCTTGAGGCTTTATCTCACCTCAATTTGCATAGTGCTATAGTGGATGAAATGCAGGCTTTAGATGACAATGGTATATAGGACTTTGTGCCTTCTTTGTGGAAAGAAGGTATTAGTTTGTGGATTGGGTGTTTACTTGATAAAGTTCGATCACGATGGGTATGTTGCTAGATTGAAGGCTTGTCTTGTTGCTAAGGGTTATGCTCTGACTTATGAAGTTGATTATTTTGATACATTTTCTCCTATAGCAAAGTTGACATATGTCCGTTTGTTTATCTCCCTTGATATCAAAAATGTCTTTCTACGTGGAGATCTATAAGAAGAAGTTCACGTGGACGGCGCCAGGGTTTTGTTCTTCCGAGGGAGATAGGGAAAGGTGTGTGATCTTAATCTTTGTATAGTTTGAGAAACAAAAAGTCCGTCTTGATTTGGAAAATTCGATCAGGCGAGTTGAAAATTTAGCATACAAAACCAGTCGGACCAACTTTGTCTTTCTGAATTGAGTTAAGGTGTACAGTATTAGTGTATGTAGATGATATTATCGTCCATTTGAGAGTGACTTTAAAGGTATCTGCATCTCTTAATCCTTTCTTGGTGATTTAAGCACCCAAAGTTTAGGAACGTTGAAATATTTCTTGGGTGTTGAAGTCATGAGAAGTAAGCATGGAATTTTGTTATCTTAAAGGAAATATGTGTTCGATTTGTTATCTGAGACAAGGAAATTGGGTGTCAAACTCTGTAGTACTCCTATGACTCCTAATGTGCAGTTCACTAAGGAAGGAGAACTATTTGAAGACCACTGAGTCTGAGAATGCGATTAGAGATTGGATTATGCTGATAACTTGCTCGGATATTGTATTGATAAGGGTTTTAAGTTAGTATATGTCATCTCTCACAGTCAGTCATTGGATAGTCGTAGAGCATATCCTACATTATTTGAAAGAAGCTCCTAAACATGGAATATTGTATAAGAAGCAAGGGTATACCAGAATTGAGTGCTTTTTTAACGCATACTAGGCATGATCTAAGAAAGATAGGAGATCCACCTCAGGATATTGTCTTTTTTTGGAGGAAATATGATCTCATGGAAGAGTAAAAAGCAAAGTGTTGTCTTGTGGTCTAGTGCGGAATCAAAATATAGAGTCATGGCACAGTTTATATGCGAGATCATATGGATACGTCAGTTATTGATGTAAGGCATCAAAACTTCAGTACCAACAAAGCTTAGGTGTGATAACCAAGTTGTTATGCATATAGCATCTAACCCAGTATTTCATGAATGGATCAAATATATTGAGATAGATTATCATTTTGTCCGTGAGAAGATCCAGTTGGGATTGATCTCTATAGGATATGTAAAGACTAGAGAACAATTATAAGATTTTCACAAAACCTTTAAGTTAGGATCGAGTTAGTTATCACATGTAGTTGGGCGTGATCAGCGTCATCTTAGAAGCAGGGTGTTATAGGGTGTAAATTAGAAACTAGTTGGGAAAAGGAAATATGTATTCATGTAGAGTTAGGAAACTTCATATTATTTCCTATTTAATTTAGGGATTGTCTTGTATATAAATAGGTTATTTGTGATCAATGAAATACTAAATTTTTCCTTCAATTATCTCTAATTACATTTTATAAAATTGATAGGTAGCAAAAGTCACATTTCACTTCACTCAGGCATACACCTTGTCTTGTGCCTTGCACCAAAGTTGTAGGAGACTTTTGCACTAGGTATACCCTGTGCCTTTTAAAACTAAGGGCATTAGAGCAACTCCAGCAGTGGAGCAAAAAGCTAAATATAGATGCTGAAGGGAAAAAAACCAACTCTAGCAGTGAAGCAAAACCGGGAGCAAAAGTATGGCTGATGAATAGTCAGCTAAATGTGGGCAAATATAGTTGATCACTGTTCATCAGCAAAATGGTGGAAAAACCATTCCTACCCTCGTTTATAGCCAGTTGGAGCGTGTAAGCGAAGCAAAAAACTGAAAAGCATTCTCTAGACGAAGTTCCTGACATTGCAAGCGCGCCGTGAACCATTAAATCGACAAACAAATTTCAATAAATAGAAAGCGAAATGATTTCCATGTCGAATTTTGCGAGATAAATCTCGAAATGGTCGAAGAAGCGGAAGAAGGAGGAAAATGACCTCGATCGTAGCCGCGGCGACCGCGAGGTAACCGCCAAATCACCGTCGTCCGTAGTCCGTAGTCGGCGGCAACTTAGCTAAACGTCGGTCCAAATCCTAGTCACCCGGTAGCCGTAGCTGGCTTGAAATCATGTGAATCTTGATCGACGGCGGCGTGGGTGGGAGGCCCTCTCGGCCCACCACCCAGCGCGGCTATGGCTTTGGAGCGACAGACAAAGACCTCTATTTAGGCATGGGGGTGGCAGAAGCAGCGTCGTTTGTCTGCGGAGAGATAAAGCGGCCCATTCGTTTCTTTTTTAATAAATACATAACAAAGCAGCGTCATTTTGGACAAAGCGGTCCAAAATGGCGTCGTTTTAACGATTGTCTTATGTGGCTTGATGTCGTTTGGGTATGTGAAAGTTAACTGGCGACGCCCGTTTGGACGATTTTGTCTGGCTGCGTCATTTTGGTATAAGCAAATTTCAAAAAAAAAAATTCTGAAGCAGCAGCCTTGGGCTGACCCGAAACCCATTTTTGTCAAATAATTAGCCTACAAATATTTTTATCAACTTCTAATTATTTTCAATTTATAATGTATAAATAAAATAAGATTAATAAATGAAAAAAACCATAAATCATATTTTTGTAGATAATTCTGAATTTAAATATAAATGTTTTACTTGATATAAATTAATTTATTTTATTGCCATTGTATACATATCTTTCTGAATATTCCATTAGCTATTTAAATAATTTGTTTTATTAATTTTCCACCTTAGGTTATTCATACTTAATTTAATTTTATTGATTTGTGCTTGAGAAAATGGCATCACTTGTCTGGGGTAGAGCGGAAAAAATCTTTGCCCAAATGAGGAAGACGTGGCCATTGTGCATATCTTGAGTGACCATAACTTAGTCAGGTGGTCGGTGTTAGACAGCCGTCATCAAAGTTTTGGGATCGAGTGATGGCGAGTTTTGGAGACGATATTTAGGTGTCCCACCACGGACTTTATGTTCTTTACAAAATCGATGGGATGGGAATCAGAGCATTGTGTACAAAATGGAGTGGGATACTCGCCTGGATGTAAAGGGGCCGCAAAGTGGAGTAACACGTCAAACGAGGTCGATTATCTATTGTTATAATTTTTACGCAACAAATATTTTAATGAGAAATTTTATTTATTTACAATTTTATTTTTATGGCGTGTCTGTATTTATGAATATGTTTCGAGGAGATGTTAAGAGTCGTGATTTATGATCATTGTTAGGAGGTGCTTAATCTTGTGATAAGTGGATGATTATCTGAAGTAAAGCAACCTAGCCGCTCACTTGTTTATGAGGGAGCTCGCGATCTGACTTTAGTATCTCTTGACTCAGTTAAGATCCATATAACAATCTGTGATTAGCTCTCGGAAGAGACCCCAGGAAGAAGCGGCTAAGCGGCGCAAAGTAAAGGCGAGTCCAAACGGATACTAGTAATTCTATTTGAATCTGATTCGTGAATTATACGGGCGAGTGAAAAGAAGAATTTTATGAGATGAAAAAGCGATGCGAAGGAAGCGAGCACGGAAGGAGGATGTCTGACTATACGTTGCTAGGCGTGTTGAAGATAGGATGCATGAGGCAAGATGGGTTACGGATGATCGCCCAGGTGATGCCATTGCTTATGGAAAAGGCGTCTAGCGTATGTCGAGTAGAGCAATGGCTTATTATTATAAATTTACGTAAGCATGGAATTATGGCAAAACGTGAAAAATGCAAGTAAACGAGCTTTTAATGTATAAGCAGTTACTAATTGTTTATTTTCAATGTAATTTCAATTTTGACTACTTAATAAATATTAGATTATCTGTCATTTAGTAATAAAATATGATTAAAAGATGCAACTAAACTTAAATTTTAAATTCCTTAAAAGCTATGCTTGTAACATGAGCAAAACATAATATCAAAATAAGGCAAATTCACTCGATAACGCCTTATCCGTGTAGCGTCCATAGATGTGCAATGATGTCGTGGCGGAGGCGTAGTGGGTGTTCAGTCTCGAATGGCGCGGTTCTTGCGTAAAATGATCGGTGTCGGGCCTCGTGATGCTTGGTGAGCCATCGGTTCCTAATGAGTCATGGTCGTCGTTGCCGGAAAATTGTGGAGTGAAGTCGGGTTATCGTCAGCCATTCGTCCTCGATTATCGTGTTGTGTAATATAATGCGCTTTCATGATAAAAAGTCAGGATCTTCATGATGCGAGTCGTGGAGTCCTCGAGCGATGGCAAGCAGAGCTTGAAGCACCCCAGTGCTCGTTCTACATCAACTTCGGTAACTCATTGTTTTTGCGAAGAATTCGTAGTGAGCTGACTCTTGAGGATGCAAGAGTGAGTTGAACAATTGTTGCATTTTAGATATATCTGCAGTGCGCGAGATAGTATCCCATATATTGTAATGGTTGCGAATTATGGTATAATTTCTTTGAAGGGCCACATCCTTCTATGATTAGTAAGCAGTTGGGGCGTCGAGTACATTAATATCATTGTTAGATCAGGGCATGCGAAAAAGCATGCCGCCTCCTATAGGTCGTAGGAGGCGACGGGCAGTATGATAGTTGGTGGTGGGACGTGACCGATTATACGTTAGTGATATCTTTGTGAATGAGTTTTTGCGCCAATGCATCGATCCAGCTTGCCCAACATTCAGAAAGCCACGTTGATTAGCTTTAGTAACGGCTAGAGATGTCGGCCGTGTTTAGGGATACGAGATATTCGAGGCCCGAATTTATACCACCCACGACGGAATTGTTTTGACACACTCGATGGTTGTGGTCTCTCGATTGACATACTCGTCAGTGAGTCCAGCGAGACATACCAGGTATGCAAGCATGAAAAGTGCGTGAGCATTTTGTTCAGGATAAACCCTCTTGTGTTGCGGCATTTCTTCTTTGCCTGAAAATAATCATTGTCTTTGTTAGCGTATGTAAATTCGAGAAGAAACAAGGTCGACAAGCAGCACAGAAATAATGTTTCATCGTGAAATTTGGATTCTCAACGAAGTAATCATTTAGCAGCCGAGAATGGCCGCTAACTCGGTCATGATATCGGTATTACCTACTGATTCTATCTCCAGAGTCCGTACCTTGTGAGTTTTGGCTTTCAAACTTGATAGCTGCGGCAAACCATGTGTTTCTTTTCTTTCTTCATACGAAGAAAGATGAATCGTCAAAGACGTTTAAAAAAATTTCTTTTCGTTTTCTTTGTAAGTAATTGAAAAACCTTTGATGTGTGTGTAAATTCCTAAAGGACATCCTCTCGATTTATAGATGTTTTTAAGTCTTTATCGTTTACCGAAATGCATAAAAGCCAGTGTTTCGTGATTTGACAAGTCAATACAGTATTATATATAAGACCCGACTTTGTGACTTTTACAACCTAGTGTGATGTAGCAAATCGTCGATGAGCACATCGAAATCGTAGTCACCGATGTAGCTTTTTATAAGCCCGATGTGATTTAATAGTCGACCCGATCACATGTCAAATGCGAGAACGTCGAACTTTTTATAGCCGTGTGATGTGAGGAAGTGATCGGTGGCATTAAAATCACTCCACGATTTATCGACTTTTCTGGCGGAGTGTAATTGAGAAATCAGCCAGAAATCTTCATCGACTTCATCGGATCTGATTTTCTAATCCCGACACATTTATTTTATACATATTTGACAAATTATTTATTTTTCATTATTTTTATAAAGTACAAAAATTTTTTAAAATTAATTAATATTTGTAACCAAAAAAGTGCAACTACAAAAATTATTAATTAAATATTTATATTTATATTTATTGATTTAATTAAATATTTATGGCCATTTTTATTTTTAATTGAATATTTATTTTTATTTTAAATTTTAATTATATATTTATTTATCTTTTTAAATCAAATTTATAGTGTATGGAGTGATATAGATGAATGAAGGGTATATGATGTAATTATTAAAGAAGAGAAATGGTAAAATTGGAATAGATTTAGGATAGATAAAACTTTAGATCTTTATTTGTTGTAGATCTTTCTAGCCAAAAGCTTTTAAATTTAATCTCGAAAAAGTAAGCTTTAGACAAAAAAATAGCTTTGAATACTTTATTTTCTTGCTTCTTTGGAGATCTTTCTTTATCTTAATAAAAGTGTAAGCTGAGTACAAAATAAAAACCAGTTCACAATGCTATACCTTTATTAATAAATCAAAGTAGCCCTTGGAATCCGGATCTGATATAGGAGTATACCTGAACATAAATGCGCACACATTTATATCAAGCTGTATGTTAAATAAAAAAATAAAAGCTTTTATTTTTTTATCGATAAAAAGCAATATATTGACCAAAAAAGAACCCAGAGGTTCCAAGAAGTACACTGGAAGTATAAAAGAAGGAATCAAATGGGGGATAAAAAAAACAGTAGAACAAACTGCTGCAAAAAGCCTACCAGCCCAAACAAAAAACCAACAAATAAAAGCATATTATCTAAGAGTGAAAAATAAACATTCTTCAATTTTATCAGTGGGAAAAACTCTACGCATGAATTCTGCAGAAAAAAAATTGTAGATTTAGAATAGAAACATCAAAATATTAATTTGAACGCTATCTGTTGAAAACTTGTGGATCACATTCATCCGTCCTGTTTCCAGGCCTGACATGATTATATCATGTGTACTTGTGAAAAATGAGTGAACTAGAAAGACCTTCCCATGCATGAAATTGAATACAGTAATATTTATAAAGCATGACAACGTAAAATTGAAATAAGTGATGAAACAAAAATTTATGTAGCCCAAGATAATGAAACTGCCAAACACTAATGAGTGAAACAACACAAACTTCAAGCGATTCCACCATTACTGAATCAAGAAGATTTAAACCAAAAAAAGGAAACAAAAATTATACAAAGCACATTAGGGTTTGTAAAGGGAGACTCACGGGCGAATAACATATTTTGTTTTCCCTTCATCATCCTGTCCTATTGGAGCCCTGCAGTAACAACAATGCATGAAGGTAAGGAAACATAAACACAGTGGCAGACCATATCTGGAACTCTAAATGTGAGAGCCCATCCAAAAACACTATTTGCTCCAGGAAAAGAGTGGACTGTACCTTGTAAGAATGCATGAAGCAATGTCAAGACCCAACTCTGCAGTTGGATCAAATGAAAACCTGGGATTTTAAGGGAGGAAAAATTAGTTGCAATTGGATGTCCAAGGAAAGTTAACCTCTACATTTCAACATAAATAAGTACTTAAATGAGTTTATTTTTGTTAAACGATCAACTCTCCTAAAAAATCAAGCTTGTAAGATTTGGATTTAATATAAATATCATGTCTTTAACACCCTCCCTCACGTGTACCCCTAAACCCGCACGTGGAGAATCAAACAAACCAAATAGAGTTTTCCATAGTTTCAAATCAACAAATGGGAATAAATTGCAGAGAGGTGGCTCAAACCCAGGACCTCCTACCAAATCAGGCTCTAATACCATGTTAAACGACCAACTCTCCTAAAAGCTCAAGCTTGTGGGATTTGGATTTAATATGAATATCATCATGCCTTTAACAATTTTCATTTTTCCTTATCAACTAACCATCCATTTTGCATATCTATATTAACTTCTCTGTTCTTTTTCGATGGGTAACTTCTGTTTTTCTGAGTGGAAATCTAATTTCAAACATCCCACATCCTCATCTCAATCCCTTGTCACTTGAGCCAAGGGTCAAGGGCTATGCATTCCAATATCAACGGTTCAGCACTTTCTGAGGCAAACCTCCCAATGGATAATCTAATCTGCTTCAATAAAAGCCATCTAAGGTAAAAAGGTAAGATTCATTTTAACTTTGTGTAGAAAGCAAGACAAAAGAATTGGAGGAATGAATTCCTTGTGTTTTTCATTGATCCATTGTGAATATATATATACAAAAGTACCGATCAAAAATATATATATATATCTGGTGATCTAGCATTCTAATAGATTCTGGCTACATAAAAGGCAAAGTTTCACCAATAGATCATGGCTCACATATGTAAAGTGGATATATGTTTTAACGCCTGAGTTGGAGTATAGATATTAATCATGTCCGACTTGTTAATAGATAACTAACTTTCGATCCCGTTTAGAGCCTTTGTGAAGATATCATCACCCGTTGTTCTGGAGTCTTCCACATATCCTATAAATCAAGCCGAATTGTATTTTACTTGGCCAAAGTAGTGATGCATGCCAGTATGCTTAGTTCGTTCATGGAATCTGGGATTAGAAAGCGATATGAAGGAAGCGTCGGTTGTCCTGAAGTTTTTGTTGGGATATTTGGTGTCTTAGCGACTTCCATCAAGAGTTAGTGACATAATCTCACATCTGAGGGCGTGGCCAGCTCTGTATTCGGACTCATTATTTAGATCGAAACCGACCTTTTGTTCTTTACTTTTAATTGGTAGAAATTTCGGCAAATGAGATCTGATGTCTATAGTGGACCTCTTGTCCTCCTTAGATCATACTGTCGGCATCAGTGAAACAATCCCAGAGTATATTATCGCCATGATTCTTGTATTAAATGCCGGCTTGCGAGGCTCGGCTGAGTAACGTGAGTGTGTTACAGTCTGTACAATGATCAGTGTTGAAGGAATGTGTCTTGGCCTACGACTTGATGACTAAGTGAGGCAATATCAGAGGCCAGTGAGGCGTAAGGTGGTCGAACATTGGTGTCTCTCACAATCTTCAAATGTTTCGCCATCTTTAGTAAGGTGTACGCACGAACCAAGAACGCATGGTTTTTCTGACTTTCCAATCTCAAGCGATAGATCGAAGCCGCAATATTTCCTTTGAGATAAGAAGATTAATGTTTGCATAACTTGATGCCCGAAATATCTTAGCGTCACTCAAGTCCTTTGTATGGAATTGGTTACGAAGAAATGACTTAGAGATGAGATACCTTTAGTCGCTCCCGATTAATATAACAATATCATTATGCAGCTAAATGGAATGATGCACAGTTGGGTTCACGTAGAAGCCAATTGATCAAATTTACACTTCTGCATCGCCGGTCGCCAGCGGCTTGATTTGATTTGCCGATACCGCGTATGGACTCTATTTCCAATCATCACGAACCACGAAGGCGACAAACCCTCTTTTATCTCCTCTAAGCAACAAACCACGGAACATATATTCACCTCATACGAAGGTCGGCGAAGAAGCGTTAGCAATATCGGTAGTGAATCCCGTTATAAGTGGCGGTAGAAAATAAATCTTAAACATATGTCATCTTAGCAACAAGGGAAAAAGTGTCGGAATAGTTCATGTCATAGGTGCAGGCGTACCGCTTTGCAACTGGCGAACTGGCCAGAAGCGATGGATTAAGCCGAGATTAACCTTTTACATAAACACTCGATGAAACCAATGACTTTCTTCCCGATAAACAAATAAAGTCCCAGTACCATTCGGTCAAAGCATCCATCTGTAATCCTTATACTTCGCTGACCTTGAGGGTGACGGCGAAACACTTGTTAAAAGCTGACGAAATAAGTCGAGGATCTGATAAAGAAACGAGAATGTGAAGACAAGTGGTCATTATAGCAAAATGAAGAAATTGGATGAGCACACTGACGTTTACCTTTACGGAGAGCAATAGGAAGATCATTATTGAAGCTGGATCGTGTTGAGCGCGCCGGTGGAGGCTCGGGCGAGGTGTTGGCACCAAGTGTAGACACACAGTGATAGGAGGTTTTACTACGAGCATGGGCTGAGGCAGGGTTCGGGAGAGACAATGGGTGAGGCAAGATTATAAACAAGCAAGTCTTCTTTCGCCCCCCTGACTCGTAACAGTAGACGAAAGGGAAAATGGAGTAGTATCAAAGAATGTAACATCGATGGAGTAAGTAATAACATGAAAAGAATTAGGACAATAACACCTATACCTTTTAAACAAGAATATACAGATACACTTTAGGACTTGATCCAGGTTAGAGACTTGAAGATGGTATCAGAACAAGCATCATAATTCATCACGTTGGGATCGATAGAGCAAACAGGTATTTGGAAAGCAGCCAATGGTAAAGGTAGCCCAGTTAAAGGCAGTGGGGGCACTCTTTGTTGTCAAAAAACAAGTTGTGGAGACGGCTAAAATGTTTAGGGACATTCATTTGGAGCAAGGGGGCTGAGACGTCTCGAAGATGTGCATTCTTTACTCTCGGCTGCACCATTTACGAGGAGGGTGTGTATCCTTATGAGGTTTGATGTAGAATCCCATTTTGTAACATGAAGGAGTAGAAAAGGTTCGAAATGATATTCCTTGACATTATAACTTCTCGATGTTTGCCCTTACGAAACATGAAATTGTGTTTCAATTTCAACCTGGCTATTAAAATGAGAAAAAAAGCTCAAAATGGCTTTTCATTAGATAAAACTTAGGTGACCTGAAGAAATCATCTACAAGGTAGAAATATTTAAACCCGATGGCAACCAAACAGGGCCACCAAACATCGTAAGTAACTCAGAGTGAAGCTCGTTGTTGACTCTTAGGACTCAAATGCACTCGATGAAGCTTAGCATAACAGCCACGACTCACAATTGATAGGGGATAGGCTAAGCCCAAGGATATAGCTTAACGTGAAAGGGAGAAAAGGATGACCCGATGTGATGGTGAATAGAGTATGGCTGAACAGCGATGAAGCTGTGGCCTCTATTTCAAGGATGTAGAGACCCTCGAGGCTCGCATCGCGACCGATGTCCGCCGTGAAGATCTTGAATGAGCAATCATCGAGGAAGAATGAGATACTACGATTAAATTGTATAAGTGATTTACTCATAAATTAAATTAAAGAAAATTGTAGTAAACTGAAACATATGTCAATGATTAGAGAGTCGGATGAATTGCCTACGACCCGAGACCTGAAATGTTGGCCAGAAATGCAAGGTATCGATAGAGGAGTAGAAGGATGTAGGCGAAATGTGAATAAAATCTAATTATCTGTCATGTGGTTAGTGGCTCCAGAGTTAATGACCCATGTAGAGGAAGAGGAAACAAAATATGTGTTGGTTTTACCTAACTCGACGAGTGTAGTGATAGAAGGAAATGCATACTAAAGTGATTATTGATAATGAACAGACTGAAATCTTCGATTTTTGTCTATGAGGCTTATATTTTAGTACGTATGTAAGTGTAGCGTAAATGACACCTGACTCCTTAAAGGTTCAGTGTTAGTCATAGAAGCAAATCTAGCTTCGAGTGAGTCTCTAGAAAATCCAAAAAATACCAGAAAAATAGGATCTTGTAAGGAAAACAACCATCTTTCCACAAAAAGCAACATAGCAGGATAGAACTTGCTCTCTGATCACAAAACACCTCTGGTTTGTGAAGAAATCAGGAAGACAAGCAAAAACCCATAAAGAGGTGTTGGACAAAAAGTGTTGAAAAACAACGTGCGGAGGCGAATGTCAAAGTGGAGTAGTGGAATGGGCTTGTCGAAGACGATAGGCGACCGCAGTAAGGTGAAATCAGATGGTCGACACCGCAGCGTAGATCCGCGTGCCACCCACACGCAAGCCGTGGTGGTTCTTGGCGAAAGGCAGGTGCTTGGAGGCGCGTAGATTTCTTGCTACTACTAGGGTTCCTTCTAGGGTGAATCAAAGGCGGCCTTTTTGATGATGAGGTTGTATTTGAGTGGTGTCGTCGGAAAAGTTCACGAAAATTTTCAAACGGGTGTTGCGAAGGTGGAAGGTTTCAAAACTTTCTGTGACGAAGGTGAGGTGGCCGGAAAGGGACTCAGCCACTAGATGGATTGTTGGAAAAGAAAACACTGCGAAAGCCTACCTCGAACCTTCCATGGCTTTGATACCATGTAGAAAGCAAGACAAAAGAATTGGACGAATGAATTCCTTCTGTTTTTCATTAATCCATTGTGAATATATATATACACAAAAGTCAATCTAACATTCCTAATAGATTACAACTCTATATGTAAAGTAGATATATGCTACAACACTATGCAAAAATTTAGAGCACCATTTCTAAAAGGCATGCAAGGGACCTTCAAGAGGAGCTTTCCATAACTTCACTAACACTAAAAACTAGGAAGTAGACAAAGTTACGGAGAAACACAAATAATTAATAGGCTCACATACATGGATGAGTTAGCAAGGCTTCAAAATATTAATTACTTCATAAGTATACAAGGTTTATTTGACAAGTATAAATTGGAAAAATTAAACGCCTAGAGAATGACCTGAATAATTGGGTATTATGGCTGACCCTAGCAGTGTCTTGAAGCTTAAATTCAAGCCATTTATCTGGATTTAGTGCTGAAAATACATAAAAAAAATCCCATGAGCTATGTATAAGAAAGAAAGGGAGGAAAATTATATAACAGGCTTTTGCATTCACCTTCAAGCTTCATTTTCCAAATTCTATGAAACAACCATATAATCTTGAGAAATTCCAAACTGACCTTTCAATCCAACTTTTTTTTTTATAAGTTCTTTTAATCCAACTTTGGTTTAAGAAACATCTCATATTTCATATTACAGTGAGAGAGCAAGAGAAAGAGAGAGAGAGAGAGATGGGGGAGGAGACCCACCAACTTTTGGGCCTGCATTTTCATTAACTTGATCTAAATGAACCTGTGATTAGAAAGCACAAAGATTCTTTAGCTGTTAACTCAGTACAGGGATAAATTGAATAACACTATAGAAGACTTGCATACATTGGTAATAATAGAGTTAAAAAATCTCATTTGGATACTCAAACATGAAATTCCATACAGAGTCATTGGATAAAACAAATTTTCATCCTCGCATAAATAACAATCTGAGACAAAATGTAATACTTTTCTATCAATTGTCCTAGGATAAATTTTCATTTCTGATAAAAAAAAAATTGTCCTAGGATAAATTAAAATCTGAGACAGAATATTATAAGTTTCAATCAACTCGCTAGCAGAATTGAAACAAACATGGATGAGACGGTGTTCAAGGAAATCAGGAATTGTATTGTACATTAGCTAAAATATTTTTTTTCCATTGAAAAAAGAGCAAGAAAAAAAGTAAAATTTGACAAGAAACAGGGTCTGAACCTGAGACCCAAATTCATTAGGACACCAGAAAACCAGAACAAGCAAACAACAATACTTATTTTGATGCAGGAAAACAGGAAAGAAAAGTTTAGAGAAGAAACACAGTCTGAATCTGAGACCCAAATTCATTACATAACAACATTTATGAAAATCAGGGAGAAACAAGCACCAGAACATCAGAACAAAAAAACAAAAAAATAAGAAAGAAAAATAAATGAAACCATGTAGCTTAATATAACCATATAAATATCAAACAGTTGGATAAAATCAATTTAGTTTTCTCCTCTCTTATCTTTTAGTAACCATATTGAAACACAAGAGAAAATTATTTTTTTCATCTCACAGCAATTACTCTAGACAGAAAAGACAAGGTTTATCTAGGTGTAACCAAGTGTGCAAACCCAAACTGATGAACCAAGATGGTTACACCTAGATAAACCAAACAACGACGGAATAGCTTTAGTTCATAGAATGATGAACCTCTGGTTTAAGTGCAATTCCCGTGCATACAAAATGATAAAGTGTACATTTAGCAAATGAATTTATGTATGTTTAGAACAAATGAAGGGCTTGTTTTTTGGCTGGAACAGTATCCCCGTCAGAAAAAGTGAAAGAAAGGCTTGGGGGCTGCTCCCTTTTGTCTGTTCTAGGCAATCTAGAAGGAAAGGAATAGAGTCATGATTGAGAATGAAGAGTTCTCCCTCAACAAACTTAGAAGTTCTTTTGTCTATTCTTTTTGTTCTTAGGCAAGGCCGGTTGTAAATTATGATTCTTTTGTAGCTAACCTTCTTGCCTTATTGGCAACGGGTTAATCTTGAGGGCTAGGTGGGTCTTTTTGTTTTTATTGCTTTTTTTTGTATAGCCTGGGTGTTGTATACTCCCTTGGGGCTAGGCTTTTTAGTCCCCTTTTAATAGATTTTATTTTTTATGTATCAAAAAAAATATTTTTAGATGCTACTGTCACATGGGGATTCAAAATGCATGAAGAAAGGAAGAGAACTTAATCCTAATTCACAACAATTTTTTATGTACCATCCGATGCTTCTTTTGAATTGCCTATTTCTTCAATGGAAATTTCAGCTCTCACTAAGTACCTAATTGGAAATGCAGTCTTACATATACTCTACAGTTTGCCCAAATAGATGAAAAAGATTGGAACCTATAAACTAGTTTCTTCATGTACCATATTCTAATATTTAGCCCATTTGGGCTAGACAAATTTGATCGCTAGACATGCCTAAAAATCTAATATGCATATGTTACAATGGTGCTGGCAGGAGAGAATGTAAGACCACATAAAAAGCCATATTTTTATCATTTAGCCTTTGTAAAAGAGCAATTGCCTCTCACCTTTCGGATGTCAATTCTTCTAGTCAATATTGTAACACAATTTAGGCATTTGGTGAGATTTTCACTAACCTTTTTGATAGTTAAAACTTCATCTCCATTGTTGCAGTCTATGTTTTGCATTCTAAGTTTGCATTTACATTTAGCTTCTCTACAGTGAATGATGTAAAGAGTGAACTGCTTGTGATGTGATAGCAGTTGTCACCATCATTCTTTAGCTTACCCATCATTTTTCCCCTTTTCATAGCCAAAGATCCATGGATTTTTGTGGGTTAACAAAATCTGATCAATTCTTCGAATAGTTTAACCAGTTTCCACAGAATTAGCATTAACAGACAATCAATCAGAGAAAAGTAACCAATCCGTCATCCTCAATATTTAATATTAAATTATGAAGCCTAGCTTCAAGTACAATCATTCGACTGAATTTCAATTCCATTGTTCCCATTCTCACAATTCCAACTTGTGCAACACAATTTTTCTCAATGTGATTTGTGATAAAGTGAATATCTATCCTTATCAAAATAAATAAATAAATAAAGTGAATATCTATCCTTGCCCACTAACATAACAACAGATCAATCACATTTGAATCGATCCATTTCAACCCGCATCAGCTTAAAACAGATCCATCACCGACAAAGAATCCCAGCTAAAAATGTCATACAATCACAAACATTATTTAAAAAAATCGAAAGAAGACAAAATTAAGACTCAGATTGGTAACAGGATCAATGAAACCAAAACCCGGGAAGAATTAGCAAAATTAAATTTACCAAATTGTCTGAAGAAAAGTAGTAGTAATAGGAGAATCCACCAGAAACAGCTGCAATAGCTCCAAAGGGTATACGGAATTTGGGTGCAGCGGACTTGGTTTGACCACGAAAGGCATTGGTGAATGCGACTGGAGCGGCCTTAGCAAGTCTCTTGAAGAAGAGCGCCATTGCGATGGAGATGAACGTAGCAAGGAGGTAGCTGATGCCTGACGGCGTGAAATGAGGGTTTTAACTTTTGAAGCTTTTCAAGAGTGGAGTTAAAGCAGTAGCTGTGATCGGTGATAACATCGTCCGCCGTCGATTTAACGAAATTGGAGGATAGGTGGACGGTAGTGATTTCAGTATGTTTTATTTATTTCGAACAAGGGGGCGATGAAATGAAGTGCTCTGTGATGTCTGATTGTATGTGATGGACGGTCAGTGATGCTCCTGCTTTTGCTAATAAAAAAAGGCCCCCCCATCAACTTGGCTGGCCCGGGCTCTCTTCCATGATCTCACATTTATTGTTAAATTGCCTTCCATGAAAAATAATTTTATTGAATCAAACGTCTAAATTACTAAAAATAATAGGCGATAAAATAATATTCAAGTTAATAGTATAATAAATTAATATAAAGCTTACAAATTTAATAATATAATGATTAGAATATGCTTGACTTTCTTTTCTGATATCTTGTGTCATGAATTTGATATCTTTGATTCGTCCAGTCAGTTTATCTATCCAGAATCGTCGCCATCTGAATAAAATTAATACTAATAAAATAATAATAATCTATTTATATTCGTCGGTGACAAACCATGCTCATGATAAAGAAGATATAATACAGCTTGTCATGTAAGACGTGAAAAAACGAAAAATAAGATAAGGCATCACTCTTTGTGGGATATCCATTTTATTGAGTAAGAAAACGAAATAAGAAGACAGAAGAATGATGATTCAAACAAAAAAGGGCAAAAAAAATCATCCCTTTTGTTTGAGGAAAAAAAAATTACACCATTTTATCATTTAAAATTCTGAATAATCTATTGCCTATTGCCTCTGACTAAACCTTTTTACCCTCGATTATCTTGATCACACAAACGATAGTTCTTAAGAAGGGCTTAAGGTTGTGACGTTGAATATAAAAAAAGATCAAAGATTTGATTTACTATTGTAGAACATCTCTTTATTTTCAAATAAGATTATTGAAACTCAATTCTAAAATTAGTAACACCAATTGGTTTTCAAATAAGACAGTCAAACTCATTCTAAAATTAGTATTTGGGATAGATCATCCGAATGATAGCTCTTGGGAATAAACTTTGGGTAAATACAATGTAAAATGTCAAAAGATGGTTGTTGGGATTTTTTTTAATGACTGAACTCTAATTATGTGCATGTTTGGTTTAGCTAATAATGGATGTTAGGTAGCTAATAACTAATAGTTGTTGATTATAAATTACTATTTAATAAATTAACTGATGAAAAATAGTTGATTGAAAGTTAATTTATTGATATAGACATGATAGATATATAAAAACAATACATGTATATATAGAATGATAAAAAATGAAATTTTGATATTTTTATAATAACATACTATCATGTCTATACCATAATAAGCTATGATTTGTAGCTTTTCTCATGAGAAATTGTTTACTCTTAATTAGCTATTAGTAACTGATGATGAGTCTTTACCAAACAAGCCTATAAGAGTTGATTGAGGGTGAATTAGCTATAAACTCAACCAAACTTCATCTACATGTTACTATTGATATTATGAATCTCTTAAAGAAGAAATGTTAATTTAAAAAAAAAAAAAGGTCTAACATAGTAAATTTAATATAAGAATAAATAAATAAAAGCTTTTAAATGCCTTTGTTAAAAATATAATGATTTTCAAAATTAATTAAAATTTAAAGGAATAAAAACAATTTTTATTACATCAAATTAAATAATAATAATTTTGAAAATGTTGTTGAATGATGATTTAAAGAAGATAGTCCCTCTTATGTACGAGAAAATAAGAGAATTTCCCGAGATATGGAAATAGTGTCAGAGAGAGCAAGGAAGTAAGATGGAGAGAAAAATAACTTTGCTTTTTTTGGGATAAATCATACATAGGGTGGGAAGGCCTATTTATAGGCTCTCAAAGTGACCTTCCAATATCCTCATTAATGTATGAATTAATGAAATTGTGTTCTATTAATGATGATTTATGTATACAGAATTTTAGATGAATCCATTCATTGCAAAACACTGAATCCGGAACGGCTTTATTGTGTGATGTTGAATCTAAGGTGGCTTCATTCATTCCAAAAACCTTTCGTTTATAACACTTTCTCTTGAATTACCACCCTTACGAATGTGCCTCATTAAAACCTTGCTAGTAAAACCCAGTGAGAAAAAACCTAACGAAGGAAAAATAGTACAACATTTGTATGAAATGCTATCATTAAAACCTTGTCGGAAAAACCCGATAGGATTAAATCGGATTAAAGGAAAAAGAGTACAGTACACTAACATTTACCAATAACGGACTTCCCCTCATGTCAACATCCTTTGGTTGGTGCACTCCAATCTTATATCTGAGTTTTCTGAACGTTGAAGTTGGTAATGCCTTGGTGAATAGGTCTGCTAGATTATCACTCGAGCATATTTGTTGAACGTCAATCTCATCATTCTTTTGGAGCTCATGGGTGTAAAAGAACTTTGGAGATATATGCTTAATTCTATTTCCTTTGATGTATTCGTCCTTTATTTGTGTAATGCATGCAGCGTTGTCTTCAAATAATGTTGTTGGATTGTCTTTAGAAAAGGGGAGGCCACATGATTCCTGAATATGTTTGATCATCGATCTTAACCATATACATTATGTTTGGGTTCATGCGAAATTTGAATCTACGAATGATTTGATGATGTGTACCATTGTTTGCTTAACAAATTTCCATGAGATACTTGTATTTCATCATGACTAAATACATACCAGGTTTAGGATATAAAGCTTTGTGCCAAATTGAAGAATACCTTGCATCTTGCATATCAGCGATTTGTTGCTTTGATTCTTTTGAATAGAAGAGCCTCATATCAGATGTTCCTTTAAGATATCACAATATGTGCTTGATACCATTCCAATGCCTTTGGGTTGGAGCATTACTATATCTAGCTAATAGATTAACATGAAAAGCAATATCTAGGCGTGTACAAGTAGCAAGATACATAAGGGCACCAAAAACACTAAGATATGGTACTTCAGGACCAAACCGGTTCTTCTACCCTTCTGAGGCGAAATGGGTCATTTTAAATATCCAAGTGAGCAGACAATGAGTGGAGGGACAAAAATTGAGAAAGCTTCATTCATATAAGCGTTTTAAAATTTCTTAGAATAGGGTGATTAGAGTTGAGAACCCAAAGTACGATAGGGAAGTGCTACATTGTAACCCAAGACAAAATTTTGTCTTTCCGAGATCTTTCATCTCAAATTCCCTTTATAAGTAATTTTTCGTTCTTGTGAGCTGTTCTAGAGTCCCAATAAGGTTTAGATCATCAACATATACAACAATAATTGCAAATCCGGTTTTTGATTTCTTAATAAAAATGCATGGGCATATAGGGTTGTTAGCATATCCTTCTTTTAATAAATACTCGCTAAGGCGATTGTACTACATGCGTTCGGATTACTTTAATCCATACAAAGATCTTTGTAATTTGATTGAGTACATACTACGAGGTTTTGCATTTACCCGCCAGTGAATAGTAGTCCTTTAGGGATTTTTATATATATATCAAATTATCGTGGATCATATAGATGCGCTATAATGACATCCATGAACGTATATCGATCTGTTTCAGAGAATTTGCGAGCTTATTAAAGCGGAAAGTGATTGCGTCCATCCACGATGAATATGTTTTACTTGTAGTCATACGGGGCCTCTACGAGAGCCCTTGTGCTACTAATCGCGCTTTATATCTCATGATCTCGTTATTCTCATTGCGCTTTCGTACAAATACTCATTTGTACCCAACAGGCTTTATACCTTTAGGTGTTTTGACTACAGGTCCAAAAACTTATCGTTTCATTAACGAGTTTAATTCTACCTACATAGCTTCTTTCCATTTTAGTCAATCATTTCTATTTCGACATTCTTCCACATTTTGTGGTTTAGGATCTTCATAATTTCTTATGATGTCTAAGGCCACTTGGAAAGCAAAAATATTGTTAATCACAATATTGTTTCGATCCACATTTTATCCTCTTTGTGCACATAACTTATTGAAGTTTCACTATTTTTGATACTGTGCCTCTTGAGAATTTCTTGCTGTTATGGACCTCTTGAAGTCCGCTTGTTATTATGCCTTTGCATAAGCATTGTGTCCCATATTAGCATTGTAATAACATGATTCCTCTTTCGAGGAGTTGTATCTTTAATGCGAAAGGTCTCTCCCACGCTTTAGAGGCGTTTGAGATCATTTGCCGGTTGTCGCGGGGACATCAATCTAGTGCTAAAGTATTGCGAAGTAGGATTATGCGACTTTGTCACTTCTTGCTGTATCCCGATGAATACGTCCAGGAGTAATTGATTTGCAAGATTTACGCGATGAATGATCAGCTGAACTTCAGTTCATTTTGATTTGTACGTTGATCAAAATGAGACATTACAGATGAATTCAAAGTGATTTCTCGTCGTTCTTCTGGAACCGACTTTACTCCCCCTAATGGTGAGAATAAATTTTCATTAAAATGATAGTCAACAAAACGTGCTGTAAAAACATCTCTTGTTGAGGGCTCAAGGTATCTTATGATGGAAGGGAATCATATCCCACATAAATCCCAAGTCTTTTTTGTGGACTCATTTTAGTGCGATGTGTTGGTGCAATTAGTACATAAATTGCACAACCAAATATTCTTATATGAGATATATTTGGTGGCTTCTGATCCTATTTGGAAAGGATTATTCATGGTAGAGCGATGGAGTCGAATATGAACTAAGTTTGCAACATGCATAATAGCATGTCCCCTTGCTGAAGTGGGTAATTTAGTTTTTATTAATAGTGGTCTGACTATTAACTGAAGACACTTGATAAGGGACTCTGCTAAACCATTTTGGGTATGAGTGTAAGCAACATGATGCATAATGTTTATCTCGACTGACATGCAATAATCAGTGAAAGTTTGGGAGGTAAACTCACCAGCATTATCAAGTCTGATACTTTTGATTGGACAATTAGGAAATTATACCCGTAATTTTATTATTTGTGCAAGGAGTCTAGATAAGGCAATATTATGGGTTGCAAGGAGACAAACATGAGACCATATCGTAGAAGCATCTATTAGGACCATGAAGTACTAAAAAGGTCCACATGGTGGATGAATGGACCATAAATGTCCCCATATACTCATTCTAAAAATATTGGGGACTCAAACTTGACTTTGGTATGAGATGACCTGACTATTAATTTGCCTTGTGAATACTGACACATGGGTATTCATGGAGACGAGGATCTCTTAGTTTAATTCATGCCCTTGTGAGTTTTCTGATCTATTTTCATCATTGAGATCTAGGGTGACCTAACATTATGCCAAAGGACAAAAGTCTTTGGGTCATTAAATTTACGGTTCCGACAGCATTATGACTCGATAGAACTTTATAGTTGTATGATCTGACCAGTGGAGAAAGCTGAGGGTATCTCAACAACAAGTTTCTTACGGAAGCAATAGGGGGTAATATAAGTACTCTTTGTACATATTTCATGGTTTCATCGATATCCATTTCCACCGAATATCTTTAAAACTAAGCAAATTTCTTGTGGATTTCTTTGGGAATATATCGTCATTGATGTGGAACCTAGTTCCTGGTAACATTATATTGGCTCTTCCAGAGCCTTCAATTAAGTTGCTAGTACCAGATTTGGTACTCACATTGCCACTTGTCAAAGTTAAACTTTAAAAGTATCTTTCATCCCGAAGAATAGTATGCGTGATTACCTGATCAGCGAGACATACATCACCATCATCCATCTCTATTTGTCTGAAACGACATGTAAAAATAATAAATATAAAAATAATATAATAACAAAATGATAATTTTTTTATTTTTTTATTACATATATGATGTATCATTTAATAGTAACATTTTCATCATCCATTAAATAGTTTATTTTCTCAAGGGGTGCTCCAAAGAAATCCACATCATAATAAGATAGGTCTAGTCCTTTAGCATTATTAAAGTTAATTTATATATTTTTCTCTATCCTTTTCAATGATGCTTGGTAAAGGTCTACCAAATGTTTGGTTGTACGTCAGGTACGCGACCAATGTCCTTTCATACCACATCTATGGCATGTATTCTCATGGCTCTCGGAAGGCGTATTTTGCATGCTTCTCATCTTGTTTTGCCTTAGTGGTATTCCGCCGGTGGTGCATTGAACTTTTCCCTTTATGGGTAGAATTATTACCGTGAGTTCCATGGTATCGAGAATCCTTCCACAACCACGACCACGATCCCGACCACGACCATGATTACGTCCACGTCCAGTAGTTTGAGATGATATCGCATTCACTTCAGGGAATGGTTCAGTTCCAATCAGGCGGGACTGATGATTTTTCATTAAAAGCTCATTATTTTGCTCGGCCACAAGGAGACATGAAATTAGTTCATAATACTTTTGAACCCAGCGCTCTGATCTCACTATGCGGGAGGCACATTCGAGCATGGAATGTAGTGAATGTTTCTCTAGCATGTCTTCCTCGTGACCTTTTCTCCTAGCTCAAGCGGGAGGCGATTCTAAATAAAGCGAGTTATATTTCATAACTATTTTAAATCTTGCAACAACCTCTCAGTTGCATCAGTCATATCGAGCTTTGGGAGGATTCTTGTTGGTAGTCGATATCTCCTCACACTCTTCTTTGTAAGATATTCATTTTCCAGTCCCTCCGCCAGATGATAAGAAGGAAAATAAATGATTTCTTGTGATCATAACAGGGATGTGATTTCCTTCCTTTATTGTATTTCCCAATTCGCATCGAGGATCCATGACGGATAGTTTTCAGGAAATATCAAGGGCCCTAAACTCTAATCTTATGGAACTGACATTTTCAAAAAAAAAAAAAAATCCTTTGGAATGTGATGAAAAACCAAAGGTTAACTTTAAGGTAGGACTTAGATGATTACCTCGGAAGGAAGCGAGCTCGTGTTGGTAACGTTTTGAAAATCTTCTTTGAATGATGATCTAAAGAGATAATCCCTCTTATGTATGAAAATAAGAGGAATTTCTGAGAGATGAAATAATGTCAAAAGAGAGTAAAGAGGCAGATGCGGAAGAAAAGATAGCTTTTGCTTTTGGGATAAATCATACATAGGGTGGGAAGACCTATATATAGGCTCCCAAGTGACCTTCAATATCCTCATTAATGTATGAATTAATGAAGAGACAGTAGTCTGATATTAATGATAGTTATATATACAAAATTCTAGATGAATCCATTCATTGCAAAACACTTGAATTCGAATGACTTTGTGTGATGTTGAATCAGGAGTGAGCGATTCGTTTAGCGCTTTTGTTTATAACGAATAATATTTTTAGAGGCCAGGTAGGTGGCGTTTGTTTGTTGTCTTAATGTTGAATATAAGCTTGGGGAACTAATCTTTGAATGAGTGCATAAATTATTAAGTATTAAATTGTTTGTTTTTTAACAATGGGTAATGAGTAGGGATGGCAATGAGACGGGTTATTTCGGGTTCTCGTCCCATCCCGCCCTTAATGAGACGAATTTGGTTTAACTACAATCGGGTTTTTAGTAGGTTCGTTATTTTCTCAAATCCGAGATGGGTTCGGGTATTGTTATTCCTGCCTTGCCTCGCCTCGCCTCGCCTCGCCTCGCCCTAATTATATTTTAAAAATATTATTTTATTATTTTATTTTATATTTTAATATAAATAATAATAATAATTATAATGTTTTAATAAATAATTATAAAGGTCGTAATATTTTTATTTTTTATGAAATATATTAATTTTAATATAATAAAAAAATAAAATATAAATAAAATAGGGTTTGAGGGTACATCCTGCTTGACCGTCCCTTCACCTTTATCATTCTGTTTAATTTTAAATGAAACGAGTTTAGAAATTAAAAATAAACAATTTAGGGTTGGGATAGGGCCACCCAAATCAGTACTCGTTGTTATTCTTAGTAGTGAGTGTTCTTTAGCCTGGAATTTTGTGAGCGATGGTGGAATTTTTCTTGTTTTGGTTGAAAATAACTTTTTCTGAATAAAAAATATCAAATATTTTCATTTTTTCTATTAAGAACTTTTTTAGAAATTTCAGAAATAAATTATGAATTTTTTAAAAACAAATAATTTAATGTTGAAAGTTATTTAACTTTGAGCAAAAAGTTAAATAACAAATATGTTGTTACTAGTTTTTATATGGAAAATTTTGTTTTTATCTAAGAGAGAAAGAGGAAGTATATCCGAAGAGTTGTGGATATCTACAAGGTGTTTTCAAACTTTGAAAACGGTTTCTATTTTCATTATCAATTCCCAATATCAATATGGACTTCTAGCATAGTTTTGAGTCCACATGGATGCATCAATAAAAGGAAGTTTTCTGGTTCTCTAATCTTTGGATCTTTTGCCTAATCATTTTTCTCAAATGAATTTAAATTCTATTAATTAGTTCATCGCTATTTTAATGTTAAATAATATTTTTCTTAATTTTTTCTCAAGGTCCTATGTTTTCACTTAACGTTCATAAAATGAACGACGTCTCTTTCACAAATTTTTTTTTATAAAATAATTTTTAAATTTATATAATTAGTTGTAGTAAGAATCATATTTCTTTTAATTGAATGAGATTATTCCTTCTCAATTAATAAAATTTACATTAATAAGAATTGATTCGAGTGGTTAAAAGTTCACATAAACATAAATAAGAAAAATATATAGGATTCAAGTCTCAATAACAATTAATGAATATGATGTATTACAAAATAAACATATATAAAAAGGTAAAATATATTATTGGCCTCACCTTTGTGCATGTTGCACTTACATATGTTGCTTTATTATTGGTGAAGTTTGCAATTATCCGAAGTAACTACAATTTTTTTTTTTGCTTTACTATTGGTGATTTTTTGCGAGTACCATATTAAAAATAAATTTTGGTACTATAGAATTAAGCATCCCTAAAAAGTCTATGATTCGCTTTAGATATTTCGTATGGGCTTTAAAAATGCAAAAAGTTCAAGTTGATCTGGATGCTCTCCTCATTGTACAAGTCTTGTCATCCTTCGTAGTGGATAACTTTGTCATTGGCTTAATAATCAATAATTGTAAGTTGCTTTTGAACAAGATTCATCGATGTAAAACTGCTAGAATGAATAATACCGTTGGAAATTTTATAAAAACTTAGCTAAAGCCAAGAAATAAAGTACTAAAATTGTTAAAAGCTTATTAAAAAGTTTGAATTTTCTAAAAACTTATTGAAAAGGTAGGATTTGCTAAGATTGACATTGAGTTTGAGTGGTTGATTGATTGATTTGTTAATTGATTGTTTGATTGACTATCCTTACATCATCATTCTACGCCTAATTTTATAGCGTAAAGACTTCAGCATTTAGTGCGAATTCTCGCTCTCTCATTGGCAAAATGGCCTTCGAAAAGTGTCTTAATTCGTAAAGGCATTAACATAAAAACACTTTCGACTTCAGTTGTGGAGTCTTCAATCACTCTCAATTTTCCACGTCTCCATTGTGAACTTGTTCTCAGTATATTCGTATCGATACGTAAGCTATTTCGAAACCTGTGTACTCGAGGATAATGCTGTTTGACTTTCAAGAGGTAAAAAAATTCATAAATATCCCTATACTTTTTATATTGGCTTATACAAATGGATCTAGGCCTATTTTTTTTTACTTTTATTCATGAGCTTGGACTTAGGCCTAACCCATTATTGGATCAGGCAAAAATTTCAATTTGGGTGCAATTAATTGCCCCCTGCATACATTGTGGCCCATGGGCCATATTGTATGTATTAAAGCCCTAAAAAATATTCTTCTGGGTTTATTTTCAACCATGAAACCTAAAATCCAGCTTTCAGCCCATGATGTGGAGTTCCAAAGGCAAGAATGAGCCAAATCAGATCAAATAAAGAAACAATTTTTAATTCCCCAAGAAAAAGTTCCCCTCATCATTAAGTTTAAACCTTCAACTTTTGTTCTTCCTACACCAATGGATTTTGTTCTTCCAAGCAAAACCATACGACTTCTTCTCTAAGCAACTTAGAATTCCTTTTTTTTTTCCTTAAAAAAAAACAAATATTTTCTCTTTCTAAACAAATCCCACTTGTTTGGAAAAAGGAAGCCCTTTTACTTTACCTTTTCATCTTATTCTCCTCATTTTCCTTCTCACGATCTCAACCTTTGTTCCTACGCACGTCGTCACTGCTCCAGACCGCTACAACCGACGATGTTGCGTCAAATCGGAGCCCAGATTACTACCAAAGTTGCCACATCTTTGTTAGTTCTTGTCGAACCTTCTGAGATAAAGTATTAATCCTTGGATTGTTGTTCCTATTGTCGTCAGAAGAACCGATTGGGTCACTACTGCTCACGTTGCTCGTAGATCACAGACGAAAGTACATTCTTTATGCTTCATGAAGCGTTCGCCTTGCCCATTTATTTCTCCATCATTTGTTAGCATCGTTATTTGAAGCCAAAATCGCAAACGGAGTTCACGTGAACTTCATCTTCAGTTATTTGAAGATCTAATGGTGTCATTTCCTGGCGCCATTGAGTGGGGCGAAGCGCTCCATCTGCTTCAACTCTTGCATCTATACGATCGTGAAACGCTTTTAATAAGTATTGCTTAACAAAAAATCGAATCTTTTTTGATTTCTTTGATAATGAATTCCTTGATTAGGACTTTCTTGAAGAAACCTGTTTTTAGATGAAAATTTCAAGCTTTCTTTGCTTTCTTTGATGCCCAAAATTGAAACTTTTCCTTGATGTTGTTAGAAACTCTTCCCAAAAGCAGATTTTTCGAAGATTCATCTTGAACGCATTCTTTGAAGCTTTCAGCTTGTTACATAAGTTTTCTTATGTGTAGACTCTAACAGAGTCTAGAGAATACACCTTCGAACAAATTATTAGAAGTCGTTTGGCTGTTTCGAACTTTTCCCGGGGTGTATATTTCAAAAATAAACATGAGTACACTCTTAGAAAAAATTCCTTGAAGCTTTTCGACATATTACGAAAGTTTTCTTAGGTGTAGACTTTGAAAATAGTATAAAATGCACTTTAAAAATAAAAATAAAAATCATGGAAGTCGTTTGGCTATTATGAACTTTTCTTGAGTGCTTATTTAATTATTTTCAACAACCTCGAGTTTAATGATCTAAAACTGAGCTTTTCTTTAGTAGATTGTAGACCGTGAAGCTGAAAAGGTTCAGTTGTCTGCTCGGCGAAACTTGACTTAAGGTAGTTTCTTCTAGATGAATTGCCATGTTGAATATTCCTCAGGCCTTTTAACTTTTGAGATTTCTGTGGCAGTATCATTATTCAGCTTTCTTGTGTTTATTTCTTTATGATCTTTTTAATGCCTTTGGTTCTACTATAGAAGCTTCCAAATCAATTCATCTTCCATCAGGGTAATCAAAATCTATGCTCTTTCTTCATGTCGAGTGGTAGCTGTGACACCATTTTATACTTTACTGACCTATTCATCCCATTTACCTTAGCTCAGAGTTCACATTCTCCCAGAAGCATCTTCTGCCCCCTCCATGGTTTCCACTCCCATTGGGATGTGGTCGAGCTTGCTAACACCCTGAAATATGCCACACTGATCGTTTATTATGTTTAGGGTATTTTGTAGATTATAATTTGGTGCTTAACAAATTAAATGCAAAGCATTTCAGAAAATAAAGAGCACAAGATTTGTATAAGATACAAGGGTAAATTTTTAATTTGTCGAAATGGGATACCAAAGTCATAATATAAGAAGGTGATATGATATTATAGAAATAGCAAAAGCCGTGGTGCAAATAAAAGGGGATTTGAGGACCAAAGTGCAATAAAGAAAACTTAGTCAAGAATACCCTGTTTTTGTGTTCCAAACAAGGCCTTATGAAATGAGACCAAATAAGACCAATTTTGGTCTCTCACTTGGCATTTTGGAGGTTCATACGTGAAGGAGAGAAAGGAAGAGAAGAAGAAGAAGAAGAAGAAGAGAAAAGGTATGGAAGCTTTGAGTATGGAAACCATGTTTTTGTATGGATTCATGACTTTGAGTATGGAAACTAGGGATTTGTATGGAGATGTATGGATTTCTATGATTTGGTATGATGGCTATGGGTTTGTAAGGATATTAGTTTGTTCCATTTCTAGGGTTTAGTTAGGAATCCATCCTAACCCTAGATTTGATGAAAGTTGGGTTGATAATACCCTATTTTGTATAAGATGATTAAGGCTTTGTATGGATTCTTGGTTTATGGTGTTTGGATACATGTTGTGTGTTAGGAAGTTAACCTAACTTATAAGAATTTGAGTTAGGGTTTGGAAAAAAACCTAATTAATCTCTATGATTAGTTTTGGTTGAGTTAGAACACACTTGGGAAATGTTTTTCGGAAAGTATACGAGTGTTCTTTTGTTTTTGGTTGGTGTTCTAGAAAAAAAAGGAAGAAATCATCAAAATCTGGGCTGTTTCGGGGGTTCTTCGCAGCAGAGGAGGGACCCCTCACCGCAGTGAAGGTCCACGCCATGGCGTGACATGTCTACACTGCAACGTGGCTGAGAAAAGGATTTTTCCATCCTCAGGTTCGCCGCAGCGTAGCAGTGATACGCCGCGGCAAAGCTACTGTACACGGCATGGAAAATGTTGTGTTTTGTTTGTTTTTCTATTCCATTATTCCGAGTACTTGTCTATTGGACTAATGAGAACCTTATAAGTGTATAAAAGAGTCCATAAATGTTTGTAAGGTAAGGTAAATAAAAAATTAGATCGTACCTCGCCGCCGAGGCGAAGCGAAGATGACAAACTACATGCCTTATGATAAGATAATAAGTTCCTGAACACATCTAATTATAGGGCATCTAAGACCCAGTCTTGATCATTGACATTACATTGCATTAGGCGGGCACGTTGATCGGTGATTCGACCTCTTGCTTTGTGCTATGGTACATCGATCTTTATGCAAATACGTTCGGGTACTTATTGTCTTTGTGTCTAATCATTTCTTATTAACTGAAGATCTAGGTAATCCAAGCGAGTTGCGATAAGGATGCGAATAACGAATAAAAAAAGTAATGTACATCGTTATGCTTTGGTGCTGCCTCTATGGTGCCTCTGGTACCTATGTGTAAATATAAGTTACGCGTAGTACCTGCGGGTACTTTTGTATAAGTATATAGGCTTTGTAGCTCTACGGAGATGCCGAGGGGGGCGAGTGATCAGTATGGGTTTTGTATTACCTCCCCGAGTGCTGGTATGAGTATAAGCTGGGTAACTCCTACGGGAGATACGCTATAGATCACGCTAAGTACAAGTATATGTATAGAAGTTTGTTATGAATTCATGTTAAATCCGATATCTGGCTCTTTGTATGTGTGCTTGTTATATGTGACCAATACTGAGTATCGATTGCATGTGTGCATATATAAGTCATATGTTTCCCACTAGCGTCAGCTTATGCAGGTTTTTAATTCGTGTGAGTCACAGAGGGAAGGGGGCGTCCACTTGATCTTAGCATCTTTAACATTGCGACACATTTGTAAATTACATCACTTGTAGGTTTTGCACTCTGATTATGTAAATGTAAATGTACAGTTTTTGTATATGTGATGAGTAAAAAACTTATTCATTTTTAATCCATTTTTTTGATCTGTTTCTTCTATATAATTGCTTGTTTTTATTCAGAAATATGGAAGTTTTACCAAATTTGTATTTCTGAGACTTTATAGAAGAAATAAATTCCGACAAGCATCTGAAAAGCTATATACGGTGATAGTTGGGTGACGGACTCTTGAGTCATGACAGAGACTCTTGAGGTCGCGATAAATGGTGAGTAACAGCGGTTATGAAGTCGACAGAGAATTGTAAGCGATTAGAAGTGATAGTAAGCTGAAAATAGTGTTGCGACGGAGAAAATTTCTTGAGACGAGACGAAGGAGCTTTAAGGAAAGATCATGTTGTGACACTGTTTTGAGGTCGTGACATAAAAAGAAGACATTGTTGGTCGCAACAGATAATTGATGTCGCGACTAGGAAAGACTTGCTGAATGGACTTGCAAGCTTTCTACCAGGGAATTTGATGTTGCGACAAAAATGTGAGCTGAGGACATTAATCGAGGTCGCGACCAGGATTTCATGTTGCGACATAAAAATGGTGTTCAATTAAAACATGTTCATTAAGTTTGGGTGATAACAAGAGTAAAGGTGATAAGGGCAACCATTCGATCGCGACATTCTTTTGGGTCGTGACCGCAGAAAATTTGAAGTGAAGAAAGCAGGTTGTGACTAGAAATAATGTCGCGACATAGATTTTATGAGAAAAAGCGATTAGGTCGACTAAATCCAATGTCATTAACCGAGATAATGAGCAGTGAAAACCAATTTAAAGTCGTAACATGAAAATGGGATTTGTGACGAATCGGTGGCTGACAACGAAATGGGTGTCAGCGACATGCTTTTGAGTCGCGACACGAGAATGTAGTAAGCGAAGGCAGTGGTCTGGCATGGAATTGAAGTCACGACAAATTTATTAAAGGCGAAAAAGCATTAGTCCTGTGAGATCAGGCATAGTGGCGGCGAAATGATGTGCGACATGAGAGTGAAGGTCGCGACATATATTTAAACAAAAGGAAAACGATAAAATTGTGACGTAAGCTACTTTAGAAACAAGAGAAACCAATACATGACGGAAAACATGGGTTGGTGACAATGATTGTAGGAACAAGGCGAAAGAAGGTTGCGACTAGTTTCATTTTGAGGTCACAACAGAACTTGAGATCTAAATGCGAAATGATGTTGCGACAAGCTTCTGAGGTCGCGACCTAAAACAGTGAGATGAGCTATTAATTTTAGGGAAAATCACCTGGAACCTTGGAATCAGGCCTAATTTCAAAAAGTTATAAATAGTGCTGCAGTAAAAAGAGCGACTTCCGTTTTAAAACCCAGCATGGGAGAGACGAGGAAGGCTATTGTATATTTTAAATTAGACTTTTCTTTTCTTTTCTTTTCTTTTTTGGATGCGAACCCGATGTGTTTTAGAATGTAAAGATGGATTTAATTTTTCATTTTCTTTTCAGTGAGCACAAAGTCGATGAAGTTTAGATGATTTATGGAATTAGTTTCTTCCGGTGAATTATAGTCTGAGTGGTCGTTTGTGATCAATACTCCATTGTCGATTGTGATTCTGTAATTGAGAAGCACAACTTCATTAAGAATGAACCTATTTGATGGTCTAGTCTTTTCTTGAATATTTGAAGGAATTTCCCTGAAATTGGGATTTTGATTTATTTGATTGATGTTGTTTGTGGTGGGTTCATTTCCCGATAGTAATGCAGAATGCCATCTCAGAAGTTGTTTCCTGTTCTGATTTCCAGGAAGCCCTCTGAGTGACATAGAGATGGAGATTCCTTAGAGCTCGAAACATTTAACTTGTGGGGATGTTGAAACATCATTGAAGAAGCTAAGGAGCTGCGAGTTCATTTGATGAATTTCCAATTCACTCATAGTTTGAGGTTGAAGGGAATTGTTATCAATTTTAACTCATCAAAGATTTCACCTTGTCACATTGTATAGATCTTGATCACAGTGTTAGTTGAGATCTAATCAGGAGAAGGAAAAATGTCGGATTTGGGATGAGTCATCAACCATTTTGTAGAAGTTTCTGATGACCAGTTTTGGATGTAGAAATCTGGATCTTAAAAATGGGTATGAAGTATTGAAAAAGAAAAATGCCCCGGATCTTATAAGAGTGTTTTGAATACAATGATAGTGATTAAATCTAACTGCTTTGAAAGAAGAAGGGACCTCTAATTAGTAGATAGTGGAGAAATCCGAAGCTGTATTATTAGGCATCTTTGGCAAATCGAGATCAATCGGGATAGAAGAATCAATGAATTAAAATGCAAGAAATTATTTGTTCCCATGACAATTTCATCTCGGTGTTCATTTCTAGAATGCGATTCAATCAGTTTATTTGTTAGTTCAATTCCAAATTTTATTTTAATTGAATGAATGTAATATATGATTATACTTTGTCTTTTAAATTCAGGTTTTCAAACTATTCAAAGGAGGTTCAGAATAGTGTGGATCTTGAGTAGTTAGGATTGATTCTGTAATTTCTTGTCAATACGTAGAATGATATGCGGACTTACATCGATTTTACTACTTGTATGATCATTGCACTTGCGGTGTCATAGACTAAACCCATTATTAATTCGGCACATAAAATCGATTTTATTCATTTTTTAGTAGCTCTATTCAATTTTGACATAGATGCAGGAAAATTGTAAGGTTCTGTATAAGTGTTAAATTGAGTGGTTTAGTCTATATTTTCGCAGACAAACAAGTTTTATGGCGCCGTTGGCGAGGATTGAAAGGATTTGAATAAATCAATATCATGACAAAAGAGAGAAATGTTAATTTGGACATTTTTCTTTATTGTATAAAGAAATGCTATAGCAGTTTTGTCGTGGTGAACATAAGCTATTGATCTTTTAGAGAGCTTAAGGATATTATTTTGATATCACTATTTTCCAATTAATCTCAATATGTCGATTTCGGGAGGATAATTAAGTGCACGGGGAGATCAGAAATAGGATCTGTTTCTGTAGTGCGGTGGAAAGAACCTTCCGAAGGCAGAAGTAAGCCGGAAAGCGAAAAGCAGCCATGGCAGATGAAAGAATTGATCGGGCGGTTGGGCAGTAGCGGCCCGAAAGGCCTCCTAATGCAAGTCTGATAAGGATTTACGGGGCACGTCATCGGCCGGAGAATGCGGTCGAGACGACTGTTTGTAAAGGCTGCTGACTTTGGTGAAACCGGCCTTGATCACCGTGGTTGACAAAATCGGTTCTTGGCCATCAGCTGTCGAATGAGCATATGGCGGTGCCAGGTTGTGGCTCTGATTAAGGCGAAGGTGTAAGACCCAGGTGATAAGCTACCCTCTTCCCACTTTTCCTTCAAATGCAATGCATGTGGTATGAATCATTCTTATATGTTCAGGTTAATCATGGGAAGACACGGTGGAAACATACTGAAGCAAATTTTTCCCTATCCTCACAGGCGAGAAAGAAGGAAATCATAGTGTTCGATAAGGAGGATGAAAGCTTGTATACTACATGGGAAAGGTCTGGCGCTAAGAGATACTTATGCATGGCATAGATCTGAAGACTGAATGGATATTGTCTACCACTCTCACGAATGATACCTTTAAGGGTATCATGGTGCTTCGTCTTAGTGGGGCATTTAAGAAAAAGTGCGAGGAGGAGGTGAGAGTTTGATATGAGGACCTAGCGAATGCACATGAAAGCTCCCTCTGAAATCTTTAGGAAACAGCAATGAAGAGACAGAAAGAGGGAGTGAGGTGAATTGAGAGGAGAGTAAATAAGATGTGCCATGGAAGCATAACTTGATGCTATAATGCCTGGGGATGGATAAACGGGAGAAAAGACTGCACTCTTTCAAGTGAAATTGGAACATTGGAAGAGATGGGATAAGAGAAGAAGTCTTTGAGGACAATGAAGAAGATCTTATCAAGTTGAGGAATGAAGTATTACATGAAGAATTACAGACAAAAGCTATCACTTTGACCTAATCTGACACCTACACATTATAATCCAACACTAAGAAACCATGAGAATTTCGCATATGGTGGAGGAGCATCATAGAGCCCAAGACATGGGTAAATTTCCGGCAAAGAATTATCGATATAAGGTTCCAACAGTGAGGAAAATAAGAAAGCGAATATCAAGGTCGAAAGAGGACCTGGCCCTTTGAGGAAGCAGAATCTTTGCGAGTTCATGAGAGGGGATAACAAAAGTGCTAAACCTCCATGAGCGAAGCTTTATAGTTGGAAGCTTTTAAACGACACTGCGTATTTTGAGACAGAAACCTGAGTGCTTAGCTAAAGAATTTAGAAACACGGAGTTGGGCGAGTTGGCTGACCTTGTAGAAAAGGCGAATGCTTTCCCCAGTGACACGAAAAATCATTTGTGGCAGCGGGTTCGATTAAGGTGGGGGGAAATGGGCCTTGTGAAGGCTGAGGAAAGAAAGAAAGATTGACCAAAAGAGAAGGAAGTGGAAGAGAGGGCGGGAAAGGCAATTCGGAAGCGGGCTTGTAGGGCGGAAAACAAGTGCAAGGCAGGCCTTTGGAGAAACTATGAGCAAAAACAGAAGGAGAAGATTCAAGCTTACACATATGCAATTCCATTCCCACAAAGATTTCAGAAGGCAAGGAGGGAATAACAATTTTCTAAATTCTTGGAAATATGTACAAGAGATGAGGAGTGTATCCCACGCTGGGGCAATCCTCAAATACCTAATTATGCTAAAATTTCAGAAGATATATTGAGTAAAGAAGAAGATTCTTTGAGGAAGGAATGAGTGAGTTGCTTTGCAGCTTGTAGTGCGATTATTCAAAGAAGTCTACAACAAATAGGACCAGACGGCTTTACCATTACATTATTGGGAAATATGAACTCAAAGGAGCTTATGTGACTCGAGGTGCACTGTAAGGAGGACCTATTGATGTATATGTGAAAATATGTAAAAAGTGAATGTGGTAAATACTGAATAATTTGAAACAAAAGTAAGTGTGCTGAGCTGAAATAGAAAAGTATTACCAACACTCGACCTTTCCA
Source organism: Tetrastigma voinierianum (assembly GCA_016808115.1). Lineage (NCBI taxonomy): Eukaryota > Viridiplantae > Streptophyta > Magnoliopsida > Vitales > Vitaceae > Tetrastigma > Tetrastigma voinierianum. The sequence continues at coordinate 1,003,950 of JAEQBH010001107.1, forward strand.
TGAGTGCAGTTATCTGAAATAATAAGTGGACTAAGTCCCAGGATATAGTACTTGTAGTTGGGTTCTCTCTAGTGGAATTTGATCACCCAGGTGCAGGGCTCTTTTCTGTCTTCACTATTTAAACGTCAAATAGGATGTGGAATATCAATTTAATTGAAACAAAAGCGATTTAAAATTAATCTAAATCTACCAAATAAACGAAACTACTTAATTAAAGGTATGAAGAAGTCATGGGATGTGGATCCTTATTTGCTTGATTTGCATTTCCTTGGCTGTAGGTGGCAAGTTGAATGCTAGATTTGTCGAAGCAATGTAGTATAGCTTGGATTTCTCCATACCATACATTTCCTAGTTAGAGATCCATATTCCTTTTGGGGATAAAATGGAGTCTAAATAGCTACTTGAAATTTGACTCTCTTTAAGATTTGATTGTTTTCTTTTTCAATACTTCACAGCCATTTCTTTGAATTTGAGAAGAAGAGAATTCTTGCTATAGACAGGATATTTTAAGCCTTCTCCAATGTAGTGGTATCGTCCTTCAAATACAATAATATTTTCTGTATCTCATGATTGATCTTTGCTAACACGGGATCAAAATCACTCATCAGACTAAGGAGAAACCAGCGATCCAACTAAGTGATACATCATCTAATTAATCCTCACACCATGAGTAAATTAGTGATCTATCAAAGTAATTTTCGAGTTCATTAGTTCCGAGATATGATCTGTTTATACCCTGGATTCACAAGCTCTTTGCTCTGAGAATCTCCATCTTCTGTGTCACTCGAGGGCCTCTAGAAATCGAGCAAAGATCTGACTCTTTGTGGGTATAAGCTACTAATATTCGAGCGATTCCATTATATGAATAATACCAATTATATAAATTTAGTTTCTGAGACCTGAAATAGCTGAAAAGCTACTTAATCTGAATGTTAAACAGTGTCCGACACAGAGGGTGTTTTAATGATATTCCAAATTCTTGGATTCCCGATCATCACTAATCAAACAAAAAATGAAAATGAAGAAAAGGAAATCAAAGAAACGAGAAGAAAAAGAAATCAGTTTGAGCTTCAATCTTACCCTCGGCTTGATAAATAAATTGAATATCTGATGCGTCATGAAAATCTCTTATTAAGCAAAAATGCTTTAAAACTATAAAGATACATTAAAAATAAAAATCTGCAGCAAAAACTAGAAAATGGCGGTTTAGAGAGAAAACCCATAAGAGAGGAAAATCAGGTGCAAACTGTCTTTGTACGAGCCTTAGTGAAATACGAATCTACGTTATCTGACAAAAATCTCTTAAATGAAATAAATCTCTAAAACTACTCTAAAATCTCATAAATCAAAAATGAAGAAAATTGGAAAAATGGGCAATCTAAAGAAACCCCAAGAGAGCTCTCTAATCTTCGTATACATCTTTACCTAAAAACGAATTATATATATGGTCCCCAAGGGTGAAATGGGCTTGAAATTAGGTCGAACTCAAGATTTTATTTTTTTGGGTTTTTATATGACGTTTTTGGTGACGAGTTTTACAGTCAGCGACACAATCTCACAGTCGCGACCACGGGTTTTCTGATGCGACCACGATTTCTGTTAACGACCAAATTTTACAATCATGATAATTTCTGAAATTAGTGACTAATTTTACGGGCGGCAATTGGTTTTTCTTCTAACTTGTGGGATATAACTAACGCCGTTTTAACTCGGATTTGGGCGTGTGATCTTGTTGGAAACTCTTTGATAACGGAATGCATAATGAAATTTGAATCATTTGATGTTTCCAGATGGTACAGAAAATTCATCTTTCAATAGTGCGCTATGAGACTCTTAGTTTGTATTTCTTAACGGAAATAAATTGCTCGTTCTTGCAAAGATAAAGCTAACCGTCAATAATCACAAAACCAAGTTTAAAGAGGAAATTTTTATGAGTTTTTACATGAATATGGATATAAAATGCACAAAAATAGCATGTGATGAACTCCAGCTGAATGAGTTTTAAACCATCAGTGCAGTATCAACAGTACTTTGTCGATGGTACAAAGGCTAGGATTTAGAACTTATAAACGGCAATCCACTGCTGTGGTGGTGATAGGTCAATGGCACAACCGAAGGAGTCCTTGAAGATGTGTTGGTCGGTAGGAAATTTATCTTGCACAGTAGTTTTGTTGTTATAAAAATGGAGGAGGATACCCAGTTCCTTTGCTATTAGGAAGACTTTCCTGGCTGGTACCCTTGTGATCGATATTAAAAGGGCGGCGACACTTGAGTGGGAGATGAGCTGTTTCGTTAACGTAACAAAAAAACGACCTGTTTGATGTTGATGCAGAAAGTGTGTATATTTGTAGATAGCATTTATCCATTCGATTTATTGAACTTTATTTGTAATCTCCGACATTCTATCGATGAAAATGAGATGAATTTTCAGTATCTTAAGAGTGTTGATTATGAATTGATGCATTCCAGATTCCAAAACATAGAAAGCAGTGCGAGTTTGATTTAAAAAGTCTGAAAAATTCATGTTTGTGAGAAAAGAAAGCAAATTGACGAAACTAGTGCAAAAGGGTTTTATATTGAAGAATTGCCTAGTCATCGTATGCTTTCTTAGAACGAAAAGACAAAGCCATTAAATATATCATTTGCAGAATAAAATATGAAGAGCGATAACTGCTAAAATTCTCCCAAAAATATAAAGAGCAAATGCAGTCGATTGAAGACCTTAAGAATTATTAGTCATATTGCATACACAAAATCCTCTTGAATGATCACGAAAACATTAGTTGGTCTTAAAGGAGAATTTAGTCTGTGATGAAAGATGTTGTAAGAAAGGAAATGCTGAAATGGCTAAATGTAGAAGTTTATTTATGCAATATTAAACGACCGCGGTGAGCCGATTCATGTGGTCTAGAAAATTGGATTCATTGTGATCGAGAAATGAAAGGAATGATCGATTCTACAGAGCGTGACGGGATGGAGAGGTGTGTATGAATTCGAAAATTGATCTTCTGAGCAGGAAGATCATTTTCCACTTGCCTTTCATTGATAAGATATTAGACGGGTTAGTAGGACATCATATATCTTTTCTTGATGGATATTACGGATATAGCAAATTATTTATTGCACGAGGACCGGAGAAAACTCTTTCCCATTTTGCTATGGTACTTTTGCTTTTAGAAGAATGCATTTGGGTTATGCAATACTCTTGCTACATTTCAAGATGCACGATGTCTATGTTCTCGGATTTGTGAAGGAGGTTATGGAGATATTCATGGATGACTTCAGTTTATGGAGCCGATTTTGAAAGTTGCTGAGAAACTTGGGGCCAGTACTTCCTGAGTGCTAGAGACGAGAACTTGGCTTTGAATTGGGAAAATGCCATTTTATGGTGACGAAGGCATTGTCGTAGGCGCCAGAATTTACTGTAATTTAAGTGGACTGACGAGGTTTCCATTATAAAGACTCTTTTGCCCTGACAACGGTCGAGGAATATGAAGCTTCTTGGGACGTGCGGTTTTATGAAAGATTTATCAGAAACTTTCTCCAAAATTGCAAGACCATTATGTGAGCTACATTGGAAGGATACCCAATTTTAATTTGATGCAACCTGTCAATCTTCATTTGAAGAGATCAGATCCAGATTAGTTGAAGCTCCCATCATGGCTAAACCATACTGGAATAATGAATTTGAGATTATGTGTGATACGATGATTATCTGATAAAGATTTGTGTGCAGGACTAGAAAGTTAATGAAAATGTTTAGAAATTTATATCTTTATCTGGCAAAACCTTGTGGCTGAGAACTACTCCAAACCTCACGAAAGAATCCTTTGACCCATGACATTGCATGTGAAAGTTTAGGCCATATATGGTAGGGTCCAGTAATAAATCATCATGCGATCATGCGCGATTAAATATTTGATGGCTAAGAAAGAAGCTAAACCAAGACTAATAAGATGGGTGTTGCTACTACAGGAATTTGATCTGGAAATCAAAGATAAGAAAGGTTGTGACAATGTGATAGTTGATCACTTGTCAAGAGTAAGCTGCTATCTTATCAGCTGAAGAAGAAGGCAAGTAGTAGAAAAATTTCGGATGAGTAGTTATTTGTTGTCATTGATCACCTTGGTATCTTTGATATTGTGAACTTTAGCTTAATGAGTGATGCCCACTAGAATTTAGCTACCAATAGAGGGAAGTGAGGGCCCGACAACATGTTTTACATCTGGGATGACCAACATTATTCAAGGAGCTGATATGATCATCGGGAGGTGTAATGTGCCGAAGGTGACAGAATGAAATTTTACAAGAATGTCATGCATCACCTTATGGAGGACACTTTGTAGGAGACAAAACAACCCACAAAATTCTCCAATCAGGTTTTTATTAGCCTACTATTTTCAAAGATTGTTTTGAATGGGTGAAACTTTGTGATCAGTGCCAAAGAATGGGAAATATCGACCTGAGAGCAGAAAGCCCTTGCATGGTATCCTAGTAGTGCAGTTCATTGATGTATGGGAAATAGATTACATGGGGCATTTTCCATGTCATTTGGAAATCTATACATACCCCAGCTGTGGATTATGTGTCCAAATGGAGTTGAGGCCGGTAGCTTGTCCCAAGAATGATGCTATGCGGGTTTTATTATTTTCTGGAGGAATATTTTGAGTAGATTTGAGTTCAGAACTATTATTAGTGATAGAGGAAGCCATTTTGCAAACAGGTGTTTGAGAAACTCATGAGCGGAGATATGAGATCATTACATCATGAGTTTGGCTTATCATCCTCAAACAAATAAAATGGCCGAGATTTCGATAGGAGATAAAAGAAAATTCTGAAAAGGTATCAAACTCGATGAGAAAATATTGGTCTCTAAAGCATTGATGCATTGTGGGCATACAGGCGCATATAAAACTCCCAGATATTTATCTGAGTTGTCTTTAGAAACCACTGTGCCTCCCTCTTGAATTGGAGTACAAGCTATGTAGACCATCAAGAGAAATTGAATTTTGATTTCAAAGAGTGCTAAAGGAAAGATTACTCAGTAAATAATTGGAAGAAGTTGAGAAATGAAGCTTATGATAATGCCAAAGATTTACAAAGACAAGACAAAGAAAATGGCATGATCGAAGTTTTGTGAGAGAATTTAAACGAGTCGAGGTCTGTGTTCATTTCACAGTGAAGCTTTTTCAGGGCAGTGAAATCAAATGGAGTGGCCCTTATCTGTTAGTGGCAAGTCTGACCTTTGGGCGTGACATTGAAAACAAGTAATGGAGAAGAGTTTAAAGTGAATGGTTAGCGATTGAAGCTGTATCTTGGAAGAAATATGATTGATACCTAGATCTTGAAGTAAAGGAAAGAGGTACAAAACGAGAACTTCATAGCGGCGAGTCGACTAAGGACTTAAAAGCGAGCATCTTTGTGGAGAAGCGACGTATCATAATTTCTTTCTAAGTTTTATTGGTAGTTATGTTTTAAAAGTTTTGATTTTCTAGCCCCAAGCTTTTGTTTATTGTTAAATATTATTTATGTTGTTCTCTTTGTGCTTACAATTCGATAGAGCGTGAAGCAGTGGGTTTGTATTTATAAATTTGCCAGTATGCACCTGAACCATAAAGGGAATGTCGACTCTACGTGTCTTATATTTTTATAGAATGCATGATTGAAGTTTGAAATTGGAATTTCAATTCCTTTGTTGAATCACGATGCTTCATGAGTTGATTTATTTGCATATTTGAATGATGAAGTTGATTGTTTTTGTTTGTTTGAATTAGGTTTATTGATTTAGTCTTGTATGACTTTGGGCGTTCACGGAGACCGGGAAGTTTTTCCTGGGTGCGACATGCTTTTAAGGTCGTGACACAGTTCAGATGAAAACATTAGAATAAAAATTTGGTCGTAACATTAGCTGCCCAGGTCATGACATCATGTTGCCATCGAATGGCGGTCGAGAGACATGATGTGTCGAATTAAAATTGGTGTGACACAATGATGCGAAAAAGAAAGATGGGTCACGACTGAATTTTTGGTCGACCGCTTTGATGCGTGACAAAACTAAAGTAGTCGCGACGGTGGCCAATATGATAAATTGAGCTTTTAAACGTATGATTTGGCGTGCGCTTTAAATGGAGACGATGTTAGCAATTAGTATTTGTAACTCATGCTTTAAGGTCGCGACATTCCGTAAGACAATAATAACATTGATCCCGTCAAACGATTGAGCGACTGGCCTAACACGAAACTTCCATTGGTATCTTCTGACGTTCGCTATTTTCTATCTTGACTACGAACCGGCCGATTACTTGATTCGAATCTCACCCATGGCGAGATAACTTGAAAACCATAATTACGGATCTTAACATAATAATTAATGGCTCATGGTGAACATTGCGAGAGTGGAGGAGGTTCTGGAACCTCCCGGTGGAAAGCATCACGAATGGCCCAGAGCCCGCGTTAGAAGAGAGCGGTAGGAAGAAAGGACGTGAAGCGAGAAAACGGTGAGGCGCATTGAAGAAGAAGAGACGGCAGACTTTGTACATACGGAAGCTAAGATTTATGGAATAGAGCTGCTTTGGTGACAGAGGGCTTAGATGAAAGAAGGAGTTTTGAGGCTGTTTCCCTTTTCTAAGATAGCGAAAGATGGTTGGGTGCTTCCTTCTGCCACGGCGCCTGGATCTCTTCTCGGCCAGGAATTATATCTGAAACATGGTAGAGATGAAGACTGTGTATGTGCGAGGAGTTTGGAGTACCTTTTGGGCACAAAGAATCGATAAATGTTCAAACTAAGGAACTTCAGCACGGTTCTAGTGAAATTGTGAGCACGATCATGAGAAGATTATAGACCTCTAGCTGTAGGCGGGGAGAGTGGGAAGCCCACGGAAGGCCTATTACATTGTCGATAGAGGATCCCTCGTGAGGAGCTAGTGCATTTCTCTTTACATCATGATAATCCTTCTGACTAAGCATCTTTGCTCGGTGAAGCAGCGATCATTTTATATGCCCTTTTTGAAAGGCTATAAAATGAATGTTGAATGTTTGGATGAGGGTCTATCGAGAGGAACACCATGCAACAAGAAGGACTAATGCGGCGATAATCGCTTGAACTATGCATCTTTGTTTGGGTGAGAGATCATAGGATGAAGAAGGAACATGCCTACAAGAGCATCTCCTCTACGACCCTTACGGTGTCATAAAGAAATTTGGGATAAGAAAGTTGTGGAACTAGAGCGAGCCGGCCCGAGGAGAATGATAGCAGAAATAGGCGTCGGACGATTTCCGCAGCAAAGATGCGCTTCCCGGGATAGAGCCCCTCTGAGCCCTCCGGGACTTGAAATGAGAGGGTTGCAAGAAGACTGAGAGGCTTTAGAAGGGTCACGGGAACATTGGGAAATCATGGAAATCTTGATTAATCCAAGAAAGATGGACGAAAAGGAGCGAGAAATGGGGAAAAGCATCAACGGTCGAAGAGGAGTTCACAGAAAGTGAATTCGAAGGAAGGGCAAATTATGGGAGAGCGAATGCGAGGCAAAGAAGAAGAATGGAAAGAAGAAATGAAAAAGAGGGAGAAGGAGTTAGGAGAAAAAATGAAAGCCACTTTGGAAGCCTTTTATAACAACCAGTTTAGAAGAAATGAAGAAGTGCTTACCATTATGAGAAAAAAAGAAGCTGAGATGGAGGGTAACATGCTAAAGAAGATTAAAGCCTTCAAATACTTGTATAAGGAGCAATTCAAGGAGTTTGGGAGGTTGATGAAGGAGAGAGATAAGGAATTGGAAGATAATGATGTATCTGAGAAAAATACGCTTGAAAGTTTGAGCTTGATAAATAATAATTTGTCGAACTTGACAGAGCCTTATTTTGGAAGCTTGACATAATCAACAATTTTAGCGAAAGCGAATTATTGATTACTCATATGAATATAATTGATGACATAGCTAGTAAACAGAAGGAAGTGCTGAGCAGAGAGAAAACACGACATGCAAAATCACTAATTTCTCTCATTGTCTAGCCGGTTTGACTAGACCCTCGAACTTATCATACTTACTCTAAGTCTTACAAAAGAAGAAAATGAAATGAACGACCTCTCTTCCCTTTCTCCTCTTTCATTGTATTCTGCCTCCATCATTAATAAAAATTCAACATGATTCATTTGAAAATGTCTTTCAATTTGTTCTTCTTGTGTGATAAATTGGGTTGTTGCTCTCAATTAGAAGCAATTAGAAAATATTTGTGGGTGAAGCTGATTGTTGGATGTTTTGAATAGGTGAATTGTGGCGATACATTGCATTGATGAAGAAAAATAGGTTGTTTGTGTCATTATCTCTATTTTTCTGAAAATGATCTAGGAATTTAAGATCTTCATTGTAAAAATGGAACAATCACCATAATTAGGTCGAAACGATATTGTGAAGATAAAAGAAAGGCATGTATGAAATAAGAAGCTGCGAGTTTGGTGAATCGGGTTGGTAGCAGAATTAGGAATGGGTATAATTAGAAACAGTAAGGTGGTTGAATTGATGTATTATAAACGATTTAGTCAAATCTTTTGATTTGAAAAACAATACACATGGTTAAGAAATTCCTTAACAAATTGAGAAAGATTAGGGACATCTTTTGGATGATTCACAGTCAAGGGTACAAGGTCCTAGAACTTATTAGAGGTGGTGGCGAAATCTGAGTAAAACAACTAACAAGAAATGATAGATGCCATTTTTGGAAGTTTGAACCTTTTCAAGCCTACCCTCATTATATGCAAGAGTATACCCTCTAGTTCCATGCTTTGAGCCAAAATGACTAATTCTTTCCAAATAGCTGACAATTAGAAACACAGGTCCCTCTTTAAAATGATCCTACAACAAAGAACCCTACATTACCCAATTTTCAGAGCAAGAAGTTTAAGGTACAGAAGGGGATAAGATGGGGGGAAGATGCTTTATCTTGATTGCAAAAGGGATAAGGTGCAGAAGGTGCAGAAGTCAAAAGAAGAGAATAAGTTTTGTCTTGTGACCTATCTATCTTGAACAATTAAGTTCTTAGGGGTGTTTTAACACCTAGCACCTAATGTCTGGCCCAGGTATGGAAGTTGCTAACTTGAAGTTCTCTAGAGTGATAGAAGCACAGAAGACAAAATATTGAATTATTCCTAACTCTTGTCAGAAAAAGAGAAACAAAAGAGTTCCAGTAAAAGGAACTGGGCTGATAAGTTTAATGTGGCATGAAAACTAAATTTTTCAAGAAAATGTACAAAAGCGAGTTTGGTGATTGATACGAGAAAAATAAAAAAACAAAAGTGGAATGCAGGGTAATTTGAAGCTAAAATTTCGGTGTCCACCCGTTGCAAGCTTGACATTCTGAAGCCTAAAGACCTCTTTGATTTTGAAGGTTGAATTTACCTACATTAGTGGAGATCAATATGAAAAACAAGCCTATGGGATTTTGACTATGTTCTAAGGAGAATCCTAGAAGATTAACTAATTCAACAAGAAGATGAAGAGAAAAGAAGACCTACACACACTCCTGAAATAAGATGTCTGACCAGTGAACTATTTATATGCGGGAATTCATGGAGTTTATTGTGATAGAGGTTGAACTATTCATTTTCTTATTTGGAAATTGAAGTTTGAATTAGTACTTTCTGACCTTCTTATTTAGTCGGTGGTGGAATGTAAGATTGAAGTATGAAACAGAAAAATGTCCCTAACAAAATTAAGTTAAATTGTTTGAGGACAAACAACTCTTTCTTTTCTTTACTTGAGGACAAGCAAAAGTTTAAGTTTTGGGGAATTTGATGAGTAAAAAATTCATTCATTTGTCATTTTACGATCTGTTTCTTTATATAATTGTGTTTTTATTGAAATATGGAAGTTTTACCGATTTGTATTTTGCGAGACTTTGCAGAAGAAATGGAAATTCTATGAGTATAGAAGCTATATACGGGTGAAGTAGCTAGAATTGACAGATCTTGAGGTCAAGGCAAGTGGTCGATGTTCATAGTTTTGAGTCACGATGAAATTGGTGTGACTAAGTGATGGTAAACCCGACAAAACATTGCGGCGGAAAATTTGGGCCGAGCGAAAGGGCTTCGGAAGAAGATCATGTAGCGACAACACATTTTGAGAGTTGCGACATAAAAATGGGTGATGTTGGTGCGTAGATAATTGATGTCGCGACCGGAAAGACCTCTTGAATGGACTTACAGAAGCTCTGCAGAGGGGGTGATGTTGCGACGAGAAATGTAAGCGAGAGGACACAATTGAAGTGACCGGAATTCGTAATCGAGGACATAAAAATGAGCTGAGCGGTTAAAACATGTGCGACTAAGTTTGAGCAATTGCACAGCAGAGCAAAAGGTGATAAAGGCGTATTAGGTCAGCGACATGTACTTAGTCGTGATGTAGAAAAGTGAAGTGAGAAGAAAGCGGTTGTGACTATAGAAATGGAGTTGCGACAAGATGGAAGAAATAATGTTGCGACATGGCACGAGGTCCACGACATAAGATTCAACAAGGAAAAGAAGCGATTGGTGTGACCTAAATCCCATGTTGCGACGAAGATAATAAACAAACAAACAATTTGGGTTGCAACATGAAGGAGGCTGTGACCAGAAATGGTAACGTGACGAAATGGTGTGTGACGTAGCACGAGTGCAAGTGACACGAATGTAGTAGAAAGCGAGCAGCCGAGTCCGCGACACAAAAAATTTGTGGGGGCGAGAGGAAAAACGCCAGTGTAGCAATCAACATAGTTAGCGCGAGAAATGACATCATGACACTGAAGTGGGAGTCGTGACATATATTTCAATAAAGGGAAGAAACGGTCGGGTCGCGACATCATTTTAGAAACAAGAGAAACCAGTGCATGAAAACATTGAGTTGCGACTCCTTGACCTAATGAGACAAATTGAAGAAGGTTCGACCCCGGTTTCACGAGGGTCCTGACAGGACTTAGCGGATTGAAATTTAAAATTATGTTGCGACAAGCTTCTGAGGTCATGACCTAAAACAGTGAGATGGGCCATTAATTTTAGGGAAAATCACTTGGAACCTTGGAATTAGGCCCAATTTCAAAAAGTTATAAATAAGTGTCTGTACAGTAAGAAACGACTTCGTTTTTTGAAACCTTTGTTTTTGGGAGGACGAGGAGGGAGGCTCTTGTATATTTTAGAATAGACTTAGTTTGAACCAATAATACATTTAAAATGTAGAATGGATTTAATTTTCATTTCTTTTCAAATTCTTGAATGATAGAGTTTAGACAATTTGCGGAATTGGTTTCTTACAGTGGGTATAGTTAAGTGGATCATTGCGTTAATACTCCATTTGTCGATTGTGATTCTGTAATTGAGAAGCACAGCTTCCATTGGAATGGATCTACTGTTAGTTACAGTCTTTTCTGCTTGAATTGGAAGGAATTTCACGAAGTGGGATTTTGATTTGTTGATTGATGTTGTTTGTGGTGGTTGTTGATAGTGGTAGTACCATCTGAAGTTGTTTCTGCTCGATTTTCGGGGAAGCTCACGAGTGACATAGAGATCAGAGATTCTGGCTTCCGAAACATTGCTTATGGGTATGTTAGACTATCATTGAAGAACTAAGGAGCTTTGAGTTCATTTCGATAGATTTCAATTATATAGTTGAGGTTGAAGGAATTATTTACTCAGTTTAACTCATCGGAGATTTCACCTTACTTTATTGGATAGATCTTGATTAATGTTATTTGAGATCTAATCAAGGAGAAAAATCCATCGGATCTAAAAGGATGAGTCATCAACCATTTGTAGAAGGTTTGTGATATTGGACTTGGGATGTAGAAAATCTGAGTCTTAAAAATAAACATGATATTGAAAAAGCTTGGATCTTATAAAAGTGTTTTGAATACAAATATGTATTTAGATCATTTGCTTTGAAGAAAGAGGTCCTCTATTAGTGAATAATGGAGAAATCAGCTATATTATTAAGTCTTTGGCAAATCAGATCAATCAGGGATAGAAAGAATCAATGAATTAAAATGCGAAATTATTGTTCCTGACAATTTCATCTCGATTCATTTCTAGCGAGTTATGATTCAATCGAGTTTATTTGTTAATTCAATTAAATTTTATTTTAATTGAGATGAATGTAATATAGGATTATCTTGTCTTTTAAATTCCTAATTTTCAAACTATTCAAAAGGAAGTTGATATTGTGGATAACAGTAGTTGGTGATTTAATTCAGCATTCTGTCAATCTCTGTGGGAATGATATCTGGACTTATCAATTTTTTACTACTTGTATGATTTGTGCACTTAACGTGTCATAGACTAAGCCCATTAGTGAATTCAGAACATAAAATCAGTTTAATTCATTTCAAACGGCTTCAATTGACTTTGACATAGATGCGGGAAAATTGTAAGGCTCGATATAAGTCTGTTAAATTGAGTGGTTTAGTCATGTTTTCATGAACAAACAAGGTTATCAATGGCCGTTGGCGGGGATTGAAAGGATTTGAATAAATCAATATTCTGAAAAAAGAGAGAAATGGTAATTTGGACATTTTTCTTTATTGTATAAAAGAAATGCACAAAAATAGTTTTGGTGGTTCGGAATAGTTTTGGTATATAGGCCATAAATTGAGTTTTACTCATCCGAATGGAGTGATTAAAATTTAGATAAGCCCCAGACTTTTTAGGAGAACAGTTCGCAAGTAGTGTATTAATTTAAAGCCGATTAGTCCCGAGAATTCGTCTAAAAGGGCTTTGTTTTTAGGCAAATTTTGGTTATGTGTTGAAAATAGAATAGTTACAGTGTTTGAGAACATATTTGGAGCAGTGCTCAAATTCAATGAACTAATTTCTAAATAAAATAGATTTATAGAGGAACAATGGACTTGAAGGAAGTTGGGTAAAATATGACTAATTTGTTCCCATAAAATTTTTACAAGTGAAGGTGTGTTGAGTAGAAAACAACCCTAACTAGAAACCTCAATAAGCAACTGATATTGTTCTCTAATTGTGATGTGGATTAGAGTTTGGCTGATGAGGAAAACCGAATTGAAATTCGAGATTAGGGATGAATCAGTCACGAAACGACCTTGCAGTTCGTTGTCTATTCTTCTCTTATTTCAGAGTATCAAATTGTTTCATTATTGAAATGATTTTGATAAAGCTGCATATTGATTTATTTTAAGTGATTTGAGAAAATTGATTGTGAAGTGATTGCCATGAAAAATTGCATGAGTATTGAAGTATTGCTATTTGAATATGTGTATATACCTTATTGTAAATTTCTATAACTGATTTTTAATGCCCTTAATAGAATGTTATCATTAAGTAATCGAGTTAAGAATGAGTGGTATACTGATAAGACTCAGCCCATAGCGTGAGCAGGAAAGTAATGTAGTATTTTCCGATAGTAGCTCGACGGGACAATATGGTAGTGTTCATAAAATGATTTTTATAACCGAGTGGCAACAAGCGGAACTCTTTGTGTTATAAAGGCACTTTTATCTGGGGCTTCTGACTAGCGGGACTAAATCTGAATCAGTCAGTTGTATCCTACGCATAGAAAACATTGGCTAAATTAGTGGCAAAATGATAAGAATATTTGTGAAATCACGTGATTTGAGTTTTGAATGAGTTATTGCATATGAAAGTGCATATTTGGAATGATCAGCGAATTGTAAATGAATGTATATGAAATGAATATTATATATACGTATTGTATTGCATTGATCATTCAATAAGGTTCAAAGCGTACTTTAAGTATGATTTGTGTTAAAATAAAATGAAGAGATAATTGTATAGAAACCTTCGCATGAAATGCTTAGGCGTTGTTTTATCATCTTTCTTTGGATGAAGCGGGTTCAACTTGAAAATTCAGGTCATGTTAAAGAACTATTTTTGGAACAAGAACAGAACTCGACAAAACACCACTGAGGCTGTGATTTGCTTTTTGATACTTTTGTAATAAACTCTTGTTATGAAAGATTGAACTAATAATTATTTTTATATCGTTTTGTTATTTAAAGAGCTATGTGCTGTGATAACAAAGGATGGGGAAATGGAGCAAATGAATTTCAATGCCATGATGAGATGAAATCTTTATGGACCAAACATTGATTCACTTTAGTTAACACATTCTTATATTGTTTTTATTAGGGATCAGTATCTTACAAATGAATATTTGGAAATGTGTTTTAAGCAGAAGGGCCTGTATTGGACACGTAAAAGAGAGGACCGCGTCCCGGATCCGGTTCGTACTCTAGGTCGGGTCGGGTACTGGGACGCGAGCTCCTGACACTCCACTTGGTGGAATATCATATTTGATGAGCTTCTCAGTTCTTGCTCACCCACTACAGGTAAAGTAATCATTTACTGCATTTTTATTCATATATTTACCTCATGTTGGTTTCCTCATTTTTCTGCTGGATTGACTTCTTAAACTAGTAGGCCTACCAAGAAACTCAAGATGGCCAAGGAGAAGAAAACTACTTCCGATAGTCGGCCTAAAAAGCCCAAGCTTTATGAGGATGTGAAGAATTCTTCCAATCTACAACGGTCATCGCACATACCAACCCATTAGTTTGATTTCTCTAACACTATTGATGATCTTATTGAGATTGAAGAAATGGAAGATCCTTATGAGGATAGTGAGCAAGGGTCGGCTTATGGAAAAGAAACTTCAAGTGAGGATAATTCCTAGGATAATAGCAGTGTACCTAATGAGACAGAGACGATAGAGGGCTCTTTGGATGAAAGGGCTACCACCGTTGAAGAAGGCTAGTATGAGCATACTTCTCGTCCTACTCCTTCTCCGTTTAGTTCTTCACCTTCATCATTCTCCTTTATTTTTCTTTTCTTTGCCTTATATTTTCCACTTTTACGGGTTTCTGATGGGTTTAACTTTCGGTGGCGGTTCAGTTAATCTTACGAACCCTCGCCTCTTTGGTTGAAACTACTCTACCACCTACAACATGCGCAAACCCATGACGGTTATCAGGATTATGCGGTTCTTGAATCTTTGTTGGTCTCATTTGCTTGGCGGTTTTGCTCTTTATATTCAAACAGAAGATTCATTTTTTGCATGGGCTTTGAGAATTCATTGCATCTTCTTGAAAACTACCGATCAGGTTTTCATTCCAGGAGGCTTTATTTCATTACTTCTTATGTTTTCTTTGCATTGGATAGTGCTGAAATCCAACATGGAGATCTTCTCCACATTAGATATTAAGATAACGAAGACGTTTGATCTGTTTGCTTGCACAGCTCGTTACGTAGTTGATACAGATATTGCGAATGATGATGCCACAGACGTGCTGGCACTGGTGCGGCGGAAGGAATGCGGAAGCTAACCTCTTTGGTGGAGCAGTGTGATGCCATAAAGGCTCAGCGACTTGAGCATTTACAGAAAGTTGAGTCCTTGGGCCATTCGCCAGCTTCCCTGCGCGTTTAGAACCATGATTGACGAAACTACGAAATTGATGCATCTCGCCAGCATTGCCTTGGATATTGGGATTCTCTACGTTATTTCGATTTTCTACGATTTGACTTTGACATTTTCAAACAATTATAAATTGATGGGGCGACCAACGTTTGGCTGCGTTTTTTTAGATTTAGCGCCTCTTTCTTGCCTATGCTACTTGTGTTATCTTCTCTTTACATTTGTACTCCACAGCCTATGATGATAAGTGATTTTCATGAGAATTTAAATATCTCCACTCTATATTTCTTGGGTGGCCATCACGCCTGCAATTTTGCTTGGTGGAAAGAGGAGGTGATTTTATTTTTTGAGATGTTCTTTGGAGACTCATTGGTACTACACGACACAAGCGCCTTCTGACCATGACAATGCATTAGTGGATAAAGGTGGCACCATCCCTACCTTTTGATGTGTGATAAATTATGGAAAAATCTCATTGTGACGGCGCCGTGCACTACAGGTACATCACACGCCCCTGGTGTTGGCTTGCATGTGTGTGGCACTTAGGGCTCTGTTCCAGCCTTCTCAATGTCACCTCCGAGACAGGACACCTTGGAGCTACCGACTTGAAGCTACTATTAATAACTTAAGCTGAACAAATTCTGCGCATTCAGGGATGTTTTTGGTTTTTCTCAATGGATCAGCTTCTCAATTGTTACCTAAGTGGGCACGCCCAGGCCCTTTACTAGACTGTGCTGGGCGTCTGCTGGCGTGCATTTGGAGTCTACTCTGCTAAACTATTTGCAGTCAACGGTCTTCTGGAAGCTGGGGTCTTTGCATAGTTGGACTCTGAAAGAAAGCCCTTGCAATTCCTAAGACCAGGATCTTACACCCCTTCCTGGCACCAGACTGGGAGCTTTTTTCAGAGTGTTTACTTTGAACTCAGGCTTTTTATTAACTATATAAAATGACTTCTCCCACACTACGATCACGCAGCCAGTGTCACGCCAAAACCCCTCGTAGTGAGTGCCGTGACCCTACTACCATGTATTGTCCTAAGCTAGGCGTGAAACACCTTCCCTCTTGTGAGTGCTTAGCCTACACACTATCTTTGCTTGGGGCTCCTCATCCCATGCCAATGCACAAACTCCAGTGATGCGCCTTGAGTCTTGTTCTGCGATGGTGCATGGAGCCCGAGTGAGTGCCCTTATAGCCTTGATCTCGAGGAGTCATCTAATCGAGGGTGATGAGCTTAAAAGTCATCTATTTTAGTCCATTTTTCTGTTTGATTTTAATGTAAAAGGAATAATTAAGATGCGAATTATGGAATAACTAACAGCCCCATTAAATGGCGGGAATTGAGAAAAGGAAATTTTGTAGAAAGAACGGAAGTTGATGAAGCGACCAATGAGATATTACAAACGAGGCGAGACTACGCGAAGGCACTGGATATTGGAAGAATTTTGTTGTTGTGACCATGAAGGCGTGACTCTATCAGTTGATGAAACGAAGTGGAAGCGAAGCGCGGCGAGCGGGTGGGGACGAGCTCCGGGGTGACGGCGGGGACCAGAGAAGGAAGACTCGCTGCGTTTCATCGGCGGGCGACCATGGCGGCGTGACGTCGTCTGTGGACTGACATCGACGTCTGAGAAAAAGAATCACAGCGGTCATTCTAAAGAGAAGGTCGCGACATCGGAAAAGTGAAGGAAATAAACGGCGGTGGCGGCCAGGAATCACGGATAAGCGGTGAGGGATTAACGGCCGAGGGTGATGCTGCGCGTATTGCCTATGTTATCAGCCTCGAGTTATTACTGACGGGATTCGCAACTGAGAAGATAACGCCGAAACCACTGGCTGACTTGTTGAGATGAAGGCGGGGTGCTCAAAAAGTTATTGCCGAAGGGCGATGGTTATCGGTGCGACTGATTGAAACTGCGAACGGTGGTTGCTGACAAGAGTTGATGTCGCGACAGCGGGAACCATCAAGTGAAAAGCTGAGAGCCATAAGGCGATGTGGCGACAAGAAGTTGTTGTGTCGCGACATCAGCGAGCTTTCGTCGGGTAACGACGCGGACCAACAAAGGCGATGTCGGCTGAGGCGAAGTCGCGACACGAAGCAACGGTGAAACCTCCAAAAACATAGAACTGATACCGACGGGCGGAATTCGCGACGGCCCGAGAAGACATCAATTGAAAGCTGCAGTTAATTAAGTTGATGTCACGGCGCGGCGAAAAGCTAATGTTGACGAAAACGTGGATAATTATCGCGACGAAGGGATTTGAGATAAACGGAAAAATAACGGAGCGTTCCGCTGGGTATCACAACGAATCGGGCGGGTTCAGAGCGCGACTTGAAAATACCACATAAATCTGCGACTACCGAGAAGAGGAAGCGACGCGACCAATGATGAAGATGCTGATTTGTGAAGATATTTTCTTTTATTTTTCCACGCTTTTAGTTTTCTTTTCTTTTCTTTTCTTTTCTTCAATGTTGATAGTTAAATTAGATTAGATTTATCGTTTCATTTTTCGTTTTAATTTACGGATGCGGTGTTATCGATTTTGGCGGAAGCTTAATCACGAGGTCCTATTCTTTTCGAAGAATTACTACGGAATGTTGGAAGTTGAACAAATTCACGGAATTCAACTCTTAGTTTAGATTGCAGTTGTTACGCCGGGAAGGGTCGCGGCGTGTAGTCGATGGTGAGGAATCCGACTTCCATTAAGTGAAGATGCTACCAGTGTTCTTCTTCTGCTGGATGTTTCGTTTTGATTTGGACTTTGCGATTTACTTACGGTGTTGGGTTCTGTGTTTTGGTCCCAGATCTCAGTTCTGTGGACCATGAATTTGTCTGTTCCTTCCCTGTTTCCCAAGGAGGCCCTGAGGCAAACACGGGTATAGAGTTATGACAATTACTTGAAGGTATATTAACGCTATTTGAGATCTAATGAGCTTCTGAGAGTTTCTTGATAAATCTCTTACCGGCGAAATCGAAGAATTGGACTGTAGCTATGAGACTGGCAAGGAGGATTACTGTTCGACTTAAGTGAGCCCAGATAAGTGTGGCGAGGATCTATCAGGCGTCTTTGTTTTGAGAAGGCGCTCCAGACTCTTTCTTTGTGTGACCAACCAGGGCTGGTTTGGTGTAAGCAAATGGGTATGAAATGCAAAGAAAAATGCAGTTAAGGAAATCCCTTTTAAAATGGGTTAACTGACTTCATACAGAAAACAGGGAAAAACAGTAATAAATGCAGTGCGAAGGAGATCATTTCATAGCTTCATGGTGGATTACAGCCTGAATCTTCAGGAAGTTTTCGATTATTAACTAGAAAGTGCATTATTCCTATTTGAACTATATATTCATTCCCTATATTAAAGTATTGAATACTATTTATTTTTCTTAACTATTCTTTATTCTTTGTTCTTTGTATTCCAGTTTATTTGATTGTTCATTTATTTTACTCATATCTTGCTGCTAATTTCGATTTTACAGGCTGTTTAAATCTCTTTATGGTCGAATAGATGCAGACTTAGTAAGTAAGGGTAGTTGATTTAAAATTCTTGAGATCTCTGTGGGATCGATATATGGACTTATATCCATTTTATTACTTGTCGACCTGTGCACTTGCGAGTATGTCAGGCGAAGCAGGAATTGAAATGATTAACTCACAGGAATTTTAGGTATCATCTGAGATTTTATGAATGCGATATCAGGGGATTAGATAATAGTCCTTTGGTAAATTGTGCAACTAAATTTGTATATGTGTTTTGATGCAGAGTCATCAAAGTTTTATGGCGCCGTTATAGTGGATCGAAGAATTTAGTAAATCAATATTCGAGACGAGAAAGAAGGAAATGCTAATTTGGACATTTAGAAGAAAAGAAGCAAAAATAGTTTTCAAGCGAGTGGTTCATTTTGACCACTAACTTTGACTACCTCATGAATATATTTGTTGTTTTGACTAATCCCTATTAATGGGAGTGTGTTTTGCTTTGGAAAACTTTGATGCATAGGAAGCGAGAAGAAAGGCGATATGATTCCAGTGGTCCAGATTGGGAAGGCTGTTTCTGAAGCCAGAGGTGGAGGAAAGAACACTGCAACATAGCGGATGAAGACGGGGGATCGGCGGGGACACGGGGCCGACGAAGACCTCAATCACGATACCATGGAGGAATTTTGGAAGAATAATTCGGGATAGATCTGGCGTGGAAGCGACATATTATGAATGCCAGGCGAATTTTGAACTAAAACTGACACTAATTCTGATAGTGCGAAATGACACACCCGGTTGCGAGTCGTCCAGCGAAGATCTAATGACGCCGGGTTCTGGATCAAGCGGTAGTTGTTGGATGGGGTGAGAGACCAGGTTGGCCAGATTATATTCCCATTCTCTAAGAATCGAGCGATACATGGTATGGATCTTTTACCATATGGTTCTTTTGATACTTAGGATATGGCAGGACTGTTTGGTGAGATTCTTCCCAGAATATGTTTGGAAGGAGAGGAGAATATTTGTTTTCGGCCGGGAAGATGGGAGCCTTTGTGACTTTGGAAGATTCAAGCGGTTCTTGAGAAGGATATCTGTGGATGATCATGAAGACTCAGTGGTTTCTGATATATCATGCTTGAGCATTATGAGGATGATGTTTGACTATTCATGGGCATCTGGCGAAAAAGTGTGAGAGGAAGCAGAGGGCTGATGAGGACTGTGAGCTACACAAGCCATGGCACTCATGAGTTTTCAAAGGCTTGACCAGAAGGAAAAGGATCGCGGGCTGAAGCGAGATGAATCTTATGGAAGCAAAGTTGGATGCTATTATGCATCGGACGGACAAACAAGAAGGAAGTACGCATTGTCCGTGGTAGGGTGAAAAGATTGTTAAGAGGAAGTCTTGCGAGAAACTGGCGAAACCGTTGCAGTCGGGTTCGATAAACGGTGAAGCGGAGATTACCATTTCAAACTACGAATCTATTTCACTGACCTTTTATTATCACTTTGACCTTCTGAATAGAATTTGTATATGGTGGAGGGCTTCAGAGCCAGGCGGGACGGGAACACTTCAACTCAAGGTTATCGGCGTCACCGGGGACTCGCGACAACGACCGACAGGAAGTGGGCTTTGCGAAGGCGATCATCAGGATTGGGAGATTGATCTTGAGATCCGATCTTTTAGCGTTTCATGGGGATAATAAGCTGGTGAACTCAGTGATTAAAGTTGCAGGGTTGGGCTGTAACCTCACAATTCTCTCAAGTTTTGAACCTCATCAATGTCCCATGGATTTGGAGACCTGATGGGCGGGGTATTTGCCACAGCAGGAGAAGGACCCTTTGTTTGGGGAAGAATCAGACTGTGACATGTGGTGGAGGGAGTGGGAAGAATAGAAGATGAAAGAAAGATTGACTTGTCGCATAAGAAGGAGCTGGGACTGGATGTGGAGGGAGTCTTTGGAAAGAGGAGGAGGCAGAAGGAAGACGCCGAAGGATCTGAATGGTCATTTCCCAGTACGAGAAATCCGTCAGAGGAAGCGTTGCGGGTTTTGACTTTCGGGAAAGGCTGGGGATCAGATACTGCCTGCGAAGTGGTAACTGGGACCCATCTATGCAAAATTTCTGAAGACATCTTGGCTGAGAAAAACAATGAGAGGAACAGTGATCTCTGGCTGCGCTGGTGCGATGACCGAGAACCACGATGAATAAAGAACCGCAGAGGACTGTTGTACAGATGTTGGAGAGTGGATTCAAAATCTCATGGCGACTGGAGTGGCATAATTTGGGGAGTACCTCTTTACATTGCAGAAGAAACTAAGTTTGGGAGATATTCCCTTCTTATTCACTCATATTGACAGCGGAATGATTGATGGTGAGGCTGTGCGGACATGGAAGAGAAAATTCACTGACCACACACATACGGAAGGTGATTTAAACTTCTTGGTATATTGATGTTTATCAAAGAAAAGTTCGCCCGAGGTTGGAGAAGAAGGTACTTGTTTTAACTTGATCAAAAAGTATGCAAAATATGAAGCGAGAGACAAGGAAAGTTCACGGATGTAGCGGTTGCATCTATACTTTGACTCTGATGTTAACGATGATTGTAATACTCAGTTTTATCTGACGAAAGAATGAATTCGACTATCTTGAAGACCCTTATTCTGAATTTCCGCTGGGTTTTGTCACACGAGAACTATTCAGATGACTTAAACAAAGCGAAGAGGCGGCCAAACAGGAAATATTGAAAGGAAATTATGACTTAGTGGGGGTTTGTTTGAAGAAGGATTTTATCTCATTTAATATGTTACTTGTTAGAAAGACAGATCATTCAAACGGACTGAATGATCTTTGAGAGCAAGGTGCTGAAAATATTAAAGGCTCAGGATGCTTCAGCTTGTTAGCTGAAGAAGCGAAGGTATAGTCCATCAATTTGCATCGCAAGATTACTGTAGAGACTTCAAAACCATCGTAGAACACCAAGAGCTGAACTCAGGTGATGAAGGAAGTAGTGAAAGTGCTCGAATTCTTTGAGATCTTTTTGGTTTATCATCTTTATTTCGGACGGTGCTTAGGTGATCCGATCCATGGTTCAAAAAGAAGGGGTTTCTTGTGATCGAAATGAAAAAATGAATTGATTCAACAAGAGCATTGACAAGGATGGAGGTATGTATTGATTACGAGTTGAATTCAAACGGCAGAAAGATCGTTTGCGCATTTCGTTGATGGATGTTAGACGAGGTTAGCGAGGACACCCTCACTTT
Source organism: Tetrastigma voinierianum (assembly GCA_016808115.1). Classification (NCBI taxonomy): domain Eukaryota; kingdom Viridiplantae; phylum Streptophyta; class Magnoliopsida; order Vitales; family Vitaceae; genus Tetrastigma; species Tetrastigma voinierianum. The sequence continues at coordinate 1,026,097 of JAEQBH010001107.1, forward strand.
TGTTTCTGGATGGGTATTCGGGGATGTCAGTTGCTATTACTGAGGACCAAGAAGACCACCTTCACATGCCTATGGTACACTTTTTCTGGAAGAAGGATCAGTTTGGAGCATATGACCTTCAGGCTTCCATTCAGTGTATGGTGTCATATTCTCGAGACTTGGTTGGTGTAAATTTTTCATGGATGACTTCGCGACTGTATGGATCCGGGGCCACTCAATGTTTAAAGAATCCGAAATAAGATTTCAAAGATGCCAAGACAAACAATAGCAACGACCGGGAAAATGTCATTTTATGGTGACAAGGTATTGTCTCGCATAAAATTTCAAGCATCGACTAGAAGTGGACCAATCCAAGGTATCCATTATCAAAACTCGCACCACCTACCACAAGAAAAGGAGGCAGCTTCGGCATGCGCCGGGATTTACAGAGATTCATCAAAGACTTTTCAAAAATAGCCGCACTAATTATGCAGACATCGAAAAGATACAAGGTTCAATTTTTTGATGACTCCTCGAAGGATGCTTTCAAGAAATCAAAACGATTGGTACAAGCACCTATAATGGCTGCACCAGAATGGATCAGTGATTTGAAATAATGTGCGATGCCGTGATTTGCCATGAGTCAGGTTGGGCAAAGAAAGAGAAAGTATCTGCACATATACTATGCTGGGTAAGACCTTCATAATGAAGCACAAGAGAACTACTCAACAATCGAAAAGGAGATGCTAGCCATAGTATTCGCTGTGAAAATTTAGCAATACATTTTAGGATCCCATGTGGTAATTCACACGATCATGCAAAGAATCAAATACTGATGTCGTACAGTTGTCAAGATTGATAAGGTGGGTGCCTGTCAGTAGAGTTTAATTGGAAATCAAGGATAAAAAGGGATGTGACAATGTGATAGCTTCGATCACTCTGTCAAGAGTAGAAAGAAAACAGCTGATGAAGAAGAAAATGTGATGTTACTGTAGAACTTCCTGTGATGAGCAATTGTTTAAGGTTTCTTCCAACTCTATGGTATGCTGATATTGTGAATTATCCGGCTTCAGGAGTAATGCCTTCAGAATTTAGCTACCAATGTAAGAGGAAACTTTAACCGATACAATGTGTATTATATTCGATGACCCACTATTATTCAAAAGAGGTGTCATATGATAATAAGAAGATGTGTGCCGTAAAGTGAACAAGGCAACATTTTAAAATGAATGCCATGCATCACCATATGGGGGGCATTTTTCTGGAGAAAGAACATCTCACAAGATACCAAATCAGGATTTTATCGCCCACTATCTTCAGAGATCGTGGCTGAGTGGGCTTAAATTGTGTGATAGATGCCAAAAGATTGGAAATATCACAAATAGAATGAAATGCCTGCAGGTATTTTGGTGATACAAATTTGGATGTATGGGGAATAGATTTTATGGGACTTTTTCTCATCATCATTTGGAAACTCATACATACCGCTAGCAAGAGATTACGCTTTCCAAATGGGTGGAAGCAAAAGGGTTTCGTCTAAGGAATGATGCTAATACAAGCTAGAGTTTCTTGCAAAAGAACATTGGCAGATTCAGACAACACCTTAACTATCATTAGTGACGGGGAACCCACTTGTAACAAAATATTTGCAAAACTCATGAGCAGTGTAATGTGATCAAGCATGTAATGAGTTTAGCTTATCATCCCTGCACTAATGGACAAGCAAATTTCCAACAGTGGAGATCAAAAGAATACTTGAAAAGACGGCCTTACAAACTTGACGATGCACTCGGGGCTTACAGGATCGAGATATTAAACCTCCATTGGAATGCTGTCCCCACACAGAGTTGTTTTTAAGTAAACCATGTCATCTACCTCGAATCGAATACATAAGTGTCGTGGGCTATCAAGAAGTTAAACTGATTTTAAGGCCGTAAGGGTTAAAGATCATCTAAATCGGTCTAACTAAAGAATTGAGAAATGAAGCTTATGATAATGCTAGAATATATAAAGACAAGACAAAGAAATGGCATTATCGTATAATTTTGAAAAAAGTTCAGAGCAGGAATGTGTTCCGCTGCTTAATTCTGCATCAAATCAAGCTTCCAGGGAACAAAATCCAAATGGAGCAGCCATATTACGTGGTGTCATACTACATTTGAGCAAAGGACACCGAGGACTGATGATGGGGAGGAATTCAAGGTCAATGGACAGAGGTTAAAGCATTATCTAAACAGGAAGAGTGAAATGAAGAACTCCAACTGGTTCTTAAGGAAAAAAAAGAAGTACCACAACAAAGAAGTCCAACTAAGGACTCAAATCGAAAATAATGGGGCAGGCAAACCCATAAGGATTTAATTTCTGATTTTAAGTTTTGAAATATTTTTCTTTTAGTTGCTGAAAATTAGGTCAGATTTGTTTTTTATAAGGATAGATTTAATTTTTAGAAATCAATTGTAGTTTAATTAGATTTTTCTTGAATATTGCAGTGAGCTTCTGCAAGGTTTAAAGACATGAATGGCAAGGCAATCTACAGAACAATCCCAAAAGAACTTGCAGAGAAGTCACAACATGAGAAAAGGAGTAACTTTCTCCCTAACCCAATTCTGTAGATATACTTGAATTGACATCATAAATCTTTGATCGATGCCCTAAGAGATGCTCCAAAGGGTTAGGAACAATAAGAGAATTCAAGGTTCTCAGATTACTGAAGTTAAGGGCTTAGGTCACATGTAAAGGTTATGTCGTGATTATAAGTGATGTCACGACAGCACATGTCGCACCTCGCTTTTTGAAAGGGCAATTTGTGAGTATTGAAGGAAGTTAAGGTATATGTCATGACACTGAATGCGGAAGTCGCGACAGAGAATTAAGTTTCAAATGAAAAATGATGTCGCAACAACCCCAACAAGGTAGGAAATAGCCGGGAATAAAAAGAAATAAAAGGATGTCGCAACGATAATCAAACAATTCCTAAAATCCACGATGTCGCAACAAACTTAGCATGTCGCGATAAAAGAGTTTTACCATTAACTCACTTTAAAAGCCCTAAATTCAATGATTTCAAATAAAAGAGTTAAATTGAAGTCGCGACGTGTTTTTAATGAAGCAAGCATCACCAATAAAATACGATTGAATCAAGAACTGGAACTTTATCATTCACTCCAAACCACATAGCTATTCACCTTTCTTCCTCCTTCCGATCTCAACCCTGAAACCCAGCTTTCCAAACTCAAAGCTTTTCTTCCATTTCCAATGGCTGAAATTCCCACCCTAGTCCCTAACCTAGACAAGATTATGAGGAACATGAACAGTCAATAAGAAACCTGTCAAGAAGAACACTTAGACGAGATTCACTAGAAGAATCGTGAGAGGTGCCATCGAAACACCAAGTCTCAAACTCCCAAGAAAGAGCAGTAAAAGGAAAGGTGCGTAGAGGAAGAAGAAGAAGTAGAAGATTTCGTGTCGTGGCTGCCGCATCTAAAGGAAAAAAATATTATGCTAACAAGGGTTTGTCATGAGAGAGATTCAAAACTCAAGCACTCCTTTTCAAGGAGATGTGATAGAGAAGCAGAGGGGTGAGAGTCACACACCAAAATCAGGTATACAAAGACTGCAAGAGTTTTATTCAAATTTGCAGGAAGAATAGCGGAGCTGCTGTTAGAGGAGTCTCGGTTTATATGAAGTTAAGGCCATCAACGAAGCCTATGGCAGAAGACAAACATAACCAAATTCAAGAAACTTTGGAAAACTAGATTTTGGAAAAGATTGCCAAGAAGCTCACGAATGGTAAGGCAGCTTAAACTACCAAGAGAAGGAAGAACATTTAACAGTAGCCCCAATCGAGGAAGCGAAGGTATGGTTTACTTCCCGGCTTCTATTTCGTTCCAACAAACACGTGTGCACAAAGTGGAGAGAACAAGAAGCTGCAGCCACAGATGCCATCCTAAAAAGGATACAAGATCAATGTAGGAGTTGTCATTGAAAATTCTATCATGAGGTATCATGAAGGGAATAAAAGAGGGTTTATTCCTCACCCAAAGAATCAATCACGGTTTCATGTTTGAATAGTGAAAGGATATGGAATCGAAGAAGAAGTAATTTAGAGCTTCACCAATTTTCGACAGAGCAGCAAAGGACCAAGAAACCAAGAAAAGTGGGGGTGCCGGGGTAGGAGAAAAGAGATGAAGCCCTGTACTTAAAGACTGTGAAAAGAGCAAGAAGCCAAATTCAGGTTAAATCATGGCTTCAAGTTCCTATGTCTCTACGTATGATTTTGAAAAACAAACTCGATGATGTAGACAGAGCAAAAGATGTTTAATCCTACAGTGTAAAGATATAGAAAATTCCGATCTCGACACAATAATCTCTCCAAATTTTTGGGGAGGTCATGACCGAAATGGAGAATACAACGATCGGCTTGGGAAGGAGGCAGGATGAGTTGAACAAAAAGGTTGATCTTCTTCCAATGAGATCTTCACAGCATCAAGCTGAGAAGGAAACTAAGAAGAGAAAGGTTATGGAAATAAATCTCCATTCCCAAATTTCATTTGAATACCTGTACCGATCCCTCTAATATCTCACGCTTCTTCCAAAAGAAAAGATAGACTCTTCCCCAAACTGACTTCCTTACCCTCCTTATCCCATTTGAATTGTGTATCCAACTAAGGTAAATTGAATCAAATAAAATGAGAAATTAATTGAATTGCTAGTGCTATTATGAATCTGTTTGTTCAATGTTGTGTTGCTTTGTGATGCATAGTTGGGAAAATAAAAGTAGGAATTAGTTCCAGAATAAAAACTGTTGAGATGTCATGAGCTGCGTTGAATGAAGCAGTTAGATTAGAAATAAACTGAAATGTAGAATAAGGGCCAAATGAATATAGTTTGATTGAAACACAAAGTGCAAAAGTGACTTAAGTCTAATCGTGAGTCCTTAATAGAGGTAAGTACGAAATTGAAGAAACAAAACATATTTTTGAGATCGTGGGTATGAGCAATGAGTCAAGGAACCCGCTGGATACTAAAGAGTTTAACTACTCATCAACAAAAATTAATCAAGGAACTCCTAATGGTCAATAACAATAGCTAACCCAGATTCTAGAACTTGTTAGATTATTGATTGAGGCGAAATCCTAGGTGATACAGCCGATACAGTTCACTTGTGCCATTCTGGAAAGTTTGAGCTATCTGGGAAGCCATCCTATCTATATACTAAAGCATATACCTTAGTTCCGTAAATTGAGCTAATCAAGCCTTATTTAAAAATCAGCCAATTTAAAACCCCAAACATTCCAAAAGAATCAATCTTCCAAAGAAGAACCCGTGATTACCCAAGAACTGAAAGAGGGAAGAAGGAAATCAAGTCTGGGGGGGAGGCTGTTTTCAAGAACTCAAGGAGAAAAGACAGTAAAAGGGGAATGAAAGAAAAGGGTCAAAACAGAATACAATAAAAAAGGATAAGTTTTACTCAGGGCTCAATTCTCTTTAACTATTAAGTTCTAGTGGGTGTTTCAACACCTAATACCCTAATGCCATCTGGTATGGGAGTTACTAACCCAAAGTTCGCTAAGGGTGTTAGAAAGCCTAAGAAGGTAAAACATTGCACTATCCCCCGAATGTAGACAAACAAAGAAAATTTCCGCTAAATTACAAATGAGAAAGGGGAGCATACTTGCCTAATGGAAGAAATCAAGGAGATGTCCCAAAAATGAAGCTCTGGGGAGTTTATTAAAGAACTACCAGAAAGGGCGTGAGCGAGAGTTAAGAGAGAAAAAGTTCAGTGGTAATCTAAACCAAAAAGTTCTTTCTATCCTACCCCGCCAAGCCTAATATTACAAGCCCAAAAGACCCGATTGACCACATGGAATTACCTACATTAGCGGAGATCAATATGAACAACAAGCTTATGGAATTTGAAAGGCAATAAACAAGAAAAACCTGTGTTAATCTAGGAGTTATGAATAATTATGAAGCATGAGAAAGGAAAAATTTATTTTTCAACAGATCCAATGATCACGTGGTTTGTAAATACTACCAGCTTTAGTTTTATAATTATAAATAAGAGAAACCAACCTTGAAATGGACTTGAAGTTAGATGTGCGTAAAACAATGCAATCCTTGTATTTCAATTAAATCAATTTCTACCGCAAAAACATTGCAGGAATGTCCTTTGTTCGAGGACAAATAATTTCTTTTCTTCGCTGAGGACAAGCAAACTTTAAGTTCGGGGAGTTTGATGAGCTTAAAAGTCATCTATTTTACCCATTTTTCCGTTTTGATTTTAATGTAAAAAGGAATAATTAAGATGCGTAATCATGGAATAATCAACCAAATCATAAATGGCGGTGGAATTCAAGAAAAAGAAGAATATTTGCAGTAAAAGAAGCAGAAGGTGGATGAGCGCACGAGATAATTGGTCAAGCAAGTCAGAGCGCAGTGCGCGCATTAAAGACGGCGAACCTCGTGTCGAAGTCAAAAGAATCAAAATGCATATCCAAAGGTGTAAAGAAACTCTCTAGCCTAAACGGCTACTTAAAGAACAAGGCAGCCGAGTTAAAGAAACTCCAAGTGAAGCAACCAGAAACGGCAAAGTTAAGAAGACTTCATGTCGCGACATCTGGACGCTGTCGTGACATCGACAATGAATTAGCAGCAATCGCGACATCAGCGTGCAAGAAAAAGAAGTCACGACAAGATCAGTTAAAGAGAGAAGGTCATGACATCAGGAAAAGTGAAGGAAATAAGCAACTCGGTCGCTGATAGAATCACCGTGATAAGGCAAATTGAGGATTGCACCAAGCTATAGAATGATGTCGCTGACAACATCGTGGACGCCGCTGACAGAGCCGCTGTCGCGACGGATGGAGGTCGCTGACAAGAGAATCGCCTTGAAGCTATGATGTAGTTTTATGAGATGAAGCTAGGTAACTCAAGTCATTGTCGCGACAGGACCGGCGTCGCGACATCGCAGAGCTTACCGCCAGCTTGAAACCCGCAAGGGCATGAATTGATGTCGCTGATAGTGGGATTGATGTCAGGACAATGCGAACCATCAAGTGAAGATCAAGTAGAGTTATGTCGATGTCGCTACAAAGAGATTGTCATTGCGGACATCAAGAGCACCGAAGCCAGAAGTTCCTGCCGATGTCACGACAAGAGACCAAGTCGCTACACCAAAGCAACCAATAAGCCTCCAAAACATAAGTCGATGTCGCGACAGTGGACCGAGGTCGACATCGGCGACACGCTTGAAAGTCAAAGTAGCTTATCTTGCTGGTGTCGCGACGCGGAAATCGATGTCGCGGACATGGATGATGTCGCCGGCAAGGATTTGAGGTCGCGACTAATAAAGAACTCAATACCCACTTGGAAATCCATTAAATCAACGCTGGGCCGGATTAGTGGTCAGCCCAACCGAGAAACCCTATAAATACGCTAATTACCCAAGAGGAACGCACTCATAAGTGACAATGTGACGAGGTCCGCAGCCAAGGCTCATTTTCTTTATTATTTTCCTTTAGCTTTCTTTTCTTTCTTTTCTTTTCTTCAATGTTGAGGAAGTTAGAGATTAGATTAGATTTCATTATTGTTTCATTTTTCTGCTTAATTTGGATCCTCGGGTGTTGTCGATTTCAGCGTGTCGAATGCACTCCTATTCTTTCAAATTCACACCGAATGTCAGGTTCGTACAAATTTCTCGAATCCAACCTTCGCCGACCGCGCTATTCGCATGCCCGAGGAATGCCGCAAATAAGTGTAATTCAAGCACCGAGAATCCAAATGCCATTATGAATGCTACAATGTAAATTATCTTTCCGTAGTCAAGTTTCAGTTAGCTTTTTTGAATTTCGCCTTATGAATTTACTTCCTGTGTCATTTATCACATCCGAATATCGCTTTCTTATACCCGTTATAAGATTTGTCTCATTGCTCGATTTCAAGGAGGCCCCGAGCGACACGCAGGTGCTGCATTCCCGAGAGCGCGAACAATCGCCAAGGTATATTAACTGCTTATTCGAGATCTAATGAGCTTTGCAAGTTTATTTCGATAAATCTCTTTCCTTACTTGAATCAAGAAAGAGTTGAATGAGTTATCAATTTAAACAAGCAGAGTTCACCTCAATTCGAATAATGAGGCCAATCCCGTGTTAGCTGAGATCTAATCAAGGAGAGGGTGATCTATTCTAATTTGGTGAAGAGCTTCCTGAAGTTGTACATCCGCCACCGATAACTGGGGGAGCTAAGGTTTACAGTCCATAAAATGGGTATGAAGTATTGCAAAAGAAAAATACCCAGATTAAGGAAATCCCTTTTAAAAGTAATTATTTAATTTCCTGTCTTTTAGAGAATCAGGAAAAATTAGATAATGAAATGTGAAGTGTGGAGAGATCCACTTTACTCAAGTAAACGCCTCGACAGATTTTAAACCCGAAATATTCAAGAAGTTTTATCAGATAAATACAGAATTGGTATTTACTATAAAGAAGATACTATGTGTCCTCGAAAGATAATTATCTGTCCATTTATTTTCTTAACTATTCTTTATTCTTTATTCTTTATATTCCAGCTTATTTGATTGCTCATTTATTTTACTCATATCAGTATAATTTCCAAATTTTCTTAAGATGGACCCCAATATCATTTTATGGTCCAAATAGTACTGAGCTTGGAGTAGTCGTAGTTGATTTAAAATTCTCGAGATCTCTCGTGGGATCGATATCCGGACTTATATCCATTTTATTACTTGTCGAGAATTGCACTTGCAGATATCGTGCCAAAAACCAAAATTGAAAATGATTAACTCTAGAGATTTTAGGTATCAACAAGTTTTATGGTGCAATTTCCGGATTAGATACTACTCTTCGTAATCAGGCAAACTAAATTTGTATATGTTTGGCCCGAGGTCATCAAGGGCTAATAAACCTCCCCACTGGGGAGGTAGTCGTTGTCCTGCCGACTTCAATCAAGCAAGATACCATCGATCCGATCTTCAAACTTCCACAATGTGGCACCTTTCTCCCAGCTTTCTTCATTGACAGGCATCCCCTTCTAATGAATCAAGTATTCTGTCCACTTGTTCTTCCTAATTGCCCATCTTCCTATCTTGTAGGATGCTCGTAATCTCTTTGCTGAACTTGATCATAGGTGGGTTCCGTTTTGCTTGCACTCTGTCTAGACTAAAAATCATGATGATAAGGCTTCAAGAAGCTTATGTAAAAACCGAGAAAATTCAAATTTTTTGAGAAAAGGTAAAACGGTAATTTCGGTTGAAAATCCGGAATTTTTCTATATCACAGATGACGAAACGGACTTAACCGTTAAAATCGTCTCACAAAATCTAGCTACCACGTTTAATTTCATCGAGGGTAGTAAGGGACACTTAGCATGGTTTAAATGACTCACATTGTGCCATGTGTCGAGTACAGAACAAGTCAAACAAGAGCTCAGGTGGGGCCATGTGAGACATGTGTCACCACATGATTGGAGGGAAATCCAAAGTAGATGGATAAGGTGATAAGGGTAATCCAAGGGAGCTAATGGAGTGATGACACATGGCAAAGAGAACACTCCCACTTGATCCATCTTGGACCAAACCGGTGGTAGGGAAGAGGGGGAAAGAAAGAGAGAAAAGAGGAAAGAACTTTAGAGAGAGAAGCTCTACCTTCTCTATAAATTTCCTGGCGATTAGACCGGCATCTTTCGGCGGAGCAAGAAGGAAAGTGCTTCCCCTCAACAAGAGCTTCAAGTGGAGACCGAAAACGAGGAGTTTTGATAAACTCCAAGAGGTAGGGGTCTTCTCCTACTCGGTTATTCTTGTCTAAAAAGCCATGAAAATGGTTTTGGGAATTGTGAGGCCGGAGATGGCCATGCATTCCGATCCCAAAGAAATGGGACCGAATGCTTGATGGGGACCGCTCGACACCACGCTTAAGTGGACTGTTTCGATAGTTCGTAATCCAATTTTTTGGACTGAAATTGTCCATGTGCGTTGTTTCAGATCTTGTCAATAAATAAATAACTTGAATTGTGTGTGAAAAATGATATGTTAATGCATGTGGAATTGATGTGTTAACATGATGGTTGCATGACATGAAATCATATTGAGATGAAATATAATTGTGCATGAACCATGAAAAATTGAATATATGAATTGACATGTTTACTTTCATATGCACGTAGCATCGCATCTAGTCTGGTGCGGGTGAATTGTCATGTTAAATTCACCATTCTTGGTGAATGTATGTGATAGGCTTGGAAATGGGACAAAGTCCGAGGTCGAGACCCGCGGTCTAAAAAAAATTGGAAATAAAGAAAAAAATCACGTTGTGTCGCCGAGCCAGTTTCATCCCCCGTGGTGAAAGTCCCAAATTCACATGCAGTTAGACATGATCACCAGCTGTGAAAGTCCGTAAAAATGTTGAAGGCGTACGCCGATCTCGCGCGGCAGACTCTCGAAAAGACGTGGGCCCATAAATGAACACATGAAATTCCGATGAAAATTCAAAATGAGGTCTGGAGGTCGTCCACGAGAGTCACCGGGTGAAACATTAAGACCGTTTTCACACTTGGTCCCGTACGTGTGAGGGACTCCTAGCCAGACTTAGGGTTTGGTCATGAGTGGTCTCATCTCATGCATGATATAAATCATTCCATGTGAATCTCGTAAATTATATGAAATGTGGATGATCATGGTGCCATCGCATGCGCATTTAAAGGAGAGTCTTGTAGGAAAATTCAACTACTGGCATTGCTCACCCTATTTTGGGAAAATAATTTCAGGTACTAGAGGTATATCGGGCGACGAAGCTTATCCGAGACCTTAGTGGTGAAGGAAAGGCCAGATTTGTCCTTGTTTTTGTGTTGTGTAAATACTTGGTGAAAACCCTGTTTTTGTAATTATAATTAAAGAACAAAGAGTTGTAATTAAACTCGTTTTGTATGACCTATATATATTATGGCAATTTTTCCAGACTTCCTGTTGTCTTTGTAATAAAAAGACTAACTTACATTGAAATATGGTGTTTTGGAAAGGAAAGAAGGAAGGAAAGAGAAACTAAGGCAGTGGGGGACTGAGCGTGGCTATCGCCCATTTTGGTCCTTTGCCAAGGACAGAAATTTTGTCACGATGTGGTTTCTACATCTCGCGCCGCGACTGTGGTTTCCTATGTCGGTCCTGGCCTGTGTCGCGCATGACACGACCTAGGTGCGCACAGAGGACATGCGCACGTTGCGGGACGCGCGTGCGACAACACCTAGCGCAGCGACAGCCTTCGGATCTACAACAGACTTGATTTTCTGTCGCGGATAGGTTCCCGTGCACGGTGACATGGGCTGGGCATCGGTGATTTTCTCATTCCGATAGAGGCCTTTTTAACTCGCTGTGATTCGACTGTGGTCGCGATCGGAGTGTCAAGGTCGGAGGCTTCAGGTCTCGACACAACAAGTGTGTCACGATAGGGTGGCGTGATGGAGGAGTCCAGTCGCGATAGAGAATCCTTGGATCTGGGGTTTCCATGTCGCGACATGGATCTTGTGTTATAATAGGGCACAACCGAGGCATGCGGCGATAGAGTTTATATGGGTGCACGATGAGCACGATCGGCGCATATCGCCGTAGCACTATAAGTACGCCGTGGAGAGCTCGAGACAAGGATCCGGCCCACCGGGTGCGCTGAAAGCAGTGCGACAGTGGATCGTCAGCGATGTAATCATACGCTAGTCCGTCGAGCAGATTGATCAAGAGCAAAAAAAGTCTAAAATTTCGACCGGATCGGGGCTTCCGTACCATGCGGAATGTCATGGAACTTCAATCTCTGCAAATTTTCCAAATGTCGCCATTTCCCATCGCCTCACAATTTTAAAGGGGCTATCATACTTCGGTATCAAGCCTCTTTGAAATTGTTTATTTCGAATTTTCTTACAAATTTGAGGATTTAGCTTTAACAACACCTTCTCCCATTCCTCAAATTCCAAAGGCCTCCTTTCTATTCGCATATTTCTTCATGCCTACTGGGCCTTCAAGGTCGTCTCCATTCATCAAGTAAATCTCGTTGGAGTATTAGCAAACTCAGATGCAAAGAAGGCTCGTGGCCGCGACTAGGTTTCTTAAACCAAGACGCTTCCAAAGGCGTGAGGTTGGAACCTAATTGCTACCTTAAAAGGGCTCATTCTCGTGGTTGAACTTCGATGTAGATTGTAAGATAACTGCGCGGGCTCAAGAAGTTCCAACCAGTTTGTTTGAGTGACTGTCACATAGTGGCATAAATACTCCTCAAGCATCTGATTCACTCGCTCAATCTGACCGTCGGTCTGGGGGTGATTAACAGTAGAGAACTTGCACTTGGTACCCCACATCTTGAATAGCTCAACCCAAAATCTGTTCGTGAACCGAGTGTCTCGATCAATCACTATGTCCTCAAGCATTCCAAAGTACTTCACGACGTTGCTAAAGAAGGTGCATGATGCTTCTTCAGTTGGACACTCACTCGGGGCTGGTACAAAGGCAACATACTTGGAGAACCTATCTACCACTACCAAAACATATCCGAAGCCTTCAACTTTTGAAAACCTAATGATGAAGTCCATAGATAAGCATTGCCATGGTCTTTCTGGAATGGGCAGGGGCTGGAACAAGCCCGCTTCCTTCTTTTTCTTAGTCTTGTCAACTTGACAAACTGGCATGTCTTGACATAAGCTTGCACGTCTTCTTTTATCTTGGGCCAATGAAAAGACTGTGTGAGCAATGCCAATGTCCTCTCTTCTCCTAGGTGACCAGCCCACTTTGTATCATGTGTTTCCTTAAGCAATTCTCGTCTGAGTTTGCTTGAAGTTACATAAAGCTTCCTTCCCGTGAAGTAAAGCAACTCGTTCTCTAACCAGTATTGCCTCGTGGTGCCATCTTTCACCTGCTCAACCAACTTTTGATATGTCGAGTCTTATGGAGATTCTTTTCTTGCTTGCTCTGTGAAGTCTGCCACAACTCGACTCAACAATCCCACATAGCTTGCAATTTCCTTCCTATTTAACACATCTGGCACTTAGTTGTGTCGACCCAGCTTGTGCATCCACATGAAGTCAAAGTCGGCCAAGAACTCTTGCCATCGAGCTTGCTTAGTAGTAAGCTTCTTCTGAGTTTTGAAGAATGTGTTGGCTACTTTGTCAATCATTATTGTGAATTGAGTTCCCATCAAGTAGTGTCTATATTTCCAGCAATGGATGACCGTCATCTCTTTTAATGGGTGTCAGACTACTCATCGCATCCAACTTCTCGACTCGAATGCTACGAGGTGCCCCTCTTACGACATATCCGTGTGTACTTCAAACGAAAACTCTAAGTCTAGCAATCACAAAACTAGCTTTGAGGTGATCGCATCCTTAAGCTTTTGGAAGGCGGCTTGGCACTTTACATCCCATTCCCAATCCTCTCTTTCTTCAACAAGTTCGTAAGAGGGTTGGCTATCTTAGAGTAGCCCTTGATGAATCTTTTGTAGTAGTTTGCTAAGCCGAGGAAGGTTCGAAGTTTTGTCACCTTGTTAAGGGTAGGCCATTCTCGAATTGCTGCCACCTTTGCACCATCCATCTGAATCTAGGACTTGGAAATCAAGTGACCCAAAAACTTGATTTTGGTTTGAGAAAACTAGCACTTCTCCTTCTTAACATACACCTGCTCGCTTCAACACAAACACCTTCAAGGTGGTGCTCATGATCTTTAGAGTCGGGTTGTATATCACAATGTCATCCAAGTAGACCACTATGAATGAGTCCAAGAAGTTGAATAGGACATCATTCAAGAGGTTACAAAATGTTGTAGGGGCGTTAGTCAATCCGAAGGGCATGACTAAGAACTCAAAGCTTCCATATCGTGTCACACATGTAGTCTTGGTCTCATCCCCTTTAGCCATGCGCACTTGCCAATTTCGGATTGTAAGTCAAGCTTGGTGAAGTACTCGGCCTTACTCAATCGGTCGAATAGTTCTACAGCCAAAGGTATCGAATACTTGTTCTTGATCGTGATCTTGTTCAAAGCTCCATAATCGACACACATCCGAATTGAGTTGTCTTACTTTTTTTAAAACAGCACCGGTGCCCCATACGATGCTTTAGAGGGCTAGACTAAGCTTGCATCTAGTAACTCCGTTAATTGCTCCCTCAACTCGATCAATTATAAATAGGAGTCATCCTGCAAGGAGTTTCGCGCGGTCTCAATTTCGACACAAACTCAATCTAATGATTCGCCTACCTTCCTAAGTGCACTTGGCAACCTCTAGAGGCATCACATCTTCAAATCTCTTTAGCATAAGGACCACTGCATCCAGTACTTTGACATCCTTGTTCAACTTGATCTCAATTAGTTCCGCAACATATGTTTGCTGGCCTTTCCTACGTCCTTTCTCCAATTGCAGGGGTAGATAAGGTTTTCTCTTATAAAGGTCTCTTAGGTGGCTTGCTAATGCTGGCCACAAAGCATGGTCGCTTCTCATTCATGATCGCATCTATCTAAGTGTGGCACAAGGCTACCTCGCCTCGAAGAATTCATCACAAAATGAAATCAAAATCATCTAAAGAAATGCTAAGGAAGTCTATCGTACCTTTCTAATCTCCCATTTGAATTTCCACGTTCTTTGACAGGCCATGCTTTTCTTGTGCTTGGTTGTTCACGACTTTGAGCTTGCTGTCATCTTTAGCGAGCTTCAATCTGAGTCTGGTTGTCTCCCTCATTGATATGAAGTTGTGGGTTGCCCCACTGTCTACCAATGCCACAATCTTCTATCCACTAGTCAACAACTCAAAATACATCAACCCCTTATGAGTTGCCTCAACTCGAATGACATTCAATAGCTGAAGAGGGTTGGCTTTCGTAGGGGCCTCCGACCCGTTGTTCTCCCCATCTTTTGCTATGATTGCTGCTTCGTCCTTATTCACCCGAATTCTATTCCTGCCGAGGTTCATGCTCGTTTAGCATCGTAATCGTGGGAATCCACAGTCATCTCCACAGGAGTGGTCTAATTTTATCGACTAATGTGAGCTATTCTCCAATAAGGGTATGATTTAAAAGAGAATTGTAAGGTTGTGTCGGGTTGACTCCAATGGTTGATCGGGTTTGAATGTTTTAAATGGGGAAAGACAATTGCTCGGGATTTTTAGTGTTTCCACTCACTCTCGATCATGTAAGTCCTAATTCTTATTTTATAAACTCATCTAGGAACCATTGATAAACGGTCTTTGATGGAGGATTTATCTTTAAATGCTCTTTGGAAAATAAAGATGATCGAAAGTAATTACTAAACACTTGTTCTCACTAAAACGAACCCTTAGCTTGCATTCATGATCAAACACAACGTGTAACGAGGATATCTCGTTCACACGTTGTCAGAATATGCCCAACTAAGGATTTACAACTCTTCTGCACAAGTGATTAATATTACACAATCCATTGAAGATCAAAAGAGGAATTGAGGACTATACCTTAATCAGGGTGAGTTTCCCGTGGATTCCCAGCAAGGGGTTAGGAACTCCATAAAACTTATAAGAACAATTATACTCAAAGAGCTGATTAATCATAAAAACAAAGACTTTGGAAATCAGAATTCACTTGTAAAACTCAGAAGGATGAATAAGAGATATTAGGTTTTAAAGCAAGATAGCATTTACAAAGATTACAAACGCTGAATCTAAAACTTCCAATAGAAAAGAATCTAAACTGGATCTACAAGTTCCAACTCAAAAATGGAGAGAAAAACTCTTCCTCCTTTCAAAACCTAAACCTAGAAGTCCAAAACTGCCTATTACTTGTGTCCTCTTGCTTTTATACCCCTCTCCAATGTGATTTTCCCATTTTCGCTCATCGACAGAGTGATCTCATGGGCATCGATCAATTCTGCCCAATCTCGCACTCCCATGCAAGCTTGTATCCAGACACATTAGTGACACCGGCATACCTCGCTTAATCGTCAATTTTTATGTTGTATTTGCACAATGTGGGTCAGGACGGTACAATGTGCCCACCGGCCATCTTTTATGCAAGTCGACCGATACACATGAATGACGCACGCACACTCTGGGTGCTCCGTGCTTTCCTTTGTATCACGTGAGTTCCCGAGACTTCATCATTTGTTCGCCTCGCATCCTTAATGCCTATATTGGCTTCCTGACATACATCCTGTACACTTACTGCCTCTCTAGACCTCGAAAGACCCCGCACAAGTCTAAAAACATAGAAGATATTAAAAGTACCTATCCTTATGCCAATCAGGGGTAACTCGTGATTTATGCTAAATTCTACTATAATTGCCACTCAAATGTGTATTCATCACACTTCACCCCGCATCTTGCTAGTCCCTAGCAAGATTTAGACCGAACTACCCACTAGGGTATGAATCTCAACAAAGCGTTTCTAAGATAATGCTTTGCAAGAATCTCAAAATAGCAATTATAGAATACAATATGTCACTCCGCTTTAGTACGCACCAAGATGACTATTTAAACCAACCACATCCTTACACAATGAACATTATAACAGGCTAACACAAAATTGGTTATTCAAATAAGGATTATGGACTTTAAGAAATGTAAGGTAGTCATGCAAACATGGAACTGTGGCAATCGATATAAGGTAAGCAATCATATAACATGGAACACGTAACCATCATGCATAATGTCAGAAGGAACAACCAACATAAGTAGAATCAAAGAGGTCTTAAAAGTTTGTAACGACCGTGGGCTAAACGAAAGAAAAGGTAAAAGATCAAAATGGGTGTTGGCATAACATGGCTAAGGTCTACTACCCGATTTCCAACACCCCTAGTATACCTTGGAATATATTATGCAACACAACCTCGCCCTCTCGCCAAGAGAATGCGTCCCTCGCTTTACGGGCCATCTAATTCTTCGTAATCAACCAAGAAGTAGCATCCGCCATCGCGGCCTCCCTGAAAATGTGGCTCTCAAGCCTCGAGAGACATCGATCCAGCTGCTTCGCCGCCGTAATGCACTTCAACCACTTTATCCGCCGCTCCATCCTCTTCAATGGCGATGTGCTCACGGTGTCGGGCCGATGAAGTGATCCCTGATAGGTAATCAAGGCACCGGATGCCGCCTTGCTCTTGTCCTCGGGCCTTATTTGTGATCGCCCCACCCAGGTAACACCCTTTTCTTTAACTGCTCCCCATCCCCGCTTTCTTCCACAATACTACCACAAGGGCTGTGAACGGAATATGCCGGCCATGACGCAATATTGCAAGAAGTCCTCATTGCGCACCATATGACTAATGCATAGTCAATCAGCTTCCTACCATAACCTCGCATAAAATCGAATTTGTTCTCGGGACTTTTCATTACTCCCGCCTAATTTGATTGTGAACATCTTGTTCATCGCGGCGTATTCCGGCTTGGAGTTTCAAGAATGAAATCTTTTTCACAAATCCACTACGGGCACGGCCGTGCATAGCCTCGCAGTAACCGGGCATCGAAGTCGCAGAATAGCCCCGAGTGGATATGGCCGGTCCGCATCGTATGAATATAATAATGCATGCGCTTATCAATCGAGTGACACGAAACCGCTTCTTCATTCATCGGTCTCCAATACTTCGCTTTCAACTACCGATTTTCCTTCAAGCAGCGTATAACTCCGGTTCATCAAGGTAAGTATCCGAGAACTCGCAGGCACGGCGCATACTGCTCGGATAATCCTCGATGTGATGAGAATATAAGAACGCTTCCAATTTAACACCCTCTCGCAGCGGGAAACCCCATTCGCACCGGGACCGGTCCATTTTTCGTGCTCTAATCCCCAAACATCGCCTCTATTTCTTCATCATCACTGTCAGATAATTCCTCACTTTCCGAAGAGGATGCAATTCGTTTTCCCTTCCCCTTTTTGACCGGCTGGGAGGCATCAGATTTCCGCTTCTTCACAGCTTGTTCCATAGAGGAACTGGATGCCTTTCCTCTCCCGACACGAACGCGCTATAGAATGGCGTATGATAGCGCGAACGGCCCGCATGGCCCATATATATCATCAGATCCCAAAACTCCGTCTCTCAAACAAAGATTGGCCGCCTCAGGCACATCAGATACGATTCTCCCCGTCCATACCGGGACAAAGAGAAACTCCCGACCACCAAGCACAGAACAATACCAACCAAATCCAATAAAACAACTCCATGTGTAACCAAGAGGAAACCAACAATGCTAGTAAAGATCTGTAGGGGCTTACCACTTTCGTATTAATCGACCGCATTAAACAATCCGAATCGGACAATGGAAACCCCGCGCATCAATCGGTAGTCGGAGATGTCAGGTGAGAGAGCAAACAACTAGTATTTAGCTATGGAGGTCAAAAAACATTTGGAATGTGAAGAAGCGCTAAGTTTCTGGGTTGCAACCTTTCGCCTAAATCCTTCGGAGCCTGGGTTGTACGGCACATGCTAGTGATACCTAAGACAATTTAGCCACGCCCGGCTTTTTAGCAAGTCAGACGGTGACATGTTTAAGTCACTTACACTTGCTCTCACTGATTTTTTTTTTAATATATATATATATATATATATATTTTTTTCACTTTGGAACAAGCAGCCACTATACATTCACCTTTCCAACCGCCTTCATCCCGGTTTTGTCGCATGTTCACTTTTCTCTGTTCAAATTCCACAACTGGATCGTATTCATAGACTTAGAATACTGTAATTCATTCCTCGATACCTTCAATCTCTTCATAAGATCCACTGCTGTTCCACAAATCTGGATTCCTAAGGTTCGAATAAACTTGACAACTTTAAGCTCAAATGGGTGCAAGTAACAGACACTACGAATCCATAGGTATGCATGAAATAATGGCTCTAATCATTTTCCAATTATGCAAGATGTTCCATAAAGACTAGGATGCATGAAGTTAACATGACCAAGAAGGATGCACACCGAGCAATAATAGGTTGTAGATCGAAGAAAACTCAATTACAAGTCCGTGGTTTGTGTGGGCAAGAAGGTAGAATGCAATAAGGACAATTCACGTAATGACCGCAAATTCAGTTGCGGTATGCTTGTTAAGATGTAATGCAAGCAATAAGATGATGTAGAGAGGAATGAAACTGGCGGGTATGTACATCGCAGTGAAACATAATACTCAAAAAGAGTGCATATTTCGAAAAATTTGACCCACTGAACATATAACGAGCGCATAGTTACGTTTCAAATCCGCTGCACACCTACTCCCCATTAATAAACAAGCATCGGGCCCTCAATGCATTTAAACTATGGTACCCCACAACGCATTCGAGGCAAGAGAGAAACAAGAGTCTCTACGATTTTTTTATTTTCTATTTTATTGAAAAGCAATTGAAGTAAAACAATAAAATAGAAAGCAAGAACAAAGATAAAATCAAAACTATATACAACAAGTGGAGAATGAGGTTACTTGAAGCGAGAGGCTTGGCAGAGCTTGATCTACCAAATTCACCGTGCTCTCGAGTATATCGAGATGCTCAACTAATGGCTCAGAGGCGCGCCATTCACTTCATGATTTCTTCAAAGGTCTCGATTTTCGATCTCCACGGCCCATTGTGATAAACTACCTTAACGATGAACGGGCTACCCAACTGGGAGTCGAGCTTTCCGAATGACGCAACGAGCCGATACAGCATCTTCGATTGCCCAGTTTTCCGCAATGGATATGTCATGGAATAACTCGGTTTCCTCAGAATTCGAGCTTTCATACGACTCTCGCCAGCTTCTTCAAGTTCATTTAGGCCGCAATAGGCGCCGCCACTCCGCTGAGATGTATCGTAATTGCAAGTTCGAATAACCCAAGAAGCCCTGTTCCATCTCATCGCAAATGGCAAGCCTTCCATAAACTAGCCTAGGAAAGACATACCAAGAACAGCTTTTAAAGGCGCACTAAGAGGGCCCAAAGAGCACTCCAGAAGACCTGGAGTGACCAATCTTGCGATTCTGTATGTAAACCGCTTTTTTCCAAAATATGTTTTATCTCCCCACATGAGCCTACCACCATCGTCCTGGGCGGTAAGTTTGATACTTACGGGTGACTTCCATATTTTTTAATGTGATTTTCAAAAGATCGATTGCAAAAATGGAGTCCACCATCACTAATGATCGCATCGAGGAGTTCCAAATGAGAGTTTTAATATGTTCTTTATAAATTTCAAACAACTCACAGGGTCATGGGTTCTCGTTGAATCGCCCAACCCACTTTCAGACACGTAATCACCGTATAATAAATGTAGAGATACCCACAAGAAGGGGGAAAAGGCCCCATGAAGTCTATACCCCAACAATCAAAATTCTCACACTAAAATCAAAAGAGGCATCATGTTTCGTTTGTGACCCCTCCTAGTCATTTCAAGATTACACAAGCTCATAAATCAAACAATCCTTAAACAAGGTGGGCCAATAAAACCCAGCCTTGCAAATCTTGTCCGCCATTTTTCAGCAAGAGAAATGTCCTCCACAGCTCGTAATGGGGTGCTGCAATCTCACCGTGTCATTATGGGTACACACTCTCATTATTTTATCCGACAAGATTTAAATGTGATATGGATCATCAAAGCAGTATTTTAATATCCGCTAAAAAATTTCTTTTTCTATCGAGAAGTCCATCGACCTAATCCGCCGCCATTTGAGGTGTCTACAATGTCAAGATACTACGGTATGAAATCAAAGAGCAAAGAGTTGCTCATCGCAAAGCTATCACCTAGCCGGGTATGCCAGCGGAGTCAGACTCGAACTAATCGAGATAAATGATCACCGACCACACTCAACCCCCTTATCCTTAATTTATCGTCAATTCTCGACATGCAAAATCCACCTAGTTAACCTTTGGTTTCAGATCCCGCAGAGAGCAAGTACTTCGTGGCTGCATGATCTCGTGAAGCATATCAGCCAGAGAACCAACAACATATGACCTTAAATTCCTGGTATAAACGACGCCTAGAAACTCCTTTCTCGTGGTCATGGCTCGCCCGCGTAGCTCCGTCTTGATCGGCGCAGTAAATGAAAAAGCCTTTTTGTCTTCCCTCTGTCCTAACACAGCCCCTATGGCATAATCACTAGCGTCGCACATGATCTCAAATGGAAGGTCCCAATTAGGGGACCGCATGATTGGTGGTGACACTAGCATGTTTTTGAGCTTAGTAAAAGCAGTGTCACAAGCTTGTGACCATGTGAAAGGGACATCCTTGGCAAGCAAAGTACATAAGGGCCGGGATATAGCACTAAAATCTTTTATAAACCTTCTATAAAAACCAGCATGACCCAAGAATGACCTTATGTCTCTAACACACGTAGGAGTAGGTAGGTTGGAAATCAGCTCAACTTTGGCCTTATCAACTTCAATTCCATCTTTTGATACTATGTGGCCTAAGACAATTCCTTGTGTTACCATGAAATGACATTTTTCCCAATTTAACACAAGATTTTTCTCTTGACACCTCTAAAACCTTACGTAAGTTCTCTAAGCAGTTCTCAAATGAGTCACCAAAAACTGAGAAATCGTCCATGAAAATCTCCAATATGATTTCTATCATGTCACTGAAGATTCCCATCATGAATCGTTGGAAAGTTCCAGGTGCGTTGCATAGTCCAAAGGGCATTTTCCTAAAGGCGAAGGTACCAAAAGGGCAAGTGAATGTAGTTTTTCGATCTTTCCAAAGCTATCTCAATTTGATTGCACTTCGAGTACCCATCAAGAAAACAATAAAAATTCATGCCCCGCAATCCCTCTAAAGATTTGATCAACAAACTAAGAGGAAATGGTCTTTCCCCGGCACCCGCATTAAGCTTCTTATAATCTATGCACACCCTCCATCCTGAAGTGACACGAGTGGGAATGAGCTCATTATTTTCATTGGCAACTACCGTGACTCCCGACTTCTTAGGAACTACCTGTGTTGGACTAACCCACTTACTATCTGCAATAGGGTAAATAACCCCTACATCCAAGAGTTTTAAAACTTCCTTCTTCACCACTTCTTTCATTATTAGGTTCAATCGTCTCTGTGGTTGCCTAGAAGGTTTAACACATCCTCTTCTAAGTGAATTTATGTGTGCGCATCATGGACTAATTCCCTTAATATCTGGCACTGTCCAAACCCTAAAGCAAATTCCGTGGGTTTTCAATATTTCCAAAAGTTGAGTTTCTCGAAATGTTTCACGAGAAGATATGATTACTAGAAAAGTGTCCTCCTCCCCTAAGAATGCATATTTGAGATGTTGGTAAAGGTTTTAGCCTGCTTAGGTACTTCCTCCTCGCATGGGCAATGTCTTATCCTCATTCGTGGCAAAGGTTCAAATTTAGGTGTCCACCCATTAACTCCAACACATCTTATGCCTCCGATTAAAGAGCGTAGAAACTCGACCTGCAGGGTCACTTCCTCCTCCTAACCCTGGGCCGACCAAACATGACTTAAGAGGATCATCATGTGAGACATTATCCAAGTATTTTCAGACTACTGAATCAACCATGTTAATTTCACAAATATCTTCTTCATCTCCCATTCCTTTAATAACATTGAAAATATCTGGGATATCAATATGTTACTAAAACGATACAAGGTCATTAGCCTCCCAATGTATAATGGCATTATAGCTGCTGCCAAGAATGGTCGATCAAGAATTACTGAACTAAGTTCCCGATTCGCCACAAGTCAGCGTCACACAACAAAATCCACAGGAAGTAAAATTTGTCCACTCATCAAACATCCTTCACTCATTCCCTAGCAATTTTACACTACTACACCAATCGGAGGGGTGATATTGGTTGGCTCTAATTCTCCTAACCCTAGGTCCATATACCGAGTAAGGCACGTATTAACACTTCGCCCTAAGTCCACTAAAGCATGCCCTAATCTCAATTTCCCACTACTATAGAAATAAGCAGGACTTCGGTCTTGTGATTGGAGGCAAGTTGTTTCGAATTAGTGAAGTAGATTGTTCAGTCATGAATGCCTCCTTGTTGACACCTAATTTCCTTTTTACCGTGCATAAGTCCTTTAAAAATTTAGCATATGATGGAATTTGCTTAATGGCATCTAACAAGGGAATGTTCAATTTTATCAAGCCAATGTACCATGGGGATTCGAATGGTTATTCACTTTCTTCGATGCTCTCAATCTATGAGGGTATGGAGCTCGAGGGATATGGGTAGACTTGTCGTCCTTTGGTTGATCATCAATATCATTCGTATCGTGTGGACATGAGATTTGGTCTCGCTAACTCATCCTCTCCTCGACAAATCTCACTGAGACTCTTGAGTCGGGTTCCTTTAGTCTAATGGTTTTGTCAACTACCTTTCCACTTCTGAGTAGTGACAATCTTTATTAAAGGTTCAAAGGTACCTCACTGGTCCCAAACTTCCTACAATTATTTACTTTTGTGGATTTTGAATACGAGATGGGAGTTTCCTCTTTTCTTGTCGGCTGTTACCTATAGATGAGGTTAACTTGGTTATCCGGGATCTCACATCATCTCGCAGCGCTCGACCTCCGCGGTTTGTGGATCACGGGGCTCAGACGAACCTGTAACCATATCCTCCGCACTCTCTTATGAGGGGCTGGATATGGTCGGGTGATGGAGTCCCTGGACTCGACGGCCGAAACCTTGATTGGGGTTCACAGGAATCCTCGATGGCCTTGATTTGAAACAGGAATGATTTGCAAAGCCATGGTTTCGGGGTAATGATAATCGTGGTCAGTTAAGTGTTATTGGCCTCCTTCATTCCTCCAACTAAAATCAGTGCTTACCCCATCCAGATTATAGTTTCCGTATCACGGAGAGTTTAAAGGTTTCCTGTACTAAGTATATCGGGCCCGCTCTATTGAATCGCGCCTTTACTGGGAAGGCTCGCACTTGATGGTCGAGCGTAGGATCATCGCAAATAATGCATGGCTCCTCCACTCGGGTCCAGTAGGTGCCGAGGGTATTTGAGGTACGCTAGTTACCTCATGCAACTTTTTCATCTCTATTACTTCCAATTTCCTTGTTAAATTAGCAATTGCTTCGTAACTCATCATTTTCTCTAAGTGATGGATTCCGCCTCACGATGTGCTATGCACTTTGTGCGTTGTCTATGGACGTGTTAGTCTCCCAAGTTCGAGCATTCTCTCATTATAGTGTCAAGACTGATTGCTTCCCCAGCACTCTTTCAGAATTCGCCCCGCACATCATCCGGATGTACCGTTTATTATTCAAAGATTAATCCTTGATGAAAGTATGCACATATTTGTCCTACATCCAATCCATGGCGAGGATAAAGATGGAGGAGATCCTTATATCTTTCCCATACAACAAAGAACTGCTCACTGTGCTTTTCGCAAAGTAATCGAATTGAGACTGCATGAGAGCATTAGTACGTGCAAAGTGAAAAATTTGTCGAGGAACTCATTTCGTACATTTTCCCATGTAAAGACCGAATTAGGCGCCAAGGAATGAAACCAAATTTTAGCCTTCCTTTAAAGCAAAAGGAAATAAACTAGACAGATTATGTGGAGTGGGTGAGCCGTTAGAAAGAAAATGCAGACCGCAAACATCTTCAAAATCTCTCATGAATGAACAAGGGTTCTCGATTCAACCCTTGATATACGGTGTAAGAGACTCGACCATTTCTAACTTCATTAGAAATTGAGTGGCCTCTTCAGAAGACGAATGCAAGAATCGTCAGAAATTTTCTGAGGTTGTGTAGGATTTCTCTCTAAGGGTTCTTTCCATTAATGTAAAGGAGCAGGAGACCGCTATATTGGATTTTGTCGAAGTTAACATTCCCTCCTACTAACGGCAAGCACGGAGTGTAGCTTCTACTCCATGTCATGAGGTTCACTGAGTCCTTGTGGGTTAACAGAACTGAGTATTTTCATTAAATACATGTTGTTGATTCCCGTGGATGATCCATCTGGAGGTAAAATGTTATCCGAAAACTCGACTTATTACGGATCCTCGTATTTCTAGGAGGCACTATTCTTACTAGCCTGGGCTGCTCGTCATGAGCCCAAACCGACATGCACTACGCTACTGGCCCAAGAAACACTCCACCGAGATTTCTCACTTAAAACAAAATAAAAAGAAAAGGAGAACGTACTGCATTTGCAATGCAATCGTAAATTACCTCAAATTTCTCTTCTCGCATCAACTTGATTAGTCGCTACTCCCTAAGAACGGCGCCAAAATGCTGGCCCTTATTCGTGTGCCGACCCTATTCCTGCCGTAGAATTGTTTGCTCTGAAGATTGTAACACCGTGGGAATCCACAACATCTCCACAAAGGATGGTCTAATTTTATCGACCAATAGGAGCCATTCTCCAATAAGGGTATGATTTAAAAGAGAATTGTAAGGTTGTGGGTTAAGGACTCGAATGGTTGATTGGTTTGAATGTTTTAAACAGAAAAGACAATTGGCGGATTTTTAGGTTCCACTCACTCTCGATCAAGTGTAAGTCCTGACATCTTATTTTATAAACCTACTAGGAACCATTGATAAACGGTCTTTGATGGAGGATTTATCTTTAAATGCTTCTTGAAAATAAAGATGATCGAGTAATACTAAACACGTGTTCTCAATTAATACGAACCCTTAGCTTGCATTCAGATTTGCCACAACGTACCGAGGATATCTGGCACACGTTGTCAAGAATATGCCCAACTAAGGATTTACAACTCTTCGCACAAGTGATTAATATTACACAATCCATTGAAGATCAAAAGAGAATCGAGGACTATACCTTAATCGTGTGTGAGTTTCCGTGGATTCTTAAAAGAAGAAGGGCTTAGAACTACAAAACTTATAAGAACAATTATAATTAAAGAAACATTAATCATAAAAAACAAGATCTGGAAACGGTAATCTACCTTGTAAAACCGAGAAGGATAGCTGGGGCGATATTGAGATTTTAAAGCCAAGATAAGTGGTCACGAAAGATTACAAACGTCAATCTAAAAAACTTCCAATAGAAAAGAAATCTTAAACTGATCTGCTGTCTCCAACCCAAAATGGAGAGAAAACTCTTCTCCTTTCAAACCTAAACCTTAGAAGTCCAAAACCGCTATTACTTGTGTCCTCTTGCTTATACTCCAATGTGATTTTCCCATTTCGTTCATCGACAGAGTGCACCTCGCACCGATCGAATGTCCGGCCCAATCTCGCACTTCCTATGCAACAGATTCTGACACACAGCTATGTAACGGCATAAACTCGCCATCGGTCAATTTTATGCAAGTCAGCACGGCACAATGTGGGCTAGACGGCAGCAACGTGCCAATCACACTTGAGGTAAGCCGTGACTAAGACACATGAATGATGTACCAGACACCGGGTCCTCCGCGCTTCCTCGTATCACGGAGTTCCCCAGACTTCATCAATTGTTCGCCCGCATCCCAATGCTTCATATCGGGCTTCCTGACATACATCTCAGACACTTAATGCTCACTAAAGACTCCGCATAAGTCTAAAAACATAGAAGATATTAAAAGTACCTATCCTTATGCCAATCAGGTAACTCAGATTTAGATGTGCTAAATTCTACTATAATTATTACTCAAATGTGTATTCATCATGTTTCTCCTTTCTCAAGTGGGCCTTCATCGATGTGGTCCATCATACATCCCGATGGTCTGCAGCCAGAGAAGTCCCATTCTCTACTTTGGTCTACATTTGTCGCTTCTTCCATCCTCGCTTCCATTCTCTTCAAGGTCTTTGATTCGACTACGGCTTGACTCTTCTTCCGCCTTTCCCCTTTTAGGTGTGGCAGGGAATAGGTCATCTTGTAGTCGATCAGTAGCCGGGCCATACCATAGCCGAGGCAAGGCCCGACACCTTGCCTTATCAACTCCGCTGAGTCCATCTCGCAATCCCGATACGGTTGAATGTACCTTGTCAACTTCCGCATATGTCCTGATGTCAAGGATCAGTGAGCTAAACTTCTTCACATAGTATCTGACCGAACCCGTCTACTTAAGCTTCTTTGGAGAGTCTCTAGCCATCCATGTTGTGTTCGTGGGAAGGAACTAGTCCTTCAGCTTTTTCTTCAAGATCTCCCAAATCTTGATCTTTGGTCGACCAGTAGCAACATCGTCACTTCATTTGGTTCACCACTAAAGCTTCGCATCGCCTGACAAATACATGGTGGTTATTGTCACTTGTTCACCAGCTGGTATTCGATGGAATGAAATATTGCTCCAAGTCCCAAAGGAAGTTCTCCAAGTCTTTGGCGTTTCGTGCACTACCAAAAGGCTTGGGCTCAAGCACTCAGATCTTTTGCTGTGAGGCGGATCTCGAGGTAGATGGTGTCCCCGTACCATTGCTCTGCCGCACATGATCTCCCTTATGTGAGATCCGGTCCGCTTGAACTCTTCTGGCCATGGCTAACACTTTGTCGTGGAGGTGTCTATCCCCTCGCTTCAGCACCTCTCATTCCACAGATCCTCACCTCACAGCCACCAAAGAGAAAGCCCAGTCAGAGTCAAAGGGCTGTGTTTCACTCAACCGCTGCGCCTAGTCCGCAGCTCACATCAGACGCCCACCTGCCTTCCATCCTGCCACTGTCACTGATTTCATGCAGTCATCCCAGTAAAGCATTCAGGTTCTAATACCAACTGTCACACGCCTAATTTTTTGCTTATGTGTGCGGTGCTTAGGAAATATCTAGGCCAGCCTTCTCAATTTCCCACACCTCACAAGACACAAGACTTACGGGGCTCTCCTCAACTCGTATTTTATTAACTCTTTAAAATACAAGACACTCATGCAAAGGCTCCCACATGGTCGGGATGCTCAATGCTCTCAATGGATCAAACTCTCAATTATTTAGCCAAGTGGGCATGCAACACGAATCCTTCTTGGACTAGGAGTCTTGCTTGATCAGGACTCTTAAGCAAAGCCATGTGAATCCCTCTTGACTAGAGTCCTATCAAGTACACAACTTCTTTGTCACACTTTCAGATCAGAGAATTGTCGCCGCTTCACTTACCTCGGGAGCCCAAGCTGCGGCCTATATATGTGATTCTCCCACTTGCTCCGCTCGCTTCAAGTGCCGTGGCCCCAGCCCCTCTAAATTGTGAGCGCCGTGGATCGCTATCGTGCGCACCCCGCCAGCTCAGGCTCGCTTCCTTCTATGCGTGCTCGCCCACGACTATGTTGTCGAGCTTCCTCATCTGCAGGCAAGACTCGCTTCAATTATTTGCCTTGATCTCCTTCCTTGATGCTTGCATGGGGCCAAGGTAGTGCCCTCATGCTGCATTGATCTTGGGTCATCTAATCGAGGGGTTAACAATGCAACCATGACATTGCATTAGTGGATAAATGTGGCATATATGCCTACATTTTGATGTGTGTATGAATTGTGGAAAAATCACTGACACTAGCACACGTACACTACAACCATGACATTGCATTAGTGGATCATGTATTGAGGTCTACTATTCATGCAACATTTATCCAATTGTGGAAAAATCACCTACAATTCAAAGACATGTACTCTACAGCCATGACATTGCATTAGTGGAACAAGGTGGCACTAGGCCTACCTTTTGATGTGTGATGAATTGTGGAAAAATCATTGACACCAGCACATGTCCACTATAGCCATGACATTGCATTAGTGGATCAAGATGGCACTAGGCCTACCTTTTGATGTGTGTTGATGGGTGCAACTCTATTTTTTGATTAAAAAGTGGTATTTGAACTCATTTTCAGAATGGGACATCAGGTACTGTGCATGTACAACATTAGAGATCCAGAAAACATGTGCCTACTGATATATATTGGAGTACATGTATGTTGTTAGACACATTTATATTTTTTAGAAACATTGGCTAAAAAGCCTACTAGATATTTTTTTTCTCCAAAACATAGAACTAAACAAGATATTTGAGAAACTTTGAATGCTTCGAGAAATGAAGATAAATATCGCTTTCCAAAACTTATAATAGAACAAGGTACACTGTTAGAGAACTTGAATGCTTGAGAAATAGTGGCTAAAAAGCCTACTTTTCTCCAAAACATAGAATATTCTTCGAACATTACCCCTTTAAAGGTCATGGAATCAACCTAATTCTTTTGGGAATTTCTTACAATTTCCCACATGGTAGGGAAGTACTTCAAGTATTTCCTATCGATGAACCTCTTGTGTGGCTTTCCTTGTAGGTTTGCTAACCAGTATGTGTTGACCGTTTTTCAGTATAGACCAAATTTGCCAAGTATCAGGATTGGCCAGCCAAGACTAAATAAAGTCTTCAACAATGACACAAAAAACTTGTTAATTGACCAAACTGTTCATACAAAGTTATGACTTTGCCACCAAAGGACTATTATCTAATCCCTGGCAACGGCACCAAAAACTTATTGACAAATTTTGATGAAAATATGTTTTTGTCCTTTTTGTAAACTGGATTCATTAAAAATTGTGTTTGGTCTAAATCATTGCAAGTGCACAAGTCGTACAAGTAATAAAAGTGGATTTTTTTCTAAGTCCAAATATTGTTCCCATGAGGATTGATGATAAATCAAAAGACTAACTACCCCAACTACTCAAGATCCTTACTATTTGAACTCCAATATTAAAATGATTAGAGAACGAATAAAATATTACTAAAGTAATTTCACTAGTATACATAAAAATATTAATAAGAATGGAATTGAGAGTTCATCAGAGCGACAAATTAATCGAATAAATGAATACTATTACTCAGACATTTTGAATCACAGCTGCTTCATAAGCTGGGGAGTTTCGAATTTTCAAAGATGCATTGTGGTATAGTTTGGATTTCTCCTTGGACCTTTCACTAATTAGAGATTCATGTTCATTTCTGACTCATGGATATAATTAGTTACTTGTAAGATATAATCCTCTTTCTAAGATTTAGGTATTTTTCATTTTCAGTACTTCACACCCAAATCTTAGAACTGAAGAATTGTTGCCCCCATAGACAGGATATTGCAAGCCTTCTCCAATTTAGATGGCACCTCATCCTTCAATACTGATGAAATTCTCCATCTCATTGATTAGATCTTTGCTAACACGGGATCGGAATCATTTCATCGAAGTTATAGAGAAACCTTCAGTGATTAAATCGATATTTCATCAAACTATCCTCAAACCATGAGTAAGTTAGTGATCTATCTGAGTGATCATTCAGAGTTCATTAGCTCTGAAGTATTAGTCTACCATACCCACAAAGAACTACTCTATACCCCAGATTCTCAATCTCGTGTCACGTAGGAGGGCCTCTGGAAATCCAAGAGCAAGACATAAATACTTGTTTGGGTACACAGATTAGTACTTGGAACAATGAAGTTAAAAAATAATACCAATCAAATAAATTCAAGAATTCTAACTAAGGTGTTCTTCCACTTTGTACAGAAAAATAACAATCATCATCTACCCATTCCCAGAGGGAGCTCAACCTTTCAAAATTGGTTCACTCATATCAGTGACTAATTGATAAGGAAAATTCACTGAAATTGTAAATGGACTGAAATAAATGAACTCCATAAAATTTTCAAACTCCATTTTATTCAAAATAAGAATGGAAAGAAAATTTATAAGAAATTCCAAATAAGTCAGACATCGCTCTACATTACTCAACTCCGTAAAATCAAAGAAAACTAACTACAAAACTACATCAAACTAAATCTACTAAAAAGGAAATAAAGATAAAAATAAAAGAAAAATAATATACCAAGAGTCTTCAACTACCCGTAAGTCTTGAATTGGCGAAGTTATGACAAAGGCCATAGATGCGCTTTTATTTATAGACTTTCCAATAATCTACACTTCAAAATCGCGCTAGATCCCCAAACATTATGGCCTACCATTTACTTTGTCGCGACATAGAAAATTATGTCCCGACAGAGCTTTTAGTCTTTGTCGCTGGCTTTTGTTGTAGCATGTACTTTTCTCATGACGGTTCTGAGCTTTTTTCTGATTCTATCACACATTTTAACAATGTCAATACATAGTTTTGATGCAGCAATTGTTCTTTGGCTCAATGTGGATGTCTTGTGTCGCTTTATTAGAATTTGTTGCAACCAATTTCTTATGCTTTTTTGTTTCCCCGGAAACCTGTCAAGGATAAATTTTGTCACAACAAGCATTTTCACCTTCAGCACTTATACTTTGTAGCGACATTCTTTTTGTTGTTCTTCAGTAACTTTGTTACGATAGAGTTTTCTTATGTCATGATAGAACTTCTTTGGTTACTCAACAATCTCTGTCGCGACAGACTTTTCTTCTCTAGTCCTTATCGCTGGCTGAGCTGTTTGTTGCGACATAGAAATATTTGTTACGACAGACTTGACCGACTAATCTCAGTTCTCTTTCAATTTTTATCGCGATTGAATTTTCTTATGTCTTGATAGAATTCTATCACTCTGTAGCTTTTATTGTCGCGACAGAAAACTTCTTTGTCGTGACAGAGATTCTGCCTTCAATTCTTCAAATTTCGCAACATGAATTTCTTTGTCGCCATTCCTCTTGTATTGCTCTTCAACTTCTTGTCATGACAGAGATTTCCTTGTTGCGACAGAGTTCACCTCAACCTCATGTTTTGTTTGTCGCGATAGAAATAATCTTTGTCGTGACAAATTCCTGTTGCTCTTTGTTGTGAACTCTGAATGTTATGTCGAGACAAGTGTTTATACCCTGCCATTTTCTGTCGCTATAAAGTTGATCTTTGTCAGACAGAAGTTCAATCAGCACTTCAGCCTTTATGTCACGACAGTAAAGAGGTCATGAGTCTCTTCACACTCTTCTTCGCTATGTCATGATAAAACTTTGGTCAGGACAAAAGTTCTTCTTCCTCCTTGAATTCTACCTGGACTTTGTTGCGACAAACTGCTGCTGGGTGCGACATAGCTCTTCTGGTCTCCTTGAAATTCTGTCACGACAGAGAATCCTGCATTTGCCACTTTTGTTCTTCCATTTGAATACTCAATGAAACCGAAAACAAAAATTTGGTGAATATTCCAATTTAGCATTAAAAATACATCTCAACTCCTAAAATATGCTTAAAAATGATTTTAAAATAGATGATTTTAGGGACTCATCAAATTCTCAAACTTAAAGTTTTGTTTGTCCACAAGCAAATAAAAGAAAATTTTGTTTGTTCTCAAACAATTTAGCTTTTATTTTTAAGGACATTTTTCTATTTAAACTCAATTGGGCAGTGTTTGCCTTTTGTTATATAGATTAAACCTCTCAATTCCCAACACTTACAGAGTCTTATAATCCTCTCGTGGCCATGTCAAATCGTGACTGGAGTTTCTTTTAAAAATGACAAAATTGGTTTAATGTTATGGAATTATGAATAGGTTTAGTCTATGACACGCAAGTACGTCATGTTAGTAAAATGGATAAAAAGCTCGTATATCATTCTGATAGAGATTGACTTGGATTATCCAAACCAACTACTCCCAACTACCAAGATCCATACTATCCTCGAACCTCAATGATAAAGTTTATCAATCATAAAGATTAAAGGATAATTTGCCTTAAAGATAACGAAAGAACTTAGGACATTAAAATAAAGAATGAACTTATAGACACTATGATCGCTTGACTGAATCAATTCTTGTAAAATGAACACCAATAAGGAAATACCGCGGAAATGTCTAATTCTTTGCATTATATCCCATTTAAACTTCTCATCTCTAAATTGATACGGATTTGTCAAAGATGCCTGATATTGCAAGTTGATTTCTCCCTTTATTCACCACAATTAGATATCATTGTTCTTCCTCAAGACAGGGGTTTAATTAGCTACTTAGACTAACATATTCTTTACAAGATCCGGGTATTTTTCTTTTCAATACTATACCCATTTCGAGACTCCAGCAGATTGTACTTCCTAAATCGTATCGGGCTGCAGACTTCTACAACTTAATTGATGACCTATCCTTTAAATCTAATGGATACTTCCTTCCCTTTGATTAGATCTCATTTAACAAGGGTCACGGGAGTTTTCCAACAGATTGGAGTGTGAAATCTCTCGATGATTTGCAAATTGATAAATAACCTTCCAATAATATCACTATGAGTGAATTGGGTGTTTATCGAAGTGAACTCTCAGAGCTCAATAGTTCTTCAATAATGGTCTAACATGCCCACAATTAGAATGTTCATAACTCTCAGGAATCGCCATCTCTGTGTCACTCAAAGGGCCTCCTGGAAATCAGGGTAGGATACAATCCTTGGACGGGTATTTGAAACTACTATTGGGAACAATTTCATGAAAAACACATCAATCAAATAAATCCTCCCCAAATTCCAGGTACTTCCTTCTAATTTATGTGAAAGACCCGTGAATCTCAACAATAATTAAACTAGTGGAAGTCATGGCCTCTAAAGTTGCATTGCTAACATACAATGGAGCATTGATCAATTATACTCCACTCAGCTGTAATAAATCGAGAAGAAACGAATTCTGCAAATCGTTTTAATTTCATTAAATTCCTCGCAAGAATTTGTAAAGAAATTGAAATATTGCTTCCAAATTTCTTCAAATTATCTTCTAATAGATCGTTCGTATCCAAGAAAAAGAAAGAAAAGAAAAGAGAAAAAAAAATATATTCTAAAATATACTGTGAGTTTTCTTCTTCCCCCGTTCTGGGTTCCCAAAAAGAAAAGCTACTTTACTAAAGCTCTGTATGCCTATTTATAACTTTTCAAATCACCCGATCTCCAAGGCTCCAGTGGATTTCTTAAAATCAATGGTCAAAACAGCCATGCTTTTAGGTCACACTTCAAAAGCTTCTTGTCGCAACGTAAAATTCTAGTGGTTTGTAACATCGTGACAGCAGAACCACAACTTCTTTCGTTTGCAATCGCGAGCCGCGACCGATGTTTTCTCATGCGACTCTGTTTCTTCACAGAAGTTGATTAGTGGTCGTGACATGAATTCTGTGTCATGACTATGTTAGTTGTCAGCAGTGAAAATTCTAGTTGTGACCTCATTTTTCTTGTTTCCAAGAATCGGTGTCGTGACCTCAATTTGATGTCGCGACCTCTTTTCTATTGCGACGTCATTCAGTTGTCTTAAGCCTTCAAGCAGGTCGTGACTTAAAACTGCTGGTCTGCTTGTTTTCTTGTTGCGACTTGGAATTTAGGTCGTGACCTAATATTTTCTTTAATCACTGAAATTCTTGTTGCGACCTCTTCAAAAGCATGTCAGACCATTCCTTCTTCCTATTCACCGCAACCTCATCTCGCCTCCCAACAGTTCCCTTCAATTTTTCTATTTCTGGTCGCGACCTGACTGTTTTGCTCTATTTTGGAATATATGTCGCGACCTCGATTTGATGTCGCGACATCATTTCCTGTTGCCAGTTATGTTGATCTTTGTTGCGATCATGTTTTTCTAACCCTTCAATAAATTCTATGTCACGACTTCAGTAGTATGTCGCGACCTCATTTATGTTGTTAGCCATCGACTCTGGTCACAACTCCTTCTCGTCATGACTTAAAATTGTTTTCGTTTTTTCATTGTCTTGTCGCGATGAGATTTAGGTCGCTACCTAATCGCTTCTTTCTCATTGTTGAAATTTATGTCGCGACCCAAAAGCATATGTCGCGACTCACTCGGGCCTCCCCGTCGCAACCTCACTTCTTAGTCACAACATTTTAAACTGTACAACTCATTTTTATTGTCGCGACATGAATTCCGTGTCGCGACCTGATCAAGTCTCCAACCTATATCTTTGTCGCAACCCGAAATTGCCTAGCAGAGATTGCAAGTCATCTGGCTTACTTTCGGTCGCAACATTATTTCTTCGCGACTAACAATATTCGTGCCGCGGTCGCGACTTCAAAATGGTGCTCGACATTATCTTCTTGAACTCCTCCCTGCCTTAGTCTCAAAGAAGTTTTCTTCCTCGTCAAGAATGTCTTTATTTATCACATCACTTCTAGTCGTGGACTCATTCTCTCGTCGCGACCTTACCCCTACGCTCTGATATGTTTTCACTCCTTATTTTTTTTTTGGAATTTTCATTTTTGCTTTAAATTTCTGCAAAATATAAATTTGGTAAATAGTACATATTTCTGCATAAAACTAGGTAATTATATTGTAAGAAAAATCAGAAAAATGAACTAAAAATTCAATGAGTTTTTGACTTATCAGGCAAGAAACATAAGTCAGTTGTAAAATGATTTCTAAACATGTTTCCAATCTAGAATTAGGAAGATTTTCAATTAAGTTCACTAAACAGCCAAATAATTCATATAGTGTTAACACTTCGATCATTCAACCTTAATTTGTGAATGTGTGATGGTCATCTTTCTTTTTCCTTGGTAGATTAGTTAATTTTCTGGGATAATACTCAGTTAGCATACTTCTCCTTCATTCTTACGGTTCCATATGCTTGTTTGTCATATTAATTTCCATTAATGTGCTATTATCACCACCTTCTCGTGATAAATAGGTCTTTAGGCTTTTGTAATGCGTGGCTCTGGGTAATTGCAGATAATTGAGTCAATTTAGGCTCAATTTTACCCAGACTTCACTGACAACTTAACACTCATGCCTTCATTGTGTATCCTTGATTTATTTCGATTTCAAGTTTTTAACATTCCTATTAGGTTTTCAGGTATCTTTATGCATATTCTCCATCGTGGTATCTTTTTTCTCTTTTTCTTTACTGGACTCACTCGTAATATAACTTCTCTTCCTTATCTTAGAAGCTTTTTCACTTTTCATCCCTCACTAAGGTACTAGGTGTTGAACACGCCTAAGAACTTAATTGTTCAAGGGAGGAAGGCTACAAGACCAAACTCATTCTTCCTTTATGTTTTTCTTTTCACAACTTCTTTTCTTAATTCTCTTCATATCTTCTCATCTCAATGAAATTTTCTTTCTCAACCCTTTTTTTTCCTTCTCTACAACTTAAAATAATATTCCCCTAAACTTGTCATTTTCTGTCATTGATGTATTTTGTCTTGTAATATGTGCAAATAATGGTTCTTTACTGTAGGATTATGTTGAAGAAAGGAATCTAAGCTTCATTTGCCAGGGTTGATGATGAGATCGGGTTATCGCTCAAATAAGGAACTAGTGTGTATGCATGTATATCATAGGGTAGGCTTTGAAAGGCTCAAACTTCCAAGGATGACCTATATCATTTCCTGTTAGTGGTATTGCCTAGGATTTCACCTTGACTAATAATCTAACAAGTTCTAGGACATTGGAGAGATTATTGTGATGGATCCCAGAAGATGTCCCTAATCTTGACACAATTTGTTTCAGAGTTACATTTGACCATGTGCAAGGCTTATCAGGATTTTTACAACCAAATTGTTAAAAAAAAAAAAACATAATTATGGGTCTTATCTTGTTCCATCAATTTGTTGCAATCTTCCTTATTCTTGAAGTTCAACATATCTATTAATATCCTTACAACTTTCCTTTTTCAATTTTTCTCATCCTACCCCAATGCATCTATCAAATTGCTTGTTTGGTTTTTGGATATGTTGTTGTGTTGTTTAACAGTTAGAATGTTCATTTAGATCAACAATTCAGTTCAGAGAAATTTAACACAACAACAACTCAATTACATCAACAATTTCGCTCCACTAAACAATTCACAGCTTATTTAGCAATTCAAACCAGGAAATTTAGTTTATCATTTATTCAACTAAGCTATTTACTACAAGTCAACAATTTCAAATTATTAAACTCAAAGGAAAGAAAATTTAAACAAAACAAACAAGAAATGCAAAAATAAGAGTGAACGCCAATTCTTGCAAAGAATTTTTCAATTCATTAAAATTTTCAAGGCTAAGAGATTAGGTACAAGAGGGAAAATGGGAATAGACAATGTTCATTTTATACTTTTTGAAGCCTTTTCCTTGGCTGCTTC
This sequence comes from Tetrastigma voinierianum, assembly GCA_016808115.1. Lineage (NCBI taxonomy): Eukaryota > Viridiplantae > Streptophyta > Magnoliopsida > Vitales > Vitaceae > Tetrastigma > Tetrastigma voinierianum. Next base: position 1,062,926 of record JAEQBH010001107.1, read on the forward strand.
CATTCTTAAATATTCTTCAACTTCCTCTACTGGGGTTAGTTCTTTTTTTCCTATTACACTAGGGGTTTTTTTTTTGAACTGGTGCTTTACAAGGTTTAAAAGATCTTTCTTCCTCTGGAGTTGGGTTAGAGAAGGGTATTAGTGGGTATGCTACACCCTGAGGGACTATTTTGTAAGGCACACAGTCTGAAATTCTAATTTGTGGTAGTGGCACTTTCTTCTTGCTTGAGACTATCTTCATAGCCCAATATAAAATCTTAGCATTGCTTTATGTCAGTTCTCGTTGCCTTTTAGCTAATGATACTAGGATTGTCCTGTTATTGACTTGCTCATAAGTCATTGGACGAAAAATTTCTTTGCAATGTGCCAGACTATTTAACCAATTCTCGTCTCCTTTGATTCCGTGCATGCCTTTTAAGGCAGTATCATTCTATCCTCCAACATTTTTAACAACCCTGCTTCATGTTTTCCTGTTTCAATCCAGAAAGCCACTTCTCTATTCCTTATCACTGTTCTCCATTTTGTATCCTTTTTTTCCAATTCCGCTCTCCATTCTTCATCTCTTTGTTTCAATGCCTCTCTGGGACTCGATCCTCTTCCGAGCTCGCATTCATATTCATCCTCGAATAAGTTGGATTTTTAGCTGGTTGTCCCTCTCTTGCATCTCTTGTTTTATAGAATTTAGCATCTCCATCAGTTTTGTGTTATTACCCTGGTGCCCTGAACTTTCAGCTTGTTCCTGATGGACTTTTCTTATGTTTGGAGATACATTCCAGATAGGGCTTAGGCTCCTCTGAATTTCTTGCTGCTCTTGGGTGGATTTTCCCATTGTACAAGCTCATTGCATCTTTCATTTCCCCCTTCTTCTTCTATCTCTATTTCTTTCTATTTTCCTCTTTGTTTAGGACCCTTCGTCACTCCAGTTAATATTAGAGGAGATGCCCTGAGGTATGTTCCTTCGTTTCCCCACTCTTCATCTACTCCCCTAAGAAGGCAAGGGCTGGTGATTATAGCTTGGTGAGGAATCAAGCCCCTGCATTTGCTTCTGGAGTAACTCATGATAGAATTCTCTATTATCTTCCCCACATTGATTTCAGAATTTCTTCAATAATGCATAGCGGAGGATTGCTTGCCTTTCATCAGGCCGAGGTTGCTTTTGATGGCAAAATGACCGAGCTAATAAAATAAAACCATACCTTAGCTTCTTTTGTTAAATCACCTATGGCAATGGATTCATAAAGGGTTTTCTTTGTTGCCTTCCACTTTCCTTTTCCGGTTGTTAGTAGGTCCACTATCTTTTGGTACTCTGGCTCCTTTAGTAGTCTCTTGAATTTCACCCATCTTTCGCGACTCTTCGGGGATTGAACAATTCATTTATCGTTTCTTTGCTGAAATCTATCCATTTTCCTCTAACATATACCTTATTTCCTTTCTCTTCCACCATGTTAGAAAAAAATTTTTTAACCCATGCAATACGCCTGTGCCTCAGGTTTCGCCTAATGATTGCCATCCTCTCTTCTCGAGCATTTCGGTAGAAAGTGGAAGATGAGTTTGTCAATCCTTCAACTATGTGAAACCCTGATCCTTCATACTTCTTTCCATTAAAGCAAAGGCTTTGTCTGAGACTAAGATTCTTGCTCTTTCATTCCTCCGCCCGCCCGCCTTCTTCGCCTCCCTCTTCATTTTTCTCGATTCTTCCTCCGGTTGCTCGTGCTCTACTTCTAGCTTCAACTCTTTTCTTCCTCTCGCGATTTCCCTTGACTGCTTCAACAACCTTCTCTACTTCGTATGCTTCTATCATTTCGTTCAGGTTCGGGACAAGGTTTGACGACTCAAACATTATCAGAATAGGGTTTTGGGACTCTAGGGTTTTAGAAGGTAAGATGAGAGAGATTTGATGAAGGAAGATGAGTGGGTTGATGGTTTATGAGAAAGGTGGCCTTTCAGTTTTTAAAAAATTCTCTATTTATAAGCTAACTGTTTTGTTGTGCCTTCATTAAATGTCGCGATAACAATTGACCTAGGGTTTATTCCCTTTTTAATATTATGTTGTGACATAAAGAATTAATGTCACAATAGAAATTTGCAATTACTTGGAAGCTAAGGTAGTTCTTTGTTGCGACATATGAAAAGTTTGTCGCAACATCAAATGTGATGTACAAGTTTACTTTATGTCGCGACAATGAGAAACATTGTTGCGAAAGAAACTTTCCTTCCAATCTTCGAGTCTAAAGTTGATTATGTTGCGACACAGAGAAAGTATGTTGCGACAAAAAAAATTGATGCTCAAGTAAACCTATATTGCAACATACAAAAATATTGTCCCAACAATGTTTTTCTCTTCCAGAAACATAGGTCATTTACAATTCTATTGCGACATAGATAAATTGTGTCGCGACAAACCTACTTGCGACTTTCAAATGCCTAAATCATTTCTTGTCGCGACATAAAGAAACAATGTTACGACTGAGTTTGGCCATAATGTCGCGACAGAGAGAAAGCATGTCGCGACATTGAATCACAATTTTGCAGAATTGCACAATTCCTTTTTTTTTTTTTTTTTTTCAATCAAGCCACATTCAAAGCAAGGTGTATTCACTCATTCAAATCATAACATGTGAAAACACATCAAATCATCTAAGAACCTCAATTCAAGTATGAACAATCACATTTCATTGTCTTCACTCAAGATCATTCATCAAGATATTCACAATGCATCCAAGGAATGGGCATAACAAAACTGTTTAAAAATTCACATTCCCCCAAACTTCAATTGTGCATTATCATTAAAGAATAAGTTTGGGACAAAGAAAACTCCCTCAGAATACTTTGCATAATGATTTTCGAGAAAGAATGCTTCCAAATAAAATTCATCTTTAATATAAATGGGCTACTGGTCTCGAAAAATGAACAGTACTACAACAAATTTCTAACAAAATTAAAACTATAACTTCAAACAAACAAAATTTAATAAAATTAATTCAACTATAAAATTAAAATTCATTGGTTGCTCCTAAGAAGCTCAGCTTAATGTCTTTAGCTGACATTTGCCGTATAATATCTTCATTTTAGAAAAATTTCTCTTTTCTTCTAAACTGATCTCATTTCATTGAAGTTCCTCTTAAGTCACCAAGTACTCTCCTGAATCACAATATCCAAATCCCTTCTGATTCTTCTTCAGGTCACTTGAAATGCATCCTTAGGGTCGATTCTCCGCATGGCTGTGAGCCACCGCCCCTACCCGAGTCTCCGCATTCTCTCAAAGAGGCATTGCATTAGCCTAAAACATTCCGCTTGTGTTTGACTGAATGGTCGCTAGCTTAGCAAACTTCGCTTCATATAGTGCTCACAGCCTCTTATTTTCCCCTATGAAAAGCAAGCATTTGGTCTTCCAAAGGAATTAGACTTCTCTCGCTTCGATTTTTCTCGCTTCCGTCTCGCGCTACTGCTGTCGCTGAAACCTAGGTAAGCATGATATTGATTGCCAGATTCGTCTGTGTCTTTTGACCTTGTCGTGCTCCTCCCCCATATATGAGAAGTTCTCATGGTTCCCGAGCCGTGTGTAGTGAGCTGCAAGTTGAGGTCATTTGAATTGAACTTACTATCTTATCATAAGGGCATTAAGTATGCCCACATCGAACTCACCGAGGTGAAGCAAAGGTACGATACATTTTTCACTTAGTTTCATTCTTATTTGAACCCCCACTAGTCATTTATTAGGGTTCCTATACTATTGGTGTACAAATTTGGGACTTATCAATGCACGAATACAAAAATCGTGGGATGCGGTGGAGTACTGTATCTATATCACTTTGATCGGTACCAATACTAACCTTTGTGCCTCATAGTGGTACCTAATTAATTTTGTCTTGCATCTGCATTCATTTTGGTTATGTCTAGTGGTACCAGTACCATCCCTATTTGGGTACCAACTGCCTCATTTCTGGGATTGCTCAGAAATGGCATTTCATGCCATTTTCCAAATTCCACCAAAATCAAAAGGTACCGTATACTCTAGAAAACATCTCCAAAATGGTTCATAACCCAAACAAAACCAAACATATGGATTAACTAGGGTTTTTTCCAAACCCAAACTCAAATTCTTGTAAGTTAGGTTAACTTCCTAACACCTAAACATGTATCCCTACATCATAAACAAGAATTCATACTCCAAGGGTGATTCTATACTCCCAACAAGTACTCACTCTTTTTAACACCTCAAACCCTAGCTCAAGGAACTAGATCAAGAACCCAAGAATCCATAGAAAACCCTAGCAATCCATACCCAAAAACCAATACTAATGATTCCATACAAAACTTAACAAGTTCCATACAAAACTAAAAAAATCCATACCTTTCTTCTCTTCTCTTCTCATTCCTTCTTCCTTCTCTTCTCTTCTTCTTCTTCTTCTCCTCCTCTTCTCTTCTCTCCACCGATTTTCTCTCCAAATGCCCAAATAAGAGACCCTAAATGGGTCTTATTTGGTCTAATTTCTCCTTTATTGCATTTTAGTCCTCAAGTTCCTTTCTTTTTGCAAATCAACTCATGTTATATTCTATTTTAGCCCATACTCTCCTCATCATATGACTTTTATATCCTATTTTGATAAATTACAAATTTACCCTTGTATCTTGTACAAATTTCGGGTTTCAAAAATTTCTCACTTAACAAAATAATAATTTCGAAAATTTTCTAAATGCACTTATAATATACCCTAATTATGTTTAAAAACAACTAGGTGTATTTTTGGGGTGTTACATGAAATGCCTGTACCGCGTTCTAAACGCTGTCTTAGGGATATCAGCCTCCATAACTCTCAACTGATGATAACCGGTACTAAGATTTATCTTGAAGTATACCGCGCCCCTCTCAACTGATCAAATAAATTATCAATCCTCGGAAAAGGATACCGATTCTAGATGGTAACCCTGTTCAACTGTTGGTAGTCAATGCACAGTCGAAGGGTCTTGTCCTTTTTCTTAGCAAACAGAACCGAAGCACCCTATGGTGAAGTGCGCTTCGCACAAAACCTCGGTCGAAACAATTCCCGATTTGAACCTTGAGATCTGCACCAATCCGCACCATCCTGGCAGTCATAGAAACGGGCGCATGTACCAAGGCGTGACTCGAACGTGAAGTCTACATCCTTTCAGGGAGGTAATCCTCATAGTTCATCCCAAAACGCCCTCATATTCAAAATTACTCCGAGGTGTATTACTACAACTCCCTGCCTTGCTCATCCCTTCAGGTAAGGCTTGCCAGCCAACCCATTAACTACCCGTGCCACCTAAAGTTATACACGACCTGGGGTAAAGCATCATGCTTATCCCCCTGAAAAGTAACACAAACACCATCCCGTGTGTAGGCAGTAATCCTCCTACGATCACAATCAATGACGACTCGATGTGCCATCAACCAATCCATGCCAAGAATGACATCAAAGTCTGATATGTCCATCCCCCGAAGGTCCACTATGTGCGTAACTCGATCTCTAACTCACAATCACGGCTATTATCCGATCAACCTCACCTTAACCTTGGGAAAACTCACATGTAACCCAAGCCTCTAAGGATTCAACCTTTAAGCCCAAAACATTCACACAATATGCAGCAATAAATGAATGAGATGCACCGGAATCAAACAATACTCTTGCCCATAAGCACGAGAGTAGAAACATACCCTATATAACCGATTGATTTGTAATCTCAGTCTATGGTGTAACGGCGTAGACACGCCCTCAGTCCCCAGTCTCACCAGGACTCACATCGATCTCACCATACCTTTAGTCTTCTCCGCCTACCTATGACATGGTAGGTGCATGTATCGAACTCTGACTGCGAGACGGCTCCTCCCGCCTTAAGGTCAAAAAGGAAGGAACAAAATGTGTCTGAGTGTGTCTCACTGATGATTGGGACTGTGGTGTCTCATAACTCTGGAACCTCTGCCTCTGTGGGTAATCCCATCTCAAGCCTAGGTCGACGATTAAATGGTAACATGTCATCACCCTAACCGGGCAGAGCTCCTTGCCCACTTTGCCCCTGGCAGACACGCAAATGCCTCGCTCCATGAAACCCTCAGGAATAGAAGTCTTCGCTTCTTTTCCCGAACTAGAAGAAGGTGTCAATCTCTCCTTCCTCTTCTTGTCGCCAGCACCTACATTCCATGTTCCGCATCATCTATCCTCTCTATAGCCATTGTCGCCCTGCAACTATAAAGTTCATGTCTTGTGGTGAGGAATCCTGCATAGTAATCTTGCCTCCTTGACTTATCAAATGCACCATCCCAATCCCTTCACCTTAGCCAACCGAGGCCATATAATCATCTCCGAAACGTGCTAATTCAGTGAACTTAGCTACGTATTCAAGTACGGTCATACTTTCTTTTTTCAACTCAAGGAACTCCTAGGCTTTTGCATGCCTAGTAGATGCCGGGAGAAACTTACTCATGAAGAGCTCTCGAAACTCTCTTCATGTCATCGTCTCCGGATCCCTTGAGACTTTAATCCAATCCCACCATACCCGGGATTTACCCTCTAACTTAAACGTAGCTAGCCTGATCCTTGTGGCATCGGGGGTATTCTCCATAGCCTCCAAAACCCTTTTCGATTCGTCTGGAATCCAATGGTCAACTACCATCGATCCTCCCAGAATGTCGTATGATGACGTACATAAACTCAGAGGATACTTCTGGCCCTTCCCGACCCCACCACAATTTGTGCAATGGTAGCAACCAGAAGACTCCATACCTCTACAAAGGCCTGTTGGTAAAAAACAAGTAGTGGTCAGCTATTGCCTCGTGGGTGACCCCTGCGTTCCCTTCCTCGACTTGCCATCTACATAGGTCAAATAGAAAATTTAGATTTCTTTTTTTTTTTTTCATTCAATTAGTAGTGCACATGCCACAACTAATATACATCATAATTCGAACTATCACGGTCATCTATTTAACGAACCCCTAAGGTCACTTTCTCACCCTAGTGTTCAACATTTCCTATATACTATTTACTAAGTATATAATTCACACAGTATATAACACACTATCATGTAGTATGTAGCACATAACAATCCATCAGAATGCACAATGTATGCATGATCTAAACTCGTGCCCATCACGTCCTGGGTGATCGTATACCTAATGTCTTGATGCTAAGCTATACCGTTAATATCCGACATCTACTCTAGGTATTTATAAGCCCGGGCTCGATACTCATGTCGCGATTTTCCAGATCCTAGTCCTGGTCACGACATAAAAATATTCTGCGAACGCGATGCACTTGTCGCCAGCATGCCTTTACCCGGAGCAAAGATCCCGCCTTGCTGGGCGATGTAACCCCATGCCCCACCTGCTGTGACGCACTGTGCAACCTCCGCCGCGACATCGACCTCTCGTGGTGACATAAAATCTCTCCACCTTAGCTAACACTATCGCGACATAACAATATTCTATCGCGACAAGAAAACCCTTGGTTTTGTCCAAACTCTGTCACGACATAAAATACTCTGTCGTGACCAAATCCATTGCAACATGAAAGTTATAACACCTGGCCTATTGTCATGAAAAGGAAACCTCTGTCGGGACATTGTCACGATAGAGTAACAAAAGCACTGTCTCGACATGGAAAGACTATGTCGGGACATAGAAACCGCTTAAAGCCTGAGAACCATGTCGCGACACAAGGAACCCCCTGTCGCGACATCGAACCATAAAAAATCTGTCGTGACCTAAAACCTGCTCGACATGCAGTAGCCTTCCTGACATTTCCTGCACCTCCAACTCTTTTCCAAACACAATAAATTCAATACAATAGCCTCAGTATAATAAAGGCAATATAAAATTTGGGAAAAACTTACCAAACTATATTGAACAAATCAAAATGAGTTTTATTACAACCCTTTTCTCTTACATAAATAGGAACTGGATATATTGTCCAGAATCTTACAAAATATACTCTTAAGCCATAATCTGGCCTTCTTCTTCACCACTAAGGTCTTAGATGAGTCCCATCTCCTGGTATACCTCAAGTACCTGAAATATTTTCCCACGACGGGGTGAGCAATGCCTAGTAGAGGAATTCTCCTACAAGGGCCACTCCCCACCTAAGTGCACATACAATGTCATGATTTAACATTCACAAACACGTTGAGCAATAACATATGCATTTCTACATGAATGTTCACATGTCATGCAAATATTCTGAGCCCTCACTGACTACCTCACACATGCATATGCCATGTATGAAAATCTTTGTTTCAAAACAAAAGATTTTAATTTTATAGTTCAACTCATTAAACAACCTCCGATAAACTGCTTTATTCAAAAGCAATGTGTCTTTTATGGGTAACGACTTTCCGAGGTCTCACTGTAGAAAGTGCTAATTTTGTTTTATAATTCTAAAGCCATGTAGGCCACCATTTAAACACCAAACATAGTGCTAATTCATGTCATGCACTCACACCCGTTTCACGCGATGCCCTCGTGCATATGCAATGCAGAAATGTCATTGCATGTCGTTTCATGTTACATGCATAATGAGAGCTACATGCAACATGTACAATTCATGGATAATTATATCTACTGCATATAATTCACATCCATCGTATAACCCATGTTAATACATCAAACAAACATATATCAACATGATTTTCACACCACCTGCATGTCATTCAATCAAGCAACGACACACAAACTGGATCTTCATGTTCGCACACGCAACAACACCTAAGCAATTCATGTCACCATACCTGCAAAGAAGGACACACCACATTATCATCACACCTTAACTCCCATATTTTCAAGAACATTAACCTGCCTTAACTGGGGCTTCGAAATGTAGCGACCGCAGAAACTCGGCCCAGAATCATCAACAGTTTGATCACAATTGTTCTTAAACTAGCCCCACTGTTAAGGCTTCACTCATGACCATTGAATGACCCTTAGACAAATAATAACCAGAGTAGGAGAGAACCCCTACCTCTTGGAGTGCAGATTAGCTCACTTCCTGATTCGTCGAACCTCTTGCTCTTCGAACACTGGAGACTAGTAGATGTTGGACCTCCTTTCCTCCCATTTTCCTTTCTTTTTCTTTCTATTTTCTTTCTCTTCTCTTTCTCTTCTTTCTATCTTTTTTCCTTCCTTCTATCCTTTTCCAGACTTAACCCATTTCGTCTAGGTGTGAACACCTTCTCAATCTCATCTTGACACATGGAAATCACCCAGCCATGTGTTTCTCATGCTACTTATTCCCCCACTTATTTCATGCATGATGACACTTGGCTTTCCATGTTTCAAGTGTTCATTCGTTTGGTGCCACATGGCACGTGTCCTCGTGCCATGTGTTGCTATGTCATTTGTCCACTTCACCTGAAATACGTGAAATTCCGACTGTCCTGAAATTTGACGTAATTCGACTACGCTACTAGGTTTCATGAGATGAACTCAACGGTGTAGTCCGTGTCGTCATTCGAGATCTATAGAAGTTCCCATGCTTGTTGCCTGTACTGTGACGATAATCTGTAGTTTCACTTTACCCGGGTCTTCACATGAGCTCCCTCTGGGAATGGGTAGATGAAGATTGTTATTTTTCCGCGACAAAGTGAAGAAACACCTAGCAGAATTCTCGACTTATTTGATCGTATTATTTTAACTTAATCATTCCAAGTACTAATACTGTGTACCCAAAAAAAGTATTGTATCTTGCTCTGATTTCCAGGAGTCCCTTTGTGTGACACAAAGATGGAGAACTCGAGCTGCCACAGTCCACCCAGCAAGCAAAGCGCTTCTAACCTAATACTTTGGAACTAATGAACTCTGAAAGATTACTCAAATAGATCACTAACTTACTCATGGTTTGAGGATAGTTTGATGAAATATCAATTTAATCACTCAGAGGTTTCTCCTCTTTATGATGAAAGGATTCTGATCCCGTGTTAGCAAAGATCTAATCAAGGAGATAGAGAATTTCATCAGTATTGAAGGATGAGGTGCCATCTAAATTGGAGAAGGCTTGCAATATCCTGTCTATGGGGGCAAGAATTCTTCAATCCTAAGATTTAGGTGTGAAGTATTGAAAAGGAAAAATACCCAAATCTTATAAAGAGGATTATATCTTACAAGTGACTGATTAGATCCATGAGTCATAAATGAACATGAATCTTTAATTAGTGAAAGGTATAGGTAAGGGAGAAATCCAAACTATACCACAATGCATCTTGACACCAAATTCTTTCCTAAACTATGGCTTAGCTTGATTCAAAAATGATGCAAAATTCACAATTATTCATTGGTCTATTTCCCAAAGGTTGTCTCACCTGAACTCTCAATTCCATTCTCATTAATATTTTGTTATGTATACTAGCAGAAATTACTAGTATTATTTTATTTGTTCTTCAATCATCTTAATATCGGGAGTTCAAACATATGATACGAGTAGTCGTAAGTGGGGCTAGTCTCAGATTTATCATCAACCCTTTGTGGAACAATATCCGACTTAGGAAAATCCTCTTATTACTCGACGACCTATGCACTTGCAAGATTTAGACTAAACACAATTTTAATGAATCCAGACATAAAAAGGATAAACATATTTTCATCCAAATCATTAACAAGTTTTTTAAGGCCAAGGTTAGGATTAGATATTATCCTTCAAAGAGTCATAACTTTGTAAGGATCATTTTCGTCAATTAACAAGTTTTGGTGCTATCGAAGACTTGGCTTAGTCTTTGGCAAAGAAGTTAATTACTTGGCAATTATCTTATGTCAAAAAAGTCAACAAGTTTTTGGAGCCGTTGTCGGGGATAGATTGATGAATTTAAAGATCAATATTCTAACCAAAGAGAGAATTTCTAATTTAGACATTTTTCTTTATTTTATCATAGGTAAATGAAAACACAAAATATTTAACCATGAGCTTTATAAGCTTACCAAAATATTTTTATAAGCTTCAAAATATTCATAGTTGTTCTCACATATTTATTTGATCTCGTGTTTCTTTTCGTGAAGATAAGAATGCACAAAAACTTCATAAGCAGATTTTGTCATTGGATAAAATTGAGAGAACACTGAGGAATCTGAGAAAGAGTACAAGTGTTGAATCTAAAAGTATGGAAAATCAAAGAGAAAGACTGCAACCTATTCCAAAAGAAGCAGAAATAGAAAGACCTCAAAGGCAAATGACCACGGAAGACTTTTGGAGGCCTATTATTCAAGATGAATATTCTGCTGTGAGACAGCCTGCCATAGAAGCCAACAATTTTGAACTAAAGCTAACTTTGATCATTATGGTACAGTAGCACCAGTTTACTGGTAATCCTTTTGAAGACCCCAATGAGCATATGGGAAGATTCATGAGGATGGCCAATACATTCAAGTTAAATGAGGTGAGATCAGAAGTGATCAGGCTACAGCTCTTTCCATTTTCACCGAGAGATGTGGCAGCAACTTGGTTTAAGTCACTGCCTGTTGGATCAGTGACAAATTGGGAAGAATTGGGAAGAATTGGTGGAGGCCTATATGGGCATATTCTTCCTTCCAGCCCTGACTTTTGAAAGGAGAAGAGAAATTATAGTCTTCAAACCGGGGGAGGATGAAAGTCTCTACAATGCATGAGAGAGACAAGGCACAGAGATCATCAAAAGAAGCCCTATGCATGGAATATATCTCGACCAATTTTTCGATGGATATTTTCACTATTCTAATGAATTATGCCTCAAAGGGTATAATTGATGCAACCTGGGTCAGGGGCTTTCTGCATTAAGCACAGAAGCAAGGCGCTGGATTGAAGATCTTTTTCAACAAACTACAAAGCCCAATCAAGCATCGTGGAGCAAAGAAGATACTAAAGGGGAGTGGTGTAATCGAGCTTAATCGAATGACTGCCATTAAAGCAAAGTTGGATGCATTAATGAACAAGATTGGAAACAATGAGAGAAGAATGCACACTACACTTGAAGTGGGGACAGTAGATGAAGGAGAGAAAAGAAAGAGGCACTTATGACTAACCCATGTGAGGGTCCCTACCAAGCTAAGGAGGCACAGTACCAATGCAACAGCCTAAGACCGATATTAAATACGCAATAATGCTTACATAGGCAAGTACGCCTCGACGCGGCTTAAGACTTCGCTAGTGCTACAACACTTCTGCGCATGCGGGCGTGCACGCTCGATCAATTCTTCGACACTCCCGCTAGTGCTATGACACTTCGATTACGTGCGCACGCCTTATCGTTGCTTCCTAAGACTCCTCGCTGCTACGACACTCGCTACGGGCACGATGCCCCCGACCGCGCTTCGAACTCCTACTAGTGCTACGACACTTCGTTATGTAAGGTGCAAGTCTCTCGACGTTGTTTTGGCACTGCTGAAGCATAAAGACTCAAAGATCACTAACATCTCTAGTACTTATCAGGTCATGGTCCTACTCATTTCTTATTATTGGTCTAAGTAGTCCAACAGTTATATGATAAGAGTCTAAATGACGAATAAGAGTAAAGTAATGTACATCATTATGCTCAGTACCTATGGGTACCTCTGTATAAGTATAAGTTCTATAGTACCTACGAGTACCTATGTAAAAGTATAAGTCTGCTATAAGTACAAGTAGGTGTATAAGTTTATTATATGAATTCATGATAAATTTATGATATCTGCTACTATATATATGTTACTGTTATATGCTTACTATAAATGAGTAATAATGCATGTGTATATATATAAGTCATATGTTTCCCACTAAGCCTAAAGCTTAGCACGGGTTTTAATCTTTGTAGGTACAGGGGAGGATGTCCGCGATCTTCCGCATACTGTTGGGCCAACACACTAATAGGGGTTCATCACCTATAGGTTTTGCGCTCTGATCTTGTAAATGTAAATGTACATTTTTTGTATATGTATATGTAAATGAGACTGCAGACTATATTATACATCAGAACACCACTGCTGTAATGGTAGTTTTATTTTGTATCTTGAATATTGATATTTTGATTCATTTATAAGACTCGTACCACCAATGTCCGAAAAGTAGTTAGGTCCTAGTATAGCTCATACTCCTTCGTCATTTGTATGGGACTAGGTGATATCAAGTTCACAACATGTTTTGATCGACGACGCCAAAGATTCATGGATCTCATGCATAGGTATTCCAACCCTATTTGGACTGGCCAGAGTCTTCGGCTGACGATATTTTGATATACTCAAGTCTATGGCGAGTACGAGGATCACTTGAGACTGCTTTACAGGTTTCGAGAGACCATCATGAGGGTATGCCAAGTCCAACAAATGTGAATTTTAGCTACTACAGAATTCCTGGGACAATGAGTGTCACTTCTGTGTGTGTTAAATAATCCTTAGAATGTTGAGGTCAAGTATGAGTCAGGGGAGAGCTAAAGTTAGCTTCCTTCAAGATACCCAGCCATCATAGGTACTACAAAATGTGTTCATCGAGAGAATTTCTCCAAATTACAAAGACCTATGACAAGGTTGACTCTAAGGAGGTCAAGTTCTAGGGAATGACATGTGAGAGGGCATTCTAGAGCTGAAAAGGAGGCTTACTTCTTTAGCTCCTCGTTATGAACTTATGATAGCTCCCGAACTGTGAGAGGTACATAGTGTATCAGGATGCCCTAAGCACAGATCGATGCCCTCGATGCGCCAAGAGGGTCAGGCTTACTTCGCTCTAGATTACTAAAGAATCATGAGTAGAATTACCCTACACATGATATGGAGTTGGCGGCCATTATCTTTGCTTTAAATATTTTGCGCCACTATCTGTATGGTGAGCAGTTTGAAGTGTTTTTAGACCATAAGAGTCTGAAGTATATTTTCACAAAGAGGGACCTCAACATGAGGCAACGCAGATGGATGGAGTATCTGGAGGATTATGACTTCACTTTGCATTACCATCCTAGTAAGGCAAATGTGGTGGCTAATGCACTCGGGGCAGAAGTCACGGAGTATCACAGTGTAGCTTCCTGTATTAGCATGCCTCGAGATCAGGATGCTTCGACTTCATAAAGATACTGATCGTGGCTCAGTGGTGTTTTCGAAGTTTAAGGGCTACGCTCCCATCGAAAGCAAGAGGATTGAGTCCCAGAGGCAGGATACAGAGGTAGTGGCCATCAGGATCGGCACGCACAGTTTCTGCATGGCTATCGGGTCATTCATGCGATGGCAGGCCAACACAAAGGACGGCCAGGTCTCAAGGCATTAGACTCGAGAGGAGATCCTTGGTGTGGAGTCTCCATTGTTTCTACTTAGTACATCCGTAAAACAAGATACCGAGATTCGTCACCCATATTATCGGGAGTGGGTTTTGAAGAGGCACGACAGGACTTTCAGACGACCATGCCTCATGTGTCGGCTAGTGCATCGAGCATTATGTTTCACAATTCAACATCGGAGGTAGTTTGGTTTAGCTTTATACCACCCACGACGACTTTCATGACTCCACTCGCTGACATCGCAGGTACGGACACTGTGGGTGATAATAGACCAAATACCAAGTCGGCACATTTTCTAGCAAAGGTGGATGACCTTCTTCACATCGATGAATCTCCCGCAGTTATACATACGAGAGATTATTCATATAATGGAGTACCAAAGGTCCATAATATCGACATAAAGCAATCGACAAAGGACGACGACTTAGAGTTTGAGGAAGGTGATCATGTCTTCTTAAAGGTGATGCCTAAGAGAGGAGTAGTCAGGTTCGACAAGCCAAAGATGTCGCCAGATACATCGGGCTATCCTTCGATACTCGAGAGCAGGGCACAATATGCATCTGGCTAGCACATCGTTTGAGCTGATTGGGTGTCCACGTATATTCCATATCTCCATGCTTCTAAGACACCCATATCCAACTCATGTAAAGTGGATTGGGGCAACCTGTTGTTCTATGTATAGACCTTCGAGGAGGACCTCGTGGCGCATTTGACAAATTAAAATCAGGCCCTACGACGTAAGACTTTGAGGCTGTGCGAATGTGTCAGGCACCGAGGGCGGAGGAGGCAACATGGGAACGCGAGGACACGTATGCGCATCAAAACTCTCAGACTCGCCTCATCGCCAGACTTGATCCTACCTAGAGGCCAAACCCTAATCAGGTGCGGTCCTCACTTTTTTTTTTAAATCATTTCAAATAATCCAAATACAATTACTTTTCTAAACATATTTCAACATTCTAATGGCAAATTATATACGTAAATACCACTTTAATACATGTGGGGCCTATCATTTGATCACACAACTGCTTTTCCTTTGATGGTACTTCATGCCCATTTGGTCCATTTCCCACTTTTATACAGCCGTGGCATTATTAGCCATTTTCACATCCAAATATTTACAAAACATAATCAGTTCAATTTTCATTATAGTGTTTGTACAAATGAGTCGAATAATTTCATGTGTTAACAGGACGAGCTACTATCCCTCCGCGTGACTTTGACGATGACTCCGATCTCACCGCACGCGCCTTCGTACCTGTTCACTCCAGACCAAGGCTGGGATGATAAAAAGCAACGTATAAGCATTTTATTCTTAATGGTTCTATATAGTACTCTCTTCCATTTCAGTTTAACACAAATTATGCAATTTTTCTAAACAATGCTTTTGAACCTTTATGAATGATCAATGCAATACAATACATACATTCATTTCATATACATTTATTTACAGTTTATTGATCATTCCAAATATGCGCTTTCATATGCAATAAATAATTCAAAATACAAATAATGCACTTTACAAATTTCCTTATCAATTTAGTCTCTTGAACTAATTTTAATTTATGTTTGTAATGTGGATAACTAATCATTTTAACTATTCTACTGGTCATGTCTATGATAAAAACATTTTGTTTTATAACACAAAGACGATCCCTACTAAGGATCGGTTATTAAAATAATTGTGAAATACCAATACCGCCTCCAGCTACAGACGGAGTGACACATCATTACGCTTGTCAGTGACAACCACTCACCCTTATCGTATATCAATATATCCTTAACTCGAATTTAACGGTTAACATTCTATTAAAGGCGTTTAGAGAGAGAGAAGTGGGGAACAAACCAAAAAGATTGTCGTCCTTCTCGATTCTGTCCTCATCCACCTCAACTCTGGCTTCTTCTTTCTCCTCGTTAGCCCCTATTCCATCACAAATGACAATCATATATTAGTCTTTGTATTCTAAGGTTTATATTTAGGTCTTATTTCTACCCGACTCCCTTCTGATACATTGTTCCTTTCATTTTTCCCCATTTCCTCATCCTTAGACATTCTTATCATTAATTTTAGGCATCGATATACCTCATTTTGACGAATTTTCTGGGTTCAATGGGGTTCAAATTTGGATACACTTATTTCAGGGAGATTTTTTTTTCCTAGAAGTCTAGTTTATTCAAAAATTTTAATTACTCAATTCAGATGAGTGGTGCTCAAGTTATGGCCTAAATAACGAAACTGCTCCAAACACCAAACTCAGACGTAACTTAATATAATTGACCTAAAATAGAGCCTCACTTCTCACGCACTTTCTAGGTTCAATAAATAAAATTTGGATACACTTATTTCAGGGAGATTTGTTTTCCTAGAAGTCTAGTTTACCCAAAAATTTGAATCACTTAATTTGGATTAGTTATGGCCAAGTTATGGCGTAAATACTAAAACTGCTCAAAACACCAAAATCAGATTTAATCGAACTGCACTGACCCAAAACAGAGCCTCATGCTTTGACGCACTTCCGGTCCAATGGGGTCAAAATTTGATACACTTATTTCAAGGAGATTTGTTTTCCTAAGTATAGTTTCTTACCTAGAAATTTGAATCCTCAATTTGAATGAGTGATAAAGGTTATGGCTAAAACAAAATAATGGTTTTGGGGGAAAATTTTGACAGCATCTCCCCTAAAAACCCAACATTTCCTTTATACAAAAATTCCTCATTTGAGGACCACAACCAATCAAACAACTTAGATCAATCAATAAAAACATTTTTATTCAAATTTTGGGTTTTCCCTAACCCAAACACAAGAAAAATGGGGGTTAGAGTTTGGTTTACTTACCTCAAATATCTTTCAATCTTCTTATTTATTCTTTTTTTTTTTCTTTTTGATCACCTAAATCCTTGATCCTATGGAGGAAAATCACCAAGTTCTCATCTTCTTCCTCAACCTTAGTGTGCCCTAGCTCTCCTCTCCCCTTTGCCTAAAATGTGGGTTATGGCATTCAAAGACCAAAAATTGGTCTTTTGTCCATTACACGACTAAGGCCATGTTTGGCTACACACTAATTCATTATTTCTCATTTTTTTTTTCATTTTAAAGCTTCATTTCACTTTCATTTCCTCTTCATTTCATCTCATTTATACTTGCACTACATTGCCTTGCCTATTAATCTCTTAGGTCCTCATTTGACATTTTTACAAAATTTATTTGGCTCTGTAAAATTTTGGGTTTTTATCATTTTTCGTTTTTAGCCATTGAAACCTTAAAATATAATTTATTTATTTTACACTCATAAATCAAGTAGGGTATTTTTAGGGTGTTACAACTCTCCTTAAAAGAATTTCATTCGAAATTACTCTTCATCGAACAGCTTGAGGGTATTGCTGCGCATAACCTCTTCTGAAGCCTACCAGGCTTTCGATCTTATGGTTTCTCCACAACACTTTTACCAATGAGATTCGCTTTTTCTCCAACTCTTTCACTTCTCGAGCCAAGATCTCTACTGGCTCCTCTTTATACGTCAACTCGGCCTAAGCCTCAATCGCCTCTCTACAGACTGGCATGCGATGGGTCCGAATTCACTTCCTCAACATTGACACATGAAAAAGATTATGAATATTTTCCAACTCTAGAGATAAAGCTAATCTATATGCCACTGACTCCACTTTCTATCACTCATATGACCCAATTGAACTCAGGCTCAATCTCTGCCATTTTCTCAAATCTCAATATCTTCTTCCACATGGCGATTTCTTCAAAATACTTTGTTCATCAGAATTTATCAGACATCCTTATTCTCATGTCGGCAGATTTTATCATCCAGGCCACTGTCTTCTTAATCATTTTCACTTTTCCTGGTTTCAATCAAATCAGCCAATTATCTTCTTCTCGCTTAACTCAGTCCAGCACAATGGTGTTTTGCATTTTCTTCCGTAGAGAGCCTCATAAGTAGCCATTCCAATACTTGACTTAATGGTATTATTATACACAAATTCAACTAGAGGAATGTGTCTATCCCAACTACCCTCATAGTCGATCACACAACTTCCTCAGAGGTCTTCCACATTTAGATCAATTCTTTCTAACCCGGCCCATCCGTCAATAAGAACGCTTTATGAATCAGCTCTGAGTGCTCAAGCCTCTAAAATCTTCCTCTAAAATCTCAGGAAACTTTCATATCTCTATCTAAATGATCGATATTGAACTTCATGTAATCCCAATCATTTCCTTTATAAAGCTTTGCACTTGTCAAGTGAATAGTCAGTTCCATCAGAGTTATTTATTTAGTCAATCTATCTACTACGACCTAAACTGAAAGCTCATGCTTTCTTCCCATTAGTAACTCATCAAAAATCCATTATGATTCGATCCCATTTCCACTGAAGATTTTAACAGTCGAGAATAACTCATAAACGACACCGCTTCATTTTTCGACACACCATACACTCATCATAAATTCTACATCTCTTTTCTACTTCCAAAGACTTAATCAACATGAAGTCTTTAAATCTCGATAAGACTATGGGCTACCGTGGTGCATTTCGCAAAAGATCTAATTGTAGCCTCTTCAAGAACTGGGATTTCTTCCAATTCATTATCATCAAAATACAAACCGATCTCTATAGTATAAGAATCCATTATCTTTCGTTGTAAACTTAGTTTCTTTCCCCACTCTATTATGATTTACAATCGCAACAATTTTCTCACTATCTTTGCACCTTCTAGCACTTTCGCTTACAAAATCAGCTGCTACTAACCAACCACTATCACCATCAGCTCGACAATGACAACGCATTCAACCTCAGAAGGCTTCAGACTAACTTTCTACTCAAAGCATCCGCTTATTATACGGGCCTTCTGGATGATAATCGATCACACAACTGCCAACTGATCACCCATCCATCTACGTTATCTCAAGTTAAGCCTCGCGAGGGCAAAATACTTAATACTTTTGTGGACGGTAGACAGAAACACTTTCTCCATAAAGATAGTGTCTCCATATTTTCAATGCGAACACAATGGCGGCCAATTCCAAATCATGCGTAGGGTAGTTCTTTTCATGCGGCTTCAACTGCCTTGAAGCATAAGCTACCACTTTACCCTCTTGCATAAGGACACATCCAAGTCCATTTAATGAAGCATCACAAAAAAATCACTCTATTTTACCGTAGGTCGCATTGAATAAGAACCGTGGCTTCCTGTTAAGAATTCCTTCAACTTTTTCAAAACCAAATAATACTTTTTACCCACTCAAATATCAGATCTGGAGCAATCTTGTCATCGAGGCCGCAATATCAAAACCTTTGAATCGAACCTTCTCGTAGTAACCTCGCCAATCCTGTGAAAACTTACACACACTTTCGTGACATTTCTCAATGGTTTCCATTCAATAATCACCATCTCTTTCGGATCTTATTCGACCTTCGCCTAATATAATGTGTCCAAGTGGTTATACTTCAACCAAAATTCACATTTGCCTACTTTGCATATAATCAGTTTTAGCCTTAAGGTTTCTAAAGATTCATTCAAGGTGTATCATGATCTTCCCGATCCTTTGAATACACAAGGATGTCATTTATAAACACCACGACAAACTGACCTACATACGATCGAAAGCACGATTCATTAAGTCCATGAAAGCCATCGGTGCATTTATCAACCCAAACGACATTACAAGGAATTCATAATGTCCATACCGTGTTCTAAACGCCGTCTTATGCACATCCGCATCCTTAATCCTTACCTGATAATACCCATATCGCAAGTCAATCTTCGAAAAGACACTTGCACCTTTCAACTGGTCGAACAAGTCATCTATCCTGGGTAACGGATATTTGTTCTTCACTGTCATCTTATTCAGTTGCCTATAGTCAACACACAACCTAAGTGTACCATCTTTCTTCTTAACAAAGAGCACTAGAGCTCCCCATGGTGATACTGATGAATAAATCCCTTCTAACAACTTTAAAACGGAAGCTTCAATTCTTTAAATCCCATCAAGCTATTATATGCGGTGTAATGGATGTTGGAGTGGCACTTGGAACAACGTCAATTGCAAACTCAATCTCTCTTTGTGGAGGCTGTAACGCCCTGAAAATACTCTAACAATTTTATAACATGTTCAGGGTGTAAAATAAATTAAATTATATTTTTCCGATGTTTAAATGACTAAAAACGAAAAATGATAAAAATCTAGAAATTTTACAAGAGCCAAATAAATTTAGTAAAAATGTCAAATGGGGACCCAAGGGTCCTAAATGAGGAGTGTAATGTTAAAAATGTGAATAAAATGAAATGAAATTGAAATGAAAGTGAAATGAAGTGTTAAATGGAAAACAGAAATGTAGAATTACTTGAGTAGCCAACATGGCCTAGCCATGTAATGGGATTAAAAACTAATTTGGTCTTCAAAGCCATTTTCACATTTGGGCATTTCGTTTTGGAGAGAGAGAAAGAGAGAGCCATACTTTGAGAAAGGATATTGCGGATTTTTCTCCATGTAACCAAGACTTTGAGAGATCAAGAAGAGGGATGTTTGGTATTGAAGAACTGCAAGATTTAAAGGTATGGAAACCAAACCCTAATTTTTCTTTTCGTGTCATTAATGAAACCCTAAAATTTTTAGATGAAAGTGTTTTAGATTATTGTAAACAAGTTTTGGGGTTGCTCAAGCTAGTTGGTTGTTTTGATTGGTTCGAATGGTTTTGAGAAATTTTTGTATAAAAAGGAAATGTGAGGTTCAAAAGGAGCTCAATATCACATTTTTCAAAAACCTTATTCTAAGGTTTTGGCTATAGGTTGTTATAATAATCCAATGGAGTTATTCCAATTGGCAAAGAACCATAAGAGTGGTTTCTACAAACATATAGAAGGGACCAAGAGAAAATTGTAGATCTAAGGCCCCTAATATGGGGTTTAAAGGTGAGTTTTGGGTAGCCTGCAGTAAGCTCATTGGGGTGTAGTCAGGAAGCTGTATTATAAATTGAGTTTCACTCATCCAAATTGAGTGATTCAAAATTATGGGTAAACTATACTTATAGGATAATAATTTACTTGGAGGAAGTGTATGTAAATTGTAACCACAAAGTGCCCATAAATCTGTCAAAGTGGAGCTATGTGCAAATTATGTTTTGCAAATTAGAGTAGTCTAGATGTAAAATGCAATAACTTGAGTTTCGGTGATCCAAATTGGATGATTCAAATTGGAGAAGAAACCTTGGAACCATAGATTCAAATTAGTGAAGGATCCATTACCAATTTATGGAGTTAAGACCCCAGAAATCGAAAATAACAGTAGGTGATTCAATGAGCTGGGCATATCGACTAGTTTGGCATTAAAAATGCCGTGAATCTCGTGGAAGCCTGTTTGAGGGATCCAAATGAGATGATTCCAAATTCCTAATGAAAATAGACTATTGTTATTATTTTATTTATGCACATTAGAAAAAGGTGACTCATGCACCCTATAAAATTTTAAAAGTGAAGGAGTATTTAGTGGAGACATCAATACCAACTAAAGACAATTGATTTTTTCTTTCTTGGAATTTCTTTAATTGTGACATATTTGTGATGCGGATTAAGGGTTGGTGATGAGGCTTTCGACCCGATAATGGGATTAGAGGATAGGAATCGGTATTCAACCTTTTTGAGTTTGTTCTTGATCTCTCTCTTATTTCAAATTTGTGGTTGATCTACACTCTTCTTTCTTGTTTCAAGGTGATTAAAGTATTATGAAATATTGGAAATGATTTATGATAAATTGCATATTGATTTGTTTTAAATTGATTTGAGACAACCGATTGCGAAATAAATTACGCCATGAAAATTTGCATGAGTGTTGAAAAATAAATTATTGTATCAAAATGTATATACACTATTGTAAATTGTATTGAATGATTTGAAGGCCCTTAAAAGGATGCTAACCGTTAAAATTCGAGTTAAGGATAGATTGGTATACTAATAAAGGTCAAATTAGTAGTACTACGAACAAACGTAATGATGTGTCACTCCGTTAAGTAGCCCGGAGGAACTGATGCTCCCGGTAGTATTCACGAAGTCGATTTTTAATAGCCGATCGGCCCGGTGGGACGTCTTGTGTTATAAAACCATTTTTATACCGACCTTGTGAGACCCGTCGCGATGATTCGTTATCATGCGTCAAGCATAGAGTTAAATTTGATAAGAAGCGAAATGATAATAAGATTGAAAAATTACATGATTTGTGATTTGAATGATTTAGTGCATATGAAATTGCATAACTTGAAATGACCAATGAATTGTAATTGAATGTAAATGAAATATATATATATATATATATATATATATATATATATATATATATATATATATATATATATATATATATATATATATATATATATATATATATATATAATAACAATAATATATATGTATTATGCGCATTGGTCATTGGAAAAATGTACAAAAGCATTGTTTTATAAACAATGCATGAATTGATTTAAACTGAAATGAAGTGAGAATTGTATAGAACCACTAAGCATGAAAATGCTTAGCGCGTTGTTTTTGTCATCGCCTAGGTATCGAGTGAATAGGTACGAGGACAAAGACCGCATAGATTTAGAGTCAACGTTAAAGCTTCGCGGTGTCGAAGTAAAGATCCCACCATGCATTCATGAAGTGGATTTGACCATTTTGTATAAACTTTGATTTTATTTCGTAAATGTTTTGATATTGAAAACTCTGATATATTTTGTAAATGATCTTATTGAAAAAAGCATATAATGCCATATTATACAAATTTGGGGTTGCCCGAATGATGGAGCCCTCTGAAGTAAATGTTTTGATGCATATTATTTATATATTCTATAGTATATGAAAAAAGCGTATTTGTATTCGTATTGGTAAGTGTTGGATTTACATTTATTTTGGTATCGGTCTCTGATTAAATTATTAGAAAAAAGGGATTATTCTGGAGGCATCCACTGGCAATTCCTCGAAGCATCGGATAATGATAAGCGTAGGGATGTCTAATAAAATAGGCTCACTTTTTAGTATCTATCACATACGCAGATAAGCTACATCCCTTTAGAACCATCGTTCTGGCGGTAGCGGCCGGATATCACATTAGAGTGGTTTGACCTCGCCAATAAAAGTCACTTCCCTACTTGCACCGGTGTCAGCCAAAGTCCTCTCTTCATTCTACAATCAACTACCACTTGGTGTTGGGACAACCAATCCATCCCCGATATCACATCAAACTCTCTAAATGATAACTCGATCAAATCTCTCGGAAACTCAAACTCTTGTATTCTGATTGGGCAATCTCTATAAACTCTATTCACAATGACACTATGCCAAAGTGGATTTGTCACCAAAATGTCATACTCGATTTTACTCTTCGGTAAACTACCCAAACTCGGAATGGTAGTACAAATACAAGAGTGGGTTGAACCTGGATCTATCGGTATGTCTGATAGTCTGAAGATATAGAAATTACACCAGCTATCGCATCCGATTGCATCTTTCTCTCTTTACTTGCCTTCATTGCTTATGCCACCCGATTGGAGCATGAGCGTATGTCTACTTATAATTACGTGTTTGCTTGTCTCAGTGCACTCGGTAATGCAACAGTCTTGTTTTCCTTGTTGCTCTTGTCTGCGAAATTGTGCTGATCCGAGTGCTTTATGGAACGAAACGAGCTCTAGGATAATCTTTCACGTCATTGGATCACGTACCAAACAAGCATCTGTCAATCTCCAACACTCTACTTATGTTTCATCCCATGATGTGTGCAATAAGGAGGAGCTGGTCCTGAAGAACCTCTTAGTGCACTAACTGGCTGATGGTCTGTTGAATAGTCTTACTACAGGTAGCGAGAGTATGGTGATTAGAACCTGTGGTCCCCGAATTTCTTACTCTAGTCTTTGATAAGAATTTGGTATCGGGGAGTTTTTCTTACTACATCTTCTTTCTTTTCTTTCATACTCTTTCTTTTCTCTTTTGACATTTTTAGAGCACATGTCACAATTTTAGAAAAGTCATCATGGAAAAATCCATAGGACAGAATATGGTCATTGAGGCCATCTTCAAACTTACTGCATTTCTCTTCCTCAGTCACTAGCATATTGGGAGCATACTTGCTCAACCGGGTGAATTCTCTCTGATACTTAGTCACACTCTTATGAAACTCTCGTCTGACATTGCTCAGATAAATACGACCCACATATTGCTTCCTGAATTCCTCTAGGAAGAACTCCCATGTAACACTCCGTTAGTGCGGTTCTGAATCCACGGAAACCCACCAGCGATAGAAAGCTGCTCTTGTAGAAGTGAGGTCTCACACTCCTAAATTCTCCTACGGTGTGAAATGCATTTGCCCGCGGCATTCTTCGATTCTTTTAAAGCGATTTTACGCCATGGAAGGCTTCATCCATCTTTCTTCCCAAAAATCCATGGAGTCAATATTTTGCCATTCTCTACATAAGTGACCGGCGAGGAACAGCTGCAGCTGGTTGTGCTGCTCTTTGCAGTGCCTGAGCTATCTACTGGAGGATATCCATAACGCTACTCTTTTGCTTGGCCTTGCTCCGCAATTGATAGAGCATGGGGCGCTTGCCTGCCCATACTAGCGGGGGCTTCAGTCACCTACGACCCTATGGGGTCTTGGGCTATCTTGCTTACCTATTAAGGCCAGAAGCCAAAGATCCATCGAGTCACGTCATCTTTAAATGCAAATGCAATGCATGTCATAAACAATTTAAAAAATCATTTTGTAGAATCGCTGGCACAGGCTCGTCTGCTTAAAAATGTAATGACCGCACCGCCGTCACGCAGCTTGACCGGAGGCGAGCCCGAACCCGAGCACGTGGTTCTCATTCTTTTTTTTTAAATAATTTCGAATAATCCAAATACAATTACTTTTCTAAACACATTTCAAATACTCAATGAAAAAATATATACATAAATACCACTTTAACATAAAGGGGACCCATCATTTGATCATCAAACTCTTTTTCATTCGATATGGCATTTCATGCCCTTTTGGTCCATTTCCCACCTTTATACAATGCGACATTATTAGCCGTTTCAATATCAGTACAAAAACATAATTAGGTCCCGATTTTCATAATGTTTGTGAAATGGGTGAATAATTTCATGTATGCAAGTAGCGGGCTTTACTTGTATCGCCGTGTGACTTTGGCGATGACTCACGATTCAACTGCGGTCGTCTTCGCCTGTTCCTTTCATTGCACACGATGATAAAGCGCCCGTGCGCTGGGCATTTTCCATGCTTAGTGGTTTATATTGTACTATCTTCCATTTCGGTTTAACCTGAATCATACGATTTTTTCTAAACAATGCTTTGAACCTTTTTTAATGATCAATGCTGATACAATACATATATTCATTTTTCATACTACATTCATTTCTGATTTGTGATCATTCCAAACATGCGCACATATGCAATAAATCATTCAAAATACAAATCATGCACTTTACAAATTTCCTTATCAATTTTCCCTTAAACAAATTTAACCTATGCTTTATTTGCCTGGAATAACGGAATCAAGCATGATCTGTGGTACGTAATTTGGTATAAAAATATTTTTGTTTATAACCATGATCACAGTCCCTGCAGAACATTTATTTAGTTATTAAAAAATCAATTCGTGAACACTAAAATCTTACATCTGTGGTATGGATAAGAGTGACACATCATTACGTTTATTCACAGTACTGCCAATTTGATCCTTATTGGTATACTAGTCTATCCTTAACTCGAATTTAATGGTTAACATTTTATTAAGGGCGTTCAAATCATTCATAGCAAAATACAATATCGTATATACATCTATATAAAAATAATTCAGTTTTCAATACTCATGCAATTTTTCATATGCAAATCATTTCACAATTAATTGCCTCAAATCAATTAAAACAAATCAATATGCTTTTTCTTATAAATCATTTCAGCAATTCAAATAATTTTTGTAATCATTCAAACACTTTGGAATTAGAGAGAGAGAAGTGGGGAACAAACCAAAAAGATTGTCATCCTTCGATTCGTGTCCTCGGAATCTCGATCTCAACTTGGGCTTTTCTCCTCGTTGGCTCGATCCATCACAGAATGACAAGTAATATATTAGTTAGGTGATCTAAGGTTCTATTTAGGTCTTATTTCTGCAGGCTCACTTAGGTACATTGTTCATTTCATTTCCCCATTTCCTGTCATTAGACATTCTTATCATTTTTTTTAGGCATCGATATGCCTCATTTTGACTAATTTTCTAGGTTCAATGGAGTCCAAATTTGAATACACTTATTTCAGAGAGATTTGTCCTCCTAGAAGTCTAGTTTACCTAAAAATTTGAATTACTCAATTCAGGTGAATGATGGCGAGTTATATTTCAATCTGGCTAACAGAAGCAGTGGCCTTCGGAACTTAATGGGGTGCGAAAACGAGCCTTACTTTGTGGTACAGGTTCAATGGGGTTCAAATTTGGATACACTTATTTCAAGGATATTTGTTCTCCTAGAATTATGGTTTACCCATAAATTTGAATCACTGAATTTGGATGAGTGATGGCCAGGGTGTAACCTAAATCTGTTGCTCGAACCTGGCCCCATGCTCGGAGCGGAACCAAAATTAACAGCAGGCCTCACTTTTGACGAATTTTTGGGTCCAATTGGGTCCAAATCTGGATTCACTTATTTCATGGAGATTTGTTCTCCTAGAAGTTTAGTTTACTCATAATTTTGAATCACTCAATTTGGATGAGTGATGGCCAAGTTATGGCCAAAACAAAAATATAGGTTTTGGGAAAATTTTGACAGCCTCTCCCCTAAAAACCTAACATTTCCTTATCCAAAAATTTCTCATTTGAGGACCACAACCAATCAAACAACTTAGAGCAGCCAATAAAAACACTTTTATTCAAATTTAGGGTTTTAACTAGCGAGAGAAAAATGGGGTTAGGGTTAGTTTACTTACCTCTGATCTATTTCGATCTTCTTATTTCTTAACCTTTCTCTTTTTTGATCACCTAAATCATAGTCTATGGAAAATCACCAAGTTCTTCTCTTCTTCCTCAAGCGCGTAATTATTACTAACTCTTATCCCCCCTTTGCAAAAATGTAGGTTATAGCATTCAAAGACAAAAATTGGTCTTTTGTCCGTTCCCGAAGCTAAGGCCCGTGTTTGGTACACACTAATTAAATACGTTTTTAAAGCTTCATTTCCTCTTTATTTTATCTCATTTATACTTTGGCACTTACATTACTCATTTATGACCCTTAGGTCCTCATTTGACATTTTAACCAAATTTATTTAGCTCCTGTAAAATTTTTGGGTTTTTATCATTTTTCATTTTAGCCATTTAAACTCTAGAGAAATATAATTTAATTTATTTTACACCATAAATATGTTTTAAAATTGTTAGGGTATTTTCAGGGCGTTACATCCCTTCCTATTTGAGGACGAAGGTATGTGGTTTAGTCACTGAATGTTAAATGACTGTTGAATATGCATGTGATTGTATGCATTTGTGTATGAATTTCGGGACGAAATTCTTTTAAGGGGGGGAGTATGTGAAGACCCGGGTAAAGTGAAACGATAGATTTCCGTTACAGTAGAAGCTACAAGCACAGGGGCTTCTCTAGATCTCGGGATGTGACACGAGGACCCTGCAGTTAGTTAGTCTCGTGAAACTGCGGCCGCAGTCGAATTACATGAATTTGGGGCAGTTGAAATTTGCATTATTTCAAGAGTAGTGGACGAATGACATGGCAACACATGGCATGAGGACACATGCCAGTGGCACCAGCGAGCAGACACTTGGCACATACAGAGACGAGTGTCATCATGCGTGAAATAAGGGGGGGAATAAGTAGCATAGGAACCATGGCATGGTGAACACCATGTGTGAGATGATTGAAAGGTGTTCTACACCTAAACCAAAATGAGTTCGTGGGGAGAAGGAGAAGGAAAGAAGAAAGAAGAAAGAAAAGAAAAAAAAGAAAGGAAAATGGGAGAAGGAGGTCAGGCATCACGGTCTCCGGTGTTCGGAGGCAATGAGAGGTTCGACGGATCGGGAAGTGGTGGTATGCTCTCCAAGGCGGTTCTCTCTACTCTGGTTATTCTTTGTCTAAGGACCATTCAGCGTGGCCATGAGTGTAGCGCCAACCGATGGGCTTGGTTAAAACGATTGTGATCAAGCTGTTGTTGATGATTTGGGCAGTCACGGTGTGCTTTTCTATTTCCTAAAGCTGCTGATTATGGAGCAGGAGTTGTGTTTGCTTGAAAATGTGGGATTTGAGTGTGATGATAGTATGGTGTGTCACTACTGGGTATGGATTGATATGTTGAATTGTATGTGTTGTTCCAAAATTACGGGTGTAGTCCGGTTGTGTGTTGCTTGATTGGGCTGTGACATGCGGGTGGTGTGAAAATCATGTTGATGTATGTTTGCTTGATGATTAACATGGGTTATCGATGGACGTGAATTATATGTAGTAGATATAATTATCCATGAATTGTAAATGTTGCATGTAGGTCTCATTATGCATGTAACATGAAACGATATGCAATGGCATTTCTACATTGCATATGCACAGGGGCATTGCGTGAAACGGGTGTGAGTGCATGATATGAATTGTCACTGTGTTTGGTGTTTAAATGGTGGGCTATGTCAAAGGGACAACGTCCCTATAGTCGCACGGTTTAAATTATGTGTCGGGTAGTAACAAGAAGGGATAGACACCTTCTCAGGTGAAAAGCCTGCATCATTAGTTAGACATATGTATCCAACGATGAAAGCCCGCGAAAGTGTAGGAAGGCTCACAACGCTTGCGGTGAGACCCCGGAAAGTCGTTACCCATAAAAGACACATGGCTTTTGAATAAAGCAGTTTATCAGAGGTTGTCCAATGAGTTGAATTATAAAACAAAAGTCTTTTGTTTTGAAACGAAGGTTTTCATACATGGCATATGCATGTGTGAGGGAGTCAGCGAGGGACTCAGTGAGGGCTTGGGATATTGGCTTGACATGTGAACATTCATGTAGAAATAAATGTGTTATTGCTCAGCGTGTTTGTGAATGTTGAATCATGGCATTGCATGCGCACTTAGGTAGGGAGTGGCCCTTGTAGAAGAATTCCTCTACTGGGCATTGCTCACCTCGTCCTGAGAAAATATTTCAGGTACTAGAGGTACACTAGGAGATGAGACTCATCTAAGACCTTAGTGGTGAAGAAGAAGACAGATTATGACTTCAATGTATATTTTGTAAGATTCTGGACAATATATCCAGTTCCTGTTTATGTAAGAGAAAAGGGTTGTAATAAAACTCATTTTGATTTGTTCAATACAGTTTGACAAGTTTTTCCCAGATTTTATGTTACCTTTATTATATTGAGGCTATTGTATTGAATTTATTATGTTTGGAAAAGAGTTGGAGGTGCAGGAAATGTCAGGAAGGCTACTGCATGCCAAGCAAGTTTTAATTCGCGACAAGGAATCTTGGTGCAGCCAGTTTATGGTTTGGTGTCCGCAATGAGACCTTATGTATGACATGGTTCTTGAGCTTGCAAGCGGTGCTATGTGGCAACATAGTGGTTTCTCTATCATGATAATGTCGCGACAGAGGTTTCCTTGTCATGGTAAAGGCCAGTCCGCGACAAGGAGCGAACATTGTAACTTTCGTATTCCTGCGATGGATTTAATTAAATAACAAGTATTTTATGTAGTGACGGAGTTTGAATCAGCAGGCAGGGTTTTCTTGCGGCGGAGGAATATTGTTATGTTGCGATAGAGTTGGCCAAGGTGAAGATATTTTATCATTGCTGACGAGGAATTCGATGTCGAAAAATTGACAAAATTGTATGTCGCGATAATTGGGGCATGAAGTACACGTCGCAACATGGCCGGGGATCTTATACCGAACAGGGGCTATGCCATGCAAATAGAGGTGATTGATACGTCGTGACATAATATTTTATCATCGCAAATAGTTTGTGCAGTGGTAAAAAAAAAAAAAAAAAAGGGACCCTAGGGATATGAAATACGGCTCCCGACCTTTCCGCCCAGTTCGCTCCTTGTCCCGGTGACTAAGCGTCAGGAAAATTCATGAAATTATATGGCTGAAATATATAGACTCAAAAATTTTCCCGAAACTCCATTTTATTTAGCAGTAATGAAAGAAAATTTTGCAAGAAATTTCAGCTCAAAAGCTTCACATCGATTCATTGCTCGCTCTAAGAAAATCAAAGAAAACTAACTTCAGAAACTACGCCTCAAATAAATCTAATAAAAGGAAATAAAAAGATAAAAAATAAAGAAAAATAATATACAAGAGTCTTTTAATTACCTAGAGTCCTGGAATTCTGAGGGCTGCACAGTGCCACATGTCGTCTATTTATAAACTTTCGGTATTTGGGCGCACTTCGCTGCGTTGTGGATCAAATTTCTGGCCAGTTAGTTGCTGCAGCCATGACGTAGAAAATTATGTCGTGACCGGCTTTAGTCTTTGTCGTTGGCCACATGCGTAGCATGCGGGTTTTAATCACGGCGGTTCTATGAGCTTTTTCTTGGATTTTGTCGCGACATATTTTAACAATGTCGTGACATAGTTTTGATGCAGCAGTCTTGTTCTTACCGTGACAGGGATGTCTTGTGTCGCGACATAGAATTTGTTGCAGCGTTCTCGGCTTTTTGCTTAAATTGTAGCGGCGTAAATTTCTTTCTTGTGACAAGCGTTTTCACCTTGGCCTTATACTTTGTCGCGACATTCTTTACGTTGAACTAGCAACTTTGTCATGATAGAGTTTTCTTATGTCACGCCAGAACTTCTTTGGTTACTCAACAATCTCTATCGCGGCGAATTGCGCAATCCTGACGGACTTTTCTTCTCTGATCCTTATAATTGCGGGCATTTGTTGCGACATGAAATCTTTGTTGTAGCGAACCGGCTTAGCTAATCTCAGTTCTCTATCAATTTCTGCCGTGACAAAATTCTATCACTTTGGAGCTTTTATTGTCGTGACAGAAAACTTCTTTGTCGCTACAGAGATTCTGCATTCAATTCTTCATTATGTAGCAACATGAATTTCTTTGTCACCATTCCTCTTGTATTGCTCTTCAACTTCTTGTCACGATAGAGATTTCCTTGTCGCGACAGAGTCCACCTTAACCTCATGTTTTGTTTGTCGTGATATAAATAATATTTGTCGCGACAAGTCCTGTTGCTCTTTGTTGTGAACTCTAAATGTTATGTCGCGACAAGTGTTTATTCCCTACAATTTTATGTCACGATAGAGTTGGCTTTTGTCACAACAGAGTTCATATGTTAATTTTCAGCCTTTTATGTCGCGACAGAGTAAAGAGTGTCGCGACAGTCTTCTTTAGCAATGTTGCGACAAAAAAACTCTTTGTCGTGACAAAGTTCTTCTTCCTCCAGCCCAGATTCTACGGACTTTGTTACGACAAAGCTGTTCTTCATTTCTTGTTTGTAAAAAGCTCCTGCAGTGCTCCCTTGAAATTTTGTCGCGTGACAAAACTATGTATGACGAGAGAAACTTGCATTTGCCATTTTTTTTCTTCTTTTCCTGCTAGAATCATATATTTTTCAATGAAAACCTCTGAAACCTGGAATTTGGTAGATATTCCGTTTAGCATTAAAAATACCTCTCAAGCTTCTTAAAAATACCGAGAAAAATGGATTAAAAATAGATGAGTTTAGGACTCATCAATATGCGTTTCTAGATAGTACTTGCCTCTTAGTTGGGAGACCATTTGTCCAATTCTTTGTCTTTGGAACCTATTGGCAAAATCATCTTCCAAATAAACTCTCATTTTTCAAAGCTTTTCCTCTTGATTCTCTTGTTGTAAGTCCAAGCCACTTTATTTTTCTGAATCCACGTGTTGTTGAATCCTTCTATTCTTCTAACATCTGCTGATTCGAGTTTCATCATCATGGCCTCACTATACTCTTGTGGAGTAAGACCATTTTTTTTTAACACTCTTAGAGATGACACTACCACTTCCATTGGGAGTACTGCATCTTATCCATAAGTCAGAGAAAAATGACTTACCCCTGTAGAACTCTTTTTGGAAGTTTTGTATGTCCACAATGTCTCTGATAAAATCCTATCTAGCATTTTCTTCAAGATTCCTATCAACACTTTGTTGGATGCTTCTACTTTTCCATTGGCTTAGGCATAAAAAGGAGTTGATTTGATAAGTTGTATCCCATAATCCGTAGCAAAATAATTCATCTCTTCCCCAGTAAACATTGTTCCTTGATCAGTAGTGATAGATTATGGAATTCCAAACCTATGAATAATCTGCTTCTTGAGGACTTGAATCACATCCTTATGTTCTGCTTTCTTGAATGATACTGCCTCCACCTACTTAGTGAAATAGTTTGTAGCAACTAGGATGAAGTTGTGCCCTTTTGATGATGTTTGATGAATCTTCCTAATAAGATCCATGGCCCATCCTTTGAATGGCCATGGATTTACTATTGAATGTAATTTAACAAATGAAATCCTCTGTATGCTTCCATATTTCTGGCACTACTAACAACCTTTGGAGTAGGTGATGTAGTATATTAGAATGGTTGGCCAAAAATAGCCGAGTCTTCTAATTAACCAATGCATCTTTACTTCTGATTGATAGGCTCCAAACTCCTTCATGAACTTGCTTTATAACTTCCATGTTGTTTGGGAAAGATAAGCACTTGAGTAATAACCCATAAAATCCTTCTCTATAGCTCCCGTTCTAGTAGAGCAAAATTATGAGCTTGAGTCTTCGTTTTGTGGGGAACCCTGTTGTTTGGATTCTCCAAATATTCTTTGAACTCTGTTCTCCAATCTCCAGCAATATTCATGTAATTGTTGAAGATGTCTATGTCGATTCCCCTTTCAAAAATTGAAAGGTGATTGTTCTTCTCTATCATGATGAGCTTATGGGTCAATTCTTCACCCATTTTTTACACGAGAGATGCTGGCCCCAGGCAAGCTCATCGACCTCTCAGTTTTGATTCCACAGCGGCACATGTTCAAATTCCACATTGTCAAAGGAAGCTAACAATTGAATGCCACCAGTAAAATAAGGTGCTAATAGCAAGTTGTTGCACTTATACTCCCCTGTTAATTGCCAAAGTACCAATTGAGAATCTCCAATGACTCGAACATCTTTTACCTCAAGCTCCAGTAAGATTTCTAAACTAATAACCAAGGCTTCATACTCGACTTGATTAATGGTGCATTCAAAGGCCAGATTGAAAGACAATGTAGTCTTAACTCCTCTTGGTGACATGATCAATATTCCTACATCGGTTGAATTTTCTGTGCTTGAACCATCAAATTTGAGGATACAAGGCTCTTTTTATGTTCCATAAATTCCTAACTCCACACTTTGCTATGTTTCAATCATTAAAGAAGGATCAGCTAGGAAATCTGTCAATGCTTGCCTCTTGATTGATTTATGTGGAAAATAAACCAAGGTGAATTCTGACAAAGCAAGGGGCCATTTACCAGTCCACTGTAATAGGTGGCGGTCGAAAGCATGTACTTCATAAAGATTGATATGAAACCATATAAACTTGAGACTTGATCAAGTAATGTCTCGGTTTAGTACATGCAAAGTACAAGGCTAAACATAATTTTTCAATAGGAGAATATCTTATTTCTATTGGATTTAAGACCTTACTCAAATAATATACAGTATGCTCATGACCTTTAGAATTTTTGTGCTGAAAGACAACCTATTGGCTCATTTGCAGGCATTGAAACAGGAGGTTTAGAGAGGTACTCTTTGATATTGTCAAAGGTTACTTGATGTCGTTCCTCCCATGTAAACTCTTCCATATCTGTCAGCTTCACCAAGTTAGAGAATTCCTTGGTTTTACCTGTTAGGTTAGAGATAAATCTTCTTAAATAATTTACCTGGCCTAAGAATTTTTAGAGTTCTTTCTTGTTTTGTGGAGCATTGGCTGAAGCAATATTTTTGCTTTGTTATGATCCACTTCTATCCTTCTTTGGTGAACTAAGAATCTGAGAAAATTCCTAACACGAACTCCAAATGCACATTTGAGTGGATTAAGCTTCAACTGATGATGTCTCATCCACTCAAAGCTTTTTCTTAGATGATCTACAAGCTCATTGGCTTTTCTAGATTTAACCTGAATACCATCAATGTATAATTCCATGTGGTGGCCTAGCATGTCATGAAAAATGGCATTCATTGCCCATTGGTCAGTTGCACCTGCATTTTTAAGACCAAAAGGCATGACTAACCATTCAAATGTCCCTATGGAGCCAGGACATCTAAAGGCAGTCTTAAGTATATCTTCTACTATTATTAAAATCTGATTGTAACCAGAGAAACCATCTATAAAGGACAACAATTCATTATTAGCAATAGAATCAACTACCATGTTTGCCATAGGCATCACATACATATCCTTAAGAGTAGCAACATTTAAATCTCTAAAATCACGCATGCAGGTTTCCATTTTCTTCATCCATAAGGAACAATATTTGCTAACCATTGAACATACCTTGTAAGCCTGATGAATTTGGCCTTCAAGAGTTTCTCAATTTCCTCCTTCACCTTTAGCTTTACTTCCTTGGACATTCTTCTAGGTGGTTGTTAAAAAGGATGGAATTCTGGCCTGATAGGAAGGTGATGTTCCACAGTCTGTAGCTTTCCCGAAATATACCACTAAGTGGTTTTCTGTTGTGTTTGAAAGGAATTTGTTGCATACTGTAAGGTATAATTTGAATTTTAGTAATTTAAATTTCAAAATGCAGCGAGAAACAGGAATAAACAAGAATTTTATTTGTAACTTGTCAAAATGGGACACAAAAGTCATAATATAAGAAGATGAAGGCTATTATATAAAAGGCATAACTTGATTTGCAAATAGAGGAGAGTTTGAGGACAAAAGTGTAATAAAAGGAAAATTAAAAGTCAAAAGGGGATAAGACCAAGTTGGTCTCTCATTTTGGAGAGCCAAAAACATAGAGAGAAAGAAAGAGAAGAAGAAGAGGAAAGGTATGGATTGTAGGGGTTTGTAGGGGTTTGTATGGATTTCTATGGGTTTGTATGGAATAGTATGGATAAGTATGGGTTGTTATGGTTTTGTATGGATTTGTATGGATATTAGTTTGTTCAATTTCTAGCGTTTAGTTAGGAATTCATCCTAACCCTATTTCTTGAAATTTGGGTTGGTAAAACCCTAGTTGTATAAGATGAGTATGGAATCCTCCCTTTGAGTATGAATTCTTGGTTTATGATGTATGCAATTCCCCCCTTGAGCTAGGATTTGAGGTGTTTAAGAGTAGAAATACTTGTTGAGTGTTAGGAATCCTCTTAACTTCCCCTCTTGTGTTTATTTTTGGGTTATGAACCATTTGAGAGTTGTTTTTGGTGATGTTTTTGGATTATTTTGGGGTTTTTGGTTGGATTTCTGGAAAAAGGGATGAAATCAATAAATCTGGGTAATTTCGGGGTCCTACAGGTGGCATAGGAACCGCAGCGGACCGCCAGGCATGGCATGTCCATATTGCGGCGTGGTAGAGAGGTTAGGGATAAGCCTCGGGTATCTTAGGAGCATAACAAGCTTTAGCGAGTCTACGCCCAGTTCTGGCATGGAAATTACGGTGTTTTGCTTTGTTTTGTTTTTCGGATTGCTCAGGGACTTCGTCTGAAGCTGGACTAATGGGGACCCTATGGGGTGTATGAAATGAGGTGGAGCTCTTGTTTGAAAGGTAAAGGAAAAACTAGACCCTACCTCACCGCCTTGGCGAAGTGAACGATGTTGACAACTTAATGCCCCTATGATAAGATAGCAAGTTCCACGAACACACATATAATGTTGTGGGGCGCACAAGAGCCGGGGATGTGGAGAGAAGCCACGGCACCTACATTCGTGGGCGGGGCACGAGGATAGTACTTCGATTACTCTTTGATTAGATGCGACGACACTCTCGGCCAGGTGCTTGGAGCACATTTAGTGCACGGTACTCGTTAGTCTTGACGACCACTCTCTATCAATGCTTTAGCACTCCTGCTTTGTGCTATGGCGCCTCGATCTTGTCATTTGCCAGGTACTTATTTACGCGTAATCTACTCATTTCTTATTAATGGTCTAGGTAGTCAAACAATTATATGATAAGAGTCTAAATAACGAATAAGAGTAAATTAATGTACATCGTTTTGCTTTTGTGGTACCTACGGTTACCTCTGTACAAGTATTCAGCTCTGTAGTACCTACGGGTACCCTGTACAAGTATAAGCTCTGTAACTCCTACGGGAGATGCGAAGACAGTATAAGTGCAACATAAGTCTGAGTATGTACTTAGTTGTTATATGAATTCATGAAAAATTCTTATATCGGCTCCTATATATCTATTACTACTATATGCTTACTATAAATGATTATTAGTGCATGTGTATACGTATAAGTCATATGTTTCCCACTAAGCGTTAAGAAGCAGCACGGAGTTTTTAATTTGTGTAGGTGCGAGGAGGGAGGAGCGTCCGCAATCTTCCGCTTTCTGCTAGACGGCAAGCTATTAGGAGTTCCTTAGCGATGGGTTTCAATTGCTCTGATTATGTATATGTAAATGTACAATTTTTGTATATGTATATGTAAATGGGACTCAGGACTGTATGTATTGACACTATAAACACCACTACGGCAGTAGTTTTATTTTGTATATGATATTTTGATTAAGTTATAAGACTTGGGCCTACCAATGTCTGAAAAAGCAAGTAAAGAGTCCCGATATAGTTTCGCACCCCCTCCATCCGCCTAGGCGGGGGTTGGGGGTGTGACAGTCTCTAAATCCCGTCATTTCATCGTAATTCCAAGCAAAGCAATCTTTAAATTCTTACAACAATGATATGATATGTTCCTTCAAGTTAGTGGATAGGAGAGAACTGATATAAGTAATCTTCGGCTCTTCCACAGTGCCGAGGTTGACTTCTTCCATAAGATCATGTACTTGAGGTTTACTGTTGATTCATGTTCAAACCCAGCGGGTGTTCTTAAATCAAACAATATTTATAACCTAACACCTCGTACTAGCGTAGCATAGCTACTATAGTACAGTGGTTCTAGGATTGTCCACAGAGATGGGTTTTCTCCGTGTAAATGACCGACAGTGAAGTTTAAACTAGTGAATTCATTTTGGATTCTGGGTTGTTATAAAAAGAGTGGATTTTTGTATAAACTAAAAGTAAAATGAGTTAAAATATAAAATAGAAATCCTTGAAGTGTTAGGTCATTGGGCTTAGGTTCCTAGGGCAAATGAGGGTTTCTCGAGTCTTTTCCTCGCGTTGGGGAGGATGACCTATAGTCATCTCTCGAGCAGGTTCAACTTCATTTAGCTATAAGTGACTTTAAAATAACTATCCTTTGCAAATGGTATTCATTGAGCATTAATGGTCTCAAACAGTAAAAACATGTCTCCTTGACTCACCTTCCAATAGCCCATAAATGATAACTAACGAACATCACTAGATCTAGTAATAAGCATCCAATGAGCCTTGAAAGCTTACCAAGTATTGGCCATTCAAGGTGACTCGAAGGGATATAAACCTAGAGTTTAAGGAAAACACATAAATGTCGGTGAATACCTGCATTGAAAACATGAGAACCCTTCATTTGCCTCAGGTTTCTTTGCCTCGTGCCCCTTTACTTCAAGGAAAGAGGGGGTTTAGCCACTCATCCTCTGAGAAATCATCCTCAAAGGTTGTTTGGCTAGTGAGAAAAGAAAAGAAAATGAAAGGAAATGAAAGGAAACGAGAGCTTGTTCGACAAGCCTCCCAGAAATTCAATAATCAAAAGTTAGCTAAACACCCAAAGCAGTCTTACAAAGTATTTATTTGGGCATTATATACCACCAAACAATACAAATTACCAAAATGACAAAAGTAATAAACTATTACATAGGGATAATTTGGGAAGAAAACACAAAAAGTGACAACAAAAAGTCAAAAGTGGATGGCAGGAGTGCGAAATTTCGCAGGGGTTGTGAAAATGTTCTTTGTTTTCTGCTTGCTTTCTAGTTCTACGATACGGGGTTCAATTAATTTCTTCATACTCCAGTACATCCACATCTTGATATAAATAGCGTAGAAAACTTCTGATAGGCGCTATAAATATGATTAGAGCGTTGCTAAGTCATACTTGTGCCAATTGGGTCAATTTGGCTGATTACTACGTAAATAATGCTCAAAACCTAGAGTGTTAAGAGTATGGAACAACACTATTTGGGTAGTAATCACTCCCCTCAACCGACACATTGCTAGTCCCTTAGCAATGAAAGAAGAAGAAAGAAAACAAAAGCAAGATGAATTATATATCCATAAACAATGGTTTTTCAAAAATAAAGGATAATGCTTGACTTTCAGCAAAGAGTCCGCAAAAATCACTGCAAGACTATCTCGGGAAGAGTGTGTGCTATACAAATTCAAGTATCAAAATAGTGTCCACTCATAGAGAACCAACCTGACACCTTCCACAGAAACCTAAGTGTTAACTTGATTAGTTTTCAAAAATAGTCTACCAAACTGTTCTCTCTTCCCAACCTAGCTCTTTTCTATACCTAGAAGACTAACTAACTTTAATAGATCAGGAGCCGCTTTTATTTCACAACTTTTTTTGTGTTGTAGGGTGCAATGCTAAGGGAATTGAATTCACAATTGACCATGTAACGGGGATCCATCGATGACTCCCAACCAATTAAGGTTTAGACATGAGTCGTGGGATTCCTACCATTCTACTAACTCTTAGTTTTACTGGGGACTTTGCTTAAGCTTGAAACTCCAACACCTACAAATTTCTAAACTCCACCTATCTACCCGTGTCACGAGCAACAAAGTCGGTGACTCCCAACCAGTTGGTTTAAAGCACCGGACTTTAAAGACTTTCGCCATATACCCCTCGGACTGCGCTCGAGTTTCAAGGAAAGTGTCACAATTTTTTCTTTTCTTTTTCTTTTACGTTCTTTCTTTTTTTGAAAGACTCATTGGTCTTTTATTCAGGGTTCCTGACCTATTAAAGGTGGTTTAAGGTACTAGGCTGGACTTTTGCAAGGATTAGGAGGCAAGGCAGTTTTTCAGCTTATAATTGAAACCTAATGTGCATAGTGTGTGGTTAGTTCAAAGTGGAAGAAATAAGGTTGAAGACAAAAAGAATTTCAATAGTTCATCAACTCAACTAAGCCTAACACCATTCTAACATCAACACCATTGGGATAAGACTTAAATTTCTCTCCTTTGTAAGTTGGGGATTTACAAAAAAATTTTTATGTAAAATGAAATTCATAAACAAAACTAAAGCATAATTTGAAGAGTAAAAAAACATATATATGCTGTAAAAAAACTAACTAGCAAGTCATTCAATTAAACAAAATAGACTTGCTCAAAACATAAACGACACTTTCTTCATTAACTCTCCCCCCAACCAAATTTTTCATTGTCCACAATGGGATCTGGAGTGGAAACTTAATGAAGGAAGTGAAGCCTCCTCAAGTATTCATGGAGGGTGGAACATCAGCCTCATCCTGTGACTGAGTAGGAGCGGAAGGATGAGCAGCTGGTGGGACTGGAGCTGAATTTGTTGCAAGCGCTACTAGGCTATTACTTTGGAGTACACGGTGGTGGGCTTATGATCTGTGGTTCTTCTTCTTCAGGTGGAGGAGGGATAGATTGGCAGAAGCCCGGTGTTCTTGAACCCGAGCAAGGATGGCGGTGATACAGGTGGGGCGGGCTTGGTGCGAGCCATCTGCTGACCATGGCCGGCTCTGTGTGTGAAGGTGGGATGTAACCGCGAAATTGCGGACTGCGGCTATGATGGCAAGAAAATCTTGAGCAGTGATGTGGATAGATGCCATTGGTGGTGAAGATGAGCTAGGGCTAGCTGGAGCAGTAGGAGCTGGAGGTGAAGAGTATGTTGGAGACATAAGTGTGGTAGGAATTGGGTGAGAGGTAGGGGATGTATTTGAGGATCAACCTCAACAAGAGGATATGCGGGAAGAGGATGGGCCGGGCTGCGCCTGCATTTCCTCAGCAATACGGCCTTTACCGAGCTACGACCGGGCTCTCGTGGGGCTGTTTGGAAACCTAAGTACTCCCCAATGCATGAGAGAGCAACCTCGGAAGCTTGTGTGGTATCAAGTCACCAAGCTACGCTAAGGAGTCTTTACATGAATTTTCTCCTCTAAGTGAAAGAGGGATGTCATAATAAGCTCCGGGGGGCTAAACCAAAAGCCCTCATAAATGCGATATAGATACTTTTACAGGATGACACCACGCATACGGACAACGTCTTTGAAGAAACTGATTAGGCAAAGCGACATGTGGTCCACGAATCTTTGTTGGGAACGCCTCGAGAAACAAAATAGGGCCGTGATGTGTCTCGGGAGGAATAGAGCCATCTCAGAGTGAAGGATGTGGCCTTTATAATCAGATTGAATTGGCCATGTAGCCCTTTAGAAGTGGCGCGGCGAAGGCCGCAGAGGCTGCTCGAAGGATGCCACAAAACCATCAATGGTGAAGAAGTGAATAGCGATTGGGGTGGCGCTCACCTCGAGTAGTCGTAGTGCGGTAAAAGTCCAATCGCTATACTCGGATGAAAGGTGGCGTTGTGGAATCATAAACGAGCTCTAAAGAGTAGCGGCAGACAAGCCCCATCGAATCCAGGAAACTCGATAGATTAAGTAGCGGGGATCATCGCGAAATTGTTTGTTATCGAAATCACTTGTTCTTTGTAGTTAGTAGTGGTTTTACTTCAATTGGAGGATAAAGGAAAAGTGACCTCATTCTGAAGTATGAGTCGGTGACGAGTGGAATCTTGGCATTTGAGAGCTCCCTTGAGATGGAGTGGAGACTATAGAGGTACCTCTGTTTGTGGCTTGTGAAGACTTTTGGGACGAAGGTCCTGATCAGCAGGTGGAGTGGGCTGCGGTGGTGGGTGAGGGAGGATCGCGGGCATGGGCCCCGATCCTTGTGTCATGCACACACACTATGGGAGCGGGTGAAACCCGGGTCGAATTTTGAAAGGGTAAAGGCTGGAATTTTAGGTTAAATATCTGAATTTTTCTAGGTCTCGGATAATGAAAGCTGGAGACTTCAGTTGAAATCGTCTTACTAGGGAAATCATAGTTACTAAATCGGGAATTTAGTTGAATTGAGATGGCCAAAATTTCCACGTTTTTACACAGAGGCACGGAAGGTGGTGCGGGGACACTTAAGGCGCATTTTAATTGGCTCAGAATGGGATTTATGTGTCAAGTGGGTGTAGTCAAGCTTTTATGAGCTCAAGTGGGACCCCCATGAGGCATGTGGCAGACATGTGATTGGGTGGAAATCTGTGGTAGATGGATAGAATGAGGTGTATCCAAGGGTGGCCACTTAGAATGTGACATGTGGCAAGTGAGTGGACAAGTTCTCTTGACCCATCTTGACCAAATTGGTTGGGAGAAGAGAAGGAGAGAGGGAAGAGGAAGCTAGAAAGGGAGGAGAAGAAGAGGCTTTTGATTGCAGGAAACATCACTTCTCTACAGATTTTAGACTATCGATTGGTGAATCCCGGACAGGAGAGTAGGATTGAGTCCC
This sequence comes from Tetrastigma voinierianum, assembly GCA_016808115.1. NCBI lineage: Eukaryota > Viridiplantae > Streptophyta > Magnoliopsida > Vitales > Vitaceae > Tetrastigma > Tetrastigma voinierianum. Next base: position 1,104,748 of record JAEQBH010001107.1, read on the forward strand.
CAGCTGCGAGTAGGTGATTTGCCAGGTGTGGGTTGACAGAGCTCCGGGTGGGGTTTTCTCCTACTTGTATTTCACTTGACTCAGAGCCATTTGAATGAATAAAGAGAGGATGTTCACGGGGGCACGAATGGCCGGGTGTGTTTCGGTTCAAGGTGGGGCCCGGTGAAATCCCAGAGTAGTCGTTGAGCGGGTTTTGAGACCTAGGGTTGTACTGTTCAGTGAACCTTGTGTGCGGGTTGTGTTGCTTGGGCAGTTCGAGACGAATTGGTGTTAATTATGCAGTGTGTATTGCAGTGTTATTCTTTATGAATAAATAACATGTTGTTATGTGTGAATTTTGTTAATATATGCATGCCAATATATTATCATGAATTGTGTGAAAAGTGGCATATTGCATTTCCATATACCTTTGGGGCACCTAAGACAATAGGTGTGAGTGTGCCAGTCATGTTTTCGGAGGGTTGGCTCTGAATTCGGAGGAATTGCTTCGGTATGTCCCTTCAAATAGACGAAAATCTAAAGACATCAGAAAATTATATCGGAAAGTTGTCCAAAAAATTGTTTTGGAAAGGTGTCCAACAGTTCACGTCGGAGGATGTTCAGTAAGACCGGTTTAGGGAGGGATTTGTATCGACAATTCACCTTGGAGGTTATCGATGTATTTATTCACAGGGTTGTCCAATAGAATTTTATCGAAAATTGAACAATGTGTTTTCAAGAACAAAAACCTTTTGTTTTAAAGACAATGTTTCTCACAATTGGCATATGCATGCGTGAGGGAGTCAATGAGGGCTCGAGATGTGGGAAAGGGTGAGTCACATTCTCATCCTGCTGTATGTAGACATTTTGAGTAGGAACAGCCACATGTATTACTTGAATGTTTGGTGTGCCATTGCATGAACGCTTAGGTGAGGGGAGTAACCTATGTAGGAGAATTCGCTATTGGGCATTGCTATTATCGTTTATTGGGAATAGCTTACATTTAGATTACCCCAAAGAGGTGTACTTTAGGGATGGGGACATATCGAGGCCCCTTAGAGCGAAGAATGCAGTTGGCTATCATTATTTTGGCAAAAATCTGGGTGAAATCCTGATTTTGTAAATTGCAATTAAAAACACAAATTGTAAATTAACTAATTTTGTATAATGAATACAATTTTATTGAGTTTTCCATGATTTAGTAGCCTTTGTAGTAATAAGGAAATTTCAATTGGTTTTACAATGGGTAGAATAAAAAGGAAAGAAAGAAGGTAGGGAGAAATTGGGGATGTTATTGCATTTTCCGGCCCACGGTCGTGACCACGGCGGGGTGGTGTCGCGACGCCGACGGTTCAGGTGTCGCGCGGGGTGGGTGCATGCGGCGCGCGGTCGAGGCGACTGAGCAGCGAGCGCGCACTCACGACCACGGGTGCCCAGCGGCGCGACTGGAGGCGGCTGGAATGGTGTCCCGCGACACACTTTTGGTGTCGTGACGCGGTTGGCAAGATTGGTGTCGCGACACACTTTTGGTGTCTGGCAGCTGGTTGGCCTTCATGAAAGATCCCACGACACACTTTGATATTGAGCGACCACGAGGTTGAAAAGGAGAGCCATTTTGGTGTCACGACATGGTTTAGTCTTTTTGGTGTTCGCGTGCGATGCAGTGTCGCGACATAGTTAATCTCCCTTTAGGATCGCGACACGAGAAAGGTCATCAAGAGCCATCTAAGCGGCGGCGCCAAGGAAGCGACAACAAGGCACTAGGCGTGCCGCGATGGTACTGCTGGCGGCTTCGCCAGTCTGCGCCTGACATGCGCGCCGCATTCTACGACCCCCTTTATTGTCGTGCAGCATTTGGGAGTCTTGCTGGACACTCATTCAAGAAATTTCAAAAATTGTTTCTCCCGGTGGGGCGTCACGAGGCAACATGACTTGGGGAGGCTGACCAGGCTCCGTGGGGATCGGCGCGGCAGTGGCCGGCAACCATACGCCTTGGCGAGGAGGGAGGGCCTCGCACGGGGTCAAGATGAAGAGTTGTGGCCTCCTCTTGTCTTTGCCATGAGTGGAATGTGTGAGGTTTCAGGAGGGGGAAGGTTTTCGCAGGGGAGAATGATCTTCGGAAGGAGGGTTGTGGGTCTATTTAAAGAGGATAGGGGATGTGAAGGGTTTGAAGAGATGATGGAATATGAAGGGTTGGGGAGATGGAGGATAAAAACGAGTGGAATGTGAGGGGTTTTGTTGGGGGGGGATCAAAGCGAGAGTTGCGAAAATCCTGAGGTGTGACACTGCGAGAAATTGCATTCTGAGAGATTTCCTTTGTGAGCTCTTTGATTTTCCTGCTTGTAAGAAAATTAACATAATCCTGCAAAAACAAACATAAGAAAATTCAAATAAAAAATAGGAAAATGAAATAAGAGCTATAAATAAAGATTAACTTAATATTAGAGAAAATCTAAAGAGGAAAAAAATGAATAAAGCAAATGTAAAATAAAGTAAAATAAAACCAAAAAAAAACAAAAAGTGGACTCTACAGTCGGGGAGGCGAAAAGTCCCACTCCAACCCATTTTTCAAGCCTTGTCTAGTGAATTCTTTGGTAGGGTGGTGTTCTTTGGAGGGAGTATTAGGGAAAATAATTCTTCATCCCAAGAAACTCATCTATACTCTCCTGTATTTCCTCTTGTAGTTTATGAGCATAGTGTTCTCCTTTACTTGTGCCAATCAGGCAAACTTCCTCTGGTTCTTATTCCTCTGGTAGTTCGTGCTTATTGCTTAAGTGAAAAATGTTGAGCTCCAGTGTCATGTTGCCAGCGTTGGTACGCATGACTCATTGAGACGGTTGATGATGGCATTTGAGGTAGACAAGAATGGCCTCCAAAGTATGATAGACATAATTGTCTGTATGAGTGATATCGAGAACTTGAAGTCCACAGGATAATTGAACTTATCCACCTTCACCAAAACATCTTCGACTATCCCTTTTAGAATTTTTACTGACCTGTCCGCTAAAAGACAAGGTGATGGTAGTGGGCTTCAACTCTCTGACCCCCAGCGCATGATGAGTAAGCAACAAATTGACACCAGCCTAAATCTAATAATGCCCTTTCTACACAAGTTCCCCAATGTTCACTGAAATGGTTGGAGATCCTGGATCTTTATATTTTACCGGGGTCTTGCATTGGATGATGGAGCTCACTTGTTATGTCAAGAAAGTTGTTTTATTCACATTCAGTCATTTCTTTACAGTACACAGGCCTTTGAGAAATTTGGCATATCTTTGGGACACAACGATCGCATGTCTAGAAGAGGGATATTAACTTTTCACTTGCCTCGACACTTCAAAAATCACCGGTTAAGGTTGCTCACCCCCTTTTTGCCTCTAAGTGCTTGAGGAAAAATTAGAGGCATGCTCTTTTTCATCATATCTTCTTTTATCAATATTCTTTCCAGCTCCTCTTCTTGTTGTTCTTTGGTTGCATCTGGTGGCTTAGGTATTGGCTGATCAACTTTTTTACCACTTCTCAAAGTGATAATGGCTTTCACCTCATCCATCTTTGAGAACAGCTTCATGGTGCTTTACCTTGTGGATTCCCTTGGGATTCCTCTTTGGGTTTGTGAAGGGTAATTTTCCTTTTCCCTACTTCTTGCGATTGGTGAGCCTTGAGATGGAGTTACGCAGTTATCATTTTTTTTTTTTTTTTTTAGCAATGCCATTCTAAGCCATCTATTCTTTGTTCGAGTGTTTTCCACGGTGTCATTCTCGATTTAGCATGTTGGTGCTTTCTTCTCTTACAAAGTACCCACCACCTTGCTCAAATTTAGAATGGCTTGTTCAAGCCCAGGGTTGACGTGGTTGTGATGTTTGATCAAGTTCAAAGGCTTATCTTGTGGAGGAGTAGGAGGTGCATACTATGGAGGTTTTGGCTTCTAGGAGAGATTTTGATGATTTCTCCATATAGGGTTGTAAGTGTTTCCATATGGTGCATTAGTTGATGGTTTGAATTGACCCAATAACATTCGCCTATTCCACTAACATCTCCCTCATCGCTGGAACAGTTGGACATTGTTCTCCCAGATGCTCAGTGGACTGACAAATGAAACATGGCTTGTTTGGCACAGGAATCTCGGTCCTTTGCACTGCACCTCATCTTTGGTTTCTCATTTCAGTTCTTCGACCTTCCAGCTAAGGTTGCAACTTTGGCTTTCATCGTGTCCTCGGGAAGAAGATACATTCCACCGCATCTTGGATTGAGGTCTCTCATTCTTCCACTCTCCCAGCAGGTTCGCTCATCCCAACCTTTTGATGCTTCAACTCGTAATTAAAATCAAAGCTTCCTGCGGATTTTGCTCAAGAAATCTCCTCCACACATGGTTTCTGATTTGCTTCATGGAAGGGAGAAATTCCATCTGTAAAAATAGTGACCAATGACCATGTGTGAAGCCATCGTGAGGAGACAGCAATCAGTCTTCATATACCTCTCGACATGCATAGAATTTTCATTTTTCATTGGTGAGAAGGTGGAAATGCGCCTTTTCAAGTTGTTTGATTACGTGAGTGGAGAAAATTTCTTTAAAAGTCGGCTGCATCTCGATCCAGTTAGGTTACTCATTAGCTTCAGGAAGTTGATCCAAAATGTGGCTTTATCCTTCAATGTGAAAGGAAAAAGCTTAAGCCTCATTAAATCCATTGTGATAGTCTCCTCCTTGAAGGTGTTGTAGACCTCCTCAAACTCCCTCATGTGAGAATGAGGGTTCTCACTCTCCATGCCATGAAAAGTGGGAAGGAGTGGCACCAGGTAAGGCCTAACAACCATTTGCTAAATTGTAGGCACAATGCAAAAGGGTGCACTCATCCGAGGAGGGTGTATGTGGTCCTTCATGGATCTATATGCATTGGGATTCCTTTCTACTCCTTGCTGACTTTGCTATTCTTCAAGTGGAGGTTCCATTGTGTTAAAATTCAAGCCCAATTCAGAATCTGATTCCTGTAGAATACTGATTTTTAGTAATCTGCCTTTTGAACTCCTAAACCATTGGAACATAAACTCCTACATGAAAAACACAAGACAACACCAAAAATAAATAAAAAACAATTCTACCAAAAAGGTTAATGTTAGCTAAAAAGAATAATAAAAAAATATATAAACAGTGAAACTAGCAGTAAACTGCTAAAAAGAATAATAAGAGAAAAGAAATTCACCAAAGCTTGTGATGAGGATCACAAGTGTTCGGTAAAGACTGTCATTTGCACTAAGGCACCATCCTCGACAACGGCGCCATTTTGATTCATTGAGCCAGTAGATTGTTCTTAAAATCAGCAAATATTTATAACCTAACACCTCGTACTAGCGTAGCATAGCTACTATAGTACATTAGTTCTAGGATCGTCCATAGAGATGGGTTTTCTTCGTGTAAATGACTGACAGTGAAGTTTAAAATGGTGAATTCATTTTGGATTCTGGGTTGTTATAAAAAGAGTGGATTTTTGTGGTGCAAACTAAAACTAAAATGAGTTAAAATATAAAATAGAAATACTTGAAGTCTTAGGTCACTGGGCTTAGGTTCCTAAGGAAAATGAGGGTTTCTCGAGTCTTTTCCTCGCATTGGGGAGGATGACACATAGTGCATCTCAGAAACCCAGGTTCTTCATTTAGCTATGAAAGCTTACCCAAATACTATCCTTTGCAAATGGTATTCACTTAGCATTAATGGTCTCAGACAGTAAAAACATGTCTCCTTGACTCACCTTCCAATAGCTCATAAATGATAACGAACATCACTGGATCTAGAAATAAGCATCCAATGAGCCTTGAAAGCTTACCAAGTACTGGCCATTCAAGGTGACTCGAAGGGATCTAAACCTAGAGTTTAAGGAAAACACATAAATGTCAGTGAATACCTACATTGAAAACACTTCATGAGAACCTTTCATTTGCCTCAGGTTCTTTTGCCCCCGTGCCCCTTTACTTCAAGGAAGGAGGGGGTTTAGTCACTCATCCTCTGAGAAATCATCCTCAGAGGTTGTTTGGCTAGTGAGAAAATGAAAGGAAACGGGAGCTTGTTCGACAAGCCTCCCAGAAATTCAATAATCAAAAGTTAGCTAAAACTTAAAAAATTGTCTTTACAAAGTGTTGTTTGGGCATTATATACCACCAAACAATTTAAATTACCAAAATGACAAAAGCAATAAACTATTACATAGGGATAATTTGGGAAGAAAACACAAAAAGAGGAAAAAAAAAGTCAAAAGCGAATGGCAGGAGTGCGAAATTTCGTAGGGGTTGAGAAATTGCAAAATTGTTCTCTGTTTTTTGCATGCTTTCTAGTTCGCAGCTTTAAGTTCCCATTGATTTCTTCATACTCGAGCTGCATCCCTATCTTCAATATAAATAGCCTTTGAAAACTACAAAAACTGCTATAAAATTTATCAGAAGCATTGTTAAGTCCTTAACATGCCAACTGGGTCAAATTTGGCTTATTACTACACAAAAAATGCTTAAAACCCAGAGTGTTAAGAGTATGGAACAACACTATTTTGGTAGTAATCAATTGTCTTCCATTTTAGGATGAGCTTGCTCCAAATCTTCAATTTGAATTTCTTCCTCCTCTTCATATGATTAATCTTCATAAATCACTTGAAGAGCACATATGTCTTACATTTGTTCTTAATTTTTTCAATAACTTCTTTTGCATTTATTTTGAATCACGATACTGACTCCTGAATCCTCTTCATTAGAATACTTAGTTATCGATCTCCTCAATGATTAGACCCTTTATCGGCCTAAAATATGTGATAGCAGTTGTCTTAAGAAGTTTAACAACTTGGTCTTGAATGTCACAAGTATCCCTTGATTCCATGTATATTTCCCTTCGAGTCCCATTCTTCTTTTTTGCCTTTGAATCTTATTAGACCAAACTTTTGGTCATAATAACTGGCCTCCACAAAATTTGAGGTTGCAATGAAAGGTTGTTTGTCTGCCCATACCACATCACTTCATCACCTTTCCAAAACAGTAAAAATTGGTGAAGGGAGGACGACACACACCAATTGGAATGAATCCAATCTCTTCCTAACAAAACATTGTAGTTAGCAGTAGAATTAATCATAAAGAAAATTGATAAGGAAGTCTTACTACCCACAATGATGTCAATAGGGAATACGCCTAAAGTCTTAGGGAATTCTCCATTAAAAGTTGATACAACCACCTCTATTTCAATCAAATCACTAATGTTTCTTCCTAAAGCTCTCAACATTCTCAATGGCATCATATTGACTGTTGATCCATTATCCACCAATACCTTGGACATTGGTTTACCATTAATGTGTGCTCTCACATAGAGAGGTCTTATGTGCATTGTTATCTCCACAGTAGGTTTTTTCAATATCACCTTCTAAGCTCTGCTTCCTTCATATGGGTCAATGGTGATTACCCTATGACTATACTTTTCCTCTACTGGAAAATGTTCTTTCTCTACCTCTACTAAGCTTTCCTCCATCTCTTTTGAATTGAAAAAATATGGTAAAGTTAGAGAAATAGTATAACATTTCAAACAAACAAGAAATGTACCTATCATAATAGTTTTCAAATCCATTTCTTTATCACATGAACAATATTCTTCATCTTTTGTAGCCTTCCTTCCAAATTTGGTTTTCTTTGAAGTATGCCTCATTTCTTCTCTTGGATTCTATGTTTCTATTGGCTTTTCCTGTGGCATTTCTTCAAGTAATTTCCTATTCTCTATAGCTCTCAGCCTTTACATCCTTCTTTTTTGAGTTCTTGTGAGCTTTTGAGGAAATTTCTTATGCTGCAACACATGCCACTTTTGTTCAAGTGGAACAGGAAGAGGGACAACAAACCTTTGAGATATTTTCCTCATTAAAGTGTTCCTACCATTTTCTTCTGGAAAATTATGTCCCTCTTTTAGAGGAACATTCTTTTCTTTGAAGGGTTTATCCTTTTTGATTTCCCGTTTTAATGGTATGAATTCCTTTTATTCTTTTCATTTTCTCTAGCTATAGACACTTTTCCTTTTACTACTATTTCATCCTTAGAAACCAGATATTGTTTAAGAATCCATACCTTTCTTTTCTTGACATTAAGAGAAAACTTCTCTCATATCAGTAGCAGCTATGTTGACTGAAGCCACTAGTGGAAAAAGATCTTCATCAACCACTATGGCCTTCTTTTTCTTAGAGAACTTCAGTATTCTCTTGTTGATCCTGTTCTAGATAATGTTCCTGAAAATCCAACAAGAATTAGTACCATGATTCTAGGAGTTATGATACTTACAATATACTTTTCTGTTGATTTCCTCTTTATTGGGGAGTTGGTGATATTAGGGAAATGTGATGAATTTCTCATTTAGAAGAAAATCAAAGATTTCCTCAGTTTTTGCCACATCAAAAGTATACTATGCTTGTGTATTGGAGGTCTATGACTTCTTCCATAAGTAGGCGCTTTCTTCACTAGTAGAGGATAGATGAAGGAACCTATACTTGGGAGATCTGCTCCTGCAATTTCTTCAGAATTGACCACCTTGCAATAAGTTCCCATAAAGGTCTTTCTCCGTTGACTTTCTTCCCTGAGTAATTCTTCATACTCTGTTACCTTAGCAGCAAGCACATAGAAGTCTCTGAACTCCATACCTTGGAACTTCTTCCTCAGCTCCATATCAAGTCCCCTTTGTGCTATCTTCACGTACTGTGTTTATGGGATATGGATTTTGCATCTACTCCTCATTCTTTTGAAATAGGTGATAAATGACTTTGCTGATTTTCCACCCCTTTGGGTTACCCTTGATAATTCTGCTATGCGAATTTCAGGTTTTGCTTTGAAGAATTGTGTGTGGAACTGTCTCTTAATTTCTTACCAACTCACGATAGAATTCTTTGGCAATGTTGCATACCAAGTAAAAGTAGCTCTTGTTAATGAGTTAGGAAATAACTTGAGTTTGAGATAGGAAAAATTTTCATAGTTGATAATCCTATACCCTCTTGGGTAAGGATTCTCTCCATCTATCTCTCACGGATACAACATAAATTGCGGCTTTGGCCAACTTGTCTATGGTACTTGGGTACCTCAAACTAAGGAAGTGGCTTATTATAAACTACAGAGTTGTTATGCTTAGGGTTGGTGTTAGCATACCTTTTGAGGGGTCGTTGTCTTAACGAGTTAAGGCAGTTCTCCATTTGAATTTTCGAACTTCTCTTCTCTCATATGGGAGGAAGATATTGATTTCCAACCTATTTGGGAGCGGAACGAAGTCCACAGCTCACGAAAATTCTAGGGAGCTACCCACGAGTTGGTGATATTTGTCTATAGAGCTCATTAGCTTGTTTCCCGATGAATCAAGAAGTCAGTTCTGACCTCTATGGTTCGAGCATCTTTGAGATTATTTTGATAGTCTCTTGTGCCTGAGATTGTTCTTCTCGTTTTGCAACATTAGCCTTAATTCGCTTGGATGTTTTTTTGGTATGTTCATCAAGTTCATCTATCAAAGCTTATGCATACTCTGAAATGGCTTTAGTTTTCCTTGACATAACTTTGAGTTGTTTAGAGTCAGCCTCTACTTGACCAGCCATTTTTTCATTAAAACGTTGTCTAACCAACGTGTTAATTCTCTGTAGATTCTCGATTATTGCCTAAAAATCAACAACATTAGGAAAATAAATATCATCATTATTTATATTACTTATGGATTCTACCCGAGATAGAATTTTGTTTGATCTGAGAATTCTTAGCGGAAAATCTGCTTTGTATTTTTCAATTAATTCCACCATGGCTTCGAACCGTCCTTTATGCGCTTCTGACATTAGATGCGAGATGCTGAGAGACTCCAAGATGGTTTCACTTCTCAATTTTGGTGGCATCTGGATCCACCAGATGATGTTTCACAAAGATGTGTCCCATTGAGTTATGTTTCACAAAGATGGGTGTAGCACCCCATTACGACGGACGATTGGCGGATCGAACCGAGTCGGGTTGCTAAGCGCAGAGAGTTCATTTGCAAAACATATACAAAAACAAAATAACCGTTTAGCCGACATTCCATTTCGTATAAACACTTTCAACTATGTGCGGAAGCGATTTCAATTCGATGGGCCCATAAACATTTTCATTTAACAAAATGCATTTACAATGAAAGGCATTTCCAATGCCAATCAAATAATATACAAAATCGTTTAGAGTTTTAACTCTTTTGATCACAAAACATCAATTGTTCGAAAAGTAGGATGGGCGCATATGCGAAGTACTTATATACTTTTACTCACTTAACTTTCTTGATGAATTTGCTCTCGATCTTATTCTGCCGTTCTGTTCACTTGGTACCTATGCATAGATAAAAACTACGCGCTTAACATTTTCATGCTTAGTGGTTCTATACGATTCTCTCTTTATTTCATTTTAAATCAAATCATGCAATTTCATAAGACAATGTGTTTGTACTTTCTTAAATGACCAATGCAGTACAATACATACATAAAAATATATTTTCATTTAATCAATTACAATTCATTGGTCATCTTAAACTATGCATTTTCATGTGCAACAAATCATTCAAATCATAAATCAATACTTTTTCATTCTCATTATCATTTTGCATTTTAGCCCTTATCGAATTTAACCTATGCTTTCGATGCACAGGATAACAAATCACCGGAAACATGATCCCGGCTGGGTTGCGAGGCCCGGTGTAAACACGGTTTTTATAAAAATATGTGCTCGATTGGTATATTACCAATGCACTTTATTGGCTATGGAGGGTATGCCATAATATGATAGTTTTGTTCGACTCTTGGCGGTATATCAATCATCCTTAACTTCAGATTTAACGGTTAACATTCTATTAAGGATTTAAAATCATTTATGTTAATATCGTTTAATATTACATTGAACAATCTTCAATACTCGTTAAATTTCGTGTGTAATTCGTTTGCGATCGTGAATTTCTCGGAATTTCTGACGGGAATCGGCGTTCGGCTACGATTGTTTGTAAATCAATTCGCAATAATTAATATACTATTCGACGCGGATGAGTTAAATAATGGGATAGGAGTGAACGATGACTTTATATTTGATTAATGCCAGTCTGATCTCCAATTAGGTTCCCTCTGCCATTCTTCATACCAATGCAATATGCCTTAAATGCTGTTCAAATGTTTAGACCGGATGGAGTTTTGAGACTTAATATTGTATTCTTAATCATTAGCAGTAAGGGCAAGATACAAGTCCGTTATGATTGTTAGTTTCCCGAACTTTAATCCATCTTATAACCAAATACTAAAATTTTGCCATGCCTTATAATCCTTTTCCAACAGTACTCTTGATCCAACTAAACCATCCCCAAAGGAAGATTAAGTCAAAAACCTCAAGCAGACCGCTGCACCACATACGGGGTAGTTATTTTCCAGTTTTGTACTCTCTAGACTTTATTACCAAAAAATTATTCAAATGGGCTTCAAAAATTATGAAACTCTCCAGTTCAGTCCTTTATATATCCAATGACATCTCTGAAAATTTTCAATTTAAAATTCCTTCTCTAAGGCCCTCAACCACATAACACAAACAAGGCAAACACATGCTGTTTTTTCCAGACGGCAGTACCTCTAAAATGTCTCACCAAAACCAATCCTAATGTTGTCCAAAATTAACTTCAAACATTGATTTGATTATCTTAGACCAAGGTATAACCAACCCCCAAGCACCCAAAATCATATTATAAACCAATTGGTCCAGTTTTTACCTTTAACATCCCAAAACCCTAACCTATCCACTTTGACAGCTTGAAACAAAACACTTTCTAAAATCAAATAAATTCCCAAATAAATTTGTCTAGTAGAAAGTTAATATTTCCAAGACCATATATTCCTTCCTAAGACCTTTAATCATCCCAACAATCTATTTTCATAAATTCCAAAACACACTTAGTAAAAGCAGGTCTAAACTTAAAAGTTACGACATTTTAATGCCAAATTGGTTAGCTCACTGGATCACCTACTGTTATTCTTGAATTTTGGGGTCTTATCTCCATAAATTGATAATGGTTCCTTCACTCATTTGAAGCTATGGTTCTAAGGTTTCTTCTCTAATTGGAATCACCCAATTTGGATCACCAAAACTCAGGTTATTGCATTTTACATCTAGACTACTCTAATTTGCAAAACAGAATCTGCACATAGCTCCACTTTGACAGATTTTTAGGCACTTTGGGTTTACAATTTGTATACACTTCCTACCAGTAAATTATTCTCCTAGAAGTCTAGTTTACCCATAAATTTGAATCACTCAAATTGGATGAGTGAAACTCATTTTATGGCCAAAACACCACAACTACACCTAAAAACGAGGGCATGCGAAGTGAAGGCTACATGAACCCCCCTTTAAGCCCATATTCGGGAGCCTTAGTGGTACAATTTGCTCTTGGTCCCTTCTATACATTTGTATCTCTATCTCTTATGGTTTTTTACGAATTAGAATCACTTTATTTGGATGATTATAACTAAATCTATAGCAAAAACAAGAACATGGGTTTTGACAAAATTTTGACAGCATTTTCTTTGAAAACCAAACATTTCTCTTTTTACAACCACTCCTCCAAACCAATCCAAACCAATACCAACCAACAATACTCTTCAAAACTCAACCCAACACAACCCAAAAAATCATTTGGCAAAAACAAAACTCTTTTATCCACATTTGGGGTTTTCCCAACTCAAGCACAAATAAAAGGGGTTTTAGGGTTTGAGTCTTACCTCAAATCTCTTTCAAACTTCAATTTCAAGGTTCCTCCTTGTTTTTATCACCCCAGCCTTTGATTTTCATGGGCAATTCACAAATCTCCCCATTCAAAGCTCTAACTCCCCTCAAAGCAGAAAGCACCTTAATGAGAGGAATGTCTCAAGGCCAAATTATAGTCTTTATGTCTCCTATTCACAAGGCCCTATTTGGCTTTCACACTAAATCTCATTTTCTCATTTTTTCCATTTTAACACTCTTCTAATTTCCACTTTCATTTCGTTTTATTTCATTTCATTACACTTTGCATATACTTCTCATTTAGGACCTTGGGTCCTAAATTGTTCTTTTACCAATTTAATTGGTTTCTACCATAAAGTACAGGTTTCCTTATCTTTTAAGTTCTTGAGCATTTAAATTCCGGAAAAATTTCATTTAATTTATTTTATACCCTAAACATATAATAAAAAATATTATATATAAAAAAAATACTAAGGTATTTTTTGGGCGTTACAATGGTCCCACCAAGCTTGCCAAAAATATGTTGTGGTAATTTTTGAATCTCACACGAAACATACAAAATATAAGCATGCGGGCGTGTCAGGAAATTAAAGTGTTTCCAAACTAGAATGACTTGTAGATCAACCTTCTAATCAGGCTACGTAAGCTCCCTAGTTCCCTTGACATTTCCTAATAATCAAAGTGGAAAATGTACGGATGAGACTATTACAGGCATTAATTGCTGAAGAAAAGTGTTAGATTTCCTCAAGGATGAATGAAATAACAAGATTTCCTCAAGGATGAATGAAATAACACGATGTTGAAAATTGATAGATTTGAATGATACTTGCAACTAGAATGCTGAAATCATTAAAGTAAACATTGGATTTGACTGTGAAAATAGTATTGTGCTTGAAAACTTGATAAAAACTTGAATAGAACTTGTAACAAGAATGTTGGAATTTCTAGAGGAAATATTTAATTTTACTAGGAATGAATGAAATAACATTGCTGAAAATTTGCCAAAAACTTGGTTAAAGTTAGGAAAAAAAGTCAAAAGGCATTGAAAGAACGAATTTCTTTGAAAGCTTGTTTGAAAAGAAGTTAAGTTTGTTGAAGATTGACATTAAGTCTGAGTTGTTGATTTATTGATTTGTTGATTTATTGTTTGATTGGATGTCTCTGTTTCATCCTTCTTTGCACCTTTATAAACGTAGAAGACTTTAGCGCCTAAATCACGAGGAAATGCGATCCACTCTAACTACGAGTAGCGCCCATGTATTTCATTAAGGGGCTTATTGTGGAAACTTATAACCCCGACTCCGTTGTGAAGTGCGATCGCCGAGAATTTTCATTTGAATTTGTGAAACGTTACGAGTATATTCCACATCGGAGTCCATAAAGCTCCGGCCAACGTGCCTTAGATAATATTTCGTTTGACTTTCCAAAAATTTTAAAAATTTTAGAAATATTCTTATTTTTTCTATGGACTTGTATAAATGGTTCTATGCCACTTTCTTTTAGACTTTTTCTACGGACTTGTACCTAAAATTTTTAATTTAGGTACAAACACTTGTATCGATAATCGTGTATGCTGAGGATATTATTACAAATGCACGTGTCGCCATTAATCTGATGATGTTACGCCATGTCATGTACACGTGTGAAGAAGCAGCTCATCAGTCCCTCTGAAGTTCCCCACTGATATCCAAAAAAGCCAATGTGGATTTCTTATTACTGATCCAAAATCAGGGTGCAATTCAATTACAACTTATGGAATTGCAATTTGATTTTATACAGAAGAGGAGCATAAAAAAAAATTATTTTTTCCTAGAGGACGATACTTTAAAAATAGACAAATAAGGGGCCTTTGGGCAAGAAAATTCCCTCCGTAATGCATCACGGGACATTGCTTTCAACAGGTCAATCCCATCGGGAGCATCCAGAGGAAATATTGCAGGATTTCGATTATAACTATTTCTAGAGGAAAAATTTATAAATTATTTGTCCAAAATGTACTATAAATGAATTTTAACTACTACATGTGATCATTTTCAAAAAAAAAAAAAAAACTACTACATGTGATTTTTCTATATTAAAAAAAATATTTTGAATTTATCAAATACCTTTTTTTTCCTAAAAAAAAACTTTTAAAATCAAAACGCTTTTATAATCAATTGTAAATAAATTTTTAGAGTCATTATGACAGCAATTTTAGAAAGAGTTTTTGAAATAAAAATTGTTTTCTTAAGCACTCAACAAAACTTAAGAAACATTTAAAAATTAAAAATGATTTTTAAGGTAAAAAAACACACTTATACTATTTTATGAAGAAATACTTGATTGATAACTATCTAAAAAACACTTATGTTAAAAAAAATCTTAAAAAGTTCTCTCAGTATGTTTCATGGAAGAGACACTTGATAGGTAATTTTTCAAATATTTATGTAAAAAGTATTTCAAATATAAGAGTATATTTGGTAGTAGTGAAAATATCTCAAAGTAACTTTAGTGAAAATATTTCCTTTATAAGTTTTTTTAGAAGAATTATTTGTTAAACACTATAAACGATTTTCCAATCTAAAAACTAATTTTCAAATATTTAAAAGTGTTCATTAGTTCCGCTAAAAAATATAGTGTTCTTATTGAAACACTTTTTATACTACAAACCATTTTGTAGTCAAGAGTCCAAGAGTACTTTTACTTAAAGTGTTTTTAATTGAAGTATTTTTTAAATTATTCTTAAGAGGACAGTTGTGGATACCGTATTTTGGCTATTATGTGTTTCTCACTAAAAAAACGATACTCGTTTTTTGGTATTTTTGAAAAATCATTTTGAAAACAGTTTTAAAGTTGACACTTTTTTTTTTTAGGGAAAACAAAATAAAAAAGAAAAGCTTAAATATGACTCATAATAGGAAAAATAAGTATGTGAAAATCGAGTCTAGATTTGGGGATCGATTACCTATTGGGAAGGTACGGTGAAAAGCCGTAGCACCCCTCTAAGCCCCTAAAAATTGGATCTTTAATAATCTAGTTAAGGCAAATAGCGCATTTGACTAATTGAACAATAGATACCAATAAATCGAGCAAATAATTAAGAAGCAAAGTCGAGAAGAAGGAATGTGTACCTTAGTGGCGAACCGAGGGCACTATCAATTGAAAACTAGATTAGTGCGATAACAAATACAAAATATTTAAAATCAAATATTGAAACTAGGTTATAAACTAAGTGTTAAATTATTTGTTGAAAACTTATATGAGATGTTGGGCCCAGACCAAGGTTCATCTATTTAGCATAGAGTCAACTCCACAAAGTTCTATTTTATTGGAATTATAGAATTGATTGTGCATTTGAAGTTTTGAAAATTAGGTTAAAAAAAAAGATAAATTTGAAAACTGAATTTAATTGAGTAAAAAAAATAAAAATAAAAATTTAACTTTGAAAAGAAAATGTTTGAAGTTTGGATATTTGGAAAAGAATATATTTGATTTGTAAAATTTAAAAGCTGGATTTTTAATTTTAAAAATTTTTAAACATGAAGATAATAAATTTTA
Organism: Tetrastigma voinierianum; assembly: GCA_016808115.1. Lineage (NCBI taxonomy): Eukaryota > Viridiplantae > Streptophyta > Magnoliopsida > Vitales > Vitaceae > Tetrastigma > Tetrastigma voinierianum. The sequence goes on from JAEQBH010001107.1 coordinate 1,121,020, forward strand.
TATTTTTAAAAATAAAATAAAGTGATTTTTCAAAATTTGAAATTAAAAAAATGTTTTTCGTCTTTTAATTTAGTAATTAAGGAAAATCATTTTTTTTTAGAATTTTGAAATTAAAGAAAATGACTGTTTTCTTTTTAGATAAAAAAAGTAATAAGGTGAAAGTTAAAATAATAATAATAATAATTGCTTTAAAGTTAGCATTAAAGAAAGTTAAAATTGATGAAAATGGAGGATGTTAGAAACATTATTTAAAACTAGCAAAAACTTGAAACAAAAAGAGATTTAGACTCGTGGTTTAAGATGTTTACTTACTACACGAAAGATATAGGTTCAATTCCTTATGTTGCATTTGAGATTTTAGTTTTGAAGGTGTGTGCCCTAAGTGGTAGATAGATTGGGCTAACTAATGAGCTTGAACCTAAGATAGATGAGTCAGACCTAACGGACTGGACCTAAGGTAGATGATGAGCTAGGCTTAAGGTAAATTGATTAGATAACTAATGGGTTTTAACCTAAAGTGGATGAATTGGACCTAATGCGTTAGACCTAAGATAGATGAGTTGGGGTAAATAATGGGCTTGAACTTAGTGTAAATGGATTTAACCTAATGGGATGGACTTAATGTAGATGAGTTGGACTTAATGGGTTAAACCAAAGGTAAATGAGTTGGATTACTAATGAGCTTAAACTTAAGGTAGATGGGTTGGATCTAATGGGCTTGATAGATTGAATTGGTCAACTAAACTTAATGAGTTATTGGGTTTCGAATTAGTTATTGGGTTTGGTTTGTGGGTCTCTAAATAGCTAGAAGTTAAAAGGGCCTAATAGGTTTAAGAAGATGGACCTAAAAGAATATTAGACTTATGAAGCGTGCTTAAAGAACAAGGGAGGAAAAGCCCATGATCAATTAAAACTTAAAAGTAAAGTAGAATGATAATCAAGTTATTGAAATAATAATAATAGAATTAAACATTAAAATATTAATAAATGAAGCAAAGAAAATACATAATGGAATTAAATATTAATATAATTTGAAATAAAGTATATATGGAGGAATGGAAGAATATGAATATGGAATTCCCATTCCCACCAAATGTTAAAGTGGAATGCATAGAATAATAAAAAGAGAACGTCTTATCAGTGCACTCGGATCCCATGCATAACAATCTAGTAACTATTAACACACAAGAGATATGAGTTTTGATTTCTGCATATGTTGTTACGGATGATGGACATTAGAAGATGTGTGAATGAGAGTAAAATAAGGGAATACACAATCCATCATTATTGGATCATCCACTTGGTGTAAACAAAAACGTATCTAAATTTATTTTAAATGATCAAGTGAAAACGAATATCGTGAACATAAAGGAAATAAAAATGTGTAGACGAAGAGGAAAGCCCGTAAACACTAGAGAATTATAAGATCATATTCTTGTCCTCTCTCCAGTCTTCTATTGGCTCCCTCCTTCTGATTGTGGTCTTCTCCTTTCTCCTCCAAAAGCTTCTTCCCCCTTTCACCCAAAAGTCCTCATCTCTAATATAAAAGTCCTCATCTCTAATATATAGGAATTTCTAGAGAAAACTAACCCTAAAACCGTCAAATAAAAGAATACAACACCTTCCCTAAAAGGAAAAGAAGAAAATCAAATAAAAAAGGAAAATCAAATCAAAATAAAATAAAATAAAATAAATAAAAAAGAATATGAGCCCAAATTTGTAGTCTACAATAGTCTATCAAACTATCTCAAAATAAATATTACAAATGATTTTATAACATTTTAAATGAATATTTAGATTTATAAACTTACTTCTTAAATTTTATTTTATTTTGACACATTCTTAAATTTTATTTAATAACACTTAGAAAGAAAAAAGAAAAAAAGAAAGAAGGGAACTTATATTTTGGATTTGGGAATAATTGCAAATAATACATAAAAAATATAAGGTTTAATAAGTTTTCATAGAAAATAATTATATTTCAGGTATGATAGAACATTAAAATCTTAATGCTCGAAGCTTGTATATTTTACGTTTTTATGATTTAACATTCTTATTAAAATCGAATGTTTATTATCGAGAAGAAGTCGATCAATAAATTGAAACACAAGTTTCCAAAAAAAGAAAAACTTTTCAAGCCAAAAGAAAAGCTATGATTTAGGTGACCCTACCTCATATGCATGATTTTTGGCTTTGGGTTTTGATAGTTGCATTTAAAAATTAATTAATAAGCATAATTATTGCATTCAAAACTATTTCGACAGCTGCCACTTGGATGGCAAATTCTTATAAATTCAGAAAGAACAAACCAGTATTATTAAGAGAAAGAACAAAAATGTTGATTGAGATTGTGGATGGGCGTTTGATCGGAGTATGTTGAAATGGTGTCCCATTCCCAAGGGTCATTCCAATTCGTACCCTCAAATCGATTTCCTAGTGCCTACGTGTCGGTGTTGTATTGATTCCTATTTCCAAATTGATAGCATGATAATACTTTTCCTGCTACCAAACTTATATGAACGGTCCAGTACAAAAATTATGTAGATCCCACCTTCTCTTGATTGGACATTTACTCTGATATTTGATATTTCAATTGATGCATAAGGGGCTGAAAACTATTGGAGTATCAAGTACTTCCAGAATCTAGGTCTGGTCCATTTTTTTTGCTTGAATACTTGGGAGCTGTAATAAACAGAACCCGACCATGAACCACCTCTGCTAGAGTTGCTGGGTAAGCTGGGAGGTTGGGATATTTGGTGGCTATTGCTATTTTTTATTTTTATTTTTTGCTGATCATTTTAGGATCTGTAAATTGGTTGTAAAAGAATTTCAGAGGAGGGATTTTGGGATCAAAATCCAGGACTCTCCATGGGGGGTTTTCTGGTTTTAGGGTCTGGTCAACAGGCAAACTATGAGTTTGTAGATAGAAGCTTTCAGGGGGATTAAGTTATTAGAGATGTTGGATCGAATCATGACAACAATTTCCTTCCACACAGTGCTGAATTTCCCGTGCAGAACAAGATCAAATCCATCTTCGACAGCCGTCCAACTATCTTCAATCTTCATACAAACAGATGAAACTAGAAATCCAGCAGACTCAAAGAAGATTATACCCACAGAAGGGTGGTAAGATGCCCAGCCTCTAATTTTTATCACCTGAAGAAAATACTGTTGGTATTCTGGAGGGTTTCGTTTTTCCACCTAATTTTCCTGCAGAAAAGCTGGTGGTGGAGTTCAAGGCATGGAGTAGAATGCATTCCTTTTGTGGTCTGCAGTGATCCGACAATCAACAGGGAGTTCTTACCTCCCATTTCATCCCCTTTTTTCCTGAAAGAGAAAAATGCTCAATTCCCATTAAACCATGGTCCAATCAGAGAAGAGGTAAAAAGGGCATTTCTGAACTGAGTTTCGTGTATAGTATGCTATGCACCTCTCTCACGCTTAGTACAAGGAGGTATCAGAGGATGCTCCCTACCTTTCTCCACGTGGGGAGTGTGTTGCCAGAGAACTCAAGGCTGCAAAAGTTGAGGCCTCTTGAAGCTGAGAAATGTCTGATTGGGGTGCTTGGCATTGATGAACTTTAACGCTGTTTCACTGCAGAAGCTAGAGAGTCAGGTACGATGATCCCCACCTAATCACCTACATTCATATTGTCTGCTTTGGGTTTAAAAGTTTCTTGTATAATATTGTATATTTTGAGTCTTACTAAGCCTTTATGGATTTGTTTTTGGGCTTATCCCAAAAGGCCTCATATTACTTATAAACATAATAAATATAGGGAGGATCATGAGTTAATTAATAAGCATGAATAATATTCAATTGATAAGAGGCCTTTTGGAAGAATCCTAAAAACAAAATAACAAGGGTCTTAAACCAAAGTATACAATATTGTACCACGTATTATTATACGATTCCATAAGCTTTCACTACAATATATCAGAAGAGTCGAAAAGGACCTTCTGCCACTTAAACGCGTCTACTAGCATTTCATGCAAGACAAGAGTGAAAATGAGAAAATAAATACTTTTAATTCAGTAAATATTTATATATATATATAAAATGCAGGGGTTGGAGGTAGTTTTGCCGGACATGGCAACAATGGAGCATATAGTGATTCCAGCAATAGAAGCATTGAGGAGAAAGGATATGGAAGCGAGCAAGTGGAACCATTATGATCATGCACGCGCTTCTCGAGGGAAGCCAACGTCGCGTCCTTGCTCCAAGCGAGTTTGGTGGTCTTCCTTGATGATCCTCCTTCAAGAAATGCACAACCTATGGATGCTTTGGCTCGATCATCTACATGCAATCGAGTTCAAACTCACAAACCCAAACTCCTTTCTTTAGAATATTAAATCAATAATCATCCGTGGTTGTTGCTAATGCCAATGAGGTCTACGCTTAATCGTTAAGGGTTAGATGGAGCAGACGAAAGAGATCGAATTTGAGTTTCCATGGAGAACATAATACTACAATAAAAAATAATCACGAGTAGTTTGTACAAAATATATTGTCGGCTGGGTAAAGGATTAATTTGTGTGAATGAGCTTGACAATTTAATAATAAAACCATTCAATTTTATCACTTGTTTGTAGAAAATTATATACAAATGCATTGTGAATATTTTAATGAATATTATTTTTTCATTGATTAAACCATCAATGGGAGTAAATTCTTATCATTGTGCGTTTAATTATAATATAATAATCATTTGTGTCTTATTCCTTTCCCTCAATATATCCCTTCATTTTGAGGCAAGAATGAATTTAATTTGTTTTAACAAAATTATATTTTTTTAATCATTTTGATCATAATTGTGTTATTGAAATAATGTTTTTTATGGCATTGGGTGAAGGTTTATATTGTTGTTAACAATTATTATGAATTAATAAAGAAAAATAAATCACATATAAATTTATACTTTGTTCATAAATTTATAATACGCAAATTATATAAAGAAATAGATAGTAAATATATTTAAGTTAAAGAAAAAATATATTATTTCATAAACCAAGAGCAAAAAATTTATTTCATTGTTCTTGATTTTGGAAAATATTAAACTAAATAAATTCTTTTTGTTATTGTTTTGCAATTGATTTTATTTATTTGATTGCTATCATCCCATCTTCTCTTCTATTCTTTTCACTCTTCCCCCACCAAAGAACCCAAAAAATAATAATAATATAAAAATAAAATAAAATAAAGTTAATCACGTGCTTGTATTAGCGGTCTAACAGATCTGAAATGGCTAATCGATGTGATCATGTTAATCAAGCTCAAGCCACCCGTCTATTCCATCTTTGGTTTTCTCCTTGGCAAATTTTCCTTTTCCCTTTTCTCTCTATCGGTCATACTTCTAATTCTATCATTATATATTTTGTACTATTCTTTTATAGATTGAATAAAAATTCATGCATAATATATCACTTAATGGGTTATTATTCTTGATTGATGGAATATAAAAAAGACAATGATAAAAATGACAATGGTGATTGTTAGCAATTATTCACAAGTGCACGGGTCATATTGCAATATAAATGACTAATGTTCAGATATCGATCCCGCAGAAAGTGCGGGTTTTAGCAAGGATTGAGTACTCCCATTTACAAAGTCGTTTCAACGCTTGAGCAACTAGAGAGTAGTAAAAAGGTTTTAAACAAAATAAAAGAAAAACAAAGGAGGGTATAATCAATGTCCACTCACAAGAAATGAGCCAGCATAGATAAACTAAGGAAATATTCCTGTGGTCATTGTCTCAATTACGCATTTATGATTTATATTCATTAAGCTACCGATTATGAACGACATTTGTACGCCCAATAGAAACTGATATGAGGTTTACACTTTCGTCTCCCTTCAAATTCTCACACCAACTCCTATTCTCCTTTCATCCATTTAGCCATTAAATGCACACTTTTTACAGCTTTTCTTGGGGTCCTATTGGTCACCTCTCGGTCCATACAATAGGACTACCCGGACTATGTTTGGATCGATCACCTCTCGGTCCATACGATCCTCACATAATGATGAGAATGTGTTACTACTAATAAAATCCATCTAGTACTAAGCGTTCATAATTTCCTAGACTTATTTGATTAGGTTAATTAGTATTTCAATTAACTAATTCATACCTTAAGAGACTCGGGACCAGATTTTAGGGCGTAATCCAAGCGTCACCAAGGATGCTAGTGGGGATCAACACCAACTCTCGCATGGATTATAGCTCAAACCATAATAATTCTAAGAACTACACCAACTAACATCCATACAAGCATGGATTCACAAAATCATCATAGAATATATATAAACCAAGTATCAACTTCAAGCAATCAACCCTAGAGGATGTTTAGTTACTTATTGCAACCAAGTAATCCAACAAAATCATATTTAAGATAAATATAATACTAAAGATTTACACAGAGAGTTAGAGATTACAAAACAAATTTGAAGGTGAAAATTCGGTTCTCCAACTCTACACCACCATTGCAAGAGTTCCTCTAATGAGCTAGATCTTCAATATCAGCTCCAAAGCAAAGTGGAAATGAACAAAAACTAAAACCCTAAAAAATGGCTCAAGAAGAAGGAGGAAGGAGAAGCCCTAAGAGGGTGTTCCCTTTCCAAAAACCGGAACCCTCAAAATGTCTCAAATACATATCTTTAAAGGAAATGGAAAATGGGCTAAAATGCGACGTTTACTCTTCCAAATGAGACGTTATCTCGCCCAGGGCTAATGGCACATGTCTCTCGTACATTGGTATGTTGCCTCTGGGAAGTGGAAGTCAGAAGGTTCGTTCGCCTAGGCAAACCCAAAAAGTAGTCTTCCTTGTGTCCTTCCTTCGCCTCGGCGAAGGATGTCTTCGCCTTGGCGAACCTCCTCGCTGGCGAACCTCCTCGCTGAGGCAAAGCAATGCCTTCGAGCACAACTTCTGCTTTATCTTCTTTCAGCCCTTTCTTTGCTTGCTTTTACTTTATATTCCTGCAAAACATGAGCAAATGAGGGATTAGTGTAATCTTTAGGAATTTGGTGTGAATTATAGCATTTGGGTTACAAAAATACATGCAAAACACTCTATAAATGCTAATACTATCCACACCTATCAAATACCTCCAAACTTAACATTTTTCTTGTCCTCAAGCAAAGAAACAACATATTTTCCTTATTTAAAACTAACAAAAATGTTGAGCATCAAATTTAGATAATACATGATAAGTTGCCTCAAGGATCTAACCTTCATACAACATAAAGAAAACTTTGAGATAGCCTTTTTTCAAAAAAATAATATATTGACCATGAGTTGAACAACCTAAACCAAAGTTCTTGAGTGTGTGTGTGTAGTTTTCCCCTCTCAGGTCAATTGCAGTTCGGATGGAATTAGATGAGCATGAGTGGAATGAGGATCTCTCACACACATGGTGAGTGTGCAAACCCATGCGTTTGTTGGGCATATCACTTCACTAATGTAGGCTAACACAACTCTTAGGATCAATTACGTCTTTATGTAGCTTATGGTGTATGGCTTAGGTAAAGGTAGTTGAATAGGTCATTTAGACTTTAGTTTACATAAAACATACACATTTTCCTTTTTTCTTCACTTAGATGTTCATCCATTTGCATATTGCCTTCTTTTTCATGAACTTTAAGCTTCCCAAATCCTAGCTTATTGCATCTTTTTATCTCATACCCCCAAACTTGCATGATTTTCACTATCCCCACAAGAACACCAAGTCTTTATTTTTCAGAATTACAAGGTATGGAGTAGTGCAATGTTCAACTCTTTTAAGCTTTCTACCTACCCCATATAATGAGCTTTAGGTTAGTAACTCCAAAACCAATTGGCCTTAGGGTACTAGGTGTAGAACACCCCTAAGAACTTACTTGCTAAAGGTAGGAAGACTATAAGGCCAAACTTGCAACTCCTTACTTTATTCTTTCTTCTTCTTCTTTTTTTCTTCATTTTCTACCCCAAAACCTCGTCTTTTTTTTCACACTTAAAGAACATCCTCTTCAACCAACTTCCAAATTCACACTACATATATCTACAAGATATTGGCATCAAATCAACACAAGAAAGAACAAGGGAGCCTATTGAAAGGCAGTCAACAAAAGGGAAGCGGCCTGGTTTTCTGAAATAAAATGGCTAATATAGCTCAAATTAGGTGACTATGAAGATATGCACAAAAGGGTTAGCTAGAAAGGCTCAATCGATGCAAGGATGATCTATATCATTTCCTAATTATCGTGTTGCCTAGGATTTCGCCTTGAGTGATAATTGAACAAGTTCTAGAGTCTTTAGAGATCAAAATATGGAATGACCTCCTAATTCTTCTCTAAACCAAGCAAAATTGACCATCAAGGGTAAATGACTTGTGCTAAAAATGATAAGAATTCTAGTCTAAATAGTTAACTAAAAGGTCAACCCATTGTGCTTTAAGTTCAAATATCTCTCATTTTCTTCATGTGAGAGAAAGTATAATCATTATTTATCATAGACAACACAATTATCTCAAAGCAAGCTCAACTAAAACAAAAACAGCCTAAAAATGAAAAAATTAACCTAAATCTGAAAACATATACAAACAACTAAAAGAAAACACTAAAGGTAGGATAATTTAAGCTATTGGAAAAATTTAAAAACAAAGGAAAATTCCCTCAACACCCCAAACTTAAACTATGCATTGTCCTCAATGTATTAAAAATAAATGATTAGGAACAGAAGACTCCCCTTGATGATAAAGTGTGATCATTGAGCTCAGGTGTGGTGGGTCTCGATGAATTCCCTCTCTAAAATTCAACTTCAATGCCCTGAAAAGAAAAAACAAAATAAATACTTAAAAATAAAATCAACATGCAATACATACTAAAAAAATAATACTAAAAACAAACAACTAAAATGCTAAATGGATATAACCTATTTTTGTCAGTGCCTCCGGCTGGCCACTCGCTTAGAGTTCAGCTAGACTGTCAAAGCTCCAAGATTTTCGCTTTGGCCCTTCATCCATTATGGTCAATACTCCCTCTTCATCCTCATCGCTCGTGAGAATGACTTCCTCCACCTCCGGAATAGTCAATGTAGGCTCAAATGCCAAATCTTTGGTGGGGAAAGAGTTGGCTTCAATTTTATATCCTTCAAGAGTTTCCTCTTAAAGGATCTTGGGTGCTTGCTCCTTAATGAGTGGAAATAAACTCTCTAGCTTTTTGAATGCCCTCATTTCTTAATCCGTTAGTGGTGTTCTTTGATGGAGGTCAAACTTCATTTTCTCCTCACCAACAAGGAGTGTCATTTCCCCATGTTGAGCATCGATCCAAACTGGACTTTTGGCAATGGAAGGTCTTTCTATAAATGAAACTTGTTGATCCTCTTCCATGCCAAAAGTCAAAGATTCTATAGGGAAATAGAAATCTTCAACTCCAACTAAGACATTTTCCATTATAAGCTCGGGATGTTGCTTTTCCACTTGCTTCTCTTTCGATGACGGATTTTCGTCAATAGCAAGCTCATTCTTCTCAACCAATAATGGGTCTTGCAATACTCCCTCAAGGACTAAATGTAACACCCCAAAATATACCATCGCAATTTTATAACATGTTTAGGGTATAAAATAAGTTTAATTTGTATTTTTTCGGAATTTATATTGCTAAGAATGAAAAATGATAAAACCGAAATTAATACAAGAGTCAAGGGTAAAATAGTAAAATGTCACATTAAGGACTCAAGGGTCATAAGATAAGTTTCATATGTCAAATAGAATATTGAGAAGTTGAATTTCAAAGAAAGAAAATGAAGGACTAAAAATGCAAAAGGGGAAAATAAAATAGTTTTGGCCAAATAAGGCCTGTAGAAGGAAAGTATAGCACCAAATTGGTCTGAATGAGATATTTTCTCATTTAGAAAGAGAGGAGCTTAGCTAGAGAAATTCCAGTGAGGAGGAAAAGGAAGTCATTTGGATTTTGTGCAATCCATGGTTTTATTCTCTTGGTTCAAGCTGTATAGTTGTTAAGAGGTTTGTTTCAAAGTGAAGAAACAAGGTTTGGAACCTCAAACTCCTTCCTTGTTTATGTTCGAGTTGTGTGAAACCCTAACTCTTCTAAAATGTGTTATATATTGTTTGAGGTTTGCTGCAAGATCCTCAATTGAGGAATGTTTGTATAAAGGGAAATGTTAGTTTTATGGGATTCGTCAAATTTTTTCAAAACTCATGTTTTGTCTCTGGGCTTAACTCGCTGAATACACATCCAAATTGAGTGATTCAATTTGTCGAGTAAACTAGACTTCTAGGAAAACAAATCTCCTTGAAATAAATGTATTCAAATTTGGACCCCATTGGACTTAGAAAATTCGTCAAAGTGAGGCTCTATTTTGGGGTCAATTCTGGTTCAGTTCTAATACAGTTTTAGTGTTTTAGAACAATTTTGGTATTTAGGCCATAAGTTGAGTTTCACTTATCCAAATTGAGTGATTCAAAATTTTGGGTAAATTAGACTTCTAGGATAACAAACCTCCTTGAAATAAGTGTATTCAAATTTGGATCCCATTAGACCCAAAAATTTCATCAAAGTAAGGCTCTCTATTTTCGGGTCAATTTTGGTTCAGTTCTGATATAGTTTTGGTGTTTCGAAACATTTTTAGTATTTAGGCCATAAGTTGAGTTTCACTTATCCAAATTGAGTGATTCAAATTTTTAGGTAAACTAGACTTCTAAGAAAAACAAATCTCCTTGAAATAAGTGTATTCAAATTTGGATCCCATTATACCCAAAAAATTAAAGAGGCTCACGGTCACTTGGGCTTCAATCGATACTTTGGTGTTGAACGCTGTATTTAGGGCCATAAGTCGAAGCCACTATCCAAATTAAGTGATTCACTGGCAACTAGACTTCTAGGAGAACAAATCTCCTTGAAATAAGTGTATTTAAATTTATACCCCATTGGGTCTAGAAAATTCGTTAAAGTGAAGCGCTGTTTGTAGGAAATATTTCGGTGTAAAGTATCTGAAGTAAATAAATAAAAGAATGGTTTATATATGAAACATGAACACATGAACAGTAATACAAACATGTAAATGACTAATATGATATCCCTAACTCAGATAAAAACCTAATAAGCCTGATTTCCTGCATATATTCAAAAGTGGATGGACAAGTAGGCATTGCCTATAAGAGATTACAAGTTATAAGTTGGCCTCATTTGGGTCATTACAGAGGGCCCTGCATTGGGTCACATAATACGTGCATAGGTCATCGTTTACACAGTTGATGATACTGGTATATACAACCCTGCTGTCATACAAGATACATAGGTCACCGCTTTCACATGCCAAAGGATGATACCTTTCTGTATATACGCTATCTCCATAGCCATGTCTTTGGAATATACAGGTATAAAAAAAAAATAAATAAATAAAATGATACAACATGATACAAGATGATATAAGATAATATGAAACATGACACATGAAAAAGGCATGAAATATGAAAATGATATGAAAGATGCATATGATATGTAAAAAAAGTATATGTTTATAAGCTATTGTATATGTATACTGAAATTAAGGATCACTGCAAGTGGTCATATATGTTATATGTTTCCCACTAAACTATAAACTTAGCACGGGTGTTTCATCCATGTAGGTACCGAAGAGGACATTCACGACATTCCGCATTTCCCAGGGCCAACACAACAATAGAAGCCCACCCTAAGTAGGTTTTGGATTTGTTTTTGTATATGTAAATGTAGAGTTTTGTAATAGTGAAATTGTATAAGAACCAGTAAATGAGACTCGGATATATGTACAGAATATTATGAACACTACTACGGTGGTTGTTTTATATATATATATATATATATATATATATATATATATATATATATATATATATATATATATATATATATGTTATAAGTTTTATTTCTTTATAAAATATATATAAATCTGGGCCCACCAATGATGTAAAATGTGTTAAAGAGTCTCGCCTCTATGCCGTGTCCTCACTTTGCTTGGGACTAGGGTCGGGGCAATTTACACTAAAGGCATTTTTTGAACTCCTACAGCCCTCATCATCATCCAATACCGGGTTTGAATATTCCTCTTCAAGGCTTAAGTTTACGATTTCATTCTCCCGTATGTCATCATTCTTTGTGTTGCTCGAGAGTTGCCTTAAAGATTGTTCCTTTCGAAGTTTTTCCAATTCCTCAGCTTTTCTTGTCGTTCTTTCCATGATAGCATACATTTCTTTATTGATATTTTTTGAATTGGTGCCCATGTCTGCTATCATGTCGGCGTCCATCTTGGGTTCCATACTTGGCAACCGCAATTGTAGAGCCTCATTATCCCTCTTAATTTCTTCTTTCAATTCAAGGAATAGCTCTTCATCCGATGGTTGTTGGAATTGCTCTTGATAGTAAAAACTTGAACCTTCTTGTGGCTACATATTTGGATGGCTATATGAGGGATTGTCATGTGTTCCCCAACCCACATGATTTTGGCTTAACATATAGCTATGGGGTTGAGAGATGTAACCCGCATTGTTGAAAGAATTCACCCCTCCAAAATTATAAGCTTTTGACTTGTGGAGGTTTGTGTTTGATTTGCGACGATTTCTTCCCATGTTGGAGCTATTTGGGCTACTCGAGAAGCAAATTCTTGTTGGAGGGAGTAGAAGAGTTCATTCATCTCCTCGTTCGACATTATGCTCAACACCTTAAAAACAAAATTTCAAAATAAAAGAAAAGTGAAGTAAACAAAATTCAAATAAGAAACAAATAAAACAAGAAAATAAATTTTTAAAAAAAAAAATAAAGAAAAGTGGAGTATACTAAATACAAATTAGAAATAAAAGAAAATATGAAGAGAAATTTTTTTACTCAAATTAGCAAACTTCTCTTTTGCTAAAATATCAATCCAAATTAAACCGTACCTTCCCTGCAAAGGCACCAAAAACTTGTTAGCGATTTTCCACAAGTGCACGGGTCGCACGAGCAATACAGTAGACTAATAAGTCCAGATATCAATCCCACAGGGAAGGTGTGGTTTTAGCAAGGATTGAGTACCCCGACTACTGAAGTCGTTCACTATTTGAGCAACTAGAGGGTAGGTGGAAAAAGGTTTTAAAAACAAAATAAAAGAAAACAAAGTAGGGTATAATCAATGTCCACCACAAGGAATGAGCAATATCGGGACAAAAACTTAAGGAAATATTCTATGGTCGATTGTTCCATTGACATTTAGGGTTTATAATTCATTGTTGCGATTATGAACATACACTTGTGCATGTCCAAGGAATCCACAGCAGGTTTACACTCTGTGTCTCCTCAATTTCTCACACCAACTCCCACCCCTTTTCTGGTCCATCTAGTCATTAAATGCAATACTTTTCTAAGGTTCTTTCCTCGAATCCTATTGGTCACCCTCTCGGTCCATACAATAGAATAGCCTTCGACTATGTTCGGATCGATCACCTCTCTGGCCCATACAATCCTCACATAATGTTGAGAAGGTGCTGCTACTCTAATGAAATCCATCCAAGACTAGGCATCTCTAATTTCCTAGACTTGATTAGCACTGTATTTCAATTAACTAATTCATACCTTAAGAGATCCAAAACCATATTTTAGGGTGTAATCCAAGCTTCACCAAGGATACCCTAGAGTAGGGATCGAAGACCCAACTCTCAGTCTGGATTAATTAGTTAAAACCATAATAATCCTAAGAACTACACCAACGAACATTCACACAAGCATGGATTCACAAAATCGTCATAGAACATATATATAAACTAAGCATTAATCTCAAGCACCCACCCTAGAGGCGTTTGAATACTCATTGCAACCAAGTAATCCAACAAAATCATATTTAAGATAAATATAATACTGAAAGATTTACAAATAGAGTAGAGTTTAGAGATACAAAACAAATGGAAGGTGAAAATCGTCTCCAACTCTACACCACCTTTGCAAGAGCTCTTCTAATGAGCTAGATCTTCAATATTAGCTCCAAAGCTCAATATTAACTCTAAAGCAAAGTGGAAATGAACAAAACTAAAACCATAAAAAATGGCTCAAGAAGTTAGCCGAGGAAGAGAAGCCCTAAGAGGAAACTCTCTCCAAACCGAACTCTGTAAAATGTCTCAAATACATATCTTTAAAGGAAATGGAAAATTAGCTCAAAATGGGCTAAAAATGCGACGTTTAATGTTCCAGCTCGACGTTCTTCGCCTAGGTGAAGGGTCCTTCACGTTGGTGCAGGGCACGTGTCTTCTTCTGGCATACCGGTCCTTCGCTTAGGCGAACTCCTTTGCCTCTACGAAGGTTATGTTTGCCTAGGTGAACCCGAGAGTAGTCTTCCTTGCTTCCTTCCTTCGCCTCGGGGAAAGATGTCTTCGCCTTGGCCAACCTCCGCGCCTCGATGAAGCAATGCCTTCGAGCATAACTTCTGCTTTCTCTTCTTTCAACCATTTCTTTGCTTGCTTTTACTTTCTATTCCTACAAAACATAAGCAAACGGGCGAATAGTATAATATTTAGAAATTTGGTGTGAATTCTAGCATTTGGGTTACAAAAATACATGCAAAACACTATATAAATGCTAATACGATCCACACCTATCAGTGATAATGTTGATGATGAGTTAAATATTTTTGTTATTGATGAGTTAAATATTTCTGTTGACAATGATTTAAATATTTCTCCTATCACCTTCTCCCTTGGAGTTGGGGGAGAATAAGATTTCTTTCATTATTTTTTAATTTAAAAATTGAATAGAATGACTTGTATAATTTAATTATAATTGATTTACATCTTTTTACATCTATTCAATGAGAATTATAATATTGTAATATTCTGTTATTATGAAGAGTCCAACCCTTTAACTACTAATACTAAGCTAGGTCTAATTGACAGATGCATATCTTTTTATAAATTAAAGAATTTGATTTATTTATGGTCTCTGGAATATTAAAAGACAAAGTAGATATAAAATTATTATCAAAATTAAATTGAACCTAATTTTGTATCAATTGTTAAATTTTGTTTTTGTTGAGTCATATGTAAATGTTTTTCTCCTAATAATTTTTCTTCTTCATCTTCTACGGATATGACATATTTGAATGGGTTTTTAAGTTTGAATAACAAACTTTTGAATGACCAATGAAAAAATATTGTGATTTTCTTTTGTTGCATATAATCTTCATACTGTTTTCTTAAACCATTTCTACCATTGAGGAAAATGTTTTATGATGATGCCTTTTTCACGGATCGGGCTTTTGAGCGTGTGGGGTCAGCTGGGGCGAACTCGGATCGGGCTGGCCGGTTCAGCAGCACCGGCGTTGTTTCCTATGTAAAAACAAGAAAGAAGAAGGCTACGGGGCTTAGCCCGCGCGGGTCGTTCGATGCCTAAGTCGCCGAGAAAAGATAGACCGCTGTAGGGCTTAATGTGTTTGGGTACTCTTTCACCGGCTAGTGGCCTCGGTATTTATAGTATATGTTTTCCTGGGCCGATGGTGATTAGATTCTTCCCATCGATCGGGATATTTCCTACTTTATCTGTGACGTATTCGATTATGGTATTGGAAAGTTAACAGCTTTATTTAGGATTATCTTTCTTCCTTATTGGTGGGATCCGGCTTGATCTGCAGGATGAGCTGTTATATTGTGAATTATCTTATTTTCCTTGCTAGTGAGATTTAGCTGATTTGCAGATAATATGTTATTTGGGGATTATTCTATTTCCTTATCGATGGATTATTGATTATGAATGTAGGCTTTTCAATTACCCATAACTCCGTCCTTGCGAGCGGACTAGGCCTTCATTTTGGGCGGGCGTCAAAGGCCTGAGTGTTTCAATGGGCGCATTCTCGGTTCGCTATAATGGCCATCATTTTTCAAACCTTATCGCGCCTCTCACCTCATAGATTTGCAGCGGCGTGGTCAGAACGCTTTCTCGTGACGGAGTGCAATTTCCACGTGTCTCCGTTTCGGGTCGGGTTAGTTAAGGCTTGGTCACGCCATACGTCTTGCGATAATGATGACTCTTAGATTTTGCGCTCATTTCTCCTTGCTTTCGATTTATTATTTCTTATGAACATCCTCTGTCTTGTGTACCCCAAATCTTGAAACATTTTTCTTCGCTTTTAACGAGTTCGGACTTCCCTCTTCCTTAATTTCCATCTAAACCTTTTGTGGAGAGTCCTTTTCTGGCGTCTTTCCTGAGATAGCTTCTTCCGTGTTATTCCTGGGACCGCTGCGTCTTTCTCTCTTTGGTGTCTTTTCGGGCGATACGTCGAGGCATTAGGGTTAGGTAAGCCAAGTTTCGTTCTCATTACCTGCTATCACCATGGGTCCGGGTCACTCTTCTTCTCTGCGTATTGGAGGTGACTCTTCGGCTGCTGTCGGTTCTGCAGGCGAAGCGCGGCACCTCAGAAATCGGTCGACCGGGGTCGATCTTGAGATGTCTCCGGGGTGCCCGGCTTTTTCCTTAGAGCAGGGTAGGGAGAGTGGGCCCGGATTAAGTATCCTGGGGGGTCAGAATACCTAAAATCCGCCGTTCAGCATGCTTTGGCTGTGGGGCCTAGAAAGGTTGGTCCCTTGTATGGGGCCACTTTCGCTAGGCGTTACCGATCTCCTTTTGGCGTCCGAGTCTTGTCCCCTGATGTTTTGACCTCCTATGTGGTTTCCATACCTAAGATGGTATGGCTTCTTGGTAACTTTTCGAATGTGGTCTTCGCTTCCTACGCATCCCTTTATAAGGGGGTTTTCGTGACACTTCAGTATCTTGTCTTCTCAGCTTTCTTGATGGTGGGTATTTTGGTTAGTCTATTGGTTTTCTTGGAGACGAGGGCTTGACGTTTGATGTAACTTTGCTCCTTTATCTTTTTAGTATGAAGGAAACCTCGGAGCTTCCTACATTTTTCGGGCGTCTGGCGCTCCTCCCGAGTGATTCAAGTCTTCCCTCTTCCCACGGGCTTTGGAGGGGCACCCTTTAGCTGTTAGCGGCCGCGGTGGGAATAAAACCCTCTTGACAAGAGCGACACCACGGTCCGTTGCTTGGACCACCGAGAATGCAACGTGAATGTCGCTTTGTTTGGTATAACTTGTATGGGGTTGTTGGATATCTCTAATTCTACATTGTCGTGCCTCTCGGTGCTTTCGATCCAGATCGATACGAAGATAACTTCATAACGCTGGCGTTGGTTGAGTGTCCTCCACGTCCCTACGCGGAGCTGATCAAGTCGGATATTCCTGGCCCTTCGAGTTCGAGGTCAGCCCGCTTTGCTGTTTTGAGGCCTTCGCCCTCTTCCACCATGAAAGTGTCTCCCATCAGACTCTCCTGCACGAAACCCACAAGGCTGCGGCTCGGTTGGAGGCATTTGTCACCAAAACCGGACGTGAAGCAGAAAACCCTGGACTCAGTTGAGAAAGATCGGTGGAAACTGGTTAAGGTTAGAAATTGAGGGTGTCTTCATCTCCAGTACATGTGCAGAAGCGGATGGCGTCGCCTCATTGGGGTTCCTAAAGTTTTGAGTTGGCGGCCCCGGATTAAGATTATGGCTGCGACAAAGGTGGGTAGAGGCCAGTTGGTGGCGGATTGGCGGTCATGCCCATCAACGTAAAGATAAAGCTGCCGAGAAGAGTGTTAGACACCTTCTCGAATGGAAGAATTGAAGGAAGGACTCGGCGAGTGGAGATGGTGACTCCTTGCTTCTGATGCGAACTTGCGGTACGGCGCGGTCTCGTCCATTATTAAGGATTCGACCTCGGGGTCGACGTCTTTGTTGACGAGGCTTTGGCTCACATCCCCTCAGTGCCTATAAGTTCCCATATCTTGTCGTGTTTGATTTCATTCTGAGTTGAGTGTTGATCTTGTTTTGGATATTGATTTTACGTTGGATGTGGCAGGTGGCTACTCATTTGAAAAGTTTGGCTAAAAAGGCCAAACTAGACGAAGGCCATGCCAAAATGCCAGGATTTACAAGGCGGTGGCTTCCACTTATCAACGGGTGAGCTGTGGGATCAGTGCGTATGTAGGAGGCAATGGCTTAAATCTAATTTGAAGCCGCCACCACGTCGGCACGTGCTCGGTCTAGGGTAGAAGATGAGGTCGAGCAGCTTGAGGGCGGTAGAAGGCGAAGCTCAGGAGTTTGGGATGAGCTACGGAGTGCACCTGAAATGACTTGCTGGAGGCCGGGACGGGCTGCAGTCTGCCCAGTATGAGCTTCAGATGGTTAGGGATGAGCTAACACATCCAGGGCGGCTGCGGGAGTCTAAGGAAGGCTACGTGCGGTCAAGATGAACTACGCAATAAGATGACAGCTCTTTGGGTGGGAGCTCGTCGTGAGGTTCAGGGGCACATGGCTTCGGTGAGCCTTTGGCGAGAGTGTCGTGGGGCTGCGTGGGGACCTCCATCAGCAAGTAACTCACAGTTGCTGTGGGACGAAGTTATGGGAAGATTGAGGGCGGAGTGTACTTTCCGTGGGCTTCTAGGTGGCTTGCCTTTGGAGGAAGAGCGCAATGCCAACCGCTGAGACTGAAGCTTTGACATCCACAGCTACCGAGGAGTGAAATCCCTCTCTGTGACTATTACGGAGAAGCGGTTGCAGAAGTCCTCCTTTCTTCACCTCTGCTCCTCCTTCGGCGCGATCGTGGCGCATATAAACGTCAATTTTGTTTTTATTTATTTTCTTCGGGCTGGGACCCAGAGACGTATGTAGCCTTTTCCTTAATAAATGTTAACTTTTGCCACTTTTGTCTGTATGCATTTCGCGTGCATGGCCAGATTAATTTCTTGGCTACATTACTGAGTTGAGCAACTCACGGGAACGTATGGCTAGGTGGCGAGTTGAGCTCTCAAAATTGAGCTCACTGAACTCAGCGGCGAGGCCTTATGGGGTGGGCTCTTTGGCGATCTAACTCTTAGGCTTCATGGCTGGCCCAGTGTAGTCGAGCTCGTCGGGTGGCTTGATTGGGCTCACAGCGAGGCCTTGTGAATTTGAATAACTGGTGATCGACTCTTAGGTATGGCTGATGTAGAGTAGTCGGGCTCGTCGGTGAGTTCTTTGGAGCTCTGCAGGCATTTGAGGCCTTATGGGTTAAATAGCTGGCCCGATCGACCTCTTGGGAGCTGCGTGGCTTGTGCGGAGTGGTCGGAGCTCGTCGGCCCGAATTTCTTTGGGCTCAGTGGCCCGAGGCCTTGTGGGTGAATAACTGGTGATCGACTCTTAAGTTTGCATGACTTGTGTAGAGTGGTCGAATAGTGATGAAATTTTCTTTGGGTCGGTAGAGGCCTTGTGGAATTTGAATATTTGGTGATCTAACTCTTAGGCTGCCGCGTGGCACAGTGGCAAGTGGTCGGAGCTCATGTGGTATTGGGCTTCGGGTGAGGCCTTGTGGGGCTGAATAATAACTGGTGATGCGACTCTTAGGGTCTGCGTGGCATGGGGCCAATCCGAACTCGTCAGGCCCGAGTTCTTGGGCTCCGGTATTTGTGGCATTGTGGTTGAATAACTGGTGATCGACTCTTAGGGTGCGTGCTTTGTCTTGAGGAGTAGTGTTTCTTGAGCTAATTTCTTTGGAGCTCCGGCGAGGCCTTCGTGAAATTTGAATAGCTGGTGATCATTGTTAGGGTGCATGACTTGTGCGGAGTGATCGGAGCTCGTCAATGTTCTTTGGCGGGCTCAGATTATTTATTGACTGTAATGGGTTGAATAGCTGGTGATCACGACTCTTAGGAACAGCATGCTGTGCGGAAGTGGTCGGGCTCGTCAAACTAGGCTATGGAGCTCCGGCCCGAACACTGTGGGGTGAATAACTGAGGCTAATCGACTCTTGGTACATGGCTGTCTTAGTGGTCGATCTCGTCAATGTTTCTTGGGCTCAGGCGGGCGCGTGGTGAATAACTGGCCCGATCTTACTCTTGGGCTCGTGGCTGTGCGAGTGAACTCGTCGAGCTTAGGCTGTTGGGCTCGGCCCATTGTGTGTAATGGTGAATATCTGGTGATGACTTTTTAAGGCTGCGTGAAGCTGCGGAGTAATAGTCGAGCTTGTCAAGCCAATTCTTGGAGCTCATTTGAGGGCCTTGTGGGCTAAATAGCATGAGTTGATCTGACTCTTAGGAATTTGCATGGCTGTCTGAAGTAGTTGACTGCGTCAAAGGCGGGCCTCTTGCGGGCTCCGGTGAGGCCTTATGGGATTTGAATAACTGGTGATCAGGCTCTTAGAACTGCGTAGCTGTCTGCGAGTGGTCGGGCTCGTGGTAGCTGGCGGGCCCCGGTAAGACCTTAATGAATTTGAATAGCGGTGATTTGACTCTTAGGTTGTATGGCCTGTGCAGAGTAGTTGAGCTCGTCAGCCCGGGGCTGGCTGGGCTCCGCGGGTATTCGACGGCGTTGACTGCGGGGTCTTCTCTGGGGTTGTCGCTAGTTTGCCCAGGCATCGGCTCGGGTTCTGTGCACGGGGATATGTCGACCGGACCCGGCCTGAACTTTTTCATTAAATCCCATACCCTTTTGAGGTATAGGATCATTCTTTCACTTTTGGCCTCGTAGGTATCTTCTATTTGTCTTACTACCAGTTGGGAGTCGCTGTAGATCTCTAGCTAGTCAATTTCCGATTGAATGGCGGGTTGAGGCTGTATAGCTTGACCTGCATGTCGACCTGGTTGTTGGAGCTTGGAATTTGAATGCGGCGTGTGCTCGATATCTATACCTTGGGAGAGTCGAGGATTAGGCAAGCTCAGCTTCCTTATGCGTTTGTGTCAGAGAGTTTCCGGATGGAGTCGATCAAACCCAGACGTTCGTAGACTCTGGCGAGATGAATTCCATGTGAAGTCCTCTTAAGATACATACATTGCAATTTTCGGTTTATATCGATGTCGACAAAACCTCTATAGCCCACTTCATGGCCTTCTTGAGGTCTAAGCATGTAACACTTGCTTCATCGAATATTACATTTGGAACTTCTATGGTATGAGCACGAAAGTAAAGCGGGCTCGTACCAGTTACTAATGCCAAGATTAATTTTTCCATCCTTTGATACCTCTCCTCCGCTCCTCTCAAAGCTCGGCTGCAATAGTAAACTAGGTGTTGTACTCGGTCTTTGTCCCTGACGAGGACAACGCTGGTCGAGAAGTCTGAAACAGCTAAGTATGGGGTGGGGCTCCTGATAGGGCTTACGAGAATGGGTGGGATCAAATCTTCAATGATGCTTCTGCACTGTTATCCATTGAGACTCTGACTGAGTGTGCTCATGCAGCCCTGGATACGATCAGCAGTGACAATCACCACCTGTCGATGGTTGTACTGTGAAGGGAGGCTGTGCAGCCTCTAGCCACCAACCTGGCCCAGTTGCTCAATTCTCAGCCAGTGATGCAGAATGATTTCAGTTGATACTCAGGTGATGCTGGATGAGATTGACTGTATTGTGCTCTCTTCGGGTCTGACATCTCCAGGTGGTGTATGTCAGCTAATGACGTGATTTATGGTGACATGTCATCATGTACCCCTCCATGGTTGTTCTTATGCGCTTACGGAACATCTGTTCACGGCCACTTTAATAGAGGCAGCTCTAGTTCTTGAGCGAATGGCATCACCACGATAACAATAGGTTCCACTGT
The DNA here is from genome assembly GCA_016808115.1 of Tetrastigma voinierianum. Lineage (NCBI taxonomy): Eukaryota > Viridiplantae > Streptophyta > Magnoliopsida > Vitales > Vitaceae > Tetrastigma > Tetrastigma voinierianum. The sequence goes on from JAEQBH010001107.1 coordinate 1,142,618, forward strand.
ATTGTAACGGCGAGGTCTTTTCTTGGTCGTTGGTGTGCGATCACGTTGGCGGCGGAAGGCATCCGTAAGCGAAGTTCATGGCGGCCATTGGCATCCGCGATGAGGTCGATCTGCGACAAAGAAGCGTCTTTGGGCATGCTTTGTTGACTATCTGATGAAATCGATCTGTCGCCGCAATAGTTCGCTTTTGGCAATCTGACGTTGGCTAACCGTTCAAGGATATTCCACTTCTACGATTGCTACTTGGAGGAGTTTGAGCCTCCTCGTTAATCGCTTTTTGCCTTTAAGTGCGAAGCTCCTCCTTTTTGTCGACTAGCTTGAAGGATGGGGTGACGTTCGGCCTATGTGTGATTGCGTAGAATTAAATCCCTCCAGTATGCATTTTGCTTCCATGTGGTCTTGTCTTTATTCTGTCTCGAAAAATGGGTGAGAGGGCTGAGGTCCTACGCGACTTAGACTATGTAGGCGAGGTGTTCGAGTCGTCATCAACGATACGAGGTTCGGCTCTTCGAGGGGGCTCGGTCGGGTGAGCACCTGCGTCGCGCATGTCGAGCTCGTCAGTATATGTTATCGGCTAGCTTTGCTTCATGGATCTGAGTAGCATTCCACGGCCCGTGTTGGTCTCCTCGAACCATTCCTACTCGGCTTACGATGAAACTTGATCATCATGGTAGCGGAGGGAATAAACTATTGCATTGAGAGAGTGCGCTGGCTACCAGCATATTATAAGCGGATGGCGATACAAGCGAGGAATCTTCTTTGTCGTCGTTACTGGTATGGGATCTCGAGGTGAGCACACTAGTTGTATTGAGCGAGGGTAATACTTTTCTCAGGAGAATCCTCGAATGGGTGCGACGGGTTCCATTTTCTCACTTTGATGCCCACGTCTTATCAAAAGTAGAAGCTGAAGATGATGTCGGTGAACTCGGATTGTCAACTAGGACTCGATGGGTAGTTTTGTTGGCCTGGCTATCGAATTATAAAGGAACCGTCGTAGGTCTTTGGCATCCTTCAGTCTGAAGTCGAACGTTATGGATGTGTCGGCCAAGGGCGGTTGGGCAGCTTGTACTTCCACTACCTCTGTGACACGATCGCTGCGAATGGGCCTTCCGGAGTGCTGTTGGATTACTCCTCTGTCAAATCCTCCAGAGATCACGTGGATTTCCCACTAGAGGCGGTAGTCTTGAGTTGTTGTACGTCGAGGTGGTGGTGAGTGTTCTTGGCCAGGAGCACAGTTACGAGCTGATTATGAAATTTGATTTTCAAAGAGTATGAAGCGTCAGAATACCGCAGTAGGTATTAAATTGCTACATTTCCTTCTTGAAATTTGTATGTAATCATCGGGTGCGGTGCGAAACAGTCCTATGGAACTCGCAATGATACACAGTGTTGTCTCTTGTGGCGAGTCGACTTCATTGGGTTGGCCACCTCGAAATTGTTCATTTAAGCGCCGGACTGAATCAAAGGTACATTAAAGGGTGAGCTAGTTGGGTGAATAACGTTGTCGTCTCTTGAGTTGAGAGCTGAAACGATCCTACGAGGTTTAGCGCCTTTTCGAGGATCGTTCTCCATCTTTCTTTGGAGACCTTTCGTTAAGCTACGTCTTTTGAGGCTCAAAGATCATAAGTAAACTGTCCAGTCAAAGCTTTTTCTTTATGGTGGAGGAGCTCCTTTCTTGGATATGAGAGCTTCTTCGCCATTGATGTACCTCTGCTGCTTTGCGAGCACCTCGATACATGCGCGGGGGATTTTTTTGAAATGGAAAACATAAGGGTCTTTGTTTGTGCCCGCAATCCCGTGATGAATGCGGTGATCGCCAGGCTTTTCTTCAGTATATCTCGCCCGGAGACTCTGCGTTGAACCTTTGAACATAGGACCTCAGGCTCTCCTACGAGCTCTGCTTGATGGTCAATAGATGGTAGCTTGGCTTTCTATCGTCACGGCTCGATAGAGTGAGAGGCGAATGTGTGGATAGCTCTGAATGGGAGATTGATGAAGGCGGAAGCTTGCACGTTACCGCCAATAGGGCGAATTGGGCCTTTTAATGTGATGCGAAAGCTCTTTGCATCCTGCGGGGTCTTGATACTTATGCGACTCTATTTGGTTTTGTAAGTGTTGAGGTGATCGGCGGATCTACGACACCATCGAATGCTTCCACTTGTGGCATCCTGAATTTTCTTTGGAAGAGAGAAATTGAAACACCTCGTAGTGAAGGGTGACTCAGTCTGTTGTACCAAGGTGTCCATAGTGTCAGGAGTGCGTCCTCTTACCACCTCCTTCACACGGCTGAGATCTTGCTGGAGGCTCTTGAACCTCTGCTCCCATGATTGTTCTCCTTCTCTTGGCTGAGGTGACGTAGTTCTTCGTTCCCGACATGTCCTCCGAGTGTTGCTTCGTTTCCCTCCTCCCGAGGGCAGTGCGGTCCATGCCCAGCTCTGGCGGACTTTAATACATTTTAAACACCTCGGAAAATCGGATTGTGTTGCCCTTCATGAGGAGGAAAGTTGTGACCTTCTGACTTTGTCGTACCTCCGTGTGGGATTGCATTTGCACAGTGAGTTGCTCACAACTCATATCGGCGTTGGTTGGTGGGGCGAGCACCTCCACCTGGATCGTGTTGGCTGCATCGCTTCTGCGATGCCGGGGTCTATTTGTGCCAGCGTCGCTTGGCCGAGATCCTGCATCCTTGGTGGATTAGTGTTGCTCTTGCTTGTGTTAAGTTGATACCATCGATCAGCGAGATATCGGTCTTTATTTATTATTTGTCGTTCCATCTGGCCATGTGATGATGCCTTTTTCAAGCGAGGCCAGGTTGGGCGTGTGGGGTCGTTAGGCGGACACGGACCTCTTTGTTGAGGGTGAGATGCTGCGAGGCCAGCGTTGCTCTCCTTTACCAAAACAAGAAGAAGAAGAGTGACGAGGGGACCGCGGAGTGGCCGCTCCGATGCCTAAGTCAGTTTCTTTCTGAGAGAAAAGATAGACTGCTTAGAGGGCGAATGTGTTGCGTACCTTTCACCGATAGGGTGGCCTGGTATTTATAGTATATGTTTTCCCAGTTGGATGGTGATTAGGATTCTTTCCCATTGGACGGGATATTTCCTGCTTTTATCGGTATCGGATTTGATTAAGGATATTGAAAGAACAGTTTATTTAGGATTATCTTTCTTCCTCATTGGTGGGATCCGGCTTGATCTGCAAGATGAGCTGTTATATCGTGAATTATCCTATTTTCCTTGCTGGTGAGATTTAGTTGGATTTGCAGGATAATATGTTATTGGGGATTATTCTATTTCCCTTATCGATGGGATTTAGTTTGATTTGCCGAATGTAGGCTTTCTCAATTACCCATAACCGTCCTTTGGGCCGAGCGGACTAGGCCTTCATTTTGGGTTGGCGTCAAAGGCCTGAGTGTTTCAATGGGCGTACCTCTTCTTTGGGTTTGGCGTGTGGGCCTGCGAGCCCATTTTTCAAACCCTATCATTTTAAAATAATATCTTTTATCATTGTTGAAAGGAGAGAAATAATATAATTTTATCCATTCAACATTAAAAGTAGGAGGAGCTTAAACAGATTAATCCTCTTTTTGTTGGTGTCTCTCTGTGCTTCAAACTCACTAATACTTTCCTCATCCTGACTCGAAGAATCCATGGAAGTACAGCCCGAGTGAGCCAGAAAATCCCAGATCTTGGAAGTTTCCAAAATTCCCGGCTAGTTGGAATTGCTAGAATTTTATATATCTTGCAAAGATGGCGTGCCTGGATTAGAGAACTCCAAAATTTTGGTGTAATCGCAGGTTCTGATTAAGGAATTGCTTAGATATATTCTCAATCATGCTACCAAAAAATTGTATCGAATTCATGCACTTGTGAGCACTCATCATTTACTTAATTTCGAAAAAGGATTAGAACAGGCAACCTCCATTTCACAAAGGAATTACACAGTGAGGTACTATGTCAGATGTTTGATATTGATAGTGCCTAAAAAATCAGCCCATAGGCTCGAACCGGACCCGGGAATGAACCACGAAGCGGGGTACATGAAAACTTTGAGAACTACTCGACTTTGAAACGGCTTTAGGTAGGGATATCAACCAATTGATCTTCGAGATCGAATCTTAGCTGGCTTCGACAATTTCTCATCTAATTTCTCCTTAGCCAGAAGAATCACTGTCCTACCTCACGCATGCTATGCGATCATGTTGTGCCAGGACATGAGCAATATCACATCTTTGCTTTATTGTCACAATAAAGTTGAATCGGTTGCCTGGGCGGATAACTGAAATCCATCAGTAAGTCTTGTACAATGTTTCACATATTCAGTGCCATACCCATAGAATTCGACCTCTGCGGCAGGCGTGCAACAACGATGCATGTTTTCTCCATGTAGCGAGATTACCACCTACGGTGAAATATCCGAAAGTGATCGTCTGTCATCTGTTGCTCATTGGTGGGCATCACTATAGCCATCCCACACTTTGACAATCTACATTTTGGTGAACAAAATGCCCTCGGGACGGACTTAGATACCTTAAAATGCTATACTTGCATTCATATGTTGTTCTCGAGTTATGCATAAATTGACTAACGATACTCAATGCATAGAAGCGAAGTCTGACCCTAGTGTGGAATTCGAAAGTACATCAATCTTCAATGAGCCTCACGATATCTCCTTTATCAACGGGCACCAGTTAGTCTCGACCACATACTTCAATCCTTCTTCTACGGGTGTATCAAATTTGGTTGACATCTTGACACTTTCTGGTTCCTCTGACAAATCTAAAGCATATTTTCTTTGAGACAGAAAATCCCTTTATCAAATCGAGACACTTCGATCGAGAAAATATTTAGTGACTAGGGGTATTTCATTCGCGTCGCTTGACAAGTAACTTTGTAGAGCCTTCCTTTCATCAGGGTCATTTCTTGTAGCCACCATGTTATCAACATACACAATAAGGCCAGTGATCTTACCATGTTGTTTTTTCAAGAATAAAGTGTGGTCTTAATTACTCTGATGGTAGCCAAAAGACCTCATGGACTTCGTGAACCTTCCAAACCATGCTCTTGGAGATTATTTTAGCCCATATAACGATTTCTTTAATTTGCACACTTTCTGACAATGCACTTTTGGTATCATGCACCCTAGTGGCAAATCCATGTACACTTATCCGGACAACTCACCATGAAAAAAGGCGTTTTTCATCAGAATTGTCGATAGCCAATCGGAGTTATGTTTAGAGACAATAAGACTCGAGCGTATTGATTTAGCTACGGTGAAAATGTATCGATATAATCAATTCCATAGGTTTGGGTGTACCCTTTTGCTGCAGTCTCGCTTTAAGCGTTCGATTATTTGCATCACTTTGTCTTTACAATATAAACTATGACCTCCATGGTTCTTCCTTGGAGGACAATCAACAAGTTCCCAAGTTTCATTCTTCTGCAAGGATTTCATCTTCTCATTCATAGCAGCTTTCCACCTTGGGTTAGCTAAGGCTTCCTGCACACTGTTAGGAATAGATACAGTAGATAATTGATTTACAAATGACTTATTTGATTAAGACAAGCGATGGTTAGACACATAATGACTCATGGGATATTTAACTTTACTAGAAAGTTCGGGTTCATATGTGGGTTTGGGAATACCTGCAGTTTGGCCTTGGTGGTAGTTGTTTTCTTGGTGGTTTAGACACTGCGGGACCATCCTCGGCCAGCGATTGGTTTGGTGTAAAGTTGCACGTGGTGCGAGAAGATTGAGATGGAGGTTGATCCTGACTTCATTATCTGAGTCTTCATCATGTTCATCACCAGCATTAGTCCAATTTATACCGCTCAAATCGATTCTGACATTCTCGTACTAATTTTAGGGCCTTCCTTTTCATTCCAGCCAGTTGTTGCGGGTTCGGAGAGTTTCCCATACATAAAGATGTAAAATTATAGTCTAGAGCTTGACCTTCCAGGGTGCTCCCCTTGAGTTCGAGGCTTAGAGGCATCTATCGAGTCTTCATGAATAACTACATCCATTTAGCAACAAACATTCGTTTGCTTGGAGGTGTGCATCGGTACCTGATATGACATACTAAAGACACATCGCAATGCTCGAGGTGTTAACTTGATAACGTTGGCCCACTTATGAAGATGTACAAATGCTACACAACCAAAGACATGTGAGGAGGTAAGTTTGGACCGATTGGGCAACAATTTGCATCAATGAGAACTGGGATGGTGTCAGAATCGATAGTCTTTGGAAGGTACTCGGTTGATCAAATATGTTGCGAGAGGAGTAAGTGCGGAGTCCCTAATAGGATAAAGGCATATGTGTGCTTATGATGAAGCACAGAATGACCTTCAACAAGTGACGATTTTCGCTCTGCCACCCATTCTATTAGGGTGTATTGGAACAAGTAGTTTGATGAATGGTTCCATGGGCTTCAAATCTTGTAGTCGGCTTCAAATATTCACCTCCTTTGTCCTTTAGAACACAGACTTTGTGCATTATCTTGACTACAAACCATTTTATGAAAAATTTTTGAAATAACGAGTTTACTTCACTTTTGGACTTCATCGAAACATACCCCAGTCATCTGAGTACGATCATCAATAAAAGTAACAAAACCAACACGATCCATCAATGTAATTTAGGTGAATATTACGAAACATCGAATGTATGATCATAAAAGGAACTGAACTTTTATTCAAGGTTAATGGAAAGCGAGCACGATGGCTTTGAAAGTTCAAAAACATCCATTTGAAACTAGAGACATCAGTTTGCAAATAAATTAGGAAATAATTTTTTCATGTAACGAAAGAAGCATGCCAGGGCAGTCGATCACCATAACCATATCTCGTATTTCCCTTTTTTTCTTTTTTTTTAGTCACTCCAATCTTTAAAGCTTGGCCTTGACTCCTTGACCTTTAGACACCAAGTCAGAGTAATACAGCTTCCTGCTAACACCCTGACAATCGTCACGCCTTGTCGGGATGTCCTTAAATACCTGAGAAAATTGGTAAAAATAATGACCTGAAAATAAGGCGTGGACATTTGGCCCGACAAAGATTATAATTGAGGAATAGCAGCGAATCCTAAATTCAAGGTGTTAGTGAGGAGACCGAAAGATCCTTTGATAATCGGAATTGAGGTACCATTAGCAGTGGAAACAGAATTTTGTGAGGAAGATTTAAAGTGAAACTTGTCACCAAATCAAATGTCATATGATATGTAACCTGAAATCAATTATCAACATGCACTATTAGAAGCGGATGTAGAAATATTTAAAACCTTACCACCATTACTTGTTGCTGCTGCCAATGTAGAGGACTTTTCACCGCTATCATCCTTTGTCTTTGTTTCAACAATTGCAGTAGTAGAGGCCTTCTTGGAATTCTTCTTCAGGAATCATGGCTGCTGATCCTGCATTCAGGAATATCCATAGTTCATATCATCGACTTTTTGTATGACCAGTTTGATCACAGTGAGTGCATTTGTATGATGATTTGTTGCCACCATTAGTAGTCTTAGGATGGATGGGCCTTTTTTGGTCTTGCTGGTGTTAAGGGGACCATTTTTTGTGGCTAGGTTAAGTCACCATGGCAGGCTTGAAATTTTCCGGTTGTCCGTTCATCACCTGTGAACATCTTACGACAAACTAGGGCTAACACTCTTCTAGTCGAGGATAAGATCGCCCTCAAAGATTCCTCAGCGCGCGCTCAAATCACCACCACAATCTGACTAGAAAGGAATGTACACCCTATGTCTGTGAAACGATTTCAATAAGGATCACGATATCGTCTCATCCACCATGACCACCTTATCACGATGATCTAACTCACTAAAGATTTCAATCAGTTCTTCATAATATATAGAAGTGAGTGCGCCATTTTGTTGTGAAGAAAGCCCTGCAGTTGAGAGTAAAAACACGTAATTCATGGCTCCATCATGAAAGGCTTTAGATAAAGCTTTCCAAATATCTCGTGCGGTAGGTAAGCGAATGTATCGCTTCATAATCTTCGGGGACATACACATCAATAACCATCTTTTTACCTTTTGATTGTCTGAATACCACTTTTCATGCCCTTCATCTTTCTCCTTAGGTGGCGACGATGTACCACGAATGAAGGAGAGTTTCTCCTTCTCAGCAATTTGCATCTTTAACATTTGAGACCACAGATCATAGTTGGTCTCATTCAATACAATTCCTGAATTGAATGATGAACCGTATTGAATAATGATGAGGGTAGATTTGGTGACAAATGTTTAGAATCTAACTTGCTCATGGTTTAGGATTGAGAAGAAGAATGATTTAGGGCTTCGTGGCTGCGATACTGACTTAACAAGCAGAAAAGTATTTTTATTCATAAAATAATTTTGTATCTTTACATGTACATATTTATAGAGATAATAGAGATCCTACAATCAAGCTATTCCTATAATTAAGTTATTTACCTAACGATATCTCTAAACTGGGAAGAATATGTGGTTTCCTATAATTAAGTTACTTGCTAATAGGAATAATAGTAGGAAAGAATTTTATGAAGAATCTTTGACTATTAATCGATATCAGCGGCTTCGCCGTGGGAAGTAGATAGAAGGAGCCCAGCGTGGGGACTCGGCCCATGATAACATCCTGGTCACTCATTAAGGTGTGAGCCCAGGGCCGAAATTAAGCCCAGTGGGTCGGATTGGTGACGGGGATAATCCGTTGTCCACAGGTTGGCCCGAAGTAAGAAAGGAAAAGCCTCACGCTACATTATCAAATATCTACCCATTAAGGGAAGAAGGATCTCCCACGATTACGACTCCCTAATTATCCTCTAATTTAGTTAGCGATAAGGAAAAGAAGATCCCTTACCCCAGTGGAAGATCTTGAGTATCGCCGTTTATGAGGAAAGTCATCATGATCACCCGCTGATAAATATCGAGCAATTCCAGAAGAAAGGTATAAACAGCGCCCATGGTATTAGAATTCTTTCCCTTTCATAGAAAGAAACTAGGCATCGGAGGCGGTCGACACATCCGTCGGACCCCATTTTGGAGTGCGAGATTCACGGGTTATTCATTATTTACGGCCCATGCAGTCGACCCGGCTGACTCGAAGCTTGACCCGATCATCGATTGAAAAGCACCATCGGTTTAGGCGTCGATGCGTAGGAACGGCGTTCCTTTACAAATAAAGCGATTTCTGATAAGCGTGGTATCGACTCGAAACATGAAGCGGGAGTCACGCCCGGCCCCGAGGACCTTAAGACTAATGGGACAATGTTGGCCGGTAGATGTCGGGAGGCGTTCGGGCTCTTGGTCATTGCTTGATAAGATGGAGCCCTTTCGGGTCTCGTCAATCAGCGTCTACTAAGGGAGTTGGCGGAACTCACCAGATAGGTGCAACGACCACAGGATGCACAACAGGCCTATGAAGGCCGCAATACCATTCCACAAGAGGAGCAACAACACCTCGACGCCCCCTAGACATTGACGGAGGAGGAGAAAATAGCAGGAGCTAGGGGCGCTGATCCTCGTACCAGAGGCGGTCCGCAAATGAAGGGATTCTTGTGAGACGGCCAGTGAAGAGCCTGACCCACAAATCGGCGAAAGGGAAGGGAGAACGATCTTGGGGCTTGACCACATGAAGAAGCGTAAGAAGTTCCATTAATCTCGATGGATGCTTTGAATTACGATAGCGGAATCCCAGTTCACGGTAGAGTACTACCTTCCTCTCAAACAAAGTTGAATGCCGCGGATCGAGGAAGCTTTTCAGCCGGAACTAAAGACCCCGTAAGACCGCCTCGACACCTATAAGAGACTAGATGGAGGCTTGCATGGATACTAAGACCCAGTGAAATCACGAGCCTTTGCCCATCGCAGCTTAAGGGCTCGGCCTTGGCATGGATCGAAGCGAGCTCTGACCTCGGTGTCGTCGCGAGAACTCTGTACTTTCGATGTCCCACTTCATCGGAGCTCGGACATACCGGAAGTCGAGCTACCTCTTACACCCCAAAATATACCCTAGTCGTTTTTGGCATGTTTATGGGTATTTTGTAGTTATAATTTAAATTTTTCGTAATTTAAATTCAAAACGTGAAAATTTCGAAAACCCGGAAATAAGTAAGGGTAAATTTGTAATTTGTAAAAATGGGATATAAATGTCATTGGATTACAAGATTATATGCCAAAGTGGAATATGAATAACTTGTGGTGCAAATAGAGGAGAGATGAGGACCAAGTCTGATTAAGGAAACTTAAGTCAAATTAATGCATTTTTATGGCGAAACATGGCCTTATGAAATGAGACCAAATAAGACGATTTTGGTCTCTCATTTGAGTGGCACGGAGGGCAAAACGTGAAGGAGAGAAAGGAAGAGAGAAGAAGAAGAAGAAGAAGGAGCAAAGGTGGACTCACAGATCCACGGGCTGTGTGACTCGCTTTTAAATGAAAGAAAATGTGGGTTGATTTTGAGTTTTAAAATCGGGTCGGAGGAGGCAGTTTTCTTTGGAGTTGCCACTTACTTTTGTTGTTATTTTATAAGGGGGAAAACCCGAGTAAGAACAAAAAATCCCAATGAATCCAGTATGGAAAAAGCGTTCTGTGAAAACTAATTCACGAATTAGGGATCGAGATTATCTATCGGGAAGGTACCTCGTATGAAGTGGCACCCCTCTGAGCCCAAGAACTCGAGTCTCTACTAGTGAATTGGGTATGTGGGGCGTATGGGTGAATCGGATAATTCTCAATCAGGCTAAACATACGACTTGGATCGAGACTTGACCCTAATTGGTATCTAGAATGCTTAAAAACACTCGACGAGGAAAATGGCGTACTGTGGTCCTGTGCTTCTGAGAAGTTAGTCGCACATTTGAGCATACAATAATCTCTCAAAATTAGATATCAAAAGAAAGGAAGCCAAGAGAAACCATACATAGCATCTCCAACCACTCATTGATGCTACGCTCTTGTCTGACCATATCCTATTCATCTAGAAGAAACGGGCTCCTTGAGAGCACTAGGTGTGGTGCTTAACTAATCACCCTTGGACATAGATCTTGGTCTTAAGAATCCAAAGATTGAGCCACATTAACCTGAACTAAACCCCATTTCAGATCCTAAACATAGCCTTACACTGATCTGGAGCGAATGGGCCGGACTCACAAAGGTCACGGGCTTCAATTAAATTAAAATCTGACGACCCTTACAAAACCCGAAAAACTGGCTGATCCAGTTCCCCAACCAGTCGATCTGGTTGAGAACAATTCTGAAAATTTTCAAAACATTCCTTATAGAGTAAGGAAACCAAAAAATACAAACGTAGTACAGATTAGGCAAGATGACTAGGCAGGCACAAACAAAACAAAGTACCTAAACTTCCATTCGGGAAGCGGGCCCGATGAGTGGGTGATCGGGTTTTCCAAACCGAGTTCAAGCGAGTTTGAGAGAGACTCTCAAAATTTTCAAAACCTTCCTCTACGAGAGTCAAGAATCCAAAAAACAAAATCAAGTAGAAAACTTGACTGCGAATGATTGAGAGCCTTAGGCCTGGCGCAGACCCTGACTATTTGTTCGTAAAGCGAATTGATTAGGCAGGCGATCTGGTTTCCTAACCCGATTCATTTGGTTGAAAGAAGGTTCTCAAAATTTTCAGAACCTTCTCAAGAGTTAGAAATCCAAAAAACAAAGCGAAGTACCATCAGGCTCGAATTCGAAACTGAAGCGCAAGCGGCGGCAGACTGACTGTTGTTCCGTGGCCCGAATTGAGTGAAGCCGGTGTCGGTTTCCAACCAGTTCGACCCGGTTGAAACTTTCTGAATTTTGAACCTTCCTCAAAAAGTGATCCAAAAAATAAATCAAGTAGAAAATGATTCGAATGGCGAGAAGCAGAGCTACGCAGGCGCAAAGACCCAATTCTTTGTTCTAGCAAGCGAATTGATGAACCCATCGGTTTCCCAACCAGGTTATTGCAGTTAAGAGAGCTCTCAAGATTTGTAGAACCTTCCTCGAAGATTTAGGAATTAAAAAAACAAGGGTACAAAATCTAACTCCGAATGACGAAAACAGACACAAACGGTGCGAGGCCAGCTAGCGTTCAGTGACCGGGTGATGGCCAGTGATTTGATTCTAGCTTGATTCATCAGAGTTGAGAGAGGCTCTCAAAAATTTTCAGAACCTTCCTCAAAGAGTTAGAGATCCAAAACAAGCAGTACAAATCCGACTAGGAATGGCGGAAGCAAACCTGAAAACGATTGCCTAGTGTCCTAACACGAGTCCGCAAACAACAAAGGCAAAGAAAAGCATAAAAGAAATGGGAGAAGCGTATAAATTTCGTACCTGTAAGATTCACGGATATTCCCCCCTTTTTCTTATTTCTTTCCACTTCCAAAACCAAGTATCCACTCCTTCAAATCCGTCGGAACTCCTCTTCAGAACAAGAGAGACCACACCCTCCGGATTTAGATAAACTCTCCTTTCCTCCTTTTCTCCCTTTTTCCTCTCTTCTTCCTCCCTTCCCTTTTTGATCACCTCTCGTTTTTCTTCTATTTCTCTCTCCTTTCTCTCTAATCCCATCATTTGGACACCTTGAGTCCAAGGAACTCCCCACTTGGGTCTTGAACTTCGGCTTCATAAACACTCATCACATTCCTAAGGTCCATAGGCGGCCACATTTCTTGCTTTGCTTAACCACCAAGTATCCGTGGACCCAAGGTGGTTGCCAAGAACCCCATAACATGGTCAAAACTGGATCAACCCATGCCTAGGACTGATCTGGGCTTATGGGCGATCCATAGGATTGAGCACGAAATCACAAAAAATTAGCGCCCCATGTAACCTAGCTCGATGCACTGGCTGTACAGTTCCCAACTGGTCGATATGATTGAGAAAAAAATATGAAATTTTGAGAGAATATTCCTTGAAGAATAAGGAGTCCATGAAAAAAAACGGTTCTTGATTCCGAGTCCGGGTGAGGGAGATATGACCAAAACAAGCCTTAGTGCTCCGAATTCAAACCTGCTCTAGTAATGAACTTCGAATCAGTGAGCTGGCTGATCTGGTTATAAAAATTCCTCAAGTTTTCTGTTACTTTCTCAATAGTAGGAATCAAAAAAAAGCGGCTTTCGGTCGGGGTTCGGACGAGGAGATATGATCGAAACACAAGCCCAGGTATACGGGTATCGACATACTCTAATAAACTCCGATTGAGCTAAACCCTTGGGGGCCCCACTTGCTTCTTATGGCACGATGCTAATAACTAAAACAAAGAAGCCACGATGACACTCTAAAGTGAACTACATCTTTGATGGACCTTATACAAGCCCACAGGGCTGGAGACGGACTAAGCCTAAAGGGCTGCAATGGTGTTATATGAGAACGATGGGTGAGTGTGACACCGAAGGATAAATGCAGAAATGTGAGGGGACAAAATTAAAGGGGTCTACAAATATGCCCCTCTTCAATAGAGGTGAATGAATGAGTGTATCGTGGGTCGAAGTGCAAGCGTGCAAGAGTGAAATGAACTCCTAGTGAAAGAACTGAATGACCAAACAATTTTGTCCACCTTGCCTGAATCTTTGAAGGTTAACGAGCAGTCGCTCAGATTGAAGGACTTAAAAGAAAACCGGGTACGATGAGAGATGAGTGATCTGGGCACAATGTGGGAAAAGATAATGAAATCAGGGCGTCTTGGGAGGAGGTGAGAAATGGAATGACTCCGGAGAGGATCAGGAGAGTGGGAAGGGTTGGATCAGGGTGGAGTCTCTTCCAGAAGGTGGGATCAGGTGCGATGTCAATGTGGGATCAGACGAGTCTGGAAGGTAAAATCCAAGTTGATCTAGGGAAAGGTGGGATCAGATGATGCGGGAAGGGTAAAGGTCAGTTGATGGGAGAGTGGGGTGAGTCTAGGAAGGTAAAATCCAGGTGAGTCTTAGGAAGGTATGATCCAGGGTTAGTCTGAAAATGTGGGATCGGGTGCAATCTTGAGAAGAACTGGGATGCGTGCGATCACCAGATGTGGGATCAGGAATGATCTCTGCAGGAATGGGATCGGGTTGAATGCTAGGAAGGTGAAATACGGGTGAGTCACAATGGGGATAAGTGATCTTAGAATGTGGGATCAGTGTGAGTCAGAATGCAAAATCAGGGTGACTACGAAAATGTAGGATCCAGAGTGAGTGGAAATGTGGGATCAGGCGAGTGCAGGGAGGAATGAGGAAATCGGGGTAGTGCGAGGAAATGGGAATCAGGGTGGAGTCTGCAGAAAGGTGGGATGCAGTGAATCTGGGAAGAAGTAAAGTCGGGAGCGAGTCTTGAAATGTGGGATGCGGGGCGATCTAGAATGTGGGTTCAGGAGTGCAGAAAATGTGGGATCAGTCTCGAAAGGTGGGATCTGTGATCTTTGGAAAGGTGGGATCGGAGCGAGTGCAGGAAATGTGGGATCCAGGGCTGATCTGGGAAGAGGTGGGATCGAGCCAGTACTAGGAAGGTGAAATCAGAGTGAGGAGTGCACAAATGGGGGAATCAGATAGAAAATGTAGGATCGAGTGAAATGCAAGAAAAGGGGTAAAGATAGGGTGAATCTTTGGAGAACTTCGAAACAAGCAAAGCGAAGTAAACAAACTCGAGGAAAAAGGGTAGGCCTAGTATGGCGTCGAGTGCACTTGACAAATGACTTCGAATAAGCCAAAAAATCAAACAATCATAATGAAAAGAAGGGGATGCTAGTGACAGAAAATGCGCGAGTAGTAAGCGAGAGACCCGAACTTAATAACAAGGCGGAAATAAAGGGGTATGTCCCTGTAGGACAATCTCACAAATGTGACCAAGGGTGAAAGAAAGGGGTTATGCCCAAGTCTAGGGTATCAACGCCATGTCAAAATCCCATAACTGCACATGTGGTCAAAGTCAGAGAGTTGAAAATATCACAATCAATCATTCATGAAAAATCATCCATTTTATTCCATAAAACTGATATAGGGTATGCCACAATGTGCACATTTGATATGCAAGTGCCTCGATGAAAAAAAAACTCTGAAATAAATTTCTAAAGACCCAATCGTAGAGCAGTGAACAAGGCAAACATATGGGGTGTCTTGACATACACCTATTGAGTTGGCAATATGCATGAATCGACCCAGGCTAGCCCGCCGGCACTCAGTTGTATG
Source organism: Tetrastigma voinierianum (assembly GCA_016808115.1). Lineage (NCBI taxonomy): Eukaryota > Viridiplantae > Streptophyta > Magnoliopsida > Vitales > Vitaceae > Tetrastigma > Tetrastigma voinierianum. The sequence continues at coordinate 1,157,756 of JAEQBH010001107.1, forward strand.
AAGAAACCCAGCTGCATGTGGAGCATACTCAAACTTTGATGCCAAAATATCTCTAGGCGAAATGGGCTGCCAGTGTACATGCGTACGAGCCAATGCCAACATGAAAGGATAGGGGTATGCCCCAGTGTGAACGTGTCAAAGCATCAAGCTAATGGGCTATCAACGGTCCCAATTCTCTGTATCATATGTACCTGATCATGGACTGATGCAAGCAAGGCGAATGGAGAGGCAATATGTGACCCTCGATACTCCCGAAACGAGAGACACATGTAGACATCTGTACTTTGATCATTAGTGAGAACTTTGTCCATATAAAATGTAGCCAGGCACGAGATCTCATGATGGTGCGGTCTTACGACTCGGACCATAATGTAGGCGGGGTGAAGGTGAATTGACATGATGGGGAAACAAAGGCCTAAATACCCGATAAACATTTCCAAACCACAATAAGCACAATGTCGAATATCGAAAGTCATGGCTTGGTATTTCAGCGATATCGAATGAACAATGTCAAATGACAAGTGAAGTGCACTAAAGAACATGTAAACAGAAGCGGAGACGATGATCAATAAGAGTAGAAGAAGGCGAAGGGATAAGAAAAATGATGAATGGATAAAGCAAAAAAAAAAAAAAGGAAGAAGCAATTTGGGATACAAATGTGGCAATGTGTGGCTTGATGACGAGCAACTCATCGGGAACGCGAGTCGAAGCAAATCGATATAAGATGGGAGTGGTGATGCGGGTAATGATCCGGGGACTGAGTGCGGCAATCAAACCTCATTCCCAATGTGTTACCTAGATCCATGAAAGATGGCCTGGCCTCTCCCTTGACTTTTGGAAGATAATAAATCTCTCGAACCAGGTATTTAGTATATTAAAGAATACCAAACAAACAATTTTTATTTTAATTTTTTTTTTTTTTTGTTTTTTGCGTCGAACCACCAAAGTAGGTCGAATGCCATGCTAACCGATCCAACTGAAAAACCTCAAACCTCGATCCCCGAATGGTCCCCTCGGCACAAGAATCCCGAGATCAAAACCTATAGGCGGAGCAGGGTGTGACCACTGTTGGTAGCTGCAGGATGAGAAGCACGTCATCATCATACAAAAGGAGATAAAGGTGAAACAAATAGAGATGATTTGGAAACTAGACTCCAAGGCGAGACGGTGTGAAGATGCAAAATGGAGAAAAAAGCATGCAATGATGCGAAAGAGCAACGAAGAATGACACAATGCTCATAATGCTCACGGATCAATTAATAAATAAAAAAGCGTGCAGAAGCGGGGCCTCCTCCCCCGGCCAAGTCAGAAAAATTATGCAAGGTTGAATGAAAGAATAGGCCATAATAAACAGCATTGAGGCTCAGGCTATGACCAGATATATCAATGTATGGGTGTGCAATAGGGAATATGGCTGCTCAAGTGATGGCCTGCGTCCTTTGACCCCAGTGATCTCATGCATAAAACTTCTTTAGTTGATCCACATTGGTAGCTCAGTGAATTGATTCCCAGTCAAAGTGCACGTCGACAGTGCTCCCTCTTAAGTCGGATCTTTCGGATGACCTGGAGCTGCTCGGTCGGTCTAAAATTACCTCTGTCGTTTGATCAATCCCACAGGGACCTTGAAGACTAAATTCATTATTTTAAACTTCCTGGGCTTAACCCTTTTTCTAAATGCATATGTCATTTTCCTCTGATAGGCCTGAACATGATCTGCTGCCCTCAATCTCTATCTCATCAGTGAGCGTCATAGCAATTTGAACCCACTCAGTCTTAGATGCTCACGATACTCCAATCTTACTCTCAGGGATCTAATCTCAATTTCAGCAGGCGCCTTGCCTCCATGCCATATACCCGAAAAGTAGGTGTAGCCCGAGTTGAAGTGCGAAAAGATGTCACGATAAGCCCCTGATACGAAAGGAGATTCTATGATCAGTCACTAGAAGTCTCGACAATCTTTCTCGAAAATCCTCTTGATATTCTTATTTGCGGCCTCATTTCTTTAGGTAGTGCGTGGCTTATATACGGATGATGATGATCTTTGAATACCATACTCTTGAACCGGTGTATCCCTTAGCCTCTAGAATGCACTCCTCTCATCTGAGGATCAACTCATGAGGACCCCATATGTATTAATGCGTCGATGAATTTGGCCACTCTGTATTTGTTAATCCGGCATAAGTAGCTTCCACCCACTTAGTGAAGTAATCAATAGCCACAGATGTACTCATGTGCCCACTAGAGACTTGGGTAGATCTTCCAATAATATCAATACCCCATCTTGGCGGCGAGGATGTAAGTGCATGCAGCTCGGAAGGTGGCGCGTGTATCGAGTCTCCGTGCATTTTGACACTCGAGACATCTGCGTACAAAATTGGCGGCAATGCGCCTCCCATAGTCAACCAAAGTAGCAGTCCCCTCATGATCTTACGGCGTTCAGCATGTGGCCTCCCATGTGTGGGCCACAGACTCCAACATGAACCTCTCGTCACTTGATTTGCGACGCGGTCGGACATAATAATAGGCCATCGGGTGGTCTCACATGAGGAGCCTCCCCCTGAATAACAAATCTGGTGGCCAACTGTCTCGATGCTCTCCTATCCTTGGATGGTTGTCTCGAGAATTAATGTATATGTGGCCCGATAAATATCATGATACCATGGTAGCTCATCCTTATTCTCCAATATCTCGATCAAACAACGATGGCCAGGTCTTGAACCTGGTCTCGATTAATAGTGGTCGCACAATCACTCTCGTAGGAATCTCAACCACAGGAGCTAAGGTGGCTATGGCATCGGCAAAGCGATTCTACGCTTTGAAAGCGGTCTTATATATCTCAAACTCATTCAAATCGGCAGCCGATAAGTCCTAAATGAATTATGGTAGAGACTGACTTCTCATCTCGAGGTCCTCAGGATACCACTAGGTCCTCTTTGTATAACTAAGTTGGAATCTGTGGATCTCATTGTCTAATCACGAATCCAGTGTGATGCACAGGCCGTAATGCGAAGCCTCATACTCAACTATATTATTCGTCGTAGATGATGATCGGGAAAATACTAATCGGAGCGATCTACAGGAATGTGATCACCCTATGGTGATATCGATAGATACCAATACCAAATACGGCGATTGGAGGCACCATCGAAATCTGTTGCCATCTATAATCTTGGTCATTGAAACAGGTGCTCATCGGGAAATCATAGTCAATTGGTGCATAAATCGGATCTTTGTGAAGAAGCGAATGATGCGACAATGGCTTCCCTTTCTGGAATTCTATGTCATATCTTGAATATCAAAATCGTCAATAGAACCAACCATCTCATGAGCTGCCCGGTCAGGAATGGTCGGTCGAGACAAAATATCTCGATGGATCCCGATCGAGAGACTAAAAATATGGAATACTCTTGTCACATAGTGCGATCTCTTTAGTAGCCCAAATCCAATGCTAAGCAGGCGCTCGATCATATTGTATTTGCACTCGTATTCCGACATCCTCTTACTCGAGATAATAAATGGCTCGCTCCTTTCTTGAATCATCGAGTTGAGCTAACGCTGCATCAGTATGTCAAAAGCGGCAAATACGAGCCGGGCGCCAGGTGTGGGAGGCACTAAAGTGGGAGAAAGTAAACATTCCTTAATCTTCTCAAAATCATATTGACCGATCATTATTCAGCAAGTAAATTTGGTTCTTCCTCGGAAAACGAAAGGCTCGCATATGTCTGTTAGTCCTATGATAAGCGACTAATGTATTGTGATGCGCCTAAAGCCTCGATCTCTTTCTCATTCCTCGGAGTGGGCATGTCAAAGCATAGCCTTGATCTTCTACGGATCGACCTCTATCTGCTCCTTAACAGTGTGAGCTGACAATTTCTAGAAGTTACCCCAAGGTGCCTTCTTGAATTCAATCTTAATGGCTGGATCCTCTCCAAGAATCTACCGTAATCTTTGCTAAGTGATCTGCATTGTCTCGGGACTTCACTATCATGTCATCCACATATACCTCGACATCTCTATGCATCATATCATGGAATAAAGTAGTAGCAACTCTCTAATAAGTGGCTCGCGTTCTTGACTAAATGGCATGACTAGATGGCGGTAAGTACCCGCTCGATGATGAAGAAGTCTTCTCCATGCCTCTGGAGCCGTAATCACGATTATACTGGAAAGCCCATCCATGAAGGACAACATAGGGTGCCACCTGTCTTGTCCTTCTTATGTGGTGTGTGGGAGGAAAACCATCCTTAAGAAGTGGCCTTATTCAAATCTCGAAAGTCGACACAAACTCTAACTTTGCCATCCTTTTTAGAACCAGGGACGACATTGTATTTTCGAGATCTCGACTGCGATGAGAAGCCAACTTGCAGGTTGTGAATCTCCTCCTTAACCTACAAACTCCATCGATTTAGTCTTCTCGATTCTGCAGCGGCCTGGCATGTGTGTGAGAATGGGCGGGTGATGTTGGCCCATAGTGGGGTCGAGGCATGGCATGTCTTCATACGACCATGCAATCCCATCCAAGTATGACTGAGTAGGTCAATCAATCCACTTCTCCCATCGAGATAAGGAAGATTTCAATCCTAATCTCCCGGGCCGAATTCGTACACTAAAAATCTATCAACTCGTGCTACTAGAAACTGCAAATTCTCCCGTCCTCAGATCAAAATTAGACCCATCGACCACCTAGTGGGTCATCTGTGTCTCCCATATCATTAACAGTACATACATGTGCTATGGGTACTGGTGGTGCAATCAAAGGAAAATGCTGTGACACAAGCAAATACTCGAAAATACTCATGTCATTATTACCACGTGAATGTCATCAAAGCAGGATGAACCGACATAATGTCAGGCAAGAAAGAGGTGGGTCCACAGAGCCTGACGCTTCCCATCGTAAATAGTATCATGAGTAATATCGCGAGAGCAACAGTCCATCACCATCAAACTCAAGCACAAAAATCCCAAACACACTAAAAGCGCTCAGCCAGCGAGGAAGCATCCGCACGCGCCAAAGGCCGATCAAGTGTCCATCACTGCAAGCGCCATAAAGCAGTCACACACGTATTAATCATAGAAACCCAAACATGTCAAAAGGTATCGGGCCCACGCGAGGTCAGACAAGGATACGGCCAGCGGCCGACTATGTCCATCTCATCCATGTATACTGTGAAGAGTCACTCCATAATATCATCCCCAAATCCATAGGATAGATCATAGTCGTGACCTCCTCGTGAGCACATGGAAACACACCGGCTCGATCCTGACGGGGTTCAACTATCATGGCCTCGGTGGCTCTATGTCTTAACTCAAACACATCTGTCTTAAGGTTCGCTTAATGCCTCGAATCTGCCCCATCTTCAAATATGGTCAATTCCTTCGTGCTGGCAGTATGCTCGATCCTCCGTAAAATAAATAACTAATCGAAAAGTGTATGGGCTAAGGTAATCATCGGAACCCCTGACAGCGAAGCTTCACTCCTATCTCTACGCAAAGACGCGCTTACGTGTTTGCATCATCCTCGTAAGGGGTGTAACCTAATCCCATATGGTGCATAATGGATCAATTGTAATAGTAAACTCGCTGGCGAATCGCCGCTGCGGACCTAATCCCAAAACTGTGCATATAAGACATGCCTCTCATCATGCTGGCGTACCAGTTATTGTCGATCAAAAGACATGTGTACCATGTCTCAGATTGGTTATCCTCTAAACCGATTAACTCGACTCGCCAAAACAAACCCGGCTGGCGTGTCGTCTCACTATGATCGATGGTAACACCGCTCAAAAGAGGTAAATAAACATCTTGTCGATCAGACGTAATAATGCGCCATGAACTTCACCTTTCCCCGATAAAGTGAAGATGGCATAAAGACCACTTCATGAATCCAAGTATCGCCTAAAAGCAGTTAAAGGATGACTGATCTCAAACCCAAAGAGTATAGATATCTGGATCGACTGACCAGTGACATGTGTAGTGAGAGTACCCCGCTAACTCGTCTTCCGAGTCCCGCCATAAGCTCCGCACGGCTCAGATGGATGGCCTAAAATCGATGGTGAAACCCAAAGCAATGGCAGCAGAACTACCGGGACAACGCAGCATGAGCCGTTGTCCAGATCAATCCACACCCTACCGACTTGAACAAGCAACATCGATGAACAAAGGATCTAACATGGTATGATCCCTCGTGGTAAACGGCTGTCATAAAACACTATGCATGTGTACTCTATCCGCCGTCGAAAGTGGATCGGGCCCCACACTTCCATTCCCGATCCGACCGACACATCCGAACCGAGTCCGGTGCGACCACTGGACTCCATTGACCTGTTTCTTTCTCGGGGAGCGGCATTCTGTACCTGTGGTTATACAAACAATTTCCTCGTAATAACAAAATCATTTTCATATATAAAAGCACCACACCCGAGTGGTGTCCCCAACATCTCTATACATATAATTCGAGTCCCATTTACTTTATGATGTACATTTTTTTATTTCTTTTCTAATACAAAAACATCGTAGATCGCTAAGCAGTGTGCGTGAAAGCACCCTTATCTTCGAGCCGCCTCAGGCTTCAATACGTGGGATGTCCTGTCTCTTCATCCTTGTCTTCTCGGTCGTACTCTACACAGATCAACACTCCGTATGTTTTACGCTTAAGGGGGAACATAAAGTATGACAACCACCAATGGTGACCCATCTTGCTTATACATATACATTTCATATATCTATACATATTCATATATAACTTTCTTTGCTACTTATCATCTTTACATTCCTATTGCATGTCATATGCTCCCTCTCGTCCTTACATATCTCCTATCCATACTTTTATCAGATTCGTGCTTTGTCATCTTTACTTATCTCTATCGCTCTTAGCACTTATGCCTTTCTATCATGTGTCTACAGTATGCCCTCTATTCATTTAGATATGTCTATCATATATTCATATCATATAACCTATGGGTCATGGTATGTCATATTCTTTATACATATATTACTTTCATGCTTATATACTGTATCATTTTGATGATCTATTTTCATGTAATTTGCTTAATATACTCGTGATCATGTGATCGTTTTCACATAATCATCATGTATTGTCATATACTGTATTCATGTACTGTTTTCACATACTGGTTTCCTGTTATACCTTTCATATTACTTTCTCGTTCATGTACCGTACTTGTTCATATACTTTTCGTGTCATCACACTGCCTTGCATTTGTAACCCGTATACTATCATCACATAGCAAGCATAAAAGCCTAATATTCTCTTCATATTCTCTTCTACATTTCTTTGCATATACCTTGTCATTTTTATAAGCCAGTGTCCGCATAAACCTTGTAGCTTTGACACAGAAACCATGAGGGCCTGAAGGTGTCAAGTATCACAGGTGTGAGACAATGTACTATGCTCCTGAATATATTACCCACATCAACACCGATGAGACAAAGGACTCATTCCATGAGTGCAAACCCAGAATATGATACCCGAAGGTATCATCAAGGCATGCTGACCATCCATGTGTGCCCTGCAGAATATGACACCCGTAGGTACTCACCATCAGATGAGCCAGCTGACCATTCATGAGTGCCCTGGTGAATATGATACCACAGTATCATCAACGCATGGTACGCTGACCATCCATGTGTGCTCCTGGCATTATGATACCCGTGAGTATCATCACCGTAATGAGCCGCTGACATTCATGAGTGCCCGGAGAGCCGTGGTGACCCTTTCGGCCACCTCGACCAAACGGGATCTATGTCATCGACCCAAACGCGGGCCGAATATTCAGATATGTATGCTTGGAAGAACTCGCTTTTTTCCTAATAGCATGCCCATCTATCCCTCTACTGTGTTCTAAGGCAGACAATCAATGTGTATTTTATGCTCAAGATATATCTCATTCCCGAATAATTATTGTCATTCTGAATCAAATATGAGATATATATACCATCATTTATTATTATCTTTGCATTTTTCTATATCTCATATCTCACTCTTACATGTTTACATAACCATCATATACTTATGTCATATTCATACTTCATATACCCATGATTGCATATGTTCCATACATATAATTTACACTGCATATGCAATATATACTATCAGGGTTACTTTAATCAGGACCATTTTCATCTCAGAGCTTCATATTACTTAAGCCCCATTTCTTTCTTTACAATACATGTATATCAAGCCATATATGTCTACTCATATCTGCATTTCGCTCATGTTTTAAATTATTCATATTTCATCTCTTCTTACCTTTGTATTCATATCATGTTCTATCATATTTTATCTCATATATTAGCCTATAACATTAAAGTATATAACCTATCATCATGCATACATTTACTCATTCTTATATTCATACATGCCTATCATTCGTGGTACAAGTACTCATTCCCGGTAACAATATCTTATATCTTGTTATGAACTTATATTTTTCATAGTACTTTATTAGGATTGTCATATCTTATGACATTATATACCCATACATTTCAGTACTTGTACGTTTCACTTGTACTTTATTAGGACCGTCTTAACTCCCATAGGAGCAGAACTTATACTCATACGGAGGTACTTATACATCGCATTTCACTTTATCTATCTTATACTTGTATCTATCTTATATTATGCATGATATACCATGATTATCATATATGCTTACCGTTTCTCCTTACTTCTGGATCTAATATAATTTCCCTTTATCATACTATTATGGCTGTATTCTTGACTCAATGGGCTCCGCCAGAGTCGAGAACACTTTCGAATGGAGTTCGGACGAAGAAGTTATGACCTTCCGAAGTTTGAGGTCAAACGTAATCAAATCCTGAACTGGACGAGCTGACCTGACCTGGACGAGCTCGATCTATCACCTCGGTTTGATACCTAATATCCTCCTCAGGTATATGGATGGATTCTTGACTCAATGGGCTTTCCATAGAGTCTGAGCACAAATCGGGTTCCAAGCGAAGGAGATGTGGCCTTCAAAGTTGGAGGTCATGCGATCGATCTTAACGGCCGGCACGGAGCGGCAAGCTGGCGCATCACATGGACGAGCTCAACTCCTAACACCTTGGTCTGACATATACTATCCTCCTTAGGCAATATGGGCTGTATTCACTTGACTCAATGGGCTTTCCATGAGAGGCCAAGAGAACACCAAATCGGGTTCAAACGAAGGAGTTATGATATGAGAAGTTGAAGGTCATCATGTGATCGATATGACGGTGACGGTATCTTGAAGTGAGCACTATTTGTGAGCCTTGTTGTGATCTTGTTTGTGAGCCTTGTTGGCGAGCCTTTGTTTGACTACACCCTGTTTGGCGACCTCTATTTAATCTTGTTTGGCCCAGTCTTGTTTGTGAAACAACGTTGTGACCCTGTTTGACTGACCCACAATTTGTGACCTACATTGTGATCTTGTTTGTGATCTTGTTGTGAGTCTTGTTTGGCAATCGCATTTGACGAACCTTTGTTTGACAGCATTTAGTACTATTTAGCGAATACTTTTGACGAGCATTTGTAGTCTTGTTGTGGCTGCTTGTTTGGCGACCTGCATTTGGCGACCTCACGTTTGTGACCCCTCACGTTGTCTGTTTAGGTAAGACCATAGCTTGGTCTACAGAGTCAGATGAAATTCAAAGCTAACATCAAGTTCATTGATGTGGATACAATTTCACGAAGGACTGCGCAAGTCTCCTTATTTGACAAAAACCCGTTCTAGATCCAGCTCTCGCGCATATGGTTGTGATAGGGCATTTAAGTTTCCAACTTGCAACTAGACCCATTCTCGAACCCATATTTAGAACTTAAGCTCTTAACTCAACCTGTGAGAAATGAGTTTAGGTTCCCAAACCATACCATACACAAGATGGGGTTCTTAACCATGTATCTAAATGTTCTAGACAAAAACTAGATTTCCATACACCGTAACTTACATGCATACTCATATTCCATACGACCAGGCATATATCGGTACAAATATTCCACTTGATTCCATAGCACCTAGTTTACCTTTTTATTCATGGTTCATACTTTTCTATACCAAATCACTTAGTTTCATACTTTTCTATACCATATCACCTTAGTTCATACAAAACCATATTTCCATACTTTTCTATACAAAATCCTAGTTCCATACCCATATAAATTCGACCAATTCCATACTCCCATAGTTTCCATACGACCAGAAAGCGTATCCATACCTTTGATCTTAACTGTTCTTCTTTCCTTTCTTACAACTGCTTAACACCTCTTGTATTTGCTTTCCCTTTCTCTAAGACCAAAATGAGATATTTCTTTTTTGTCCTCCCCTTATTTGATCTTATCCCCTTTTTATTTCACTTTCCAAGGAGGAAACTTCCTCCCTCTTTCTTCAAGCCACTTGTCTCTTCCACAATTTTCTTCCTTATTTTATTCTAATATCTTTCTTTTATTACTCTTGATTTAACTTATGCTTATTCCTACTTTAGCATATGAACTTATATTATGACCCTTGGGTCATGGAATTGGTAATTTATTAATTTACCCTTAAGCTGTTGTAGTAATTCAATTCTTACTTATTTATTTTCGAACAATTCCATTTAGCTTTTAATATACCTAAACAAGTCGAAAGCTGTTAGGGTATATTTTGAGGAATGACAGTCCCCACAGGGTGGTATGATATCGACTCTAATCGACTAAGAGCTCACGATCAATGCGTCTCTATGTGTCTTTGGATGAGGCCAATAGCTCCAAATGGAAATGCGAGACTAAATAGTCTTGTGATTGGCTCAAAATCATCATCTTCCTGCAGTCTCATCTACAGCATCGATACCGGCCAAAGGTCTATCTGATAGATGGGAGTGAGGCTCTCCTCCCACTCCTGGTAACAATCTGGACATCTCTAACTGTGCTGGCCTGCTCCTCCGGGAACATAGAAGATTGTCATGGCACATTCAATACGTCGAGGAACATCATATGGAATCAATCTAAATGGCACGGAGACACATTGACCATGGGTGGCATCCACTAAAGCACGATCTGCGTACAAAGCAGTTGGGTGAGAGCCTCTCATCCGCATCCCATCCATGAATATCTCGTCTCCCAAAACTCAATCAGATATACCACCTAGAGGGTGGAGGTACATCTCTAATAATGTCATGGTGAGGGCTTGGATCTATAGTCACTCGGGCGTCCCCAAATCAACCAAATACGATCAATCAAGTCACAAATGGCAGCATGCCTGTCTTTTGCCTGACCTATTTGTATCATGACACTTGCTCTCGATGATGAGCCACGATGAAGATCGATCCTGAATCAGAGTGGGGTAGGTTGCTAGTAGTGAGGTGGTCTAGGTGGTAGTGGAACAATCAAACCCTTCAGCCAATCTGAAATGCTCGGCTGGTGGCATCAGTTGGCCAATAAGCGCTGGCGGCCTCGGTGGAGCGGTCTTCATTCTTGATGATCTTGTACATGTGGCCTCCCCTAGGCGCACGTGGCCAGCATATCTTGGTGTGGTGGTGGATGTAGATAAGTAGGCCCAGGCTTGAAAATTAAGCAGTCTGTCGCGATCCATTGTATCATCTAGTAAAGAATTAATACCAGCACGCCTTTGAAACGGAAGGAGTGGCGATGGGGACGGTGTCTTATCATGCATTAGCACCGACATCGATGGTCTAGGTCGAACCACGGCTTCTTTCCAGCAGAGTGCGAATGGGAAGAATGCGCGTAATCTCTAGATATCCCTCCTCAATGCCATGAACTACCAAACCAATGATCAAAGGTCACATGTGTGGGAAGCCCGTGAGATGCTATGTGGTGAGGCGAGCATATCATGCGTCTGATCGCGTATGAGGTCTATCTATAATCATGCAATCTTCTCTCTCTGACGGGGAGATGAATGAAGTGACCGACTCATCACAGCTCTGCGGGGGCCTCTAACTCTCTCAAAGGATACATCATATAGTATTAAAGAATGCGTATGATAAACTCCTGTCCCAAAATTAGCCCGTATCCCTACGCCTCGAAGAAGGGTTTAATAATTACAAAGTAGCTAAAGCTGGCACCACTCAGCGACAAAGGAAAGCATGATCATGCATTGCCTCGTCAATCTATGCCGCCTTCTTATTGACTGCCTGGCTGTAAGTGAATGCGGGGCACCTATCCCAGTGTACCTCTCGATGTGTCGGCATCACGGAACTCGGCGGCAAGGCTGTACTAGAATTAAATCATATTCGTCTGACCTATAACTCCATTAGAAACATGCGGGCGATCCTCTGCTCAATCCTATCGTCACTGAGCTTGGGTGTCATCAATAATAAGACAGTGCGGGGGAGCCACAGCGAATGGGGTGGTCTCAGTCTGACCATGGAGTACAAATGCTCCAGCCCGTGGGGCTGATTGAATAGGTGGGGTGGGCGTATGAATCTGTGTATAGTGGGTCCGGATGGTGAGGAGTGAGGAATTAGTGGTGGTGGTGGGCGTACGATAGAGTCATGAGGTGCTCGGGAAATTGTAATGGTTGGGCCCGATGCCATATCAATCCTGCATTCAGTCGATATAACATCCCGGAGAGATGCCATGGTATCGGTGTCTCGTGATTGAGGTGAATGATAGCGTGCGAGGTCAAATATCTCTGTGAGATTTGATGTTTGCTCTAACTGACTGTGTGGATATGAATTTATAACAAACTACCTCGATGGGATCCAAGCCAGGAACCAGTCGCTCTTAATCAACAATCCTACAAAGGAAAGGGTAATTAAGTCACGTGACTATAAATCGAAATCAATCGATAATGCAATCCGTAATGAAATCCTCTAAGGGAATGAGTTGACGTGTGACATCAACAGCTAATCTGATTTGTGGCTCCACATACGGGAGGCGAGATCGACACAAGTATTACCTTAGGGGAGTAGGTTGGCAAAGCTAACAAGAGAAAAGGCAAGTCTAAAAATTTAGATGGCCAGTACTCACAGGGATACACGACCCTAAGATCCTAATCAATGATCAATCAACAATCAAAGTGTCATCTGCAGCCTACGGTTATCCATGAGGGAAATCTAGCTCAAGGCTATCTGAGTCTTCATTACTCGGACATCGTCGTCTCACTTTGAGTGCTCCAGGAACATCGATATAGCCCTTATGCTAGACCTTATTCCAAACCCCTAGATACGGTTAGGAATGACCCAAACAATACAAGCAATCTATGGAGGAATGGTACTTGACCAAGACTAGTGATTCGGTGTGTTCACACGTGCCTCACAAACGCGCTGCAAGCACTACAGGAAGGAGCAATATGCAAGCAAACACCATGCACATGTAAAGAGTAAAGCTCACTACAAAATTCACACACGATTCTTATCCCCAAGCCTAATCCTAAAATGTTATAGCTAGATACCAATCAATAATGAGAAAGCATGCTATAATCCAAAAGTGAAATACAAGCACCAACAACTACAACGAAGCCACAAAATATGTAAACTCAAGGTATGATCATCAATATCTATGGCAAATTCTCAAGAGCCTCCCGATCAGAACCACGCGGTCTGCAATATACAATAACCCGTTCAAGCCGATCCCTTCGCGACAAACCGTAGATTGGTCTGATCCTGTTTTGAGCTCGCCACTCAGGACCCCAATCAACATCCACCCGCCATGACTTGCTTTTAAATGAAAAGAACGTGGTTGATTTTTGAATTTAGAAAATCCGCTCCCATAAGAGGAAATACTTTTCTGAGTCGCTTTACTTACTTTTGTTGTTATTTTATGCTGGAAAACCAAGTAAGAATAAAAAACCCCACTACCTAGTGAAAATGCTGAGAAACCAGATTCGGGTCCTGGGATCGGGATTACCCATCTGGAAGGTACCTCATGAGGTAGCACCCCTCTAGGCTCCAACTCGGTCTCACTAGCAATTGGGTGGAGCATATGGGTCACAGATTGATAGTCCCGGAAGAATGACATAACTTGATCAGACTCAACCTAATTGTATCTAGAATGCTTAAAAACACTCAACCAAAAGGGCAAATGGCGCGTACTTGTGGTCCCTAGCCAAGAGCTACAAGGGAAAGTTAGTCGCACATTTTGAGCATACAATAATCTCTCATAATTAGATATCAAAAGCAAAGGAAGCCAAGAGAAACCATACATGGCATCTCAACCACTCATTGATATACCTACTTTATAGAAAACCACATATCCATTCATCCCGAAGAAACCCGGCTCAACAAAACACTAGATTATCGGGTGCTTAACTAACCCTAGACCCGCATAGATCCTGATTCTTAAGAATCCAAAATCGGGAACTAATATTAACCTGAACTAAACCCCATTTCAGACCTCAAATTATAGCCCTACACTGGCCCTGAGTGAATGTAAGCCCACCACAAAGGTCACGGCTTCACCAAAACCCAAATTTATTTCCACCCTTACAAAACCTAAAACTCGGGTCATCCATGTGCCCCAATTGGTCGATCCGGTTGAGAACAATTCTGAAAAATTTCAAAACATTCCTTACAGAGTAAGGAAACCAAAAAATACAAACGGTGTACAATTCCGACACCGAATGACTAAGAACCGACACAAACAAAACAAAGTACCCAAACTTCCATTCTGGAAAACTGAACCCAATGAACTGGCTGATCCGGTTGAGAGAGACTCTCAAAAATTTTCAAAACCTTTCTCTAAGAGTCAGGAATCCAAAAAAACAAATCAAGTAGAAAACCAACTCCAAATGACTGAGAACTGACACAAACGGCGCCAAAGACCCAAACTGCTGTTTCAGTAAACTGAATTCAGTGAACCGGCTGATATGGCTTCCCAACAAGTTCATCCGGTTGAGAAAGTCTCTCAAAATTTTTCAAAACCTTCCTCAAAGAGTCAAAAATCCAACAAAACAAACGGAGTACAAATCCGACTCCAAATGACTGAGAACCGACACAAACGGCGCCAAAGACCCAAATCAAGGTTCGGGCAACTACTCAAGTGAACCGGTTGATCCAAGCCTCAACCAGTTCAACCACAGAGAGGCTTCAAAATTTTTTCAAACCTCTCAAAGAGTCAGGAACCAAAAAACAACCGTTGTCAAACCAACTCCGAATGGCTGAGAACCGACACAAACGCTTAAAGACTCAAACTCGTTGTTCCAAAGAAATCGAATTGAAGTGAACCGCTGATCTGGTTTCAACCTGTTCATTCGGTCGAGAGAGGCTCTCAAATTTTTTAGAACCCTTCCTCAAAGAGTCAAGAATCCAAAACAAACGGAGTACAATCCAACTCGAATGACTCCAGAACCGACACAAACGGCGCTAAAGACCCAAACTCATTGCTCTAGCAAATCGACTCAAGAACCAAGACTGCTTCCAACCAGTTCAGCCGGTTGAGAGAGGCTCTTAAAATTTTTCAAAATCTTCCTCAAAGAGTTAGGAATCCAAAAAAAATAAACAGAGTACAAATCCAACTCTGAATGATCGAGAACCATACAAACGGGGTGCTAAAGATCCAAAACCTGTTCCAAAGAACCGAATTCGTTGAACCGACCGATTCGTTTCCTAACTAGCCTAATCGATTGAGAGAGGCTCTCAAAATTTGTCAGAACCTTTATCAAAGAGTCAGGAATCCAAAAAAACAAACGGAGTACAAATCCAACTCCAAATGACTGAGAACCGACACAAACGGTGCCTAGTGTCCTAACACGAGTCCGCAAACAACAAAGGCAAAGAAAAGCATAAAAGAAATGGGAGAAGCATATAAATCTCTGCACTCGTAAGATCCACCCGCTATTCTTTTTTCTTCTTCTTTCTTTCCACTTTCAAAACCAATCCACTTCAAACTGGCCGGAACCTCTTCAAAACAAGAGAGACCACGCCCGGGATGCTAGAGTAAACTCTCCTTTCCTCCTTTTCTCCCTTTTCCCTCTCTTCTTCCTCCCTTCCCTTTGATCACCCTCCACGTTTTTTTCTTTCTATTTCTCTCCCTTTCTCTGAGCCCACTCATTTGTACACCTTCAGTCCCGGGAACTCTTCCTTCAGTCTCGAATCTCACTTCATAACACTCCTGGCTCCTAAGGTCCATACCGGCCACATTTACTCCTTTGCTTAACCAATTGGGTATCCAACGGACCCAAGGTGGGTTGCAAGAAACCCATAATATGTCCAAAACTGATCCAACTCCATGCCTAGGACTGATTCAGCTTATGGGCCCGATCCATATAGGATTTGGGCACCAAAATCACAAAATTAAACCCACGCAAGCTAGTCTAGGGGAGCGTAATCCCACAGACAGCTTCCCAACTGGTCGATCCGATTGAGAAAAAATATGAAATTTTGAGAGCATATTCCTTAAAGAATAAGGAGTCCATGAAAAAAACGGTTCTTGATTCCGAGTCCGGGTGAGGGAGATATAACCAAAACAAGCCTTAGTGTCAATTCAAACCCGGTCATAAATGAACTTCAATTGAAACCCAATTGAGCTGGTTTGACCGTCACTGGCACTTCAAATACTTCAGCCATTTCCTCAGAGTAAGGAATCCAAAAAAAGAAACGTTTCTCAATTCCGAGTTCGATGAGGGAGATATGATCGAAACAATCCCAAGTGCTCCGAATTCGACATACTCCAATAAAATCCGATTGAGTTTAAACCTCGGGGGCCCCACTTGCTTCCTATGGCACGATGCCAATAACTAAAAAAAGAAGCCACGATGACACTCTAAAGTGAACTATATACGCACTCAATGGACCATATACAAGCCCACCCGAGGCTTGGAGACAGACTAAGCCTAAAAGGGCCCTAATGGTGTTATATGAGAACAATGGGTGAGTGTGACACCCGAAGGATAAATGCAAGTGTTGAGGGAAAAAATTGAGGGTCTACAAAAGGTATGGAAGCTATGATGATTTTGTATGGAAAGTATGGAAACTAGGGATTTTTATGGAGATGTATGGATTGCTATGAGTTTGTATGCATATTAGTGGTTCCAATTCTAAGGTTTAGTAAGGAATTCATCCTAACCCTAGATTTCTTTTGAAATTGGGTTGCAAACCTTCTAGTTTGTATAAGATGATTAAGTGGCTTCTAGTTTATGGTGTTTGGAAACATGCTCGGGGTGTTAGCATCCTAATATACAAGTATTTGAGTTGGTGGTTTGGAAACCTAATTAATCCCTATGATTGGTTTTGTCAGTTAGAATATACTTGAGAGATGTTTTTCTAGAGAATATATGCGTTTTATTGTGTTTTTTGTTAGATTTGTAGAAAAATGACCAAAAACATAAAATTGGGCAAGCACGTGGTCTCGCAGCGACGGCTATATCTCTCGCAGCCGCAAGGTCCCTAACGGCGAAGAGACCCCTCGCAACGGTGAAGGCCCTCGGAGCGACGAAGGACCCCCACGCCGCAACGAGGCCAAGAAGGAGGATTTTTCCATCCTCGGGGTTCGCCGAAGCGTTGCAGTGCTACACCACGGCGATGCCACTGTTCACAGCATGGAAATGTTGTGTTTTTGTTTTGTTTTGTTTTTTCGTTGTTCCGAAGACTTGTCTATTGGACTAAGAAGGATCCTATGGGCGTAAGAAAGGTCCATACACGCCCTATAAGGTAAATGTAAAGGAAAATTAGACTCCACTGCGCCTCAAGTGAGTGGAGTTCACGGTGGCAAACGTAATTCCCCTATTATAAGATAGTAAGTTACTGAACACATATAATTGTAGGAATGCCTAAGATCAGATATTGAATGATATGGAACCTCTGTTACATGGGCAGACACGTATAGTACGTCTGTACTCTCTTATTAGTGCGATGACACTCTCTGACCGTGCTTCGGCACATTTAGTACTTCTATGATTTCTGCTCAAAAGCCGCACTCTCTCGCTTAGTGACTTCGCACTTCCTCTTATTAGCAGCGACGACACTCTCTATCGCGTTTCAAGACTCCCTCGCTTTGTGCTACAACACCGCATCAGATCGCACTTTGGTACTTATCAGGCATGTCCTACTCATTCTTATTAATTGTCTAAAGTAATCCAACAATATATGATAAGAGTTTGAATAACGAATAAGAGTAAAGTAAATACATCGCTCGCTTCAATGTACCTACGTACCTCTCAGATAAGTATAAGTTTCAGGAGTACCTACGAGCAATTCCTCCGTATAAGTATAAACTCGTCCCACTTATGTGTGTGTAAGTACAAGTATGTGTCCTACGTGATATCCATACAAGTATAAGCTTTGTAACTCCTACGAGAGATCGGGACAAGTATAAGTCTACTATAAGCATAAATATGTGTATAAGTTTGTTATATGAATTTATGGAAAAATTCTGATATCTTCTACTGTGTATACTGTTACTATTATATGCTCACCATAATTATGTTCATGCATGTGTATACGTATAAGCTATATGTTTCCCGTACTGCTTAAAGCTTAGCACTGGTTTTAACTGCAGTAATAAAGGAGTGGACGTTTGCGGATCTTCTCGCACTCTACTCGCAAGACACTCATAGGGGTTCACCACATGTGTTCCATGCTCGATGTAAAATGTAAATGTACGCTTTTTTTTTTATATGTATATGTAAATGGACTCGGGACTTTTGTATCGGACCGTAAACACCACTACGATGGTAGTTTTAGTTTTTGTATTTTCGATATAATATTTTGATCTCGCTTATAAGACTCAAAACCCACCTCAACATCCGAAAAAGCAAAGTAGTTATCCAAAGATAGTCTCGTGATCCCTTCGTCCTCCAGTGGGTCGAGGGCATGACAAGTTAGAGCCGAGCATCCCCCGACTCTGCCCGAACCCGCCACTAGCTCACCCGAGACCCGGCGCCTACAAGTTGGTATGAACCCGAGGTTTGTGCACTTCGGAGATTAAGGATGTACCTACAAAGTAGCAATGTGGTCGGGGCCTAATGCGATGTCCTTGTTTTGTGTATCAACTGAATAGATCCCACCGTAGTCGTGAGATGAAACAACTTAAAGTGTAAATCCTTTGGATCAATCTGTTTCTGGTCCATTTGATTTAACGACAAATGAATATGCTTCAACTGAAGCATTGGTAAAAATCTCTCAGGATATGGTAAAGGTCTTAGATCGACTACCTACCGAGCTCCGAGTGATTCAAAGAAGAAAGTACGGAGTGGAAGAATCTATGGTACAAGTATGAAGAGTCCGATAAAGTCAGCTTCGCTTGAAAAGCTAGAAAGGGCTCTGGGATGAAGTGAGATGTCTTGTGGACCAAAAGGTCACATGTGCAGTTTCATTGCTGCAAGGTGCAACTTATGATTGGTGGAAGCTGGTTTTGAGAAATCCACCGCCTTAACCAAATATACGGGACTACTTCATCACAGAAAGTTTAACAATGGCATGTCATCGATGATTACAAGGGAATCAAAATGGAAGCAATTCTTGACTCTAAGACAAGGGAAACCGACAGTGGCTGAATATGAGAAAGAATTCAGTCGTCTTAGTAAATATGCACCTAACTGCTCTTACTTTAAAATTCAAAGAGGTAGACAGCTTGAGGAGGGTCATATGAGTCCATAAAAGGTACCTCACAAATAAGCATTATGATAAGTTGTCAATTTTTATCGCTTATACGCGGCTATAAAATCGAGAAGTCCGAAATGAAGAGTCAAGAAAGAAAGAAAGAGAAAAAGTTTTCAAGAGGGGGTTCCTCTTTCGGGAAAAGACCTATAGAGTCACAAGTTGATTCAAGATGTGGTTCAGCCTGCCAAGATGGTGAGGGAGATAAGAACCTACCATGACACAAGGTTCCGATCGAGGCACCTCAACCGAACAAGAGGAAAGACATGCATGCCCGCACTGCCATAAATATCATCTTGGAATTTGCAAACGGGTAACTGGGGGTTGTTTCCGATGTGGGAGCATTGACCACGTAATGTGGCCAACTGTCCATAGACAGTTCTAGAAACTCTCGAAGGAAGTGTAGCAGAGGAGAGTCAAACGACTCTCCTCGTTGGCACCCGTATAGGGCAGAGGACGGTTGGCCCACAAGGAAGAGGTATGGCTTCCGTAGACAATGTTGAATCGTCCTACTACTACAGCCCCAGCCCGAGCTTATGCTATGAGAGCTCGTGAGATCCAGACATACCAGGTTATCATTGCACTTTCACTCTCGGAGCATCGACTAGATAGTTTAATCGACTCTCGGCCTACGTGATTCATATATATGCATGGAACAAATGAGTACAATCGGGCTTTCCGTTAGGAGTCAAGTAAATTTTATGACCTCGCTTCTTACAAGTTCTCTCGGGGGTATAGTTAGAGTCAATCGTGGTGCACAAGAATCGCCCCCTAATGGTACATGATGTGGAATTTTCGTTGATCTAATTGCTTTGCCTTTCATGAGTTTGATTTGATATCGAACGGATCGTTATCCAAACATTCCAAGTATGACGGCAGGATAAGAAAAGCACTCGCTTAAATGTTATGATTGGTCGAAGTAAATGCATAAGGTATCCACCAAATAATGTCAAATGTCAGTATCGTCTATAAGCCCGATGTTTTCCGGGTAGTGTTGCCAGAAGCCTTGGCTTTGACTCACCCAAAAGAAAGTGCGAAATTTTAGAAAATATTCCTGTGATTAGGGAGTTCCCTGATGTATTTCCCGAGGAATTACCGGAAGTACCACCTAAAAGAGTGATCTTCCATGAACTACAGGAATCACTCTATTTCGAGGCACCACCAGATGGTCTAACTCAATCGCAAAGAGTTGATACCTCACGATCACCGCCTTTATACCGGCTAGGCATACAAATTAAAGGCCTAATGTTCTTCATCTCGAAGAACCCTCAAGCAAGCATGGCCGATAAGGTTTCACAAAGCGTAAAAGTACATCAACTGCCGAGAGGCCCTTATGTCTAAGAGCGGGTGCTCTTCATGGAAAAGGAGAAAAACATGATGAGAAAGTGGACCGAAGCCCTGAGACGAAGAGACTGAGACAAATCTCCACTGAGGGGCAGGGAAGACAGAGATCGATCTCCAAAGAGTAAGAGGTAACGCCTGGACCGGCTGGTCCACTCCTGCACCGAGTCGCAAACACTGCACCCGCCAAGAGCCTTTCACCACCCCCGACGACCCTGTCTCAAGTCCTAAAGTACGAGAAAGCAATGATGAGAAGTTTTTAAGATGGCCATCTGTATGTAGACTGACCCAAACAAAAGACATGCGACCAAGCATCGCGACTTCCATAGACACAGCATCGACGTATGATCAGATTCAGCTTGAAAAGAAATCAATTCCCTGATTCGACGCGGACACTGGTCATTATGTGGCTCCTAAAAATCGAACCAGCACTCCTCCACCACTGGCCACCAAATTTCAAAGACAAAGATCCCAAGAACTCCTCGGCGTAGATCAACGTGATTTCAGGATCTGGGCCTGACGGGAGTTTAGTTCAAATTACAGAAGACTCACCGCGCCAGCCTTCGCATCGTGGGAGATACTGAGGCGCAGTGCCAAACCGCTCCCATTGACACCACCATAACCTTCTCGCACGCCGACCCCGGGAAGGCCGGCAGGTGCACACCCCATGATGACCCGCCAGTAACAAGTGCCATCGCGCTACAAACAACGATGGTCTCGGACACACTAGATCGCCAACATCATCTTCTGCAGACGGTGATTTGACAAAATGGGCATTGGAAGTGGAGAAGTCGGAAATGGTAAACGCCACTTAAGGATTCTCCTGAGAGGTGCACGTCTTCGGGATCGCACATTAACCGTACTCACTAGAGACCCCTCATGCCAAGCCACGACGACGATAAAGTTCCTCATAGTGGAGGCCCCATCGATAAAGTTCCCCATGTTGTTGGGCAAGCCTTTTCTCAATTCCATATGGGCCATACCTTCCGCCTATCATATGGTTTACAAATTCCATTTTAAAATGGAGCGGGAAGGGCTCGAGACCAAATGGATGTGCTGTGGAGTGCTACTTGGCATCAATGAAATAGAAAGCAGTTGATAGCGTCCACGTGGATGAGCTCGACATGAGAGACGAACTGGACACCCAACCAACACCCTAAGAGCCGAACCAAGACAACTCTACTCCACCACCGTAACACCTCGCCTACATTGGATCCAAGCTAGCCAAAGACGTCAAATGCCTCCTCACCCACTTCTTAAATCAAAACGCGAACGTATTTTCTTAGAAGCAAGATGACATGGGGGGAATCGACCCAACAGTTATCACCCACAAGTTGAATGTCGCCCCCTCCTTCAAACCATTCAAACATAAAAGGAATAGTGCTACCCCATGCAAGCCAAAGGCGATCAACGAAGAGGTCTTAGAACCTCCAAGCCCTCGGAGCTTATCGAGAAGTATTATCCCGATCAGTTTACAATGTGGTTCTCGTTAAGAAGACGAATGGAAAATGGCGACTCTACATTGACTTTACTGATGTTAACTGGGCTTGCCCGAAAGATGCCTTTCCTTCCCTAATCGAATTCTATGCTGGGAAGCACTGCAAAGCCACGCCGAGCCTCACCACGGACTTTCTCTGCTATAATCGACTTGGCATCGACCCCAACAACCAATGTAAGACCTCATTCGTGGACCAGGCTGTGGAACGACCGTTATCAAGTGATGCCTTTGGGTTGAAGCACACGGGCCACCTATCAAAGTGTTAAACATAATGTTCCAAAACATATCGAGTAACCATGGCGTAGCTACATGATCGACATGTCAGTCAAGTCAATCAAGGCCGAGCACCACGCAGACTCAACACCTTAGATAACCATTCCAGTCCCGAAGGACTATAAGATGAAGCAAACCCAACCAAGTGTGCTTTCGTAGTCTCAGAGAGGAAAATTCGGCTCTCATAGCCAATGTTATGCTAATAGAGGCAAATCCACAGCATAAAAGTCGCGTGTTCGACATGCGACCCTGCCAACACTAAAAGTTCAGCGCCCGACCGGGGAGAATAGTCAAGCCTCGAGTCGTCGCCCAGATTCATCGACAAGCAAGCCCTTCTTCTGCTCAAAAGGCCTTCCACTGACACCCATCAGGAAGAGGCGTCAGAGCCCCGAAAAACCTACTTCAGCCTCCTATTCTCGTAAGCCCTCCGAGTAAACTCCTCTCGCCTACTTAGCCGCTGCTTCTAATTAGTGCCACCCCGTCAAAGAACGGATAACGCAGCAGCCGTTCATTACGCAGTCAGCCTGAGAGGAGTTACAAAAGGAAAGGTATCCGAAGATGGAAAAGCTAGTTCTAGCGTTGGTGACCATCGCCAGAAGACTTCGGCCATACTTCCAAGCCCACACCATCGAGATTCCGATAGAACACCCAATGAAGCAAATACTACATAAACCATAAACCCAGTGGAGACTCCAAATGGGCTATAGGAGCCAAAGTGAGTCTCGACATTAGGTACAGTTTTCAAGAATTGTGGATCAAAGGACAAGTTTCGTATATTTCATCATGGAATTCACTCCTCGACAGAGCCCCACCAAACCACCCAGGTCTCGTCCGACCTCCCCCATCTAGAGGTTGTCCATAATAACGCTTAATGCTCAAGGTCGTGCGGTATTAATTCGAATTTCCTGATGGGATCAACGTAATATAACTGTGATTCGCCTCAGCTTTAATAACTTGCCGAATACGGTCATTACTTCGATGGACTTAACTCGCCACCTATGATATCAACAATTAGAGGTATGCAAATGATTCCCGCCATGGTGAATATAGAAGATTCCTACAAAGCGAAAGGCAAAAAGATGATCCTCTATCTCAAAATGAATCAAGCCAAAAATTTCAGACGTTCGGGGTTTCCACATGTCCTAAGAATAGAGAATCTGGCTGTGCGCACGCCTCGCCAGTCAACCCGCGATCACAAGAAGATTCGGGATGCATGTACCTACGAGCACCTCAAAGAACCTTTCATCAGACGCCAATACGACGAGGTCCCCCAAGAATGACCGGGGCTACTGAAATGGATGTGATCCCCATCCTGACTACCTATTCAACCCGACATCGCAAGCGAATTCCGAAGGAGGCATCTAAACTAAGAACAAGGTCAGCTATATTCTCTCTTTTGCGGGGGACCCTTTATAAACGGGGTTTCTCTGCCTCCTCAAATGCATAGGAAAGGAAGATGCCAACTATGTACTTAGAGAGGTGCATGAAGGCATCCGTAAAACCATTACCTGAGCTCTAGCCTTGCAGGAAAACCCTAAGGCAAGGGAATTGCCAGCCTCACGATGCCTCAAAGACGCCATGGACCGCTCAGAAATGCAAAACTGTCATGAGCACGCCAAGGATCTCCCGCATCTCCCCATTCGGTTTCACCGACCCCGACTATGCTCCCCGCCCCAAGAAGGATTAGACATACTCTGCCCCTACCCATCGAAGAGGTCGCGTAAATTTGTCGCTATAAGAGCGGACTACTTCACCAAGCAGAGCGAGGCCGATCCATTAGCAAATAATCACCGAGCAAAAATAATGAATCCCATTCGCGCTCTAATACGCCTGTCAATCCCAAGAGCATTGGTATCTGATAATGGAAAGTAGTTCTACAACTTGAAATTCAAGAACTTTTGTGCCGAGCTCAGAATCAAGAATTACTATTCGTCCCCAACTCATCCACAATCCAACGGACAAGTCGAAATCATTATAAGGTCTCTACAAGCGTTGTCAAGACTAAACCGGAAACCTGTGCGGAAATAAAGTGGACTACTCCCCGAGGTTCATGGGCATGGTAACTACACGCAAATCTATAATCAGAGACTCCGTCGCCTTAGCATTCGCACCGAGGCAAGAGCTTCCCCGCCAATGGGTCGTCACCCGTGGTCGAGTTCAAACAACACAACGAGGAGTCTCTCGGGCTTAAACTCTGATCTCGAGGAGAAGGAGCAAGCTCAAACGCACCGAAGACTACCTGCCACTGTAGAACAACAAGGTATTATGATCGAAAGGTCAGGCCCAATAGTTTTAAGCCCAGAAGGCTCAAAAACTCATAAAGAAGAAAGACCCATCACAGAAAACTGACCCAACCGGGAGGGACTCCTAATGCCATCAAGGATGACCGACCCGGCAACTATGAGAGCTTCAAACGACGAAGGGAAGACCTCAGACCACTCTTGGAATGTCGAGCACCCCGCGATTTTACCCATAAACCTCGTGATCGTGATCTATTAATAAAGCCGTTATACTTTCATTCAAATAACTTTTTTAGTTGTTTATTTCTACTTTGCCTACTCTAGAAAATTATAAAGAACTGGGAGCCTTAATATCAAAAACTACGGTATTTGAAGGGCCCCGGGAAGGGTTGTACCAAACATCAAACAAGACGTGGCTGGCCAAAGGATCATACTTTTATTACATAGTGATTCAGAGATTACACCAGCAAATTACTCTTTACATCTCAGAAGGTTACAATCATCAAAACCGCTCTCTACATCTCTGTAAAAATACAATCAGCTCAAAAAAAAAAACCGCAATGAAGAGAAAAGGAAAGCAGGAAAAAGAGAAAATAGGGGAGGAGAGGTGTAGCATAAGAAGCGGGACTCAAAGCCATTCAAGGCAAAAACCAAAAGTAGGAGAAAGGAAAAGAAAAAAAAAAGAGGAGAGGTATAGCATGAGAAACGGGACTTGAAGCATTCAATATGCCGCCTCCAAACGTGTTCCCGCCCAATCTCACAACGGTCGACTGGGAGCAACACAACTCCCAAATGCGTGACTGGGGGAACAAATACAAATTCCCACAAATGGCATCAGGAACAACACAACTCCAACAAATGGCGTAATAACTAAATCGAACGATGCATTTACTCACCAAACAATTTCAAGGTGGTGGCACCAAACTCAAGCTTCATCATGTCCGAACCCGATGCCGCAAGGAAAACGAGGCAGAGCTGAGTATAACTTACACCCTCGCCGAGCAAAGCAAGTATTTATAAAGGAGTGATGACACCTCAAAGTCAAGGCACTGCTCCATTTCTCCATAGATCTGCATTAAAATCATACGATTTTCCCAAGGGAAGGAATACTAAAAGACCCAAAGAGCTCTGTCAGAAGAGCCAAGTAGCTCATACTGCTGGGTTGTTTGGGGAGCTAGGATATTAGAGAGCCACGTAGCTCAATTCGACAAGAGCCAGGAGCTCGGATATCAGAGAGCCACGTAGCTCAGTCCGACAAGAGCAAGGAGCTCGGATGTTAGAAAGCCACATAGCTCGGGGCCTCTCGATAAGAGCCTAAGAAATTCATTTTAAGAGCCTAATAGCTCGGGCTTTTGTAAATATGGAGTCTAAAACTCATTAGATTTTTAATCCAATTTTCTGTTTATTACAGATAAATGTTGGATTCGCTTCAAGAAAATGATAATTGACTCCAAATTTCATTTCAGAAAATACGTTAAAACTCAAATTTTAGCAAAAATTAGAAGAAATCACCGCACTGCACTGAGGTCACGACCGGAAATTTAAGTCGCGACAGAATGCTCAGCTTCAGCCATTCCAGGTCAAATACATCAACACCTGGGCTTCTAAGAAGAAACTCAAAACTTGAACAAGTGAAGCCGTACTCAAAAGGGAGGCTTTGCTACAAAGAAACGTGGTGTAGACTAAAGGAAAATCAAAATGACTTAAATTCATGTCGCTGACATCGAGTGATGTCACGACACCAAAAGGATATGAACGATGCGCACACACTCAGGTCGCTACAAGAATCCATCTATGAAGCCATAAGAGAGGTCTTGGTAAAAGAAAGAGGTCAGAATCGGTTTTAAATATGTCCATTTCCATCACTGACATCACTACTATGTCGCGACATAAAAACAGGAAGATTTAAAGTGCAACCAAAGATAGAATTCAAAGGAGGCCGCAACTCGTAGCCCAATAGGAAGCACTTCGTAAGGGAATCGAACTCGCGACCTTTTACAAGTCAAGGATCGTAAAATGATGTCACCACCACCCCAGTCGGACCTCGAAGAAAGATTAGCGTGAAGAAATTGATGTCGCGACATGCAACCGAGGTTGCGACCGAAAATAAGTAGAAGTTAAGGAAATTAGTTGCAACGTAGAACCGAGGTCAGAAACCAAGAAAAGGAATGGAAGCAAAAGAGGTCGCGACATCATCATGATGTCGCGACATAAAATTGAAAGAAAAGGAAGACAAGCAAAGCACCACCAAATACAATTGCAACCAAAGGAATCGTGAGTCACAACATGAAGTCATCATACAAACAAGAAAGTGGTCGCAACCAAAACCCGACGCAACTCAGAGCCGAGAAAAGGAAGACAATGATGTCGCTGACATGTAATCGAGGTCTGACATCAATACCGTTGAACGTTTGAGCAAATGAAGTCGCGATTACACACGGCGTTTCGCCACTAATCAAAGCCGCAGATAACCGTTGTAATCTTAAAAGAAAGAGGTCGCGACCGATCACGTAGCAATCAAGATTAAGTCCACGCCACGACATCAACTTGAGGTCGCTACATGTGACGCTGAATGGGCTTTTTCTTGATTTCCGCACCTAGAGCATTTCCTTGGGGATTCACTGCATTCTTTTTACAAGACAAATAGATAGCTTTAGAATAGTAAAGCAAACCCGCCTTCACTACCCAGCAAAGGGAAAAGCAAAGTGTGGAACTCAATGTATATTTTAGGAGTAGAATTTTATTTTTTTGATTTTACTATTTCGGTTTTGAATATGCGAATCGTAAGTAAATGAGTAGAGTCGATTTTTAGATCTTTTATTTTCTTAAGTATTACTCACTCGAAAATTTTATGAAATCTAGACAAATTCTCTGAATTCATTTCTTCTCAATTTTATTTAATTATAGTGGTCATATGGATCTAAGGCCCATTTCTTAATTCGCAATGCAAGAATCGAACGTTGTTCTCCGCTCGGATTTGATTTTACATTTAGTTGCGTTTTTCCTTACAATTTACTGAGAATTAATTTGGGTTCTGCTTACTGACCTGTCGCTTTTAATGGATAGTCTCAATAAGAGTACCCCAAGCATCACTGAGGGAATGTATCTTACTCTAATATCCAGGATGCCCCTCTCAAGTGATGCAGAGACGAGATTCCCGAGAGTCGAGCATTCTTTTCCGGGTATGTTCACTACCATCGACGAATCCATCGAGCTCGAGAGTTCATTTTGATAAATCCCATTCGCTTATAAGCACTGAGTTTCTCGAGGGGTGTATTAATAAATATAAATAATCGAGAGTTCACCTTAATCTACAAAGTCTTAACTGTTAGCTCGTAGATCTAATCAAGGGAAAGGGATGAACCCATAGATCTCGAAGGTCGAGCCAATTAATCGAGTAGTAGAAATTTTGCGAAAATCCTAAGGTAAAGCAAAAGTTCTGCCGCCAACCCAAATGGTGAAGTATCGAAAGAAAAACACCCAGCTTCAGAAAATTGGAATACAGTAGCTAGTTAGATCTTGTATTCGAGGAGAAGCAAGGGATATCTAATCGTTGGATATGGAGAAACTAATTCCAATAATCGGGAAATCTCGATGTAACCGCATCTAAACATAAAACAGAGCAATGGATTTTAAGTGTTGCACCGACTGCTCCATTGTATTTCATTGATGGTTTTCGCTTCGCCAGAAACCGACATTCAACCTATCTTTATAGACAATTTATTTTTATTCATTTACTTTGTTTTAAATCTTAATCAATATATTAAATAAGATAGGGATTTTTAATTTGTGTTGTTTAGATAAAACCTTCATTATGAGTTTTGAGTCCAAATAGTATGAAATTTTAGTAGTTTGGGTAGTTGATCTGTAATTCGCTATCAATCAGGGAATGATACTGACTACATTCGATTTACTACTGTATTTAATTGTGCACTTATAAAGGTCATAGACTGGACCCTTATTTTTTAAATCATGAACAATTAAGAGAAAACCATTTATCACAAAATTATCCAAAGTAACATGCACAAGAGAAGTGTAAGTGCTCTTGTAATTATGTTAATTTGAGGGGTTTTAGTCTATATAGAAAAGCAACAAAGAAAGAGCCATATTCCAGCCCCAACGAGCCGTGAGCTCGTATTAAAGATCCGCGTAGGTCAGTCCAATAAGAGCCTAGTAGCTCAGTTTTCTAAGAGCCACATAGCTCCAATGAGAGCCAGGAGCTTGGGTATTAAAGAGCCCCGTAGCTAAGTGCAACAAGAGCCCAAAGAGCTCGCCGCTATGAGCCCAGAGGCTCGTCGCAAAGAGCCTAGTAGCTCGCCTCGCTAAGAGCCTAGTAGCTTTGCTCATAAAGAGTCACAGAGCTTTAGAGTCCGAAAAGAGCCTAATACCTCGCCTTGCGAAGAGCCCAATAGTCATCCTGCAAAGAGCCCAGTTGTACCTCGCTCCTTACTAAGAGTTTAGAGGAGCTCGATATGAAGAGCAAAGATAGTTTCGATCTAAAGGATTATGTAATAATGCCTCAAGAGCCACGAGGCTTAGTCTGGTGAGCCCAAGAATTTCACACTAAAAGGGCCATAATGGGAAATTTTACTTTGGCAGCTGAAGAACCGAGGATTCAGCTTTTATCTAAAATCCATAAAGGGAATGAGAAAGATTCGTAAAGTGTGGAATGCACGATTGACGTTTCAATAAAGGTCAAAATCATCATTACAAGTGGCCAAAGATCGCGTAACAAAGAAGGATGGCAAGAAAGCCTACATCCCGGGTCACTCGCGCCCCAACCCTGGGCCGCTGTGAAGAAGAGCAGAGCTGGGGTGGCCACACCCTGAAGGTCATCCTCCCCGCCGATTCGCATTCCCCCCATCTTTTCCTCAATCCGGGAACTGAAAATGGAATCTCAAACTGAAGATCTGAGTCTCAGACCGGAAGTGAGCGCCAACCGGAGGCCTGATATGGTACATGCCTGTCCTCAACCCTCAATCACCCCTTCCCTTGAGCAAACCACACCGCCCACTGACCCCGTCGGTATTCTTTCTTTAGCGCCCTACTGCTTCTTGCCTCGGTGATCTCGAAGAACTTTCAAGGTCGTGATCAGACGCAGCCGTCCCTTAAATGCCAGTTTTTCCTTGTCCGCTTATTGCTCAACTCACGCCTGCCTCACCCCGGCACTTTACTCTCCTCCCCCGCAATCTGCAGCCTCTTCCCCGACTCCATCCGCAGCCGCATGGCGGCTCTTAGCTTATCTCTGGTTCTTCCTGCTCTTTCAAATCTCCTCACTTCACTGGCCGAGGTATGCTTCAAAGTCGAATTTATGCTTTACTGCATCCTATCAGCGCTTCAACTGAGCTCACAAGCCTGGGCCTTCTTCGAGGTGGTCGTGGAGGCAACTTCAAATTTATACACTTCCATCGCTCTCAACACTCTTATACAAGCCCTCATCGTGCTTTTCACGAAGGGGTACCACTCGCAAAAACGAGAGGAAATTAATGAATAGTTCAAACAATGGTGAAATAGACAAATAAAGGCATCTGAACATACCTGCGGGCCGCTCCCGGCCGACAGTGGCTGTGAGCTAATTCCAAAGGATATGGCATCCGCCTTCAGATCGTGAGTCCCGAAGATAGGACGTATATTATTCCTAATGGGCGAGCCCGAGTTAAGAAGGAAACAGTCCTCGTCCCCGGGCCCAAAGCGATCCTTCCTTCATCCTCCGACATCGTGAAGCAAACTGATGTTTTACAAAGGACTCGAACATAACGGCGTAACTTGCAGGAGGGCCTGACGCTTCCTCCTCAGCGGATTTCTGACCCACCGCCTCGACACCCCTGGCCAAGGGAGGAGGCGTCTTAACCTCTCGTCTAGACTTGGTTAGATAACCCCCACTGTCGGGCAAATGGTTTACGGAGAAGATGCTCCCAACCTCAGGATCTTACCCCGAACCGCAAGGCTGCTCTCGGGGGGAGCCTGAGCTTTACGCTAACGCTCTCTTCTCTTACTGCGACCAACCCCTGCTCAAGCTCCTCCCCGAGTGGGTTTCAATACGAGGCCCCCCAGAAGGCCTACAGCAAAGGGCAAAGAGGGCCTCTAAACAAGGAGCCGAGAGGCCCCACACCGTATGCCTCCCGAGAATAACCGATCCGATCACCAAAGTACACCAGCTGGCTGAAACACTTAGCCAACTCCAGCCTTCACCTCCATCCCTGAATCGAGATCTGGATGTACACTTAAAGGCAACACAACCAAATCAAAGAAACTTTATAACCCGTAAAAGCCAACCCTCGATTAGTACCCGACGAAACTCACGCTGCATTCCCTTCCTGGCAAACATGTCATTAAATGCCAAGCGATCCTCCCGGCCAACAGAAATGCATAATCTAATTGCCACCCCCGATAAAGAATTAACGCTCCTTCCTTAATATTTATGGGTGACTAGATCCAAATGATTAAACTAGCACTCGTCTCGTTTCGGGAAATATAAAGCCCTCTCGTCGCCTTTCACACTAAAGAAGTCCAACATCAAAGCTATGCTAGGAACGCCGAGGCCCTCGTCCTAAACGATCAAAAGTGCCAAACTAAAAAAGACCCTTAAATTAGAGAAAGTTAGGACAGTAAACATTGAAGCAACAGAAGACGTTCTTATAAAGGGGTGCAAAGGAAAGTAGAGACTGCTCTCAAAGGCCGTCAGCTGCACTCATCTTGGGAACCTAGACTATATAGAAGGTGAGAAGATCAGCACTGCACTCAACGCCAACAGGGGCCTATACGGTAACGAAGGTTTTTACATAGTTAAGACCCGACTAGACCCACGGCCCACACATACGCCCACTTGCACTCAAATATTCTGAACTCACCATGGTATTTAATCTCACCACTAATTTTTCCTTGCCTTTGCTGTGCAAGGATGGATGACCACTTAGGGCTCTATCAACCACGATGGCAAATTACTCTGATCCCCAAATGGCCTGCCTCGACTAAACTCCTCGCCAGTTCCCTAGCGTTGCACTGCAGGAACGCATCAGCCTGGAAGGAAGTAAACATGATTGAGTGAGTATAAGAGGGAGACAAACAAAGGACTACGACCCATAAACTAAAAACAAGAAAAGGTAAACAAGGGTAGAAGAAGAAAGACGTACCAAACTAGGGAAGAAAACAAAAGAGACGACCCCAAGCAAGAGAATGATGTACCTGGAAGGATGGATCGTAGAAGACTCGAGAAAGAAAAACTAAAACACACAGAGAAAAAGGTTTGAAGAACAAGGATAAATAAATACCGGAGGTGCTTCTAAAAACAATGGAAACGTCAGCTAAAAAGGACTCAAACATCGAAGAGAATCCATCATTATCGCAATACGATTGATCTGGCACAAGCCTACAACAAACCCCTGCTCTACCATATGGAATTCACCGCCGATCCAAGTAAATAACTCAAATTCTTACCTAAGCTAGCTTCTACTAAGGGCTTAGGCAACTCGATAGTGCCTCTTAAAAATCACCCCATAAGCCCAAAAGATGCGTGACCTAGGAACAACCCCTAAACGGTCAGGGCTTCCCTCCTGGGCGTGCAGAAGAGCCCCACGTGGGGACTCCTACCCATGATAACGTCCTGATCACTCTCAAAGTGTGAGCCCAAGGTCGAAACTAAGCCCAGTGGGCCGGATTGGTGATGAGGATAATCCGTTTTCCAACAAAGCCAGCCGTAAGAAAGGAAAGCACTCCACCTTCATGATCCAATATCTACCCATTAAGGGAAGAAGGATTCTAATGACATGACTCCCCTAATTATCCTCCTCATATTCAAGAAGGAGCAAGGAAAAGAAGATCCCCTAAACTAATCAAAGATGTCGATCGCCGCCCAACAAGGAAAGCCATCATGATCACCCATGATAAATACCCCGAAAGCAATTCCACCAAAGAAAGGCGCACATTGAACGCCACAGAATAGTAGAATCTTCCTTTCATGCTGGTTGTTCCAATCCTAGGCACGGAGAGGCGACCGATACATCCCCTCGTCTCTGACCCCTTTGCTGTAGTCGAGGTTGTCCATCGATCCGCCCCGACCGGGTCAGCCTAGTGGACCCAGAAGCCCAGCCTAATATCGATAGAAAGCACCATCATGTATGTTTGTCACACGGATGAGATGACGTGTACAAGGCAAAATTAGATCAACAATCGTGTATTTCTCATATGATGATAGCTTTGTTAGTATTACAAAGTATTCATAAAGGTTTTCTTAATGTCATATCTTCTAATGTAGGCAATTACAATGTTGTTTCGGGTCTAAATGCAAAACATGGTCAAATCGTGCACATCACTATTTCGATCATAGATTCTCGAATCTTGCCAACATCTCTAGAAAGGCTAAGAATGTAGACGCTTCTTCATCAATGTATCATCTCCACTCTAATAATCATCAATGTTATTAAATCATCAACGTTTGACATGGTATAATATCATATATTCAGTCCTATATGTCATATGTTTGCAGATATAATGTCTTACTATAGTTTATGCTAAATTGTATTTATAGTTATTTGACCTATATGCTTGAGAAATCATCGGGTAGATTTACATGTCATAAACCCGCAAGTTGCTCGGCCGAGATACCGTCCTCGCGCTGTCGTCCCGTGGAAAACAACATACCGTGATCTTCCAAAAGATTGCCATATGCTCCGAGCCGCGTCAGCGCCCATGGAGTGCAACTTGACATCACAAAATATGAACATGTCTACCCCGATGGTGCACAAAAATGAAGCACTATCTGCCTAATGCACATTTACGCTTATTAAAGATTAAATTAATCATCACATAAGGAAATAATTATTTCGTGTGTATAGGTATGATTGTGGAGTGTATGTGCTTAATTATATGGAGTTGTGGAAACGGGCCACCTTGCACTCATCTATCGCTATGGTTTGTGCCTTATGCCTACGTGTTTCTATAAATTCATTAAGATATTTTTTTTAATGATATATACACGCAGTTAATGTCTTCTAATGACAAAATGGATTTACAGATAAAGCTTCTATATGGAGTTTAATGCATCCGAGTAATATTGAATGGGACCAAATTCATGCTACCTACAACATATTCCGCGACGGGTGTTGTTTCGTGCTCCGCGATCCCATTGTATATGGTTGTCGCTAATTAGGCCAACTCGACTTTAAACATTTTTTTATCAACTTATATATATTGAGATGTATTTATACAAGCATTGACTAAGATACTTGTTAGTCATTTTTTGAATATTACTTTTAACTAAGACACTTGTTATGCTATAGGTATGATTGACACCACTATCTTTAGCCTAACAGATTAGTAATATATTTACACATCTTTTTCGGGCTTTTGTAATAAGATGTGATCTTTAATCTAGGAATATAATTGGATTATTGAGGTCGTTTGACTTTATTAATAGGGGGGGAAACATCCATGAGCCAAATTAAAACAAATCAACACAAGTTATTTACTATAGTAGGCACTTATTCTTAACATACTGGATACTATCCCAAATATACTCAGAGGTATAAGTATTTCTTCGGTCCTCAAAGATTACCTTTTAATGGGCCTCCCGTAGTCCCATTTTTACACAATTGTTCCATGATCGACATAGTTCTATGAGCTTAGTGTTGAACCATAACATAATAACTATAATACCTGGATCCATGATCGTATACATAGTTCTCAGAATAAAAATCAGCATTGAACTAAAGCTTTACATCTAACAAATTCTATGCATTTCAATGCTCACTTTGTTCATCACATTTTCACTGCTTACATATGTTTAAGTAAGTAAATAAACAAAACAAATGGTTACAAAAAACACAACAATACACTTTATTTTGAACATTTTGTTTTCCTCCTTCGATTTCTACATCTCCTTAATCTCATTTTTCAACATTTTGTTTTCCCCATTCAATTCGTTGATTACTACTTTTGCCTTAATACATATCTCAATAGCATACCACAAAAAGTAATCATAGCTCCACTTCTGTAAACCAAACAAACCAACGAAGACCAAAATAATTAATCTCATTAAATTCACATCTCACGAAGGATTTATGCTCTTCTCACTTACTCAAAAAATTCGACATGAGTAAAATCGCTTTAGATTCTTCATCATTCATGCAGTTCCATGATGGATGCTCTCAACCCCCAATCATGTAAAACTAGGTCTTGTAGTTACCATCGCCGTGAAGCCGCTTTCATAGAAAATGAAGATGCCGATGAAACCCCAGCCATGGAGATAACACAATTGAGGAAATGTCTTATACTGCATATTAGCCAAGCAAGATAGGGTAAAAAGGGTTCTTAGGGATTCTTTAGTTAATGTAGTACCTAATAAAATTAAAGTAGCACGTGAAATATGTTAAGACGGTACCTACATTATATTAAAGTAGTACCTTAGCAAATGAGTAACGGCTGAATAGGATTTTAGTCTGCTTTGGTTCAAGCACTATAGTTTCCAATAACACATAAAACATTATAAATATATAACAAAATTTACCAAGTTCCAATTATATGCTTAATTTGGTTCTACATTCATGGGTGCAATTAGTTCATGCATTTGTGAAGTAAAAGGAGGATAAGAACTAAGTGGTATTAATAAGAAATGGGTAAAAAGGGTTTAGGACACATAACGTTAAGGTAGTACTTGAATTATTGTCGTAGTACCTACATTATGTTAGATAGTACTTATGCATAAATGAGGCTATTCAAGGACAGATTATACATGTTTGAAAGCTCGAGATCAAATTAATCTTCACACATTTCATTTTTACTTTGAACACACACCATCCAAAGCAAAACAATTTTCTAGAAACTAAAACTCAAATTTCAATACTTTGTCACACCCGAATTATTATTAATATTAGAATAAATATTTTTCCAAAATAAAACGATAGACCGGTTTAATATTAGAGCTAAGGTAAATTGTAAATTAATACTGAGGACCTCGGGTCATTAATGAGAAAGTCTAGTGGTCACGTATAAGATTGGGAATGTGATATGCAAATAGAAAGAGTTAATGGCTTAAATTGCTATTAGTGAAACTTAAAGTCAAAAATGGGTATGTAGCATCAAAACTAGTCTAAGAAAAGGATAGTTTCATTTTTTCGTCAAATACAGTTAGGGCAAAAACGTGAAGAAGAGAGGAGAAAGAGGAAGAAGAAGAAGAAGAAGAGTAAAGGAGAAAGGAAGAGAAGAAGGAGATCGAGCCAAAAGTGTAAGGGTTTTGCCTGATTCTTGTAAATGGTTCTTTTTCTCTAGGTTTGGTCGGGGGAGCCCCTAACCCTAGATTTGAAGGGATATGGGGTGGTAAACCCTAACTTCTTATTATTTGTAAAAGGATTTGAGGGATTTTTTATAGAGAGGTATGATTCATGAATTTCTTTTGAAAGCTGGTTTCATCCTAACCTTAGATCAAGTTGAGCGACGGGTTAGCAAAACCCTAGATTCTTGTTTAAGATGTGTTTTGGAAGATTTTTGGGTTGAATAGAGTGGCTTTTTGATGTGTGTTTGAGTGTCAGTTGATTCGGGTTGGAAACTTATGGAAAAGTGGGGAAAATCATACCCCGCATTTCGAGGGCCGGATTTTTCTATTTTGACCGCTGTTAGTATTTTCGCCATAACGTGCCATTTCTAATCCGCTGATTTGAGTGGGATTCAAGTTGGGTTGGTTAAACTAGACTTCAAGGAGAACAAAACTCCCTGAAATAGGTACCCTCAAATTCTGACTCTATGTAGTCGAAAAATTCACTCAAAGAGGGCTGTGTTCACAAAATTTCGCTCGCTTTGATCATAGAATAAATTCGGGTCATTTAGGACATAATCCTCGAGTTTCATGTCTGATTTGGGTGATTCCTGTTGAGGAGAACCTTTTAGCACCTTATCTTCAAATGAGTAATATGGAGATAGGAATACAAGAAGTAGTTTTGTGTCAGAAAGTGTGTCATTTCAGGTAACCCTAATAAAGGGTGTTAAATGTTGATCCTAGTAAGTGTGCTAGAGAGTGCACTCGGGGATCAAGGCTTCATGCTTGGAAGGTATAAGAACATATGTGAGTCCCAGCAGGATAAAGTATTGTAATCACTCTGAGCAATTTTTAGCGTGACACCGACTGTGAGAAAAGCAAGCGAATCTAACGACTCATATTCGCGATATCCTTCGAGTAGCCTCGAGTTTTGACTTCCCTTGGGAAACTTCATGGATTTTTGAATCCAAGGAAGGTAGATCTTATAATCTTCTCCCCGTCAGATCGTGGTTCATGTCGGGAATTCCTCGTACTGGCATTTCAGGCTTTGACCTGGTGATTTTCAGTGATATATAAATGTATATTTTTATATATATGAAATCTTTGAATTAATCAGTACATGATGTTTTTAAATATCCATGTGGTCAATGCTTGCGGAAATTGTTTTAAAGATGACACTGCATGAGATCATGGAGAGTCCTAACATGTAGCCGGGATACGGGACGATGACTAGTCCCCGGGTCAGGAATCCTGCAAAGGTCACAGATATACGGATGGGCATATCCCGGGTGGTAAGTCCCAAAGAATTTGTCGTTGAGTTCGGGATGATTCATTAGTCCCCGGGTGAAAGCCCAAAAGAAGTCACCACGAGGGGCCGAGATATGGTAAGATTGCATTCATGTGTTTCCATCATCAACCTATTATTTGTAAAATACTCATGTTTTGAGATATCTTGAATTATGTATAAATTGAAATGTTTATGAGCACGGGCTTGTTACTGGATTCACTACTCGAGTTGTCGAACTCACCCCCATTATTTCCTCCACCTGGGATGTGTACGAGACCCGCCGCGTGACATGAAAGTTAGACCGCGCAGGTTTTATGATTTTGCTTTGTATGCCAACCTTAGCTTGTTGGTGCGTTAATACATTTTGATGAATATTTAGTGTTATATGGATATTTTTCGTTCACACTATATTTGGACAACTTGGTATCTTTTTGCAATCATCAGATATTCGCTTACGAGCCACCGGGTTTTGGAACTTGTGTAAATGTTATTTCGATCAAGTGTGTGTATAGTTTGGGGTACATCGAGAGGAATTAACTATGTAATCGATATGTGTGTATGTTTGGAGACCTCGAGTAGTGTTTTATTTACGCTTCCAGTGATTACTCCAAGTGGGGTTTAGACTCAGTTGTAAAAATCGTAGTAAATAAGAAGATAAATCACACTGAATTCGGGGTGTGACACACTTTTCCCCTTACCTATGATACAAAGTAGTAAATGCAACGATGACTGCGATTGTATCTCATACGTAGGGCTTCAATAGATTAGGGGAAGATGGCGATTTGAGAGAGAAAGTGTGGGACCCCTTTCCGTCCCAACTGCTTTTAAGGATCCGAACCGAGTCCTAATGTCCCGTTATCACCTAATCACCATAATCATATCTTGCGTGTTTATTTCAAATTGGGCAAGCCCATAAACATTTACATTTGACAAAATACATTTACAATGAAGACATTCAAGCCTTTTCAAAATGATTTACAAAAAATGGGAGGCCCAGTTCAAATTGCTTTTTACAAAATATAAATATCCAAAGAAAACATAAATGAATGCACATGTCAAAGCATACCCGAATTTCCTTCTTTATGACTCGACGCTCCTCGATCTTGGTCTCGCTTCCGGGTCACTATCACTCCCAGACTACAAGATTGGTAAACACGCTAAGCATTTTCATGCTTGGGCTGGTTCTATACAAATCCATTCTTTAGTTTCTAGCTTAAATCAAATCATGCAATTTAACACTTAAAACTTTCAAACCTTTATGGATGATCAATGTAAATACAATACATATACTTGTTTTATATACAATCGCTATAGTTCATCAGATCATCCTAAAATACACTTTCATTCAATATTTCACAATCTCAAATCAATTCAAATATGCTCACAATTCAATCTCAGCCCGCGAATCAATTCAATTATGCCCTTAACGAATTTAACTCTATGTCTTCGATATACGTGGATATCGTAGTCACCGGCATACCTCACAAGGCCGCTGTGCCTGTGATAGGAAAACGCTTTATAACACATTTGCCCCATTGGCTGCTGGGACCGGTTATACAAAAATCAATTAGTGAACACTCACCGATACTTGCCCCACTGGTCGATCAAGTGACATCATCACACCGCTCGCAGCATCGCTTATTCGACCTCTATTGAAAGTATCACCAATCTATCCTTAATATGAACTAAATCTAAGCATTATTCTATTAATGGCGTTCAAATCTTTTATAAAGAAAGCACAAGACAATATGTACATTTGTATAAATAGTTCACTTTCACAATATGCAATTTTTCATATGCAACATTTTACAATCAATTTCTTCAAATCATTTAAATAATTCAATATGCCTTCTCATGCATTTAGAACAAGCACTTCAAATATTGAAACTAGAATAGGAAATATAGAATGTAAATATGCAAAAAACTTGAAACGAGGAATAGAAGTCGAGAACAAACGCAAAGCTTTTCACTTTGGTTCACGCCCTGAGTCTCAATCTCGCTGGGTTTTCCTCCTCGTCAAATTTCTATTCCAAAACCATTAAAGAACAATATTATTTTGTGCGTGCTAGTGATTTTGGTTAGATTGATTTTAGAGTTTATGAGTTCCAATTTCAACAACCCATATGTATGGACTTGACTCAATGAGCTTCCATAGAGTCCAAGAACACCCGAAACGGAGTTCGGACGATGAGCCATGACCTTTCGGTTAAAGGTCAAACGTAGCCACACCCACCGACCGACTGAATCGACTTCTGTGAAATTCTGCCGACCGCTATAACACCCCGTCCCGAGAAGCCGCATTATAATGTGAATCGTAGTGGCGCATATGTGCACCGCCGCCATTGTATTTTTCGAGTCATATTGCACAAAATCAGAAAGCTTTCTAAAGACTTACGACTTTTGTATCATAGTTTTTTATGCTGAAAGTGATAAATTAATTCAGTTTAAATAAGAAAATAATAATAAATCGCTAAAATAAATAAGTGGTCAAAATCTTCAGATCCTGGATGACGAACTGGATCACATTACAGTCATTCTCGCGAAATCTAATGACTTAAAAGTTTTGCGAATTTCAGATACCAATATTTCATTAATTTCAGAACGAAACAGAGAGGAAACCTCGAAAAACGAGATTTTTGAAAATTCGAAATCTAAAAATATTTGTTATCATTCAATTACGATGAATGAATCAAACCTGAACAAAATAAATCGCTTCGGAAATTAAACTGATCGTTGTCAATAAAAAGTGATATGGTCCCATTTTAAAAAAAAAAAAAAACAAACAAACATAAAAGTCATGGATGTCCGAACAAAGGACGAAGAGGATGCAGAGGAGATTTTGATTTTTTTCTTATTATTTTTTCTCGTATTCACAACTGACCATTTGATTTACAGCAGAAAGAACGGTCGCTTTACGACGAAAAATACGCATGATACCAAAAACACTGAATCTTACTTTGACTAAGAAAAAATTTAAAAATCCAAATTTTTGGCTTTTCTCGATTTACGACATTCTAAATTGGCCAAGACTTTTCTAACCAATAAGTGAAAGCTACTCCCACGCCGATTTAGCTACCAGGCAACGAAATCACTGGATTTCACGATTTCCACTTGAAATAGTGAACACGATAGAACTATTATGTTAAAAATAGTAATGTATGAATACGATAACACGTATTAATAGTGTAAAGTGCATAAACGCATAGTGCATAGTGAATACGATATGAATAATAACACGTATGAATAAGACGCGAATATAAGACGCTAAGTTTTACGCCATACGCACGCTGACACGTTTTCGCCGTATTCGCTTGAGTGTGTATAATAAAAGCAAAGACTTAGTGCCGCGAGTCGTGCTCAAGTTTAGTAAGGCGTAGTGCGCGAAGACTCAAAATCATTTTCTAAAACGAAATGCTTAAATTACAAGTTTTGTGCATTGAAAATATAGATGATAAAGATTTTTTTACCTCCCAATTGTTACATCAGCAGAAAAGTTCGATTTCAAAGATTTAAGAAACAGCCAATCTGGTTTAGCAAAACCCCTAGATGGCACAAAATTTCGCCTTCCTACGATGTATTTCTGATCGTTGCACTTCGGCAGCGCTATGGATATTATGATCAACTATATCGCCTCATTTCACTTAGTGGGTTAGATCTAATATATATTTATATACTGAAATGCCTCTCACATTATCTCGATAGATATAGTTGGCCACAATGACTTAGTACATAACGATGAGGTGTTGGTTCCGGTGTCTCACCGAGCATTTTGTCCCAGATTCCATTATTATATAGATCCCGCCGTGCTCACTCTGACCATATTAGCCTAAGAAGGTTCGAGAGTTCACTATCGATGCCAGTTCCGAGGCCCGAGGCATCACGCCTAGGGTATTTCGTAAATGGGCCACGTGAGTTGGTACTTGATTTACAAGATACACTTTCATATATTAATCACCACGATACGCTTTCGCCAGCTGTAAATAGTTTTCGTATCAGCACAGTAAATAGTTTTCGTATCAATTCAGCAACAGAAATAGTTTTCGTAATTAGCTAAACAAAGAGAACAGCTTTTCGTACGCTTAAATGGTTTCATGAAGAAACTCGCCACAGTCAGCTTTACAACCATTTATGCAATGTGATTTTCATATCGATACAAACAGCCAGACAACAAGATTTAACTTATAAGACTCACCGAGCCCGTCGCCTACGTCGCTTTAAAATAATTTTTCAAAAAGTGTATTGCCCAAAGACTTTCCAGATCCTCATTCTAGACGCGTGTTGTGATTATATATAAGATAAGGTGTAAAGTAAAAATAGTAAAAGTTAAAATGTGGCATTTTGTATATGTAAATATCTTTAAAATACGCATTTAATGGGTTTCGAAAAACAAAGGCGTATGAAATTGGCGTCGGGATTAATCATTATCTTATATTTTAATGAGAACCCGATGGGTCCCAGATGGTCAGAGTCGATTTTTGAAAAACATTGGGAGTGTATTTTCTTATACAAGTGATTTTGTATTTCAGCTCACCACCGCGGCAAATGTTATGTCAGTTTGATTTTGTTAAATCAAATGTGTAATTTTTATAGAAAAGTAAAATTTTATAACCCATGCTTCCAAATACAGCTTTTCGTTAGCTTTAATCTACTTAGCTTCATGATAATCATTGTCATTGCTTAGCTTACTGGAGGTTACCGTGGAGTTACCTACATTTCCTGTCACTAGAAGGGGTCTGACACCGCTATCCTCCTCAGCATATGAATGAATTCCTCGACTCCAATGGGCTTTCCGATAGAGTCCAAGAATCACCAAAACGAGTTCGACGGCCGAGTTATGACCTTCAAAGTCGAGGTCATACGTAGTCACACCCAACCGAGCCGACCCGAATCGACCGAGCCGACCTGACCCCAGAAACTCGTCTGACACCTACTATCCTCCTCAGGCATAAGGAATGAATTCTGACTCAATGGGCTTTCCATAGAATCCAAGAACACCCGAAACTCCGAAGTTCTGACGAAGGATTTATGACTAAGCCGAGGTCATACGTAGTCACACCCAAATGAAATGACCGAATCGACTGCCGACCGACCGTAAACTCGGTATGACACCTCTATCTGACATACTATCCCTCCTCAGGCATGCGAATGAATTCCTCGAATTTAACGGGCTTTCCATAAAGTCTATAAACACCAAACGGAGTTCGACGAAGGAGTTATGACCTCCCAAAGTCAGAGGTCATACATCACCCACCGAGCCGACCGAACCCTGACCGAGCTGACCTTGACTCTCGGTAACTCATTCTAACACCTCAGTCTGACACCTACTATCCTCCGCATAAGGAATGGATTTTGACTCAATGGGCTTCCATAGAGTCCAAGAACACCTCAAACTGAGTTCTGATCAAGGAGTTATGACCTTCAAATTGAGGTCATATAGTCGCACCTACCGAAGCCGACCAATCGGCCGGAGCTCCGAGTCGACCTCCGGGCCGAGCCGACCTCTAGCCGAGCCGACCTCCCTCGCAGCCTGACCCTACAAGCTGACCTCCAGCCGACCCTGCTGACCTCTCGCGACCCTACAGCTGACCTCTACTAACCTCTACATGCTGACCTCTACTGGCTGACCTCTACAGGCTGACCTCAATAAAAGGACCCTAACTTAATCTACAGAGGTCTGAATTGAGA
Source organism: Tetrastigma voinierianum (assembly GCA_016808115.1). Taxonomy (NCBI): domain Eukaryota; kingdom Viridiplantae; phylum Streptophyta; class Magnoliopsida; order Vitales; family Vitaceae; genus Tetrastigma; species Tetrastigma voinierianum. The sequence goes on from JAEQBH010001107.1 coordinate 1,200,859, forward strand.
AATTCAAAATCCTAACATCAAGTTTATTGATGTGGCTACAATTTACCAGAAGGACTCACTTCCAAATTCCCTTTATTTCTTACCCAAAAATCAGTTCTAAGGTCCGGCTAATGCACACTACCACAATGTGGCAGCTTCCCATGGTTTAAAATACAACCAAACATTCCCCTAAGGCAAGATAACCACCACACAAACCCTTAGTAGAAAAATAACCAAAGTAGGAGAAGACTCCATCTCTTCGAGTTTGCTCTTAACTCCCCGATTCTCGGTCTCTACTCTTGCAGCTCCTCTGTCACAGCGGAAGATCTTCCTCCGTCGCTTAAATCACACCGATCGCCGAAATTCGGCAGAGAAGAGAGCTTCTCACTCTTAAAATCTCCTCTTTCTCTTCTGTTTTCCTTTTCTTCTCCGATCACCCCCTTAATCAGATTTTAAAAGGAGGAAACTTCTTCCTCTTTCCTAAGTATCATATGCTCTTTCCTTTTGATTTTTTCTTCTTTTCTTTTATTTCTTATATTTAGTCCCTCCATTTCTCTATTATTCTCATCTAAGTCTCTTATTATTTTCCCCTTGCCTATTTATTTCTCCTCAATTTCTGCTTCTTAGACATATAAACTTATTTACAATTGACCCTTAGGTCCCCATTTACACCTATATTTTTTTCTTTTTCACTCTGGGTTTGCTTCCCATTTAATAAATTTCATTTTGAAGATATAATCATTTAATCAATATTCACATAATTCTCTTAAAATACCCAAGTCAGTCAATTATACCTCTAATATATAATAATTTTTATTATAAAATTCTGGGAAAGTATTTAGCTTAAAGTATTTCCTCCCCACTTAATAAAATTTCGTCCTTGAAATTAATTCCTTAGTCAAACAATATAATATCAGCCGCATCGCTTTCCTCACTCTCTCCCAAGTGGCTTTTCAAATTTGTGGTTTCTCCACACTACTTGACTACGGAATCTTTCTTGTTCCACTTTCACTTCACAGCCAAATCTCCACCGGTTCTTCTCACGTCGAACCTAGTCTTAAATTTCAATTGTCTCCCGAAGATACTACATGTGACGGGTCCGACGGCATCTCCGTGAGCATGGACACATGAAACATTATGGGATCTTCTCCAAGTCCGAGGTAATGCTAATATGTATGCCACTGGACCCACTTTTTCGATTACTTCATAAGGGCCAATAAATCTAAGGTTCAACTAGCCCTTTTTCCCGAATCTCATCACCTTCTTCCAAGGCCATACTTTCAAAAAAACTTTTTCACCAATCTCGTATCGAATATCTTTTCTTTCATGCCCATATGATTTCCTGCCTATCGTGGCACCTTCAATCTTTCGTAATAATTTCACTTTTCTTCTCGCCCCTTGTATCGCCCAGCCAATCACTTTCTTTCACTCACCCCCGTCCAACACAACTGTGTTCTACATTTCTCCATATAAAGCCCCATAATGCGCCATTCCAATACTTGATTAGAAACCGTCATTTACAGCTAAATTCAACTAAAGCAAATGTGTCGATCCCAACCACTTCAATGTCGATCACAACTCCTTCTAACAGACCTTAACTGGATCACTTCACAATCCATGGTGGAACTGATGTACTAAAAATTCAATGAAAAACAAGGCCTCTGCACCTCCCCAAAATCAAGTAAACCTGACCCCGGTCCACGAAATAATGACAGTGAGTTCCATAACCGACCACTTCCTTGATATACGTACCGCTTAGCCGCTGTCAAGGAATAGTCTGCTTCACCGTATGAGCTGACTTAGTCAATCCAGCCTACTACGCACCCAAACTCAGCTCATGTCTTCCCTATCAATGGTAACCCAACCACAAATCCATGGTGATTCTGGCCCTATTTCTACTCCCAGATTCGATAGGGCGGCAATAACCCCGAAGGAACTGAAGCTTGCCTTTACTTTGACACACCAAACACTCTCGTTACCGACATCTTTTCATTCCGCATCACCTAATGACATTTAAATCTCACATCTTTGTGCTAATGAGATAGTAGCAAAAGATCCACTATGTGCCCTTCTCAAGTATGGATTTCAAATCATTACCAGTATGCACAAACTTATCCCGCAATACAAACTCCATTTTTGCTCACATCAGAACCCGCTTTTTACCATTTCCAATCATTTATCAGGGCGCAATCTTCATATCCTTCCTTCAGGCCTCTAGCACTTGATTCAACAAACTCGTATCGCTTATCAATCGCCAATTACGCACCATCGCCCTGATAAACACAATGGGCATTCAACGCCTGAAAGGCGAAAATGGGACTCTCTACTCAAAGCGTCGACCACTGCATCGCTCTTCCCGTGATAATCAATCACGCAGCTAAAATTCCTCATCGGGCTACATCCATCTCCGCGTCCCGCTAACTCTCACGCGAGGGCAAATACTTAACACTCTTATGATCAGCAGTAGATGAAACACTCTTTCCATACAAATAATGTCTCCAAATTTCACACAAATACAATCATGCTTAATTCCAACCTCATGCGGTGTTCTTTCATGCGGGCCTAACTGTCTCAAGCATAGGCGCCACTTTACCCTCACAGACACATCCAAGTCCATTTTTAGTGACGCATCACTTAAAATCACATATTCTAATCAGGCTCATTGAAAGAACCTGAGCCTCAAGTAAGAATGCTTTGGAACTTATCAAAACTTCTTGACATTTTTCACTCCATTCATACTTTACATTTTTTTTTGGAGCAATCTCACAATGGGGTCAGCCAGAAAACCCTTAACGATCTTCGATAAGATCCCGTCACCCCAGAAACTACGCACTCAGAATCTTTTTCGTGGCTTCCATTCATCAACACTTCATTTTCGATCTACCTGATTCCCTTTCGATACATCAGCCCAAGAAAGGACACTTCATTCCATCCAAAACTCACACTTGCTCGCTTTCGATACAACCGCTTCTTTTTCTCAAGTCTCTAATAATACTAAGGTGGTACTATGACTTTCTCGATTCAATACACAAGAATGTCGTCGGTGAACACTACGAATAAACTCCACCCCATGTATTGGTTTAAAACATTTATCTATTAGGTCCACAGTGCCTGGAGCATTTGTCAATCCAAACGGCATTATAAGGAACTCATAATGTCCATCGTCCCAAACGCCGCCTTGCATTACCCTGCATCTTTAATTTTCAACCGATGGTACCCAAATCGCAAGTCAATCGCTGAAAGATACTGCGAATTCCTCTTCAATCGTCAAACAAATCATCAATTCGGTAAATCTGATACTTATTCTTTTACCGTTAACTTGTTCAATTGTCTATAATCAATACATAGTCGGCGTACTACCCTTTTAACAAAAAGCACAGGAGCTCCCATGGCATATTAATTTGGTCGAATAAACCCTTTTCAGTAGTTCTCGTGAATTGTAATTTCAATCTTTAGCTCTAGTGAGCCTATTCTCAGACGGTAATGGATGCCTGGGTGGTGGTACTTTGCATAACCGTCAATGAAGAACTCAATCTCCCTACGTGGGCAATCCCTTGAATCTTCCTTAAACATGCCTCAAAAGTCGCTAGTGTATTATCGATTAATCGGCCTGCCTCACTGGGACAATCACATAAGCCGGTGAGGTTTGAAGCATCCTTTCCGACCATTGTTCTAGCAAAGTGGTCGCGACATCACATTAGATAGGTGATTTTGACCTCTCACCGATGAAAGTTACTATCTTCATTCTGTCTTACTTCTTTCATCTCTACAATCGACTATTGTTTGATGTCTTGACAAACTACCCATCCCCAATATCACATCAAACTCCCAGCGATAATTCGATCAAATAAATCACATCAGATTTTGATGGACAATCTCTATATACTCCCTCGTCACCCTCACCCTAAGGATTTTGAGCTCAATTTGATGCCACCTATTAAGACCCAAACATCCTCGAGTCATATCATCCTTTAAATGCAAATAAAATGGTATGTCAATACCATTTTCAAAATTTTTTCAAAATCACAGTGTCTTTTTCCATAAACGCCTAAACCGTACTGATACCACTAAAGTCAGACCCCAACTGGTGTCAGAAATGAAACAGCTCTTAACACCCTCGCTTCTATGCTGACCCACAAATCAAACAAACACCTATAAGTCTCCAACATTCCTCTTATGATTTCTCCCACAATGGATAACTGGGAAGCAAACTTTATCCTCTTAAAAGCACCTCCCGGTGTACTGAACTGACAAGGCTGCAGTAGTATTCCTACCCCAGAGTCTAAGTCAGAGTCGACTGGAACCCCTGGTCCCCGAATTTCTTCCCGCTCGTTGTTTCGGCTGAACCCTGGTGGACCGACCCCGGGATTTTTCTTTCCCCTGCCTTTTATCTTTTCTCTCTCTTCCTCTTTCTTTACTCTTTCCATTCAATGCACATGTCACAATTTTCGAGAAATCCTCATGGAAAAATGTTGTGACATGGGCTCCTAATATACTACAAGGCCGTCTTCAAACCCACAAGACTTTTCTTCCTTACTCATTAAGTATCTCTGAGACATACTTGTCAACCGCAGGAATTTCTCTTTGATATCTTAATGTATACTCATCCGTTCTTGTTTGCATTATAAACTCCCGTCTCTATGTTGCCTTCAGATAATGGATCACACAGTTTCTTGAACCCCAACCAAGAAGAACTCCCATGTAACTCCCTTTAATGGTGTGTCCCGTCACTGAACCCACTTCACCATAGTTTTTCCCATCCTCAGAGTAATGAGGTCGCATTAACTTCTCTTCGGGGCCAGTAATGCATTTCACAAGCATCTTCGCTTCTGCTCTCTAAGCCCATTTTTCTCAGCCATAAAAGGCTCATCCTCTTTCTTCCCAAGCAAACTGGCCAGGCTCTGCATCTTATCATTCTCCCAACGGCCGATCACTAAGGAGCACCTGGCACTGGTCGGGGCCCCTAGCCTTGCGTTTTCCGAGCTAGCCGCCTGAGGATACCCATAAGACCTTCGCCACTTGTTCCTGTCTATCTATCATGGGCATGGGTGTCACTGGTCTTCGACTTAGCAGGATCATTTAGGCGAGTCCTCGGTCATCCTCGACCCTAAGGGAAGCCGAACAAATTCATGCTTATCCTATTAGTTATGCACCAAAGAAGATCCTGAAGCCATGTCATCCTTTATGCAAATGAAATGTGGTGGCAGGCAATTCAAAACATTTACAAACAATTTCCAAAATCATTTCAGAGAACCGCCTAAACCTAGCTCGATATTGAAGCCGCTGGACCCCCTTTCCGCCCAACTGCTGGGCGATCCGAACCGAGTCCGGGACGCCTGCTATCACTCAATCACTCAATCACTCAAAATCATATCTTTGCGGAAGCGATGTCAAAATTGGGAGAGCCCATAAACATTTACATTTAACAAAATACATTTACAATGAAGGCATTCAAGCATTTTCAAAATGATTTACAACATGATGTTCGTGAGTTCAAATTGTTTTACAAAATATCAAAATCCAAAGAAAACATGGAATGAATGCACATGCTCTGAGCATATATCCAATTTCCCCTTCTTTATGACTCGACGCTCCTCAACTTAGTCCTGGCTTGTCATTCATCACTCTACATCACAAGACAGAACACGCCAAGATTTTCACGCTAATGTCATACAACCATTCTTCGCTCAATTTAACTCAAACCATGCAATTTAACACTAAAACTTTCTGGAAACTTTATTGATGATCAATGTAAACAATATATATACTTGTTTTATATACAATCGCCATATAAACCATCGATCATCCAAAAATACACTTTCATTCACTATTTCTGTACAATCTCAAACTAATTCAAATATGCTCACAAACCAATTCCATTTCCGTCAATCAATCTAATTATGCCCTTAACGAATTTTACCTATGTCTCTCGATATATACAGATAACAGAAACACCGCATCTGGCCCGCCTGGTCGTAGCCTAAGATAAAACGCTTTATAACACAAGACTGTCCCGCTGGTCGACCGGGTTATACAAAAATCAATTAGTGAACACTAATATACAGCCCCGCCTGGTCAGCCGATCGGAGTGACACATCAAAAGCAACGTTTCCGCATCGCTTATTCGAATTCCTCTATCGAGATATAGCCAATCCATCCTTGATACGAACTAAACTAAGCACATTCTATTAAGGGCGCTCAAATCTTTATAGCAAAGTACGTTAATATGCAAGATTCAGGAAATATTAGTCTAACAATAGTCATGCAATTTTCATATGTAAACATTTTACAATCAATTCTTTCAAATCATTTAAAACAATCCAATATGCCTTTCTTATGCATTTTATGTCAAGCACTTCGGGAGATTGAAACGAGAATAGGGTACTATAGAACAAATATGCAAAACTGAATGAGGAATATTTAGAACAAACCAAAAAGCTTTGCACTTTGTCTAAGTCCGAGTCTCAATCTCGCTGTTTTCCTCCTCAAGCCAGCTCCCATTCCAAACCATTAAAGAACAATATTATTTCAAAGTATAGTGGGTTTTTGTTAGGATTGATTTTTGGAGTTTAATATGAGTTCCAATTTCAACAACCCATATATAGATGTATTCTTGACTCAATGGGCTTTCCATAGAGTCCAAGAACACCCGAAATGGAGTTCGAACGAAGGAGCTGCTATGACCTTCCTCGAAGCCGGAGGTCACACGTGAGCTCACACCCAACTTGAGCCGACCTCGAGCCGACCGGACGACCCGACTCAGAAACTGGCCCACACCTGTCCGACACCCTATCCGACACCCGTCCGACACCCGCATCCTCCCCGCATATGAAAATGAATTCCTTTATTCAATAGGCTTCCATAGAGTCCAAGAACACCCGAAACTGAGTCTCTGACGAATGAGCTATCGGGATGCATCCTCCTAAATGACAGAAATCGTCAAGACCTATTAGCAACCTTCCAAACCCAAGCTCGCCTCGACCACAAGTTACCATGAAGCTGCTTCTAAATCGGCCGAAACCCGTATCTGGAAAACGTGGGTTATAAAATTTTTCACTTTTCTATCAAAATCACACCTTAGATTTAGCTTAAAATCCTTGATGCATAACGATCGCGACTAAGTGGTCGCCCAAAATACAAAATCACTTGTATAAAAAAAAATATACTCCCAATGTTTTCCAAATGTCCAACTACAACAATAAAGGACCTCTGGTCTTCATCAAAATATAAGATAAGGATCAATCCAACATAATTTCATCGCAACCTGTTTTTCTCAAAACCATGCATGCATATTTTACAAAAGATATTTACATATACAAAATGCCACATTTTAACTTTTACTAGTTTTAATTTACACCTTATCTTATATATAATCACAACATAAAGATCTAAAGATCGAGGATCCTCGGAAAGGTCTTTCTGGGCTTCAACACCTCGCACCAAAAATTATTTTAAAAACAAAAACTGATTAAATGTGTCGCTGAGTACCATAAGCTCTAATGTCGCGTCGTATGTACTCCCATTATGAAAACTGTGACATAAATGGTTGTAAAACCGGCGGTGAGAAAACCGGTATTTTTTCATGAAAACCATTTCGAAAACTGCTCGAAACTATTTCTACTCCACGAAACTGCTTCTCGCATTAAAAACCGTTTCAAAACTAATTCCGTCGCGAAACTACTCAAACTATTTCTCACACAAAACCGTTTGGGCAGGGTTAATATCTGAAAGTGCTATACTGGAAATCAAGTATCAACCACTGTGGCCCCATTTCTGAAATACCCTAGACGTGATGTCACTCGAACCCTGAATCTCCAAGATCAGAGTGAACTTTTAACATTAATTCTACTTAAGATGGTCCTGAATCACGCTGTGGATCTATATAGCATAATGGAACTTAACCAAAATGCTCTGATGGAACCTCTGAACCAACACTCATCGCTTACAGACAAGTCGCGCTTAACTATATATACTCGAATGCAGAGGGCTAATTGCACTATATAAATATATGCTAACCCCAAATTGCCGACCAAGAAGATATGAATAAGTAATATCCCATAACCTCGCTTATGCAATAATCCGAATACATACGACCGAACCGAAGCCAGGCCATCTAGGGTTTTGCTAACCAGCTAAACTGTTTAAATAACAAATCGAACTTTTCTCACGGAAAAGTATAACACCTGGAGGTAAAAATGCTTTATAAATCTATATTTTCTGTTAATTTTTACAAACTTGTAATTTAAAATTATCTTCGCTTTTAGAAATGATTAGTACTCACCTTTTCGACTAATTTCTTTCAAATCTGCTACACTCTAGATTCTCGTTTGACGCTTCAAATCGCCTACACAATCCATACAGTACGAAATGTTCTCGCCTTAACGTTTAACCATAAAACATACACAAAGGGTTTAAATGACTATCGGGAATCTAACTTCGACATTCTAACAAACTTTAATGTGCTAAGTCTCATTCCGATACGGACATCACATAATATACGTGAAATTGACCAAAATGTCCATACATTAAATGCCCCATAAAACTATCTCGCTTTAGCAAACTTTTTGACCCAAGGACTTTCCTAGAATCTAAAATAATTCATTCCTCTAACATTTCGAAAATTTTTGTCCGACTCAGTCCGACTTTACAACTTTCGGGAATTTCAACTTAACCCTACTAAAATGCACCCGAAATTCAGCCCCGACCGTCTCGAACACAACCTAAAATTCTAAAATTTCTAAACCCTACCTAAAAATTCGGGACTAAAGGTTACGACCTTTCACGGCTTCTAAGAAAATTTCAAGCCATTACCTAACCTTTAGGCTTGAAATAACACAAGTAGACAAATTTTCTACCTTTTAAAGTTTGACAAAAGGCTAAGATATATTATGCCTATGCTAGCCTCTTCACAGAGCGTCCAACTAACTTTGCCTTCTCGCTCTCGACGAACGCCTACTATCCGATCAGAAATCTGAGAAAGAAACAAAAAGAAAAATAAAAGAAAAAATCTAAGTTTCTCTCTCCCATTCTGTCTCCACTGTCCGGTCCTACGCGCTTTTGGATTTTTATCCTTTTTTTTTTTTTAATTATTATTCTTTTCTTTAATTATTATTCCTGGCTATTTAGATAAATAATTTTTATCACTCATTCTGAGTCTATTTCTATCCCAAAATTTTATTTATCATGAATTTAATATTTTTAAATATTTGTCATTTTTTCGAGATTTTCTAAAATCCTGCTGTGTTTCACTCTAAACCCGTCGCTCTAGAAATTCGTGAAATATCTCGACCGTCCCTCGAATTTAACGATATTTTCTAGGGTTACTAGATTTCACGAGACGAACTTAACGTAGTCCGCTTTCACATCCGAGATCTGCATAATTTTCTGCGCTCCACAACAATTCGTAATTTATTATTATTATTATCCTTTTAAAAATTACATAATTGAATTTCACCCATCCACTTCTCCTTAATCAAGTAAAGTGCCACAATTCTTTGAAAACTTTATAATTTCATCCAAACGACTTTCCAAAATTATATTATGGCACGAAAATAATTATGAAGTTCTCGCATACACGACCTACGGTTACACACATACCGTACACCCTTCTGGACGGGCGTTACGCTTATGATCCTCCAAATGGGAGGTCGCACGTAATCACACCCAACCGAAAGCTAACCTAACTCGATCGATTTGACTCGACCTTGGTAAACTCGGTCCACACCTTGGTCCGGCTGACACCTGCTATCCTCCTCGTGCATATGACGAATTCCGACTGTTCCGGCTTTCCATGTGAGTCCAAGAACACCCGGAACCAGCTTCGAACGGGCGAGCGGCGACTTCTGTCGAGGTCATACATACACACCTGCCCGAGCCGGATCAACTGACTGATCGACCACTGACAAACTCATTCGACACCTTGGTCTAACACCCATTATCCTCCTCGTACATATGAATGAATTCCCCACTTGAATGGTCTTTCCATGAGTTTAAGAACACCAAAACCTGAGTTCTGGACATGAGCGATGACTCCAAGTCAGAGGTCATATCGAATACACCCAAATGAAATGACCCGAATCGACCGAAATGACCACCCCGTGAAAATCATTCTAACACCTCACCGACACCTACTATCCTCCTCAAGCATATGAATGGATTTTTACTCAATGGATTTCCATAGAGTCTAAGAACACCAAACGGTTCTGACTTAATGAGCGATGACCTTCCGGGTTTCGAGGTCATATGTAGTCACACCCCAACTGAGCCGACCTGAACTCGCCGAGTCTCAAACACCTCCGTCGAGCCGACATCTGGCCGAGCCGAATTCCAGCACCTGACCTCCGCCGACCTTACAGTCGACCTCGCGACCCCTACATGCCGACTTCACCGGGCCGACCTTTGCTTACCTCTAGGCCGACCCCGCAGTATGACTCTAACTCGTCTACAAAGGTCCCGACCGAGAAATTAGTGCCTAACATCAATTTAATACGCATTTACAATTCTACCATAAGGACTCACTTCCAAATTCCCTTTATTTCACCCAAAATCGCCTCTGCATCCCGCTAATGCACTACCACAATGTATGAGCCTTCCCATGGCTTCTAAAAAATACAACCAAACATTCCTACGCAAGTGATAATCCACCACACAAACCCTTAGTAGAAAATAAACTCAGTGAGGAGAAGACGCAATTCTCGAGTTTGTCGAAACTCCCGATTCCGGTCTCTACTTGTTCTTTGTCACGAAGTGACTTTCCTCTTGTCGCTGTAAATTGTCGTTCGATCGCCGGAAATCTGTATATAGCTGAGAGTTTCTCACTTAAAATCTCTATATCTTTTCCGTTTTCCTTTCTTCTAGATCACCCTTAATCGTATTTTTTTAAAAAACGGCAAACTTCCTCCCTCTTTCCTACACGCCACATGCCCTTTCCTCGATTTTTTTCCTTCTTTTTTTTTTTATTTTTATATTTAGGTCCCTCTATTTCTCTATATTATTCCTCATCTAAGTCTCCTATTATTTTCCCCGTTTCATTTATTTCCTAATTTCACTTTGCATATATAAACTTATTTACAATCAAATTTCTAGTCCCCATTTTACAATTTCCATATTTTTTTCTTTTTTCACTTGGGTTTATTTTCGGATTTAATAAATTTCTCATTTTAGCATATAATCATTTAATCAATATTCATATAACACCCTTAAAATACCTGTTTCGACTCAATTATACCCTAATATATAATAATTTTATTATAAAATTTTAGCAGATTTTGCGCATACAGAAAGCATTTTTTTGAAGCTTTTATATTTTTTTCCTTTTGCCTTTACAATAGAGAGAGAAAGGGAGGGAGTTAAGAGAGAGGAAAGGGAGAAGAAGCCAGATTTTGTCTTTAAGTTTTTGTTTTTGAAAAGTCCAACTGGGATGTAAAGAAGAGTACTTTGGGAGCCATCACCAGTTTTGTTTGATACACAATTATTATTTTTTCTCACATATAGTGAACAATGCATTTCATATTTTTTTGTACATGCTTTACATTTATTTTCATTTTAATAGTCTAATACATAATTATCCCTAATGTTAGAGTAGAATGAGAATCAAGTTACCGAAATATAAAAAAATTAAACATTAAAATATTAAAATGAAGCAAAGAGAATATAGAATGGAATTAAATATTAATAATATATTTTTAAATCTAGTATATATATGAAGCATGGAAGAATATGAATATGGAAGCATGGAATTCCCATTCCCACCATATGTTAAAGTGGAATGCATAGAAAATTAAAAAGAAAGTCTGATCCGTGTACTCATATCCTATGCACATCGATCCAGTAAGACACAAATAATTAACCCTTATGAATAATAAGAATAAAGATCAAATAAATATACGAGTTTTGATTTCTGCAGAGTTACGAATTATGGGCATTATAAGATGTGTGGATGGGAGTGAAATAAGGGAAAACACAACTAATATCATTGGATCACCCACTTTGTGTAAACAAAGATGTATCTAAATTTATTTTAAATGAACAAGGAAAACGAAGATCATGGACATAAAGAAAATAAAAATGTATAATTATGGATGATGAATCTATGTAGACAAAGAGGAAAACCCGCAAACACTAGAGAATTACAGGATCATACCGCTGTCCTCTCTCCAGTCTTATGTTTGCTCCCTCATTTTGATCGAGGTCCTCTCTTTCTCCTCTCAAAAGCTTCTTTCCCTTTTCACCCAAAAGAACTCGTCTAGAATATATAAGAACTCCAAGAGAAAACAAACCCTAAAACCCCTCAAAGGAAAGGATCCAACACCTTCCACAAAAGAAAAAGAAGAAAATAAAATAAAAAGGAAAATCCAATCTAATAAAATCAAAATAAAGTTAAAAAAAAAGTCCAAATTTGGGGTCTACAACAGTCTATCAAACTATCTCAAAATAAATATTACAAATGATTTTATAACATTTTAAATGAATATTTAGATTTATAAACTTACTTCTTATAAGAACTTGGGGTCCTCGTCTTGAATATATAAGAACTCTAAGAGAAAAAAAAACCCTAAAACCCCTCAAAGAAAATGATCCAACACCTTCCACAAAAGAAAAAAGAAACAAATAAAATTAAAAGGAAAATCCAATCTAATAAAATCAAAATAAAGTAAAAAAAAAAAAGTCCAAATTTGGGGTCTACAACAGTTTATCAAACAATCTCAAAATAAATATTACAATTGATTTTATAACTTTTTAAATGAATATTTAGATTTATAAACTTACTTCTAAATTTATTTTTTTTTTGACACATTCTAAATTTTATTTAACAACACTCCTTAACAAGAAAAAGAAAAAAAAAAAGGGAACTTGTATTTGAATTTGAGAATAATTGTAAACACAGATAAAGATGAGATGGTTAATATGTTTTCATAGAAAATACTGTTTTTCATGTATGATAACATATAATCTCTATTTATATGAAAAAATATCTAGAACATTAAGACATATATATAGTTTACATTTAGACATTTATCACTTTTAAAACACAATTATTTTCAACGAAACCATACCGAAACTTATATTTTGCATTCTTTATGTCTTCTTTGTAATTATTCTCAAATCAAATATTCATCATCGAGAAGAAGTCCATCAATGGGTTGAAACAATGGCGGAGGAATGTTTAGCTGTAGGCAATTACCCTTCAAAAAAAATGAAAAATATATATATTATATAATGTTTAATATATTATTTGTGCTCACCCAAAACTTAAGATAAAAATTTTAGGCCCACATTATTTACCCAAAAGAATTAAAAAATTAAACTCATTTAAAAAAAAAAAGTTGAGTTCACTATTATTTATTCAAACTTATTAAAAAGTCAAATATTTGATCTATCATAATCCACCCAAAACCTATTAAAAATAAATAAAACTTTTAGCCCAACATTAAAAACAAAAATTTTGGCCCAACATTAAAATAAAACTTTTGGCCCACCCATCAATAAAAATAAAATTTTCTTTACCTAATTTAACTAAAAAAAAAAAAAAAAATATCTTATCTTATCTTTTTTTTTTTTTCTCTATCTCACCCACTCCAAGCCTGCTGCTCCCTTCCCAGTCACACGAAAAAGAATAAATAGTTCTACTCAACAACACAAATGAGTGCAGTCTCAATACAGCCTTGCCTGGTTGCACCGGTGGGGCCACCACCACTACTGGACAAAACTCAAAGTAAATGCTCTCTTCTTCTTCTTTTTTCTCTCTCTCTCTCTCGAACATAAAGACACACTCTCAAGACCGTCGCACACCGGCTTCACACAAATGCTACACAACATAAATTAATTTTTTATTTTTAAAATTTTGAATTAATTAATCTTGATAAATTTTTATTTTTTTGTGCATTTTAATTTTTAACCCTAATTTATATTTTGTGCATTTTTCCATTATTTAATTTTTTATGTATTTTCCCTAATTTATTTTTTTGTGCATTTTGCTCCTAATTATTTTCACATTTGTTATTGTCCTGATTAGTGATCGGGGATGCTTCTCAAGACCTTGAGCTGCGCTTATCGAATTACCTATTTTTGGTAACTCTAATCCAAACTCATTTTTAATATTTTGAATGATATTGCTTAGATTTATTAAAAATTATGAAGTAGATACTTTTATGCATTTGTATAGTTGTACTTGTATTTCCGTTTCCTAATGCAATATATTCTTTAGAATGGTAGCGATAAAATTTAGCAAAATAATTTGTTTAATTAATTGTAAAGTTGATGGCAGCTCATTTTCTTGAATAATTTTTCAAACAATACGGAGAAGTATTTCAAGATAAAAT